>CM040421.1:174703749-175424621 GCA_022702705.1 Papilionanthe hookeriana x Papilionanthe teres
TGATGGTACCGTCTCGTTTTCATGTATCCATGGTCGGCCCAGTAGAGCGTTGAATGACGTTTCTGAATCAATTATTTGAAATTTTGCGGTTGTCTTTGCTAAGTCACCGGTCTTCATTAGTAGCGTTATTGATCCAAGGGCTCTTTCTCCTTTCTGGTTGAATTCTCTTAATAACATTTTGTCGGCTTCGAGCTCGCGAGCATCAATTTCCAAGTATGCTAGTGTTCGAAGACTCATTATATTGATTGATGCTTCGGATCCACCAATACTCCGGAGAGTGTAAACTTCCCAATTGTGAATCGAAATGTACAACGGTCGGTTGTGATCTCGCGTCCCAAGTAGTAGGTCATTGTCCGTGAAGGTAACACCTCGCTGTTCCTTTAACGAGCAAACCTCATCTAAGGAATCTCCGGCCATTTGAGCTAAGCAAATTTCCGGATCAAGTAAGGCCTGGATCAGAGCTTCTCTCATCTCCTTTGATAAGATGAGAGCATCGTAGATGCTCAGTTTGGTCGGTAGTTTCCTAAGATGGGCTAGCACGTTGTAGTCCACTTTATTTCCATGTGTCTCGGCTTCTTCTCGAATGGGTATTTCTTCTGCTGGGGTTGGTTCTTCTTGAACAACCACCTACTTCCCTTTGTCCTTTGGACCCATTCTCGGAGGTAGAACTCTTCCACTTCTTAAGTTGACTTCTGTAATTTCTTCTGAATCTAGTGTTGAGCTTGCCGGTGTCTCCTCCTGAATCGGAATGACAGGTTCTTCCAGATTAGTTTCAGAGTCTGAAGGCTCTAACTCTATTGTGACTGGAGCTCCTCGAAACTCGCAGATAGATCCGTTACTTATTGAACTCTCGTAGCCTCCTTGATGGATGTATTCTTCGTTATTTTGATCGTCGAGATTGTGTATGATTTGAGAATTGTCGTTGGTATCGAAATCAATGTCCGGATTATCGCTAGTTACGTAATCGTTAGAAAAAGTCAAAACGTAGCCAACGCCATCACCCTTATCATTATATGATCCCACCGAAGTGAGCAGATAATCATACAGAGTCAGAGGTTCGAGGGATTTCTCCCCGAATCGGAAACAACTATCCTAGGATAAGCGGCCCCTAGTCTAGCCTTAGGAGCCTCGGTCCTCTCTTCTTCGTCGATTTTCTTCTTCTCTTCAATCGTCTCCTGTTGAGGTGGTTCTTCTATCGCAAGTGATAGTGCCGACTTGACGGGTTTCGAACTACGAATTGAAGCTCGCACCGAGGCGGTTTGGATGCTCGTCTAAAATCTTTTTTGAAGACCTTGTCCAAGCGGTAGTCCATCCATCGTCAGCCGTATAGGGATCTATTGGAATGATGGGATCAGTTGAGATAACATTGACGGAACCTCCTTTCTGGGGTTCCTTCATGTACTCCTTCGGGATTGTTATATTCCCTTTCCGAAGGTTGTCATTGAGTCAACTTTTGAAGGTAATGCAATCTTCTATCTTGTGTCCAAGCATCCGGTGATAAGGGCAAAAGTTGGGATCACCTTTCTTGTTGACTTCCTCTGGTCTCTTAGGCTTTGGCAGCTAGAAATCTGGAGTCTTCATCAGACTACAGAACATTTTCGGCACTTGCTTCATTCTTGAATGGATATTCCACCGCTCAGAAGCTCCCTTAATGTACGTTGCGGATGAGGCGGTTGTTCATACTGTGGAGATGACTGATAGCTAGGTCGGGGTTGTTGGTAATTCTGTTGAGGTTGCTGCGGCCGTTCGGACGATATTTGTATCGGTTGCTTGCCTTTGTCGACTGCTGCAATGATTCTGGATTTCTTTTCAAAAGTCTTCACAGGCTTTTGCTTGTCCGTCTTGTCGGCGAAACTTAATTGCTTCGCCTCCTCTTGCAAGCTCCCGGCCTTGCTTAACAACTTCTCGAAAGTCTTAATAGTGAATCCTTTGAGGAGAAGTGCTATCGGGCCGTGAATGCTTTTAAGTAAGATGCCGATTGCATGCTGTTCTTGTAGTTGTGGTTCACACTTCATACTTAGGTTCCTCCATCGAAGTATGAAATCCACCAAAGTTTCGTTCGGCTTCTGTTTCTCTACCACTAAATCATCTATAGTGATGTGGTGCTGAGCTCTGGCGAATCGCTTGATGAAGCGGTTCTCTAGTTCTGAGAACGTCTTCACTGAACCATTTGGTAATTCTGCATACCAGTAGAAGGCGATCCCTGACAGACTGCTGACGAACTGTCGGAAGAGTAATGCATCGCTCCCGCCAGCATTGCAACAACTGGCACGAAAGTGTGCAACATGCTGTCGGGGGTTCCCGGTTCCATCGAAGGTCTTGAACAGAGGTGGTACGAAGCCTTTCGGGTACTGGACAACATCGAATTCTTCCGGGTAAGGTCTACCCGTCCGAATGGATGCCCCGCTCTTTGATTGTGCTAGGGCTTCTCGCACCTGCTGTTCCACCAAGCTATTGATATCCTTTTTAGGGATCATACTTTGTGTTGTATCCTTCTTTAGCTGATCATCCCCGTTGACGGATGTAATCTCCTTTCCTCCGTCCACAATGTGAATGACCTCTGGGGGTGTCTCCCTTTGGGGTTGCACTTGACTCTGGAGAGTGGCTAGAGCTACAGCCATCTCTTCCATCCTCTTCGCCATTTGGGAGATCGTTTCGTCTTTCTCTTGAAGCTGTCTTCTCATCACTTCTGGCTCCTCTCTTTCTGCGACTGCAGGAGCACCTTGTGAAGCTGATGAAGCTCGTGTTTCGACCACGTTGATTTCTGGATACTCGTCGTCCATGAACTCCGATGAATCAATCTCGTCTCCAAATTTATCCTCTCTTTCTTTTGCTAACCGTCGGATATCAGTTCTCAACTTTTCCATGGAATCTTCTAGCGGGCCTTTCTGTGCGTCCTCGCGGTTGTCGTGCGATAGCTGCCGGGTTCCCTTCTCGCGAGTCCCCTTTATTGCATTAGCACTTTCTTCAGATTCAAGCCTCCTAGCGAGACTTTCTTTCTCAGGCTGTTGTTTCAATCTCAGCTGTCCAGTAGTGGGATGCCATACCATCCTTCTAGTAGCAGAAGGTCTAGGACCAGATGGTCTGTCAGCCAAATGCTGGAAGGTGGTATCCTCCCTAATCTGTAATCCTGAGACGACGACAGGCGGACTAGCCCTCATCCTTTTACTTGGCTTTTCTATCACGATGGCGGGTTCTACCCGGGGCCCAAGATGGGATTTGACTAGTACCCACCCCATCCTTCGTAGAATCTCCGATACAGGGCATTTCTCTTTCTTTGCTAGTTTCTCTATCAAAGTTTGCAGTCGAGCAAACGGCGTAGTTCTAGTCCTCTTCTTGCGGCTATCGTTGTAATATGCGGGCTGAGGCAATGCAGCAGCAATCTTGCGAACATTTTCTTCATCCTCTGCGGCGGAGAGGGGATGGAACCTGCTTCCTCCCAAAAGTGGTATATATTCAGGCAGCGGTGTATATTCAGGCAGTTCTGGGATTTCCTCCAGGAAAGCAATTTCAGCAGCTCTGACTTCTCTAGCGATCCTTCTACTTCTGTTTCTTGTTTGGGTCCTTGTTAGTGATGGAATTCTTGAGCTGGACCCGATTTCAAAAACAGAAGATCTCACAGGAAGGTCTGTACCCTCCACGGTAACAGGTTCACCATAATTCTGGATTTCTTTCCCCTTTAATTTGGCAGAAGTCGGGGTAGGTGCAGAAACAACTAGACCAGTGGGGGTAGTAAGAACAGTCCTCCTGTGGACAGCAGTACTCCTCTCAGTCGGGATCTTTTGCAGGGGAGGAAACTCTTGGGTCGACCTAAGGTTGAACTCGATTAGCGGCTTCTTAGCTTCAGATACTTTGTTTGTCAGTGCGAAAAGGGAAACGTCAGTGATCTTGACATTCGTGTTTTCAAATCCTTGTCCAAACCGGATGATCCCATTGTCGGGCAGCTCATCCTTATAGCATGACGAAGTCTAGTCCATTGGTGAAGGAGAAAATCGGCTTTGGGGCTTCCATTTCTGCAGGGTAGATTCCGGTTGTCAGTCCCAAGTTATGCTTCATTTCTTTAGGATGAAAAGAAAGGAATTGAAAAGAGTCCGAACACATTCTTGTTCATGTATTTATAAGAAGGAATCATTTGTTAAAAGAATCATTTATTAAAGGGTTTGTTTATTTAGAACAGAATGTTTAAAGGTGTAGAGAAGGTAAGGAATCCGATTCAGAGTTGGAAAGGAAAAGAAAGTCTTATGCAAGACTTCTCGACTCGAAGGATCACTCCTAAACTAACACCTATTGGGGTCCACCCCACCTCGAAATGAGGTAAAAGGATCTCGGAACCTCTCTGTTTAGGGGTGTCTAAACAAGTGGCTCCTAAATCCGAGAGAATGTTGGTTATACTTGTTCAAGGTAGAAATGAACATAGCATCCCAACGGAAAGAAGGGTAGTTTGACCCATTAAGGACATGGATACACTACCGATTTTTGAAAGCAGAATTATTTGATTAAAATGGAGAGAGGAATTGTCCCCAGCGGAGTCGCCAGAAGTTGTCGGCATATTTTTGGGTTGTGTGTTTTATTTTGAAAAGGGGTCGCCTTAACAGAAGTTGTCGGCAAATTTTTAATTTAGTTTAAATAAATAATTTGAAAAGTAGTATTTGATTTTGAAAATAATTTTAAATTTGAAGATTTTAAGATATGAAATCAAACTAATCTCACATCCCAAATAGTTTATATAAACGAGCACCGCACCACAACCGTGTATCCATCCCTAAGGATAGACACACTCGCTTAATGGTGGGGCTCGATTAAATAAACTAGAAAATTTGTGACATCCGTTTGGTCCGCGAACCAATTTTATAAGCCGACAAATTCCCTCGCTTAATATGAAAGCATTAAACGGGGTTTATATTACACAGGTTCTTTAAAATTCCCTATAAGGGCAAGCCCTTATAGTTAATTACATCTTAAGTGACGGGAATCACCTAAGAAAACTCTCGATAATAATCAATAATTCTGCTCTCAAGGATTTCAAAGTTTAGGTTTTCAAGGGATTGAATTTTGGAATTTCGATAGGGAATGGATCGAATTTGGAACATTTTATTTTTGGAATTCAAAGAAAGAAAAGTAGGAGAAATTACAGATTCGAAGCGAACTTCGGTAATTTCCCGACTATCCTATTGTTTGGCATGAATTTAGGAAAGTCCTAATATTTATTTAACATTTCAGTCTTGCCAATTTTAATTAATTAGGGCTTATATTTATATGATAGAATCATACAAACAGCCTCGAAGATGTGAGGGTTTATGTCGTATCAGACGACTACCTCGGAATCCTAAGACCGGTTAGGGCTTAATTTGCAATGCAAATGCCTAACAAAGAGTTGAGGATTTATGTTGCACTAGACAAACTACCTCGAAGTCCTATGGCTTTGTTATTTAATTCTAGGAAAGTTTTGCTGAAGTAGACTCAGATTTTGCTGATGACGATGACCTTGCTGCCCACCATGCTCCGAGCTCCTTGTTGTTGCAGAGGTTTAGTTTTAGAAGTCATAAATCAGGGGATGAGAAAAGTGTTTTGGTTTAGAGAAAATCTTAATTTCCAAGTGTTTTCAGTATTTTAATTAAAACAAATCTTAAAGTTGATTATAACAACACCGGTTAAGATCCCACGGTTCCATCCTTCCGGCATCGTTATTTTTATAGGATTCACTTAGTCCAGATGAATTTGCTAAACTCAACTGAATGAGTTCCACACTTTCATTTAGACCGTGGGAAATCCCGTTAGCAACACGTAGGTTACATCATCCGAGGTATTCCCGATCATCCAACAGGACGTTTTAATTTAGTTGTAATTGTAGTTTTGTGTTCTGTTTGTGATTAAATTTTGAGTTGTTTTATATTTTGAAATGTTGTGGCGGTGAATTTTATCTTGTGATAACTTCTAATTTAGTTTTGGTTTCAGTTTTAGGGACTATCCTAAAGGTGTGGGTTTTCATGCAACAATTGTTTATCATGCAAGAAAAGTAAGTGCGATGCGATTAAATAAATTGCAATAATATAAATTGCAAGAAAGTAAATTGCAATAAAATAAAAGCGTACCTGGAGGGTCTTCCCGTCATCCCAAGCTGCACTTAAAACACAATTAGAATATTTAAGCAAGTTCCTAGGTAAAGCTAAGGGAGGGGTTATGGTTTTCTACCAAGTTCCTAATCCTATAACTAGTCATTTCCTATGACGTCTAGGTTCCTTGTGTTTTTGTTTGAAGACGATTTTCTTCATCAAAGAACAATTAAGTTCAATTGTTCTTATGAGTATCCTATCATATTGAGGAAGTGCTTAAGGCAAATCTTAAACATCTTTTCAATATTTCTAGGATTGTTTTAAGTCCAAATGAATTCAATTATACAAATGAATTAATCGTCCGAGGTTTAGTTAAGTTTTGTTATTATCTTACTCAGTGAACTAGGATGTTTGAATGTCCTATAAGTGAAGTAACATTTCATTTAATATTCCGTTTAGGAGTTATGACAACTAAAGCTTTCGAGGGTAAATTTGTGATTTAGTTTGAATTCAATTAATGGCTTTAAATTTGGAATAGTGTTTAAGTTATTTTAGATTTATTTTGAATTCTTTATGTCTTTGGTGATGTTATATTTAATTCAATTTAATTTAATTTAATTTAATTTAATTTAATTTAATTTAATTTAATTCAATTCAATTTAGTTTGGTTTGATGTTAACTTAATTTAGTTTGATTTGATTTAATTTTAATTTAATTTGATTTAATTTAATTTAATTTAATTTAATTTAATTTAATTTAATTTAATTTAATTTATTCATTTAATTTAATTTAATCTTTAATTTGATTTAACTTAATTTAATTTGATTTTATTTATTTAATTTAATCTGATTTAATTTAATTCATTTAATCTTTGATTTAATTTGATTTAATTTAATTTAATTCAATTTAATTTACTTAATTTAATTTAATTTTTAATTTAATTTTATTTTTAATCTTAATTGAAATGTTAAAAGAGTTTAATAATTTAACTTTAGTTTAATGATTAAGTCTTTTAATATTTTAAATTTGAGTTATCATTTTAATTAAGAATTGAATATTAATGAGATGATTAATTTAGGGATTTTTAAATTAAAGAATAAATCTCTTCCTAATAATATCCCTATTTTAATAATTCCAATTTTATTATTCTTCCAAATTTAATCAATTATTTAATTAAGGTTTAATTATTTTAAATTGCTTAATGGATTTCTACTTTTTATTTATTTAAGTTTCAATCATCCAAATCAGATTAAGATCAAATATTTTACTTGTTAATTTTTTATTAAACCTAAAGTTTTAATTAAGGATTAAAATTTTAATTACCACTTTACCCTTTAAGCTTAATAATTTCATAACTCACTAAATTGAGCTCAAATGAACTTGAAATTTTTATGTGACTTCACTCATATGTCAATAAAGACATGAGAGGAGAAAATGTGATTTTTCTGTATTTAATTTATTTATATAATTATTTTTGGTAGAAAATAGAGATTTCCAAGGAAAATTTAATAACATGACCAAGGGAAAGTTTCTGTCCTTAAGAAAATTAGGGACATTCCTAAAGACCAGAGGACCACTTGGACCAATTTTGGTCATTTTTTGAATTATATTATTTTTATTATAATTATTTTAAGTTTTGGAGTGTTAATTAATTTAAAAATAAAATAAATGTTGAAAAATGAATTTTATATTTTTCAAAAATCTCTCCGATATCAAGGAAACCGAAGAATCAATTTTTGTAATTTTCTGATTTTTCTATGATTTATTATAATTATTTTGGTAAAAATGCTAGAAAATACATTTTTTATAATTTTAAAATTACCCTAGGGCTTTAAAATTTAATATCTCATTAAATAGACCTAAGAAAAATATGGGGTTTGTTCCTAAGTGATTAAAATTCAAAATGTGACATTTTGGTGAATTTATTATTTTTGTGATTTTTATTATTTTTTAATTATTAAAAATATTAAAATAACATTAAAAATCAACTTTTTTAGAAAATTGAAATTTTAATTTTCATAAATTCCCCTAATATCAGAGAGGCTCCAAACACAATTTGGTGAATTTTTGAAAGATATTTTGAAAGTTATGAATTTTTAAAGTTCAAATTGACTAAGTGGCTTAATCAACCCATTTAGTAGGGCTAACCAAGTCCAATTGACCTCAAATTTTTATGGTGGGTTCCTCTGATCCTAAAGGTCAGTGGAGAATTGATTTCAAGTCAATTTGATGTATGGTTAGCTCTAATTAATTAGGGATCCATTTTGGGTGTTTAAGCCAATTAGGGTTGTTTTAAATGAACTAACTCAAAACCTATTTTTCCTAGGGTCCTCTCAGTCATAAGGAACATCACCAAATTTTCCTAAAATTTATTTCACAACATGCTATTTATTGGAATTAAAATACTCAAAACAAGTAAGATGAATTTGAAAAATCAATAACTTTTCATAGGGATGGCCTCCGACTTTGGAAAATTTAGGGAATGTTCCCAAATTCGGAGGCTTCAAAAGCCCTATGGTCTCATGCCATGGTGAATTGTATACATGCATGGAGAATTAAAAATATGCAGAGAGTAAATAAGTTATTAAAAATAAAATACTTGATGAAATTAAATAATTTCTTTTCCACATTATTCTCCTCTGTTCACTGAGCAAGAGGGTAGTTTTATTTTATTTTTATGATTTTCCTACACAAAGTTATGAATTTTCCAAGTTTAGGGAATTAAATAAATAGAAAATATCCCTAATTTTTTATTTATCCGAGTCGGCGCCGCGTCATCCTCGGCATCTCCGAATGCACACGCGTCGCGCTCCCATTCGACGCCGCCGCTTGAGTCAGCAGCCCGGGCCCCGCGGTTCACGTACCATCTCCTGGTCCGACGCCATCTGAGCCGTCCGTCCGCGCGTGTATTGAATGGACGGCATCCGTTCATCGTCCCCGAGCGTCCTCACCCGAGAGCCGTCCACACTAAATCCCTAAGATCTCACTCGATACTCGATGGATTTTCGTGTTCTTATGCTCTATGGATTCGTCTTGAGAAGACGAACACATCCATACGGTTTATGTGGGATGAAATTTACGCAATAAAAATGGAGAATGTTCAGAAGCTCGGGAAGAAGAGTGAGGCCATACGTTTGCTTAGAGATGTGTGGCTTCGATCTGAGGGTTGTTTCACCTTCGATTGGATCCCGAAGCAAGCTCCGGATGAAGTCTCCCGGTCCAGTGAATTGCCTGAGTAGGATTTCGACCACAGCTCGATCACAAAGCTTGGAGGCCGGAGCAACCGGGTGGCCTCGGAGATGAAGCTTTTGCTGGTGGACACCTTCCCTCGGTCCGATGAAGGTGTAGAACCAATCAATTTGGGAATTGGCTCACCGTGGAGAAGTGTCCCGGTTTTGGGCTTGGATTTCAACTCGAAATCGAGCTCGCAGAGAAGAAATGGCAGGGGATTTCGGTGGGGATCAAGTGCTCGTGTATGGGGAGTAGTACGGAACAATTTTGGCGCAGTTTCCTTAAGGTTTGTTTCAAAGCACCTCTCGTGGCCGAGAGGGGTGGAGTTTAAATAGGAGAGGGTGGAGGGCCTCCCAGGGAGAGTTAGGGCTTGGGATCAGCTGCTTAGGTCAAGGGCAGAACAACCACAATGGCCACTGGGGATGGGGCAGCTCAACAAGGGAGAATTCCAAAGTTGGCTCACATGTGAGCTCTCGGCCATGGTTTTTTCCAGCAGCCTGGTGGCCGGCCGGCCAGGCATGGGTCACCCTCAAGGTCAGGTGGGTCAGGGCTGGAACTTGGTGCAAGCAATCGGCAATTGCCATGTGTAAAGAGCTTGGATCGAAATGGAATGGGGGAAGACCATTTTGGGTTCAAATGAGTCAACCCATGATTTTGGGCTAGGTTCACCACCCAAGGCCTCGGTCTTGGGCTGAAAAGGATCACTTGGGTCAGCCAAGAGAGAATGGTGTGGTCTCCATCCATGATGAGGTGGCTAAGCATGGTTTAGTGTGCGACATGCTTAAGGTAAAAAAGGGTTTAAGAAGGATTAGGAAAGGGGCCCTCCTTTTGCCATTAATGGCTTGATCACATGTGAAGCCTTCCATGGCTTCATGTGGCTTGTCCATGGCTTGCATGGCTCACCTTTGGCTTGGGAAAAGTGGAGTCAATTTCATGGAAATAGATTTAAGAAAAATTTTGGTATTTAGGGGTGATTTGGCATGAGGCTTGATTTGGAATTATTTGATGATGGGATTAGAACTTAGGGAATGGCTTTGATTAAGTGGATGGCAAATGGAGATGTCATGTGGGCTTTAGGGTAGATTTTGGGCTTTTTGAAATGGTTTTAGATGGGCTTTTAAGATGGTTTAGGAAAGTGGGCTTTTGAATTTTAAAATGGATTTTGGGATGAAATTTTGGTAAAGGCTTGGGCCAAATAATTTTTGGGTTTAGCTCATGGATGTGTCATGGTTGACTTGGAGCAAATTGGGAGTGATTTGGGTTTGAATTGGGCTAAATTTGGGCTCTTTTGGTGAATGGGCCAATATAGGTCCAAGTGGGCCAAGTTGGGCCAATGTTGGGCTAGGGTTGAAATTGATGTAAAATTAATGTTGAGAAATGTTTATGGGAGTGTTTCAAAAGGTTTTGACTTTGGTTGGGCTTTGATTTTGGGGTTTGGGCTCATTTGGGTTAGGTTTGGGTTTAGGTACAAATTGGGCCTTTTAGCTTTGGGTTGAAATTGAGTGGGGTTTGGGTCCAAATTTTGGGCAAATCATGTTAGTGTTTTGCTTGTGGGGATGCTAAGGAAGATTTAGAAAAGATTTGGGGTTAATTGGAGTTGAATTGGGTGAGTTTGGGTTAGGTTTGGGTCATGGGTCAAAATTGGGCTTTAAGGCCAAAAGTGAAATTGGATCCAAATGTCAATCAAATTGGACTTGGATTTGATCTAGATTGGTGTTAGGAATGTTGAATTGAGGTTTAGAATTGAATTGGACCAGAATTTGGGTCAATTGGGTAGGTTTGGTTTGACATTGGGTTCACTTAGGGTTAAAATGGGTCAAATTGGGGGTTTTGACAAAAGTAGGGTAAATTGACAAAATTGGCCAATGGTGTAGTTGAATAAAATGAAATTGGGAATATTTGGGATTTTCTGGAATTTTCTAAGAATTTTCTGAAATTTTGGGATTTTGGGTTAAGAGGGGTATTTTGGGTATTTGGAGGGTATTAGGAGGTTTTTTGGAATTTTTGGTATTTTTGGGTATGGATGATCAATTTGAGTGATGTGGAAATGTTTGGGATTGATTTTGGGGAATTTTGGGTAATTTAGGTGATTTTGAAAAATTTGGGTAATTTCAAGGGCTTTGGGTAGGTTAAGCGGGTGTAGGGTCCCGGAGGTCAAAAATTGAAAATTTGGAAAATTGAAAATTTGGAAAATTGAAAATTTGGAAAATTGAAGATTTGGAAAATTGAAGATTGGGTAAATTTGAGTGGAATGAAATCATTTTGGTTGAGCCATGAAGCCACATCAAGCCCACATGAGCCATGAAGGGACTCATTTGAGGCATTCACTATGTTGTTCCTAACCCTCTTAACCAAGGGCTTAGGGGTTAAGGACCATCCATGTGAATCACCTACATGAGTCAGGAGGTCAAGTTAGGTATGGGTGTGGTTTTAGGAGGTGTGTGAAAGTGTAGTGTATGAATGTAGTGTGTGTGTAAGTCAGCCCCTCACTGGCACCGGGTCACCTGTGGCAGTCCTAAGGCCAAAGAGTCCTATAGGAACTCATCCTTTAAACTTCCACATTTGATTTCAACCCTCTAGGTGATTAGGGGTATACAATCAAGTTTGTGGAGTTTGCAGGGAGTTAAGAAGTGGTTTGAAATTCTAGATGGTGGATCCCAACTCTAGTCCTCTAAGATAGTCAAAGGAAAAGCCTAAGCCTAGATCCTAAGTACTAAAAAGAAGAAGAGAAGACCTCATCAAAAATGAGGTCAACAGGCTATTAAAGAGTTCAATTATAATTTGAAAGATGCTGCTGAAAGAGATTATTGCAATTGAATGAGCTTGAAGAAATAAGGAATGAATCTTATGAAAATGCTAAGATTTATAAGGAAAAGATGAAGTTATGGCATGATCGGAAGATTCTTACCAAAAATCTTGTACCAGGACAACAAGTTTTGCTGTATAATGCTAGATTGATAATATTTTTCGGAAAACTTAAGTCCAGGTGAATGGGTCCATTTATTGTGATAAAAGTTTATTCTTATGGAGCTGTAGATATTCATCTTATGGAGCTGTAGATATTCAAGATCCTAATACTGGAAAAATATTTAAAGTTAACGGACATAGACTAAAACCATAATATTCAGTCAATAAATCTAAATCTGATGAGAATTTGATGTTGGGTCACTCAGAATGAGTTCAGGTATGTCGAGTGAAGACGTTAAAACAAGCGCTTTGTGGGAGACAACCCATATTTAACGGTGTGCTTTGCTTTATGTTTGTTTAGTTTGTTTTGTTTGCTTTGTTTGCTTTGTTTGGTTTGTTTTTATGTTTTTAGTGATAGTAATTTAAAGTTTTTAAACTTAAGTAGAGTTTATTTGACCTTAATTGATGATTTAGAGAAGTCAGAATGAAAATTTGGACACTTAGCAGACCTGTGCTAAATTGTGCACTGGCGGCTAGGAGCCGACAAGTTGGCGCTTAGGCGCCACAGTTATAAAAAATAAGAAAAATGTGGATCTAGAAGCCAAGATCGTGGGGGAGAAGTTTTGGGAGTTATTTTGGAGTTTCTAAACGTCATGGGGCTGTTCTAACATTTCCCAAGTATATAAAAAAGGACCTAACTTAAGAAAAACACTTGCCCCAAGTCCTATTTTCATTTCTGAAGTCTTAAGAAGAGAATTTTGAGTGCATCATGTCTTCCTAGGAGAATGAGATGAAGAAGAAGCAAGATTCTGACAAAAGTAAGTTCATTAGTGATAGTGCTAAAGAGTTATTTAATGGATATCTCGCTGTTAGTATTCAGGGTATTGCAGAAATGATTGCAAAAATTGAAGCTCGAGTGACTTCAATGGAAGCAAAGATCAATGATACTAACTTACATTTGGAACACATGGGATGAAAACTCAAGATGCAATTCAATCATTCAAGGTACGTGGAAGAAATAGATAAGGCGATGTTTGTGAAGAACAAATGGATTGAAGAAGATGATGTAAGAATGAACAATTATCGCCCGTTCTATCAAATTTATATTCCAGAAGGGTCAAATGAGAATAATAGTGGTCCAAGATATAATCCACCTAATGGAGAATGGAATTAAGAGTGTTTTAATTTTATTTGTTTAGTGTTCTTATGTGTTATGTTTAGTGTTCTTGTGTGTTATGTTTAGTGTGTTTAGTGTTTATATTTAAATATTAACTAAGCCTGACGATGTGATGGTTACATCCTAGAGAAGTATACATATCAGTTTGAGATTAATGTCTCTTGTATTTAGAGAATTTCATCCTTTATGTTTGGATAGAAATTCTAGTATTGTATTAAATGTTATGTTTGTTTTAATATAAGTTTGTGTTTTTGTGAAATTTGTGTGGAATCAATGGTTATTAAATTTTGATTTGAAGTATTGGAAGAATTGTGGGGAGAAATAATTATTTTGGAATAATTAAGGGTGATTAACCAAGTGATTTAGTGCATATAACTTAATTATAAAAATTTGGGTATTGGCGGCTAAGCGCCAGAATGCCGACGCTTAAGCGCCAGATTTCGCGGCTAAGTGCCGAGAGTTCGCGCTTAGGTGCCAGTTCGCGAAAATTGGTTCCCAAAAGTTAAAAACCTGAAAATTGCCATTTTGAACCACCCCATCGTCTTCAACCGTCGGTTTACCGCAAAAGAGGAGCCTAGGGCATCATATTATGCATCATTTAAGAGCCGATCTCAACAAAAATTGTGAGATTTGGATTCCTTGAGGTAAGAGCACTACTTCTAAGTAAAATTTTTGATTTTCACCATGTATTTTGAGTACATTATGGAAAATCATAAAATCACTATTAATGTTGAAAATTTGAGGATAAACTTGAGAAATTGCTTGGATTTAGTGAAAATTTCTTTTGGAAGATAATTTAGCAAGTTTAATATTATTTTGGAATTTTTGGTGAAATTTTTGTGAATTTTTAGAGATGGCTCCAAAGTTAAAGCGTGCACGAGAAAAGATGAAGTTTGATTCTGAAAAATTTGTGAGTATGAGGGCTGAGGAACGATACGTCGATGCATTGCAGTCACGTAAGTTGATTCCTGAGCGTGTGTTTAGTAAGCCAGGAGAGGTGATTTAAGATATGATTGCTAGAAGAAACTGTGAGAATCACTGTTGCTTCTTTGCTGTTGCTGTTGTTTCTGTGGTTAGAGAATTTTATGCAAATTTGCTTGCTGCAGAAGAGAATCAAGTGATGGTTAGGAGGCATGAGGTCAACTTCTCTTTTGGGGCAATCAAAACTTTTTATGGACTACCTCCTGACATGTTCTGTTTTTATTCTAACTATCATACTTTTAATCTTTTTATTAATATTTGCTTTCGTTTGTTATTTTTCTTATTATTTTTAATTTCAAATCAATGTGTTTTTGTATTTTCCCAATGCATTCTGAGTAGCCAGGGCATCATATTGTGCATCATTTAAGAGCCGATCTCAACAAAAAATGTGAGATTTGGATTCCTTGAGGTAAGAGCACTACTTCTAAGTAAAATTTTTGATTTTCACCATGTATTTTGAGTACATTATGGAAAATCTTAAAATCACTATTCATGTTGAAAATTTGAGGATATACTTAAGAAATTGCTTGGATTTAGTGAAAATTTCTTTTGGAAGATAATTTAGCAAGTTTAATTTGATTTTGGAATTTTTGGTGAAATTTTTGTGAATTTTTAGAGATGGCTCCAAAGTTAAAGAGTGCACGAGAAAAGATGAAGTTTGATTCTGACAAATTTTTTAGTATGAGGGCTGAGGAACGATACGTCGATGCATTGCAGTCACGTAAGTTGATTCCTGAGCATGTGTTTAGTAAGCCAGGAGAGGTGATTGAAGATATGATTGCTAGAAGAAACTGTGAGAATTACTGTTGCTTCTCCGCTTTTGCTGTTGTTTCTGTGGTTAGAGAATTTTATGCAAATTTGCCTGATGCAGAAGAGAATCAAGTGATGGTTAGGAGGCATGAGGTCAACTTTTCTTTTGGGGCAATCAAAAATTTTTATGGACTACCTCCTGACATGTTCTATTTTTATTCTAACTATCATCCTTCGGAAGGGGAATTAGATGAGATCATGGAATTTCTGACTGATGGAAGAGGATTATGGAAAATAACAAATGATAGAAGAGTGAACTTTCCTACTTCCAAATTGAATGCCATTTCTAAGGCATGGCATTATTTTATCTCATCTAAGTTGTTACCTTCGAGTCATACTAGTGAAGTAACGAGATACAGAGCTGTGTTGAACCATTGTATTCAGCAAGGGAAGCCTATTGACATTGGAGTTATAATTTTTTATTATGTTTTGAACTGTGCTAGATCAACCAGGACTACAGGTATGGGGTTTCCTTCCTTAATTCATTCACTATGTGAACGATATGGAGTGAAGCTTGATACCTGGGAAGAGGTACTTCAGCCATTGAGACCAATTACTAGTGTAAACGTTGGTGCTTACATTGTACATTCAGAGTTTGGTTGGAGAGGAGGATTTGGTAGGGCTTCTACTGCTTCTGCTTCTGCTGCATCTACTTCTCATGCTACAACTTCAAGTGCTTCGTCATCTAGTGATTCACAGACTGGTTTATTAAGAAAGATTTTGAAAAAAGTGAGTCTTACTCGAGAGCATATGAAAAATATGTATGATAAGCTGGATAATGTGGAGAGATATATTATAAAACATGATGAATATGAGGAGAGTTATCAACAATATTTGGATAGACTGATTAGAGGTGATCAAAGTGCTGAGATGCCACCTCATCCATTCTACATACCATATGTGCCATCCAGGGATTTGAACGAGCAAGCTGATGATGATAAGGATGAAGAGTAGATGTATGTTGTTTGTTTTAGTTATTGTGTTGTTATACTGTGTTACTGTGTACTTTATCTAGTGTTTTGTTTGATGATTGTGTTGTGATGTGAACCTTGATAGTATGCAGATTGTAGTTATACTATTTATCTATTATGCATATTCAGGTATTGTTATTGTTTTATTGTCGATTTATATGTTGCTTTGTGATAGTGTGTAATAGTAAATGTTTTATGTGTATGTTATGTCAGAGTTTTTAATAGTGTGTACCTTAATTCAAAAACTGTTAGGAGATTATAAACCACTATTAGGAACTTCTACTTAGGAAACTATATGTTTAATTTTTTTTTTCAAATTTCACTATCATTTGTTATCTGTATCAGTGTGTTATTTTAGTTGGTGTGTATTTGCTTTGAAAACCTCCACTACTGTAGAAGTCTTCTGAAATTTTTACTTTTCTTATTATTAAAAAAAATAAAAAAATAAAAATATATTTTTTTTAAAAAAAAAACTAAATTTGATTTCATTTTACTCCTGTTATTTAAGTTGTTATACTTGCATAATAGGTTATTAAAAATTCCTGCAAGCATGATATGTTAGTTTTTATTTCTCACCCATATATCTTTTCTTATGCTTAAATGTTTTATCTTAATTAAAAATTTAAAGTTTTGGGGGATTTAAAAAAATAAATAAATAAAGATTTTCAAAAACCTAAAATTTTATTTGATTCTCAAGAATACTTAAAAATAAATCTTATTTTTGATTGAGAACAATTATGTACATGAAGTTATATTAGGGGAACAAAATTTTGAATATAGAAATAAATAAAATAATTTAGTTAAAATTTATACTAATCATGAAAAACTTGAAGTTAAAATTTTCTTAATGAAGAAGTGTTAAATAAAGTTAAACTATCTTTAGTAAGAAGTTTCATATTTTTGGATAAATAGAAGATTTGACTTTTATTCTTCAAGGCTTAAATTTCTTTTATTGAAGAGTAATTTTAAAATATTGTTATTATGATTTTTAAGTGAAAGATGTATATCTGACCTTTATTTTAAATGGAAGGATGAAATTCAAAATCATTAAAGGTCTATCCATATATAGTAATCCTTGCCTTATAAAAAAAAAGAAAAAGAAAAAGTGAAAAATAGTATATGAAAAGGGAGGAGAAGCTTGAGGATTTAAGGGCCTAATCAAAAATTGGTTTCATACATAAAGTTTAAGATATAAGTTCAGAGAAAACCTAAAACTTAAGGTTAAAATATAGTAAGTAAAATTATTTTTCAAATAAAGATTTTTAAATGAGAAAAATAAATGTTTGAATCATATATTTTGAAGAATCTACAAATATTTCTGAAATAGATAGAGACTTATATTTGTCATTTTTCTTTACTTAAGAACTTTCTAAACTTTAAGTTGGTTTTAATTACTGAAATTTTTTCTAAATTGGACTATTCCATTTCTAAAACAAAATTTTGTTATCTTCCTAAGAAACACATTACATAATTTGCATGCTAAAATATTCTATGAGATTAACTGTCACTTAAGGACAAGTAACATTTTAAGTATGGGGGATTATGATACACCTAAATATATAGTATTTTTATGCACATTTTTATACATAATTTTAATGATATGACACTTTAAGGGAAGGTATTTTTTGTTTTTCTTGCAGGTATGATGAAAATGGATGGTCATGATGAAAGGAGCAAAATTGGATCAAATTTGGAGCAAAAATATTGAAAAATCAAAATTTTGGCACTGGCGGCTAAGCGGTGCTGGGCCGGCGCTTAGCCGCCACAGTTAAAAATTGAAATCTTCATGTATTTGGCACCAATTTCAAAGGGGATGGGATGCAACTCTTGGTGGTAACTACCATAACTTCCTTTGGGCGGCAAGTTTGAATGAAGGGGTGCGTTCCTTGGTATATACATTAAATCTGGACACATTTTGAAGAGACACCAAGGCATCTTTTGGTTTACTATTTAAAGAGAGTCTTAGGAAAGATTAGGGGAGGCTTTAGGAGGCTCTTCCACTGCGTTTTGAAGGGGAGGCTTTAGGAGGCTATTCCACTGTGTTTTGAAGGGTGCTTCCATTGTTCTTCCACTAGATTTTAAGAGTTTTTATTAAGAGTAGGAGTAGATTGTAGAAAGGAGAAAAGGGTCGGTGTGAAGTCTTCTTCTTCCCACTTCTTTTCCTTCTTTTAGTTTAGTTTTTATTGAAGTCTGAAGTCTGTATTCTGAGTCATCGGAGTAGTTTAGCGAAGAGTCAAAGTTTTAGAGGAACTTCCTTAGTCTTGTGGAGAGGATTTTCAGATAAGTGTTTATTTTTAATCTTTTTATTAATATTTGCTTTCGTTTGTTATTTTTCTTATTGTTTTTAATTTCAAATCAATGTGTTTTTGTATTTTCCCAATGCATTCTGAGTAGTTTACTTTATCTTTTTCTTTCTTAAATGGAGAAGTAATTAATTTATAAAGAATTATCATGGAAAGTATAAGTGTATAAAAGTTGGAAGAAGTTACGAAGATTGATTCTAAAAACTTTGTTTACCTTTTAATTTGGCCGGTTAAGTTGTGGATTTTCTTGACATTATATAAGATCCAATGCGGTATTGTCTCATAAAAGTTAGTAAGAATCACATGCAATTATATGGGTGAGAATTGTAGTCCATATAATTAAATGTAATATTAGAAGATATTTTTATGAAAGGGAGTAAAATTAGAGGATTTTAGAGTGACAGGCTAAAACCCCCTAATTTGGTTTGAAATTTTGAGTTTTGTTATGAGAAGTTAGCCCCTAGGTGGTGAGAATCGAGGGAACTCTAGAGTGAGAGACTGATGTCTTCCCTGCCTAACCATGTTCAAAATAATAAAAATTTCAAATTAACCTATGTTCTTTATTGAACCAATTAAGGGCAAAGAACACATTTGCTTCTATCTGTCACAACAAATTTAAATACTTCAACAACAATACTTTAAGAATTATTACTACTTTATAAAAGGAAAGAAAAAGATATTCTAGTTAATAGTATTTTACATCCAGTGTTATTAGTTATTATAATTTTAATTTCATTTCTTAACATTTTATTAAGGAAATTTTAAAAGACAAATCAACTTTCAAAACTTTTCAAAATCAAGTCATACTTTTTCAAAAACAATTAAAGAAAGCAAAAAAATAATTTTCTGATTGCTTTAAAAATTTTCATATTTTTCCTGTGGGTTCGATATCTCAGGACTTAATCAAAAAGTCCTATATAACTTAATAAACGATACGTATACTTGCGTAGTATCCCATATTATAAAATCATAAGTTTTATATCTAAATCATCAGCACATTTACAGGACAGTACCAAGTTTTTGGCGCTGTTGCATTTATCAGGGATCAAACCCGCAAAATTTTCTATTTCCTTCGTCTTCTTCCTCCATTTTCACGATTTTGAAGATCTAGGGCTTGCTAGATCCCAGATTTAAGGTGTTTTCAAGGCTTTTTGACACCAGATTTGCACTTCTCTTTGTAAGAGCTTCACTTTAAGTTAAAATTTTTGGATTATCACCATGGAAATCTCTTACAATGCTTATGGTGGCATTTTTTGAGTTTTAGAGAGATTTTGAGATTTTCGTGATAAAATTTGCTCTTACTTATTTAAGATAGTGTTTGGATTTGGTACATTGTGAATTTGGGATTTATTAGAATTTTCTTGCAAATTTTAGAAATTCACATGGTCCAAGGGGGAAGAGGAAATTGGATTTTGATGAGGAGAGATTCGTTAATATCAAAGCCCAATTTTGTTATAACTCTATCATTCACAACAAGAAGTGTATTCAAGATCGAGCTTTTGATAGTCCTAGCGGATTTGTAGAATAATTAATTGTAGAGCGAAACTGGGAAAGATTTTGTTAATTCACTGTGAATGCTGTTATGGGAGTTGTTCGAGAATTCTATTTAAATTTACCTTGGACTGAGACTGAGTATGTGCTTGTTAGAGGAAAGATGGTTGAGTTTACTCCTCAACGCATCAATGCTTTCTATCAGACCCTGGAACCATTCGTATGTGAGTATGAAACTTTGACACTGGAAGGGGGAATATGAGAGAAGTTATTGCTTTTCTGACTGACGGGCGAGGAGAATGGAAAGTAAGTCAAAAACAGTTGATAAATTTCTCCACCTCCACTTTGATTGTTGCTTTAAAGGTCTGCCATTATTTCATTTCTGCAAGGCTATTACCATCTTATCACCACAGCGAAGTTACTAGAGACAGAGCGATTCTGAACTTCTGTATATAGAAGATGAAAAAGATTGATATTGGATCTATTATTTACAAGAATATTCAGACGATTGTGATAGGCGAGATGAATAGAGGATTATGACATCCTGCTTTAATCCATGACTTGTGTGTTCAGTCTGGAGTGGAGTTCAGTAGTTCTGAGGAAGTGGCTATACCATTGAGACCTATTACAAAGAATATTATTCATACTTATGTGTCTCATGTGGGAGCCAGAGCTAAGTATAGGAGTACTGATATTCCTACTACGAGTTATGATGCACCATCTACTTCTGAGCCGCCTACCTTATCTGATATTATGGAGCAGCTGAGACTACAAAGTACTAGTATGGATATACTCCATGGTCGGATGAATGTGTTTGAGGTGAGGAGTGATGTGAACGAAGATTATCTACAGAGGAGAGTGGAGTTTGATATTGGTTGTTATGATGCTCAGGTCAGATTTATGAGGGGGGAGTATGATGTGATTTTTCCTACTTGCCCCAGCTATACACCATATATACCCAACTCTGTTGATGACCCTACTGATGACCCTGCTGCTGATCCTAGTGATGGAGAATGGTAGATACTTTGTTTGTTTTTATTTATGTTGATCTTGTTGTGTTGAGTTGTACTGATGTGATGTAGTGAATATTTACTATTCATGTGATGTGTAACCTTGTGTTGTACTGTGTGATGTAGTGTTATTTACTTTTCATGTTGTATTGTTATGTTGTACTGAACTTTTAAAACTGTTAGTTGTACTATTAGTAGTGTGATTGTTTGTTTCATGTTTTAGTGTTTTGTTGGATGTTTAGATGTTTAATGTTAATTTCTCTTTACCCATGCAAATATTTAAAAATTGTTATATCACTGCTACTAACTGTTTCATCCATGCTATTTGTAAATTTTGATTAATACCATATAGCTGTTGAAGATTTCAGAATCCCAGCACAAAGAGGTTAGTTTTTCTCTACTCTGTACTGTTTTAAATTTATTGAAAAACTTAAGTTTGGGGGAGGGAAGAGAAATACTAAACTTTTATTTGTTCTCAACTATTATATTTTTAAAAGTTATTAGCATAACTTCAAGCAGTTGAACCTCATTGTAAGATAACTAAAACTTTTTATTTCAGTTGAATATTATGGAAGGAGAAGATGAAAATTTTTGGTAATAAAAGTTGATTTTGTATGTAGTATTTCTAGTAAAGTTTGTATGAACTCCTTTTTCACATATTCTTTTATGGCACTCTTAATGTGACAAATTATGGTTTATCTTGAAATAAATAGAAGACTAGAACTCTTATACTTGATTACTGAATATTCATTTACCTGTAATGTTGACCTGGGTTACTAAACTTTTTCTGAAAATCTAACCAATATATTCTTTTGAATGAAAATTTTAGTGTCTTACAGTTGAAAAGTACATTGCTTAGAGTTATATTTTATGTAGTAAAAGAATTACTTAAGGTCAAGTAATAGTTTAAGTTTGGGGATTTTGATGCACCAAAAATATATACGGTTTTTGCTATATAATTTTACCCATTTTTGGTGATATTGCACTTTAAAGAAAAATATTTTTCATGATTTGTTGCACGTATAATGATTTTAGGTGATTGGAACGAAAAGATGCAAAAAGGAACGAATTCGGAGTAAAAAGGAGCAAAATGGTGAAAAAGTGTTCTGGCGCCGCCGGCACCTAAATCCAGAGACTCCAGCAATTAATTGGCATGATAGAGCGCCGCCGGCGCCCTATCGGTGGAATTCAAAATTTGAGAGTTTGGCGAAATTTTGAAGGGATGCATATGGAAACTCTTGGAATTTCGTCCCTAACTCTTAAATAACTTATTTTGGACTAGAGAGGGGGGCTCTCTTGCATTCTATTGCTCTCTCTTAGTGTTTTAGTGTGTGTTAAGTGTTTGGGTTTAGTAGAGTAGTGTGTAGAAGTGAGGATTTGAGAGGAATTCTTCTCTAAGGAGTGAAGGAGAAGAAAAAAAGTGAGAGATTGCTTCTTCCTTTCCATTCTAAAGAGAGAATCAAGTGTTGTAAAGAAGAGAGAAGAGGATTCAAAGGAGTTCAAAGGGATTGCATTGGGGGGAAGAGATAAGTTTTATTTTCTTTTGTGGTTTGTATGACTTTTCTTTTATATATAAAATCCATGTTTTCTTATATCTTCTCCATGAATTCTGAGTAGTCTTCTTTATCTTTCTTCTTGCTTAGAGACATGATGAGGATTTGATGTGCTTTTAATGTATTGAAGAGATTGTGGTGGTTTTTCATTTAGAAATTAATTTACTTTTGATTTGGCCAATTTAAATGTTAAAATATGTTGTTGAACATTAAGTTTGAAAGGATTTAATGACCTACAACAATAATGAAAGATCCATTCAATTTCCATGGATGAATTGCATAGTTCATGGAAATTGCGTGAAAATAAAGAGGTGACCCGACCCGCAAATACGCAGTAAATTAACTTCCAAAAGATGACAAAAAACTTGACCCGATTTATAAATAGCGGCTAGTGTGCAAAATCTTAAATGACATAAAAAATTAAAAAATATTTTACACACTAGGGGTACTACGCAAGTATACATATCATTTCAAGTAATATAGAGTTTTCTTTAAAAAGCCCAGTATCGATCCCACGAGGAAGTAAAGTAAGATGTCTTTAGTCAAATTCTAGTCTACTACTAATAGTCCTTAGTTTGGAATTTCGATTAAAATTGTGTTTTATCTAGCAACTACTCCTAAATGCAAGTGTTAAATGTAATAGTAATTATAACTAAATGCAAATAATAATTCTAAAGATAACCCTTTTTGGATGAGTTGGTTTGGAGAATTTTGAGATATTAAAAAATACTATTCTTATGTAATGAAATAGATAATGTATAGTAATGAGATGCATTTAATATTGTATGTGCATAGGAGCAATCCTATTCTTTACACTTTTGTACAGGCATAAAGAACATTGACTAATCCAATGCTTGGTTACTAAATCTGCGGCTAGGCTGGGAGGATACCGGCTCTCACTTCGGAGCTCCCACGTTCCCCTCTCCTGAGGGCTAACAATCTACACTTCAGCACCCAAACGATAGGACCGAATTGAGGATTTTAGCCTGTCACTCTAAAATCTCCAATTCTACGCCCGATTAATATTATTTCCCTATTTATTTGCATTCAATCCCCATGAATTCACCATCCATGGAATTTGAATGTGGTTCGTACTTAGTTGTAGAAAGCATAACCCTCTCGGATCGTATGTTTTCACAACAAATTTTAACATTACAACGACCTTAATTGCAATGTAAATTAAGTGCAAGTAAAAACCATCACATTTATAATTAAATTTACTTCTACTGTGCATCACAAAATCCTAAACATGATTTCTACTCATTACAAAAGAAAAGTAAAAGGAAAATAATGGCATAATCTTCTCATGCCGCTATTTCCAAAGAAGGAGAAAAAATAAGAGAGATACGTCACAAAGCGCGAAGAAAACACAACGAAAACTTCATGTAACCAAAGTAAATCCACTAGGTAAGTGTTTACAAATTCATAAGATAATGAAGAACAATACTTAGCTTTTTCCCTTTGAAAAAAAGATGAAGATCTCTTCCATAAAGACTCCCGACAATCCATGCAGTGCTAGCGAAATCCCTTACAAATTCTCTCAAAATCTCATCTCCAATCTCTCCGAAAGGGTAGAAATCTACATTTCTACTCCTATTCTAAAATCCCTAAACATTCTCTAAGTTTTTTTTCCACTTTTCTCCCATAAAATTCCTCTTCTTTCTCTTCAAATTCGTCTCTATTTTAAAGAGGTAGAAAAATTCCTGAAGGTTGCTTAAGAACCTCTTCAAAAGGCGTCCATATTCGATGAATCTGTGCTTGAACCAACCTTCTCGCCGTCGGCGGGCTCGTTCTCGCCGGGCCAACTGCTCAGGCTCGCTGTTGGGGGGCTCGATCTCGCTGTCGGTGGGCTCCTTTATAATATATTCAAATGCTCTAGGGAAAAACACGCCATCGACGGCCTATTCCTCGCCGTCGGTGGCCTAGTTCAATTTTTGTCTCTTTTAGTCCTTTTTGTTCCAGATTCACTCCTTTTCTCATCTTTTTGCTCTATTATCTATAAATCTTAATTCCTGCAATAAAACATACAAAATACCTTTCTTTAAAGTGCAATATCATAAAAAATGAGTAAAATCATATAGCAAAAAGCATATATATTTTAGGCGTGTCAAGGAAATATACTTGTCCTCAAGTAACCCTTTTACTACATAAAAATATAACTCAAGGCAATATACTTTTCGCCTGTAAGACACTAAAATTTTTCATTTAAAATAATATATTGGTTAGACTTTTAGAAAGAAATTTAGTAACTCAGGTTAACATTACAATTATAAGAATATTCAACAATCAAGGCTAAGGGTTCTAGTCTTTTATTTATTTCAAGATAAACCATAAATTGTTACATTAAGAATGCCTTGAAAGATTATGTGAAAAAGGAGTTCATGCAAACTTCATCAGAATGTAGGCCAATACTTTAAATATAAATTCAGAAATGAAATCAAGTTCTCCCTTTAGGGTGACTCAAGTGAAATCAATTTTTAATTAGGCATCTCCTCAAGCTTCTCCTCATAAATATCTTTCTTTTTTTTTCGGGATCATTTTCAATCCTTTTTTTTCTTTTCCTCTTTTTTATTTGCCTTTTTTTAATGAGGATTACTATATCTGGAGAGCCTGTAATGATTTTGAACTTCACTCTCCTCTTTCTAAAGTTTAAACTTGAAACACATCCTTACTTTATCATTAGGTATGAGCCTTATTATTCATCATAAAGTCACAATCTCTTATTAACAGACAATACTTTAAGTCTCTTAACATTTCAAAAATACAGTTTTCTTTACTTTAAATAGTTAACTATAATCAAATTCTTTTATACCAGATATCTTATCCTTATAAAATTAACTTTTATTACTAAAACTTTTCATCCAATCCTTCCATAATATTCAACTAAAATAAAAAGTTTTAGTTATCTCAAGCGAGGTTCAATTGACAGAAGTTATGTTAATAATTTTTGAAAATATAATAATTGAGAACAAATAAGAGTTAATATTTTTCTCCCCTCCCAAACTTAAATTTTAAAAATATTTTGCAATTAATTCCATAAAATGTAGCAGGAAAAAAAAGTAAAGGTTGAATCTACTTGCTACTACAATATCCTATCAAATTCATATACATGCATAATCAGGATAGAAAGACCATATGAGAAAGCAAAGCTAACCTAAAACATGCTTGTAATAAAAATACACTAAAAGGAACTATTTTCTTATTAAAATTTTATTTTTCTTCCTACCCCCAAATTTAATTTTTTAACATATATAGCATTCAGTACAAAAATTATAAGCAGGAAGAAAACAATTTTGAAATTCTATCTACCACAAATGTCTATCAAAATCATTTGCAAGTATTCATTAGGACAGAACAATATGCAACATAAAGTAAATCTAAATAATCACGTTAAAATGAAATTAACTAATCCAAAGTCTAACTAGCATTTTAGGTATCAGTAAGGGAATATAAAAATGTTCTTCAATACCTAAATAATGTTGTAACACAAACATAAACACACATATGATAAATGAGGTTAATTCATCCTTTAACTCAACCAATCTCACTACGTTACCTTCAATTTCTAACATAATCACTACACCAGTAAATTTGGTACTTTAAAATGATTTTATAGATTATAATCCTAAAGATAAGATTACCCCTGATATATTGGCTCCTAGGCACCAATCTCGGGCATCACCTAATCCTTATAATTAAGCACCTCTAACTATTATAAAGATAGTGTAAAATCATCCATATGGTGTTCATCAAATAGGTTCGTGACTCCTACCTAATGAAAATAAAGTTGCAGAAAGGAAGTAACAAATTAAGATGGAATTATCAATGTTCGAAATTCATGATTTCTCTTGTAAAACTCAAGTCTGTGTGAGACCCAAGTCATAGTGGACTCATTAATCCAATTACTACAAGAGAACAAGTCTAACCATAATAAGAAGTTTAGGAATCACGTCCCTCATGACACACAAAGATTAAATCAAAGCACTAATAATCCAAACATCTACCAATCAACAATCAAACTTATCAATCCATAATGACACATAAACAAAAATTCAATCCACTCTAATGCGAACACCATACAACACTAAAAATCATGACTCTCAAGCACAGTAAATCAAAACACACTAATAACTATAGGTTGCCTCCCATAATGTGCTTGGTTTAACGTCATTAGCCCGACAAATGATTCCACCTAGATCAAAATTCCAATTAAGTAATCCTCGATCAATCGCCCAATCATTTTTAGATCTAGGGATTTCTATTAAATTCTCAAATTTTAATTTTTCATTCAGCTTTTCCTTTTCAGATGAATTTATATCATTGTTCCTCATATTTCTTTCTAGATCCAATATTCTTCTATTGATTTTCTGAATTTACATATTAATATCATCCTTAAATTTTATAAGAAATGGATCTCTATAAGATAATTCAAGATCTCCCAAATTTTGGTTCAGAATCTCTTTAGATAATTCAGATTCAGGATCAAATTCTTCTATGTCACTCTTATGATTCAAGTTATCTTCCAATTCTTCCCCTTTATAATTATTAAATGATTGAGGATCTATCTTAGTTGAGGAAATAGGTTTTTCTAATTCTATAGGAATTTCTTCCAATGGTCTTCCAATATCCTTATCCTCTTTTCTCAACTCAAAGTTCTTTTGAAATTTATCCTCAAATTCTCTTCCAAGTTCTAGTTCAATAATTTTATCTTGTTCATCATTTAATTCAAGTTTTTCTTGTGATTGAGTCACATCTAAAGATATAAAGACCGGTTGTGTAGCTGAATTCTCTAAATAGATAGGCTTTAAAATTGTATGAGGTATATTCATCTTAAGTTCATGAGATTTTTCAACAAATGGAATTAAAAGTTTACTATTTTTGGTAGTGTCCATCATTTCACACCTCTCCTGAACATACATACAGTCTTCTTTAAGTAATGTTTTCGAATCATCATGAAAATCTATTTCAACCTCATCTTTTAACTTACTCTCAAAAAAAATTTCTTAGAAATGGTCTTTACTTAGATAATCAATTTCATCCATCCAAAAACAATCATCATCTTTTCTCTCAGCTGGATATTTCATAGTCTTTAATACATCAAAATTGACTTCATGGTCATTAATATTTATAGCCAACTCTCCTTTTTGCACATCTATCATAGCTTGTCCAGAAACAAGGAAAGGTCTCCCTAAAATAATTGGAATTTCTTTATCTTCCTCCATATCTAATACAATAAAGTCCAAAGGAAAGATAAATTTATCCATTTTAACAAACACGTCTTCTATAACTCTTTTTGGATAAATGATAGATCGATCAGCTAATAGAAGGGTTACAGTAGTGGGAGAAATATCGACTAAACCTAACCTTCTAAATATAGATAGAGGCATCACATTAATGCTCACTCCTAAATCACATAAAGCTTTTCTACATAATCTTTTTCCAATTGCACAAGGAATTGTAAAGCTACAAGGATGTTTAAGTTTCTAAGGAAAATTTTTCTGAAGTATGGCACTGCACTCCTCACTTAGTGCAACTGTCTCATAATCCCCAAATTTTCTTGTTTAATATATCCTTAATAAACTTTCCATAACTTGGCATATGTTCCAAAGCTTCAGTGAAAGGAATATTTATCATTAACTTCTTAAGTATTTTCATGAACTTTGAAAATTTTTTATCGAACTCATGCTATCTAAGTCTTTGAGGAAATGGAGGTGGTGGTCTTTCCAAACTGATTTTAGTTGGAGATATTAATTTTTCCAGATCCTTAGAAACATATTCTTCAGGTCTTTTAGTTTCCTTTGTTTCTCTCACAACATCTTTCTCTTTTCTAACCACATCCTCTATATCTCTTCCAATTTTTAATTGGACAGCTTCTATTTGTTCATTAGTGTTCTCTTTAGGGTTGATCTTATTATTGCTAGAAGTGTTACTTGGGGGTCTATTGCAAAGTGAATTAGCAATTTATCGCAGTTGATTCTCTATGTTTCTAATCGCAGCATTTTAACTTTGCAACTGGTTTCCCATTTGCAATACCACTTCTTCCATAGACATCTTCTTATCCTCAAATTGTTGATCATTATTAGAGTTCGGTGGATATGAAGGTCTATAGTTTGTGTTCCCCTGATTATTCCAACTTCCATTATGATTTCCATGATTATTTTCCCATTTTAGGTTTCCACAATTAGTAGTATGATTTCAGTTAAATTTAGGATGGTTCTCCCAATCTCGGTTGTAAAAGTTAGAGTACAGGTTGTTTATGGTATTTAAAGTCTAATATGATGATTTAGAATCAATCATATGCCATAATGAACTTTCCTCACTTACAGGAGTAAATTGAGGTTGGTTCATTCCAAATTGGTCTAACTTCATTGATAATGCAGCAATCTAAGATGCAAGAATTGTAATCGCATCTGTAACATGAACACTAGCTACATTTTTATGATTTACCCTTGTAGAGGGCAATTGAAATTCATTTGTAGCCATTTTTTCAGTTAATGCATATGCTTCATTCAATGGTTTTGATATTAATGATCCACCAGCGACATCATCAATTATAGACCTAAGGGATCCTACTAACCCATTATAAAAAGTTTGGATGATTAACCAATCGGGCAGAGCACGGTGTGGACACTTTCTAAGGAGTTCCTTAAATCTTTCCCAGGCTTTGTATATTGATTCTCCTTCGTATTGACAAAATGAGATAATATCATTTCTAAGTTGAGTAGTCCTTGAAGGTGGAAAATACTTAGCTAAGAATTTTTGAGTTAACTCCTCCCAATTTTTAATAGAAGCATGTGCTAATGAGTATAACCACATTTTAGCCTTATCCCTTAGTGACAAAGGAAAAAGCCTTAGTCTAACATCATTATCTGACATGCCATTATAACGGAATATAGAACAAAGTTCTAGAAAATTTGATAAGTGTAAATAGGGATCCTCTGAAAGAGTTCCCCCAAATTGATTGTTCTGCACCAGTTGAATAATCTCAGGATTTAATTCAAACGAGTTAGCTTCTACGACAGGGTTTTGTAAGCTTGAGTGAATTTTATCTGTCGTAGGAATTATGTAATCCCTCAAAGATTTATAATGATTTTCCAAGTTATTATTTTGAAAATTTTCCATTTCTATTTGTAGTTTTTCGAGTCCTTTCTGTATTTTTGTTATTTTTTTAATTTTTTCAAACTCAGGATCATAAGGTACAAGTCCTGCAGATCTTTTGTTTCGCATACGCAACATAATAAACAATACATAAACAATTAAACAAATAATAAATGAAATATATTCAACACAACAAAATATTTTCACGAACACCTTATTTTTCATATAAACAATTTTTTTTTGTTTTTTTTCACAACACTTTTTCATATAAAAACACTTTTCACACAAAAATAGTTTTTACGACACTACAGTTTTCCAAGTCTAAGCCTAATTACTTCAACTAAAATTCTCCTAAAGTTCTTACCGAAGCTTCCCGGTAACGGCGCTAAAAACTTGACCCGACCCGCAAATACGTAGTAAATTATCTTCCAAAAGATGGCCAAAAACTTGACCTGATTTATAAATAGCAGCTAGTGTGCAAAATCTTAAATGATATAAAAAATTAGAAAATATTTTACACACTAGGGGTACTATGTAAGTATACATATCGTTTCAAGTAATATAGAGTTTTCTTTAAAAACCCTAGTTTCGATCCCACGAGGAAGTGAAGTAAAATGCCTTTAGTCAAATTCTAGTCTACTACTAATAGTCTTTAGTTTGGAATGTCGATTGAAATTGTGTTTTATCTAGCAACTACTCCTAAATGCAAGTGTTAAATGTAATAGTAACTATAACTAAATGCAAATAATAATTCTAAAGATAACCCTTTTTGGACCTTTTTGGATGAGTTGGTTTGGAGAATTTTGAGATATTAAAAACTACTATTCTTATGTAATGAAATAGATGATGTATAGGAATGAGATGCATTTAATATTGTATGTTCAAAATAGGAGTTATCCTATTCTTTACCCTTTGGTCCACGAATAAAGAACATTGACTAATCTTATACTTGGTTACTACATCTGCGACTAGGCTGGGAGGATACCGGCTCTCACTTCGGAGCTCCCACATTCCCCTCACCTGAGGGCTAACAATCTACACTTCAACACCCAAACGATAGGACCAAATTGAGGATTTTAGCCTGTCACTCTAAAATCTCCAATTCTACGCCCGATTAATATTATTTCCCTATTTATTTGCATTCAATCCCCATGAACTTCACCATCCATGTAATTTGAATGTGGTTCGTACTTAGTTGTAGAAAGCATAACCCTCTCAAATCATTTGTTTTCATAACAAATTTTAACATTACAACGGCTTAAATTGCATTGTAAATTAAGTGCAAGTAAAAACCATCACATTTATAACTAAATTTACTTCTACCATGCATCACAAAATCCTAAACATTATTTCTACTCATTACTAAAGAAAAGTAAAAGGGAAATAATAACATAATCTTCTCATGTCGCTATTTCCAAAGAAGGAGAAAAAGGAAGAGAGATACGTCACAAAGCGCGAAGAAAACACAACGGAAACTTCATGTAACCAAAATAAATCCACTAGGTAAGTGTTTACAAAATCATAAGATAATGAAGAATAATACTTAGCTTTTTCCCTTTGAAAGAAAGACGAAGATCTCTCCTATAAAGTCTCCCGACGATCCATGCAATGCTAGCAAAATCCCTTACAAATTCTCTCAAAATCTCCTCTCCAATCTCTCCAAAAGGGTAGAAATCAACATTTCTACTCCTATTCTAAAATCCCTAAACATTCTCCAAGTTTTTTTTTCCACTTTTCTCCCCTAAAATTCCTCTTCTTTCTCTTCAAATTCATCTATCTTTTAAAGAGGTAGAAAAATTCCCAAAGGTTGCTTAAGAACCTCTTCAAAAGGCATCCATATTCAATGAATCTGTGCTTGAACCGACCTTCTCGCCGTCGGCGGGCTCGTTCTCGCCGTCGGCGAGCTTCTAAAACATGGGCCAACTACTCAGGTTCGTTGTCGGCGGGCTCTTTTATAATATATTCCAATGCTCTCGGGAAAAATACGCCGTCGGTGGCCTATTCCTCGCCGTCGGCGGCCTAGTTCAATTTTTGTCTCTTTTAGTTCTTTTTGTTCCAGATTCGCTCCTTTTCTCATCTTTTTACTCCATTATCTATAAATCTTCATTCTTACAATGAAACACACAAAATACCTTTCTTTAAAGTTTAATATCATCAAAAATGAGTAAAATCATTTAGCAAAAAGCATATATATTTTAGGCGTGTCAATAGGGAAATATGTTTTGAAGGACTTCAATGTGGAGATTTCAGGGTGACAGACTGAAATCCCCAAATTGGTTCTAAGATTAGTAATTAATATCAAAGGTTTTCCTTGGGGTGAAGGGTGAGTGGGAGCTCCTAAGTGAGAGCCGGTATCCTCCCAGCCTAACCTTAGAGTTAATGATTAAAATTAGAATATGTTAATGTTCTTTTCTTATTTGGAGGAAGGGGTACTCTTCTAAAGGTAAAGAATCATCTATGTTCCTATTTGGCACAATAAATTAGATAACTGATCCATATCAATCCGCACATCATGTTCTCATTGCAAGAAGAAAGATACTTTTCTCATATAATATCAAAAACCTTTCAAATACTTAGTTCAGTGTGTCTGTTAGATAATTCTATTTCAAGTTATTAGAAGTAATTGTAGTTTAGTTAGTTGTTACTGTTTTCTGCATAATAGTAGTAGAAGTAAGTGTTGAACTTTAAACGTAATTAGAGTATAAGATTTTGGTGCTTTATTATAACTTGTGAAACTTTTACTTTATATCAACTTAAAACCTCTCTGTGGGATCGATAATCAGGACTCCACTAGAGCCCTGTATTACTTGATACGATACGTATACTTGCATTGAGTACGTGGACTTTACAAAATCATTATAAATATATAAATTTGAGGTCATAAATTATTGCATATATATAAGCCCCTCACGATCAAGTTTTGGGTGTCGTTGCTAAAGCTTAAAATCTTCTTACAGTGGTAACAAATTCTTACATTTAATTATATTAAATTAAAGTCCTCGTGTGTCACTATCCTAAAAGTTTCAGTTTTTATGAAGTGTGACATTATTGTTTAGCATACAAGTTTGGTAGAAAGTAAAATGCAGTAGAGTGCAAGTAAGTAAATTGCATTAAAATAAAAGCATACCTGATAGGTCTTCCCGTCATCTCCACCTGAAACTTTAGTATTCTTGCAATAAACATTCATAATTTTACAGGGAAGTAAAACACTATAGACAGGTTTGTCCTACCTAACTCTATGTCATAACCCAGTGAACTCCTATTCATTTTGAGAGATATTTTTCATTTAATAAATATAATAGGTGCAATAGTCCTGCAAGGTGTCCAAAAGACTTGTGAAACGGTCTAGGAGAAACCCGGATATTTCACAATACTTTTGAAATTCCTTGAGGTCCTTTTGGAATTATTATAGTTATTAAACGATTTATCCCTATCATACTCATATGCTCAGTGAGAAAATATTTTAGTCATCCCCAAAGGCTGGGTAGTTATCATTTGATGCTTTATTTATGAATTATGTTGGTGGGCCCTTAAAGGCAAATTTAACTTATGGAAGAATTTACCAAATTTTGATGGGCTTGTAATGTTTTAAATGTTAGTTTAAGATTAATCATAATTTATTTTCTAACTCTAGTTAGTTAATTCTTTTGATTAAGCCTAGCTCATTACTAAGCCCTTAAGATTTAGTGGGTATTTTTATGTCTTTAGAAAAGGAAATTTTATGACATTTATGATTATAATTTTTATCAAAATATTGATTTACCATTTAAACATCAAATGAATGGGAGTTAAATTAGTGGAATATTAACTTCCAAAATCAACCCCTAACCTTAAGGTTCTTGTAATTTGATTTTTCTTCCAAATTATAATAATTAAGGAAATTTAAATATTTAATTTTGATATGACAAAATTGCAATTGGTTTCTACCATTTGTCCTTTAATGTTTCAATCATACAACATAGTAATTAAGATCATTTATTGCCCTTTTCCCATTTTGATTAAGTCTAAATATTATTTAAGGCTAAATTTTCCAAAATTACTATTTTTCCCTTAAAGGCCTTCATCACTTCATAATTCATCAAATTTAGCTCAAATGACTTTAAAAGTTTTATGTGACCCCATGTATGGGTGGATTAAAACATCAGAGGAGAAAATCTGATTCTCCAAATTTTAATTTAATTTATATATTTATTTTAATGGAAAAATAGGGCTTTTTAATGGAAATTCAATAACTTGTGCAAAACAAAACATATGACTTTGAAAATTTTATTAGAAGTAGAAATAGATTAGAGAACCACGTGGACCAAATATCATGATTTTTTGAGTTTTAATTTAATTATTAGAATTATTTTAAGTTTGAGAGTTTTAATTAATTATAAAATATTTTAAAGGATGAAAATTCAATTTTATATTTTTCTTAAGTCCATTTGAGCTCAGGGAACCCTTAGAAATAAACTTTATATTTTTATGATTTTTATTTTGATTATTATGATTATTTTAGTGGAAAAATAAGGAAATTCATTTTAGCCTTTTAAAAATTAATTTAAGCCTTTAAAATTTGATATTTTGATTTTCAGACTTAGGAAAATTATGGTGATGGTTCCTAAATGATTAGGATACCAAATGTGACAAATTGGTGATTTTTATTATTATTATTTCATTATTTAAATATTAAAAATATGATTAAAAATTAAAATTTTGTGAAAATCCCAATTTTAGTTTTAAAAGAATTCGCTGATCACAGAGAACTCCTAAAACCAATTTTACAATTTTTTGAGTTATATTTTAATTATTAAAATTAGTTTACTATTCCAAATTATCATTTCACATAAAAAAATCATTTAAGTAACCAAATGAATTCTAAATGCCACAAATTTTTTATGGAGAGTTCTTTGACCTTTAGAATACAGTGTAGAATTATTTTTAAGTGATTTTCTTATTTAATGAGCTCTAATTAATTTAAATTCAGTTTTAAGCCAAGTTGATAATTTGGTTTTTTCTTGATGATTTAACCCATGAAAATTTTATCCTAGGGTCTTCTACTCATAAGGAACCTACCTTAATTTTTCTAGATTTTTATCATCACCATGCTAATTAGTAAAATTAATTTATGAAAATAGATTCCTAAACTTAGAAAATAACTCTTCATGGAGGTCTCCTCTAACTTTGGAAAAATCAGGGAAGATTCCCCATGACAGAGGCTACAACATGCTAAAATGGCAAGTCATGGTGAAATCTCCTAATGCATGGAGAACCAAACGACCACAGAGGGTATTTAATTAATTAAAAATCATACATGCATTAAATTAATTTCAAACCATTTCCATATTATTCTCCTCTATTCACAAAACAAGAGTGTATTTTCTTTTATTTTTATGATTTTTCTACACCAAGTTATGGATTTTTAAAGTTCTAGTGATTTAAATAATTCAGAAAATTCATATTTTCCTACTTAACCACATCGGCGCCATGTAAACCTACGACAGGTCGAAAGCACACGCGTCTCCTTCTAGTTGGGTGCCGCCTTTTGAGTCCGCGCATGCTTTATGTATCAAGAGCTCATCCGGCGCAATCCTGGCCATCCGTTCATTACACCCACGATCCGACGACTCCTAGTCATCGTCCCCAACTGACTTAGCCCGGAAGCCGTCCACCTTCTAGACCTAAGATCTCAAGCTAGACTCAATTAAATTGCATGGGGTTTATTCCTGGAGCTTCATCTAGCCTAGACGAACCTATCCATACGATTTATATGGTATGAAATACAATGTACAATTATGGAGGACGAAGAAAAACTCGAGAGGAAGAGTGAGTCCAATACCTTTGTCTGATAGGGGAGGCCTCAATCAAATGGTTGTGGCAGCTTCGATTGCTCCCAAAGAACCTCCAGATGGAGCTTTTTGCACTGGTGAATTGTCTAGACCCAAACTCGACCAGGCCCAATTTCCGGTGTTTGGTGGAAGTCTAGTGTAAAGGCCTTCTGTGATGGGACTTTGATGGGGGATTCTCTTCCTTCACTGCTGTGTAGGTGTGGGTGTAGTTAATTGAAATTTGGTGCACTGTGGAGCTGTGGAGAAATATGTCCTGGTTTTCGACCAAATTTGAGCTCTGAAATTGAGCTCCGATAGTGGGAATCAGTGCCTGAGGACAGTGGGATCACTCTTAAGACCTCTCAGGGAAGCTCTAGAAGCAATTTGGTGGAGTTTCCTTAAGAAAATTTTAGCACCTGATTTTGGTCGAGGAGAGCTCTATTTATGTCCATGGCCATTAGGCTGAGCTCAAGGGCTGGTGATGGGATGGATTCAACTGCTTAGGTGGAGGGCAGATGAGCTCCAATGGCAATTTTAAGCTGACTTGGCCATAGGGTAGAGTTTGAGTTCAATTTGGGAGGGGGTGATTCTCGATTATAGTATTTTCTGGCCATTAGGGTGGCCAGTAGGACCAGGGTTGATGACCAGGGGGACAGGTGAGCTAGGGGAGGTTTAATGATGTTTTACCCTCAATGGCAAGTGATGATGGTAGAGATATTTTGATTAAGGCCAAATATGAGGTGAAATACCCTAATTCAAGGGACCTATGGTCCATGCATCCATTAGAGTGGGCTAGGTGGGTCTAGGGTGGTTCTTAAGGTTCACTTGGTGGCTGTGGTTGACCTAGGTTGGTCACATTTGGAATGATTTGGTCACATTGGGCCATATGTTCAATTAAGGTCATTTGGGTTCAAGTTGGGATAAATTGGGTTTGATTTTAGGTTAGACCCAAATGATTGTTCAAAATTATGTGTATGAATATGCTGTAGTGTTTAGAAATGGTTTGGAGTGGTGTTGAATTGATTTGGTAGGTCAATTTGGCATGGTTTGGGATTTTGGTCAATTTAGGGCAAGTTGGCTTAACTTGGGTTTAGGTTGGGCTAGGGTTGGGTCCAAGGCCAACTGAAGGTTCCAAATGGTCTATGGGGATGTCATAAGGAGTTCCCAACATCAATTAAGTGGAAAATTTGGGAATAGGGCAATCAATTTGGGAGATTTTGGGCATATGGTATGTTTGGATCAAAATTTAGCATTTTGGACTTTAAGTAGATTTGAGTGAGACTTGGGCTCAAATTGGGGAAATTGATGGTTCAATTCAATTTAAGGGAGTGTTATGAAGGGTTTAGAATTCATATTGGGGAGAAACGGATTTGTGTTAGGTCAATTTGGGGGATTTAGGTCACTTAGGTAAAATTGGGGTTTTTGGATTTTAAGTGAAATTGAACTCAAATGTAGGGAAAATTGAGCATATATTTGGTTTAGATTGGTATTGGAAATGATGGATTAAAGTTTAGAATTGAAATTGGGCAAGATTGGGATCAATTGAGTGGACATTAGGTTTAAATTTGGGACACTTCATGGTTAAATGGGTCAAATTAGGGCTTTTGGTTAAATTAGGCTAAATTGGTCAAATTGGGTGATGTGGTAGTTGAGAGAAATGAAATTGGGAATATTTCGTATGTTTTGCGAATTTATGGGAAATTTTGAAATTTTGGGCTAAGATGGGCATTTTGGTCATTTTGGGGATTTTTGGATGTTTGGCAATTTTGGGTAATTTGAGCTACTTTGAGTAGTAGGGAGTATTTTGGAATGATTTTTTGGAGAATTATGGGTAACTAGGGTAGTCTTGAAAATTTTGGGGGATTTTAGCGTTTTGGGGGTATTTTGGGTATTTGGTGTATTTTGGGTATTTTGGAGCAAAGAGGTTAGAAATTTGGAATGTTTGGAAAAATTAGGATTGGTTGAAAGTGAGTAATTGTCACCCTCATTTGGTCCTTGATGTGTTGGTACGAGCGAAACCCTAGCCTGAGGCTAAGAGTTTGGGAAAATCACTTACATGAGTTTCTAAAGAGTTAGGGGATCAAAGTGGGATGTGCCTTGTTTTAGGGTTGTGAGTGTGTAGTGTGAGTGTGGTGTAAGCTCCAGACCTCTCAGGGTAAATCCTATGGCCTGACCACCTATAGGAGACTTCCCCTGGGCTTCCGAATGCTTGGTCTCTTCCTCCTGAAAACTAGAGGTTAGGCCTTAAACATATGAAAACTCCAGCGAAGTGAGAAAAGTTTAAATTTCTATAGGGAGGGTTCCATGAATAGTCTTCTAAGAAAGTCACTAAGAGAGACATATGGCTAGAACCTAGGCTATTATAAAGAAAGACTAGACCTCAACTAATAGTGAGGTCAACAAACAACCTTCAAGAGAGCTCTCCTAATCTTTCCCAAACTCTCTTTTGTTCAACCTCCAAGAATTCTTTGATGCATAAATGTTTTTCTAGAAGCCATGGGAATTGATTTTAGAGCAAGAATCACAATTTAAGAAATAAATTTTCTTTGTAAAATGTTTCCCGCTAGTCGGTGTGGTCACGCCACTAGATTGCCTAGGCCTGTGTGGTCATGCTGCCCAACTGCTCCATATGGTATGGTCACGCCAGTAATGCTCGATAAATGGCATGGTTACGCCGCTTCGGGACACTTTTCTGTTGGATTTTGTTATTCCATCTTATTTGTATTAAATTTTCTACACTTTGCACAACATAAAAAAAATAACTTTCTCAAGCGTAAATCTATGATAAATAAATAAAATTAATTTGAAGAATATTGGGAAGATAGCAGGTGATGCGCCTCCGGCGTGTGCTGTTTTTCTGCTTATTTTATGTTTGTATGCACGAGCACACACTAGAGGTTTTACGCAAGTATACATATCGTTCAAGTAATATAGGGATCTAGTGGAGTCCCGTTTATCGATTCAACAGGGAAGCAAGGTAAGTGGTCCTTTATCAAATTCTAGTCTACTACAATCAAACCTTAATTTGGAATGTCGATATAAGTGGTTTTTCTAACAAGTACTACTAAATGTAAGTCTTAAGTTTTAAACAATTATTAACTACTATTAAAGGAAAATATTTGTTATAAAGATAACCCATTTCTGGATGAATTGATTTGGAGAATTTTGAGATGTTTAAAACTACTATTTTTTGTAATGAATTAGATAAATTTTAAGAATGAGATACATTAAATATTGTTTGTGCTAAATAGGAGCAATTATATCATTACCTTCTTCCGAGTGCATGAAGAACATTGGCTAATCCAAGGTTTGGTCCCTAAATCTGTGGTTTGTGATGCGGTCGGACTTTTATATTGCAAGAATTTATGAATTCAAATTTATATATATTTATAATGATTTTGTAAAGTCCAAGCATTCAACGTAAGTATAGGCATCATATCAAGTAATACAGGGCTCTAATGGAGTCCTGGTTATCGATCCCATTGGGATGTGACGAAGTAAAAAGTAAGAGTTTCACAGTAGATAATGTAGTGCTGAATTCCAACACTCAATTTGTAATTAAAGTTTAATGTTTTCTTCTACTACCAAGAAGCAGAAAATAGTAACAATTAAACAAACTAAAATTACTTCTAATATCTTTAAAATAAAATTAACTAACAGACACACACTAAGCTATATATTTGAAAGGTTTTGATATATATGAAAAGTATCTTTCATCTTGCAACAAGAATTTGATGTGTGGATGATATGGAATGATTTTCTACGGTATTATGCCAAATATGAGCATAAACGTTTCTTTACCCATAAAAGAGTACCCCCTCTTCCAAGCTTGAAAAGAACATTGACATATCCTAAGTTTAGTCACTAAATATAAACTTTACTGGAGGATACCGGCTCTCACTACGAAACTCCACTCACCCTTCACCTGAAGGCTAACCTTCGATTTTAGTTACTAATCTTATGACCAAATTGAGGATCTCAGCCTGTCACCCTGAAACTTCCAATTTGAAGTCCATCAAAATACATTTCCATATTTATATGCACTCAATTCCCATGAACTATGCATATCATCTATGGAAATTGAATGGATTCTTCATTATTGTTGTAGGACACTAAATCCTTTCAAACTTAATGTTCAACAACATAATTTAACAATTCAATTAGCCAGATCGAAAAGTAAATTAAGTTTGGAATGAAAAACCATCACAATTTCTTCAATAATTTAAAAGCACTTCAAATCCACATCAACACATCAACACATCTCGATGCAAGAAGAAAGACAAAGAAGACTACTCAGAATTCATGAAGAAGATATAATAAAACATGGATTTTATATTTAAAAGAGAAGTCATACAAACCACAAAATAAAATACAACTGATCTCTTTTACTTCCCCAATGCAATTCCCTTGAAGTTCCTTTGAATCCTCTTCTCTCTTTTTTGCAACACTCAATTCCCTCTTTAGAATGGAAAGGAAGAAGCAATCTCTCACTTTACTTCTTCTCCTTCACTCCTTAGAGAAGAATTCCTCTCAAATTCTCACTTCTACACTCTTCTCTTCTAAGCCCTAACACTCAAAACACACTAGACTCTCTAAAACACACGGGACACACACTATTTTTCGTCCAAAAATAGTTACATATAAGTTAGAGATGAAATCCCAAGAGTTTCCATAGGCATCCCTTCAAAAAGTCGCCAAAACTCTTCAAATTTGAAGTCCACCGTTATTGGGCACCAGTGGCGCTCTATAATTGAAATAATTACTGATCTCTAGGGAAAATGGCACCGGTGGCACCCATTTTGGCATCAGTGGTGCCCATTCTGGTGTCAGTGGCACCCATTCTGGCGTCGGTGGCGCCCATTCTGGCGTCGGTGGCGCCCATTCTGGCGTAGGTGGCGCCAGAAGCAATTTTCCTCCTTTTTTGCTCTAAATTCATTCCTTTTCGCTTCTTTTCGCTTTAATCATCTAAAATCATCATATCTGCAAAAAAACATGAAAAATACCTTTCTTTAAAGTGCAATATCACAAAAATAGGTAAAATTATATAGCAAAAACAATATATATTTTTGGAGCATCAAAATCCCCCAAAATTAACCATTACTTGTACTCAAGTAATACTTTTAGTACATAAAAATAGAACTTTAGGCAATGCACTTTTCACCTGTAAGACACTAAAATTTTTCATTCAAAAGAATATATTAATTAGACTTTTAGAAAGGAATTTAGTAACTCAGATCAATACTACATGTATAAGAATATTAAGCAATCAAGTATAAGGGTTCTAGCCTTCTATTTATTTCAAGATAAACCATAATTTGTCACATTAAGAGTGCCTTGAAAGATTATGTGAAAAAGGAGTTCAAGCAAACTTTATCAGAATGTAGGCCAATACTTTAAATATACCTTCAGAAATGAAATCAAGTTCTTCCATTAGGGTGACTCAAGTGAAGCCAATTTTTGATTAGGCATCTCCTCAAGCTTCTCCTCATACTTACTTTTTTATTTTTCTTTTTCTTTTTGGGATTGTTTTTCAATCCTTCTTTTCATTTCTTTCCCTTTTTTTTAAATAAGGATTACTATATCTGGATAGTCTTTAATGATTTTGAACTCCACTCTCCTCTTTCTAAAGTTCAAACTTGATATACCTCCTTACTTTATAATTAGGTACGAGCTTTATTATTCATCATAAAGTCACAATCTCTTCTTAACACACAATACATTAAGTCTCTTAACATTTCAAAAATACAATTTTCTTTACTTTAAATAGTTAACTATAATTAAATCCTTTTGTACCAAATATCTTACTTCTATAAATTTAACCTTTATTACTAAAAACTTTCGTCCAATCCTTCCATAATATTCAAATGAAATAAAAAGTTTTACTTACCTATAGTAAGGTTCAACTGCCAGAAGTTATGCTAATAGTTTTTGAAAATATAATAATTGAGAACAAATAAGAGTTAATATTTTTCTACCCTCCCCAAACTTAAATTTATCAAAAAATTTAAAACAGTCGAGAGTAAAAGAAACTAACCTTTTGTGCTGGAATCTTGAAATCTTTAACAGCTATTCGGTATTAGTCAAAATTTACAACTAGCAGGCATGAAACAGTTAATAACAGTGATATAGAAATATTTAAACATTTGCAAGGTGAAGAAAAATTAACTTTAAACATCTAAACATCAAACAAAACATCACAATAATAGACAAACTATCACATCACTACACAGTTTATTTAATAATTTCAATTTTTTTTAATGCAACATAACAATACACCAATAGGGTTACACATCACATGAAAAGCAACTAATGACTACATCACAACAATACAACACAACAAAACAAGAAAAATAGAAATAGAAACAAAACAATCTACCAATCTTCATCACCAGGATCATTAGCAGGGTCAGCAGGATCAAGTCTATATGGTGTATAGCTGGGGCAAGTAGGAAATATCACATCAGTCTCCCCCCTCATGAATCAGACCCGAGAATCATAATAAATAATATCGAACTCAACTCTCCTCCTTAGATAATCTTCATTCACATCACTTCTGGCCTCAAACACATCCATCCTACAATGGAGTCTATCCACACTAGCATTCTGTAATCTCAGCTGCTCCATAATATCAGATAATGTAGGGGTCTTAGATGTAGAAGGAACGTCATAACTCGTAGTAGGAATATCAATACTCCTACTCTCTTCTCGGGCTCCTACATGAGAATCATAAGCAAGAATAATAGTCTTTGTAATCGGTCTCAACGGTATAGCTACTTCTTTAGAACTACTGAACTCTACTCCAGACTGAACACACAGGGCATGAACTAAAGCAGGATGCCCTAATACACCAGTGGTCTCGCCTCTAGGAATAGCCTGAATATTCTTGAAGACAATAACTCCAATATCAAACTTCTTCATCTTCTGAATACAATAGTTCAAAATTGCTCTATCCCTTGTAACTTCACTGTGGTGATACGAAGGTAATAGTCTTGCAGAGATGAAATAGTGTGAAACTTTTGATGCAACATTTAACTTGGAAGCAGGGAAGTTAATCATCTGTTCTTGACTTACTTTCCATTCCCCTCTTCCATCCGTAAAAAAAAGCAATAAATTCTCTCATATTTGCCTCTCGAGTATCAAAGTTTTCTTATTCACAAACAAATGGTTCCCAAGTATGATAGAATGCTTTAATACGCTGAGGAGTAAACTTAACCATTTTTCCTCTAACTAACACATACTCAGTCTCAGTCTAGGGCACATTTGAATAGAACTCTCTAACAACTCCCATAACAATATTCACAGTAAAATAACAAAATCTCTCCCGGTTCCATTCTGCAATTAACTGTTCTACAGATCCACCAGGATTATCAAAAGCTCGATCCTAGATACACTTCTTATTGTAAAGATAAGAATTAAAGCAAAATTTCACTTTAACATTAACAAATTTTTCTTCATCAAAATCCACTTTTCTCTTCCCTTTACTCATCCTTGGAGCCATGTGAATTTCTAAAATTTGCAAGAAATTTCCATTAAATCCCAAATTCATAATGTAACAAACTCCAAATACTATTCTAAACAAGTAAGAGCAAATTTCATCATAGGAAATCTCAAAATTTCTTCGAAAATTCAAAAATTCCAATATAAGCAATGTGAGATATTTCCATGGTGAAAATAAAAACATATTAACTTAAAATGAAGCTCTTACTAAGAGAAGTGTAGATCTGGTCTCGAAAAGCTTTGAAATCACTTCAAATCCGAGATCTAGCAAGTCCTAGGTCTTTAAAATCATGAAAATGGAGGAGGAAGACGAAAGCAATGGAAAAAACCACGAGTCCCAGGGTCAAAATCGTGAAATAAAGGGTTTTTAGTATTTTTCTGTAATTGGGGGCTGATGGCGCTTGATAGGGCTCCAATGGCGCTCGATAGGGCGCTGGTGGTGCTCTATTTGTTAAAAATGCCAAAACTCTCTGGATTTGGGCGCCGCCGGCACCAGTCCAAAATTTTCTTCTGGGTCCAAAATTTTGTTCCTAATTTCAATCGTTTTAACTTCCAAAATGACATTTAACACTTCATTAAGCATCTAATTCATCACACAAGCAATAACTTATACAATTCTTACACAAAAAATACAAAACATACTTTTATATATAAAATCCATGTTACATTATAAACACTAAATATGTTCATTCAAACCAAACCAGCAACTCTTAGATGTTTAGTGTTGTAAGTACGCTACGATAAGAAAACACTAAAATCTAAGCACACAATGAAAATAAGCATAGCAAATCCAAATTCAAATTACAAAGCAGAGCAAAGTAAATACTACACACCAAACATAATTAAGCAGAGTAAATTAAACACACATCAAATATAAGTAGAATCCAGTAATCACTCCACATCGGTTTCAGAACTATCTTCCTCTCTAATATCTCCAATAGATTACTGATGCATGAACAAATTATAGAATGGACGAAATGAGAATTCCTCAGATGAATCCTCAGCAATCACAGTGTTCTTCTTCATCAGATTAATCAGGCCCATCTCAATTCGATTAGTGTGATCAAATTGTTCCTTCATTCTCCAATCTATATGATCAAATAAATCAGAAATATTATTGATTGCATTCATAACATTTTGTACCTCTTTCTCTAACTGTTTGATCCTCTTCAGTATCATTCTGGAAAGTTCAGAAAAATAAGGATGAATCGGTTGTGAAGTCTGTGTTGGTTGATCAGCAAGAAGATTCATTTCATCTTTATCTCCCACAGTTTGTTAGTCATAAAGATTAGTTGGATCTAGGCCTCCATGGAAGAAGAATCTTTTCCCAACTCTCCTATGAACATGTGATTGACTACACAACAGAAATAAGGTGGACGGTGTCCAAGCCCATATTTAGATCCATGAACATTTAATCTAAAAATTTATTTCAAAATTATATTACCAATGTCAATCGGCCTCCAAATTTGAATACAGAAATTCGAAATGACACTTTCCTTGTTTACCTTGCTAATTTTCAAAGTTGGAAATAACTTTGCCAAAATAAAGTAATGCCACTGCTTTGACACCGGATTTAAAGATGCAGAAGTGAAACTACTATACCCATTTTCTCTAACTTCCCAATCTTCATTCTCATTCGTCAAATAACGATACACATCATTAATATTATCACTTGTGGCATTGAAATTAAAATAATGGCAAATAGGTACATTCTCAATCATAAAGAGATCATTATTTCTTGTAGGAGTGAATTGGACAAACCTGCCTTGCACAAAGATGAATCCTTGGTTGATCCCGTGAAGATTTGTATAAAATTCTTTCACAACCGGAACGACTATGACAACGGTAGTGTAGCAAAGCACTTCCCAACGTCTTTCCTTAATTATCTCTTCAATTCTTGTAGTGGGATTATCCATACCTCGATTTAAGAAACCCTGTTTCCTTGATTATCCTCCTCTTCATCATCACTTTTTTGAACAATCGCTGTGCCTTGAAGCTTATAAACTTCCTTTGGTTAAAAATGTGCGATCGAGGCATTTCTATAGAGTAGGAATCCATGTGATGCGAATTGGGAATGGTAGTTTTCATTTTTCTAGAGTTTGGAAGTCTAAAATGGAGTTTAGGGAGTTATAAGGACGAAGATCATGTTCAAAACCACCAAAATCACATTTTAAAACTCAAAAAACCGCCAACAGGTTTTGGGCACCGGCGGCGCTCAAACCTGAAATTTAGCAAACTCTCTGTAATTGGGCGCCGGCGGCGCCAGTGGTAAAAAATCTCACCAAACTTTGTTTGGCCCAAAATATTCCAATATCTCAATTCGATCCAATATTTATCAATTTTAAAAGTATTTAGGAGCGATTAGGATTCAAAAATAACTATCTAAAAAGCACAACTACAACAAACAAGCAAACAAACCACAAAGAAACATATGGGTTGCCTCCCATAAAGCGCTTAGTTTAATGTCGTCAGCCCGAAAAACCATTCGGTTAATCGAGATGAATTAGCATTAAAACCTCTTTGAAGTCAGGTTTAAAATCATCAAGTTAAGGCTTTAATGATGCCCATTAACTTTAAAAATCTTTCCAGTATCAGGATCTTTAATATCAACAGCTCCAAAAGAATGAACTTATACAACTGTAAAAGGTCCTAACCATCTAGACTTGAGCTTTCCAGGAAATAACTTCAATCTTGTGTTGTATAACAAAACTTTTTGTCCAAATTCCAATTTCTTTTTCAATATCTTCCGATCATGCCACAATTTCATTCTTCTTTATAAATCCTGTCATTGTGATAAGATGCATTTCTAATCTCTTCCAATTCATTCAATTGCATAAATCTCTTTTCTGTAGCACTTTTCATAAATCTCTTCCAATTCATTCAACTCTTTTATCGCCCAATATTCTTTATGCTCCAATTCAACAGGTAAATGACATGTCTTACCAACACTAGCATATAAGGAGACATTTCAATAGAGGTTTTAAATGTAGTCCTATAAGCCCATAAAGCAGTATCTAATCAAGCAGACCAATCTAATTTATGATTATACACAGTTTTCTCCAAAATTCTTTTAATTTCAAGATTAGATACTTATGCTAAACCACTAGTCTGGGGATGATAAGTAGTAGAGATTCTATGAATAATATTATATTTCTCAATCAATCTCTTAATTTGATTATCCTGAAATGGGTTCCACCATCAGTTATAATCACTCTCGGCATTCCATACTTGTAAATATATTTTTCTTTAAAAATTTTGAAACACTCCGAGCATCACATCAAGGTAAAGCAATAGCTTTAATCCATTTAGAGACATAATCAATTGCAACTAGTATATACAAATTCCAAATGAATGAGCAAATGGTCCCATAAAATCTAATTCATATACATCAAAAATTTCAACTTCCAAATTAAAATTTAGAGGCATTTCATTTCTTCTAGAGATATTACCTACTCTCTGACATCGATCACATGATTTAATATATTTATAAACATCCTTAAAAAGAGTAGGCTAATAAAATCTAGATTATAAAATCTTAAAAGTAATTTTATCAACACCAAAATGACCTCCAAATTCAGAATCAAGAATCGTTGAATAATCAAATTCGTTTCTTCTTGTGGCACACATCTCCTAATAATCAGATCCTTACACAGTTTATATAGATAGGGCTCATCCCAAAAATAAAATCTTGCATCATATTTAAATTTCTTTTGTCGTTGCCTTGTTAAAGCAGGTGGTACAATATCACTCACAGTATAATTCACAATATCAGCATACCATGACAAATTTCTTTCCATAATTGTATAAAATTGTTCATCAGAGAAAGTTTCTTTATCTTCCTTTCCTTCCCAAATTCAAATAATTTATCATACTCTAATCTTGACAAATGATCAGCTATTTGGTTATAAAATCCCTTCTTATTAACTATCATAAAATCAAATTCTTGCAGAAGAAGCATCCATCTAATCAGTCTAGGTTTCACATCCTTCTTTTGCATTAAATATTTGATAGCCGAATGGTCTGTATGCACAATACTTTTAGCTCCAATTAAATAAGGTCTAAACTTTTTAAAAGCAAATACTATAGATAATAACTCTTTTTCAGTAGTGGTATAATTAATTTAAGCTTCATTAAGAGTTTTACTAGCATAGTAAATGACTTTTAAACTTTATCATGCCTTTGCCCCAATGCTACTCCGATCACATAATCACTAGCATCACACATGAGTTCAAATCGTTTCTCCCAATCTGATGAAACAATTATAGGTTTAGTGATTAATTTCACTTTCAATAATTTGAAAGCACTCCAACATTCATCATTAAAATCAAACTTTCTATCATTTTCTAGAAGTTGGCACAAAGGTTTAGTAATTTTAGAAAAATCTTTAATATATCGCCTGTAAAATCCAGCGTGTCCTAAGAAACTCCTCACCTCTCTCATGGTAGTGGGTGGTGGCAATCTCTTAATCATTCTGATTTTAGCAGGATCGACCTCCATACCATATTCAGAAATTTTATGCCGAAGCACAATTCCTCCTACAACCATAAATTAACATTTCTCCTAATTCAGAACAAAATTTGTTTTCTCACAAAGCTCCAAAACTTTTGCTAAGTTTTCCAGGAAAATTTTAAATGAAGTCCCGAATACAGAGAAATCATCCATGAAAACTTCTACTCCATTATCTGTCATACTACTGAAGAGAGACATCAAACATCTCTGAAATGTTGCAGGTGCATTACATAGTCTAAAAGGCATTTTTCGAATAACAAAGGTTCCATAAGGGCTAGTAAATGTTGTCTTTTCTTGATTCTCAGGAGTAACAGGTTTGATGGTAACCAGTATATCCATCCAGAAAGTAGTAGTACTTGTGTCCAGCAAGTCCATCCAACATTTGATCGGGAAAAGGAAGAGGAAAGTGATCTTTTCGGGTGGCGGCATTTAATTTCGTATAGTTAATAAAAATTTGCCATCCATTAATTTGTCTTGTAGGTATAATTTTATTACATTCATTCACTTCAACAATCACTCCCTTTTTTGGTACACAATGTATTGGACTCACCCAAGCATTATCCGAAATAGGATAAATAATTCCAGCATCCAGCCATTTTAAAATCTCCTTCTTAACTACTTCTTTCATTTTTTGATTCGATCTCCTTTGCGGATCAACTCTCGGTTTATGTTCTTCATCCAATAAATTTATGTGCTTACAAATTAAAGGACTGATTCCTTTAATATCTACTAAAGTCCATCCAAAAGCTTTTTTGTATCTTTTTAAATTTTCCAACAACTTCTGTTCTTGATAATCGTTTAACTCCGAAGATACAATAACTGGCAGGGTAGATGATTCTCTTAAAAAAATATACTTCAAATGATTAGGGAGAATTTTTATCTCAAGTTTAGGAGGTTTGATTATAGATGGAATTAAGCTTTTATTTCCACCTTCCATAGTGCCTAATACTTCAAATCTCTCCTCAACATACTCCAAATTTTCATTCTTCTTACTATCTGAATTTTCTTCATTTTCAATTTCTTCTTCAAACATATTTTCATACTTGTCGGCATATTTTTAGGTTTTAAATTTAATTTAAATATATACATAATTTAGAAAGTAGGATTTGATTTTGAAAATAATTTTAAATTTAAAAATTTTAAGATATGAAATCAAACCGATCTCACATCCCAAATAGTTTATATAAATGAGCACCGCCTCACAAACTGTGTATCTATCCTGGAGAATAAACTCACTGCTTAATGATGGGGCTCGATCAAATAAACTAGAAGATTTGTGACATCCGTTTGGTGTGCGAACCAAATTTATAAGCCGACAAGTTCCCCTGCTTAATATAAATGAATTAAGCAGGGTTTATATTACCTGGGTTCGTAAAGTTCCTCACAGGCCTAAAATATATATGCTTTTTGCTATATTATTGTATTCATTTTTGATGATATTACACTTTAAAGGAAGGTATTTTGCATATTTTTTTGTTTTAGGTACAAGAAATGGTGATTGGAGCAAAAAGAAGCAAAAACGGTGCAATTTGGAGCAAAAAAGAGCAAGAAATGAAATTCTGTCCTGACACCTTTCGATAAGTCTTTTGATGCTTAATCTCTTTTACACTTCTAGCATATTTTTGAATGAGATTACACTTTAAAGAATGGTTTTTTATGCTTATTTTGTAGGGCTATCTGTTATGAACGCAACGCAATTGAAATGGGGCGAAACGGAGTTGAAACGGAGCCAAAGGGAGCGAAACGGTGGAGCCGTGCAGCAGCCTGCTTGCTGACGGCGAGATCGATCTTGCCGATGGCGAGATTTTTCCGAGACCACCGAAAAGTGCCCAATATTCGACGTATTTGGACGCTTTTTCGATGGGGTGCTTAAGAAAAATCTTCGGAATTCATCCATGCTCTTTAAAAATGGAAAATTTGTGTTAAAAATGTGTAGATTAGAGAGGAGAAAAGTGGAGAAAACTTGGAGGAATGTTTAGGATTCTTAGATTAAGAGTAGAAATATAGATTTCTACCCTTTTGGAGAGATTGGAGAGGAGATTTTTGAGAGAATTTGTAAGGGATTTCGTTAGCATTGCATGGATCGCCGGGAGACTTTATGGGAGAGATCTTCGTCTTTCTTTCAAAGGGAAAAAGCTAAGTATTGTTCTTCATTATCTTATAATTTTGTAAACTTTTATTTAGTGGATTTGCTTTGGTTAAATGAAGTTTCATTTGTGTTTTCTTCATGCTTTGTGACGTATCTCTCTTACTCTTTCTTCTCCTTTGGAGATAGCGGCATGAGAAGTTTATGCCATTATTTTCATTTTACTTTTCTTTTGTAATGAGTAGAAATCATGCTTAGGATTTTGTGATGCATGGTAGAAGTAAATTTAATTATAAATGTGATGATTTTTACTTGCACTTCATTTACATTGTAATAAGGGCCCATTGTAGTGTTAAAATTCATTGTAATTGCATCGACCCGAAAAAGGGGTGTAATTCTCAACAAACTGAAACCACATTCAAATTCCATGGATGGTGAAGTTCATAGGGATTGAATGCAAATAAATAGGGAAATATAATTATCGGGCGTAGAATTGGAGATTTTAGAGTGACAGGCTAAAATCCTTAATTCGGTCCTATCGTTTGGGTGCTGAAGTGTAGATGTTAGCCTTCGGGCGAGGTGAACGTGGGAGCTGCGAAGTGGCGACCGGTATCCTCCCGACTTAGCCGCGGATTCGGTAACCAAGCATAGGATTAGTTAATGTTCTTTATGCCTGGACCAAAGGGTAAAGAATATGATTGCTCCTATTTGGCACATACAATATTAAATGCATCTCATTCCTATACATTATCTATTTCATTACATAAGAATAGTAGTTTTAAATATCTCAAAATTCTTCAAACCAACTCATCCAAAAATGGTTATATTTAGAATTGTTATTTGCATTTAGTTATAGTTACTATCTTTACATTTAACACTTGCATTTAGGAGTAGTTGCTAGATAAAACATAATTTTAATCGACATTCCAACCTAAGGAGTAATTGTAGTAGACTAGAATTTGACTAAAGACTTCTTACTTCACTTCCTCGTAGGATCGATACTGGGGTTTTTTAGAGAAAACTCTATATTACTTGAAACGATACGTATACTTGCGTAGTACCCCTAGTGTGTAAATTATTTTCCAATTTTTATATCATTTAAGATTTTGCACACTAGCCGCCATTTATAAATTGGGTCATATTTTTGCCCATCTTTCAGGAGTTAATTTACTGCATAATTGCGGGTCGAGTCAAGTTTTTGGCGCCGTTGCCGGGGAAGCTTCGGTAAGAACTTTAGGAGAATTTTAGTTGAAGTAATTAGGCTTAGACTTGGAAAACTATAGTATCGTAAAAACTGTTTTGTGTGAAAGTGTTTTTATATGAAAAAGTGTTGTGAAAAAACTGTTTGTGTGAAAAATATGGTGTTCGTGAAAATGTTTTGTTGTGTTGAATATATTTCATCTATTATTTGTTTAATTGTTAATGTATTATTTGTTGTGTTACGTATGCAAAATAATGGATTTGTAGGACTTGTGCCTTATGATCCCGTATTTGAAGAAAATAAAAAAATGAAAATACAGAAAGGACTCGAAAAACTAGAAATGGAAATGGAAAACTTACAAGATAATAACTTAGAAAATCATCATACTTTATTGAGGGATTACATAAATCCTACGACAGATGAAATTCAATTAAGTATACAAAACCCTGTCGTAGAAGCTGACTCATTTGAAATAAATCCTGAGATTATCCAACTGGTGCAGAACAATCAGTTTGGGGGAACTCCTTTGGAGGATTCCTATTCACACTTATCAAATTTTCTAGAACTTTGTGCTACATTTTGTTATAATGGCATGTCAGACGATGCTGTTAGACTAAGGTTTTTTCCTTTCTCACTAAGGGATAAGGCTAAAATGTGGTTATACTCATTAGCACTTGGCTCTATTAAAACTTGGGAGACGTTAACTTAGAAATTCTTAGCTAAGTATTTTCCACCTTCAAGGACTACTAAACTTAGAAACAATATTATCTCATTTTGTCAGTATGAAGGAGAATCAATATACGAAGCCTGGGAAAGATTTAATGAACTCCTAAGATAGTGTCCACAACATGCTCTGCCCGATTGGTTAATCATTCAAACTTTTTATAATGGGTTAGTAGGATCCCTTAGGTCTATAATTGATGCTGCCGTTGGTGGATCATTAATGTCAAAATCATTTGATGAAGCGTATGCATTAATTGAAGAAATAGGTACAAATGAATTTCAATGGCCCTCTATAAGGGTAAATCATAAAAATGTAGCTAGTGTTCATGATACAGATACGATTAATATTCTTGCATCTCAGCTTGCTGCAATATCAAAGAAGTTGGACCAATTTGGAATGAACCAACCTCAATTTACTCCTGTAAGTGAGGAAAGTTCATTAGGGCCTATGCTTGATTCTAACTTATCATATGAGACTTTAAATACTATAAACAACCCGTACTCTAACTTCTACAACCCAGGTTGGGAGAACCATCCTAAATTTAACTGGAATCATACTACTAATGGTGGAAACTAACAATGGGAAAATAATCTTGCAAATCATGGGAAGTGGTATTGATCAAGGGAACACAAACTATAGACTTTCATATCCACAGGACTCTAACAATGATCAACAATTTGAGGATAAGAAAATATCTATGGAAGAAGTGGTATTGCAAATGGGAAACCAGTTGGAAAGTCAAAATGTTACGATTAAAAATATAGAGAATCAACTGGGACAAATTCCTAATTCACTTAGCAATAGACACCAAGGAACACTTTCTAACAATAATGAGATCAACCCTGAAGAGAACACTAATGAACAAATAGAAGCTGTCTAATTAAAAATTGGAAGAGATATAGAGGATGTGGTTAGAAAAGAGAAAGATGTTGTGAGAGAAACAAAAGAAACTAAAAAACCTGAAGAACATGTTTCTAATGATCTGGAAAAATTAATATCTCCAACTAAAATCAGTTTGGAAAAACCACCACCTCCATTTCCTCAAAGACTTAGACAACATGAGTTGGATAAAAAAATTTCAAAGTTCATGAAAGTACTTAAGAAGTTAACAATAAATATTCCTTTCACTGAAGCTTTGGAACAGATGCCAAGTTATGAAAAGTTTATAAATGATATATTAAACAAGAAAAGGAAATTTGGGGATTATGAGACAGTTGCACTAAGTGAGGAGTGCAGTGCCATACTTCAGAAAAATTTTCCTCAGAAACTTAAAGATCCTTGTAGCTTTACAATTCCTTGTGCAATTGGAGAAAAATTATGTGGAAAAGCTTTATGTGATTTAGGAGTGAGCATTAATGTGATGTCTCTATCTATATTTAGAAGGTTAGGTTTAGTCGATATTTCTCCCACTACTGTAACCCTTATGTTAGCTGATCGATCTATCATTTATCCAAAAGGAGTTATAGAAGACGTGCTTGTTAGAGTGGATAAATTTATCTTTCCTTTGGACTTTATTGTATTAGATATGGAGGAAGATAAATAAATTCCAATTATTTTAGGGAGACCTATCCTTATTCTTGGACAAGCTATGATAGATGTGCAAAAAGGAGAGTTGACTATGAATATTAATGACCATGAAGTCACTTTTGATGTATTAAAGACTATGAAATATCCAGCTGAGAGAAAAGATGGTGATTATTTTTGGATGGATGAAATTGATTATCTAAGTAAAGGCCATTTCCAAGAAAGTTTTAAGAGTAAGTTAGCAGATGAGATTGAAATCGATTTTCATGATAATTCGAAAATGTTATTTAACGAAGACTGTATGTATGTTCAAGAAAGGTGTGAAATTGTGGACACTACCAAAAATAGTAAACTTTTAATTCTATCTATTGAAAAATCTCATGAACTTAAGATGGATGTACCCCTGTTGACCTCATTTTTGATGAGGTCTTCTCTTCTTCTTTTTAGTACTTAGGATCTAGCCTTAGGCTTTTCTTTTGACTATCTTAGAGGACTAGAGTTGGGACCCACCACTTAGAAATTCAAACCACTTCTTAACTCCCTGTAAACTCCACAAACTTGACTGTAGACCCCTAATCACCTAGAGGGTTGAAATCAAATGTGGAAGTTTAAAGGATGAGTTCCTATAGGACTCTTTGGCCTTAGGACTACCCTGGGTGGCCTGGTCTGGTGAAGAGGCTGGCTTACACATACACTACACTTATACACTACACTTTCACACACATCCTAGAAGCACACCCATACCTAACTTGACCTCCTGACTCATAAATGTGACTCACATGGATGGTCCTTAACCCCTAAGCCCTTGGCTAAGAGGGTTAGGAACAATATAGTGAATGCCAAAAATGAGTCCCTTCATGGCTCATGTGGGCTTGATATGGCTTCATAGCTCAACCAAAATGATTTCATTCCACTTACATTTACCCAATCTTCAATTTTCCAAATTTTCAATTTTTGACCCCCGGGACCCTACACCCGCCTAGCCTACCAAAAACCCTTGAAATCCTCCAAAATTTTCAAATCACCCAAAATTCCTAAAAATCAATCCCAAACATTCCACATTACTCAAATTGATCATTCATAGCCAAAAATACCAAAAATTCCAAAAATACCTCCCAATATCCTCCAAATACTCAAAATACCCCTCTTGACCCAAAAATCCAAAAATTCAGAAAATTTCTAGAAAATTTCAGAAAATCCCAAATATTCCCAATTTCATTTTGTTCAACTACACCATGGGCCAATTTTGTCAATTTACCCCACTTTTATCAAAACCCCCAATTTGACCCATTTTAACCCTAAATGAACCCAATGTCAAACCAAACCTACCCAATTGACCCAAATCCTGGTCCAATTCAATTCTAAACTTCAATTCAACAATCCCAACACCAATCTAGACCAAACCCAAGTCCAATTTGATTAACATCTGGATCCAATTTCACTTTTGGCCTTAAAGCCCAATTTGGACCCATGACCCAAACCTAACCCAAACTCACCCAATTCAACTCCAATTAACCCCAGATCTTTTCTAAACCTCCCTTAACATCCCTACAAACAAAACCCTAACATGATTTGCCCAAAGTTTGGACCCAAACTCCACTCAAATTCAACCCAAAACCAAAAAGCCCAATTTTGACCTAAACCCAAACCTAACCCAAATAAGCCCAAACCCCAAAGTCAAAACCCAACCAAAGCCAAAACCTCTTTGAAACACTCCCATAAACATTTCCAAACATTTATTTTACATCAATTTCAACCCTAGCCCAACATTGGCCCAAGTTAGCCCAATTTGACCTATATTGGCCCATTCACCAAAGAAGCCCAAATTCAACCCAATTCAAACCCAAATCACTCCCAATTTGCTTCAAATCACTCATGACACATCTATGAACTAAAAACAACATTTGTTTGACCCAATCCTTTACAAAATTCCCATCCATAAATTTATTTTCAAATCAAAGGCCCACCTTCTTAAGCCTTCCTAAAAGCCCAAATTTCATGCTAAAGCCCATATGACAAATTCCTCTCATCATACCCTTAATTAAAATCATCCCTAAGTTCAAATCAATCATCAAATGATTCCAAATTAAGCCCCAAACAAATTCCCATCAAATTACCAAAATTTCTAAGATCCATTTTCATGAAATTGACCAAGCTTTTCCCCAAGCCAAAGACAAGCCATGAAGCCATGCATGAGCCCCATAGGAGCCATGAGAGCCATGGAATCCACTTTCCACCTCACCAAACCATTAATGGTAAGAGAGAGGGTCTCTTTCTTAAACCCTTTTTAAGCCCTTTTTACCTTAAGCATGATACACTCTAAACCATGTTTAGCCACCTCACCATGGATGGGGACTTCACTACCACAATTCAGCTGACCCAAATGATTCCCCCTCAGCCCAAGGTCAAGCCTTGGATGGTGAACCAAGCACAAATACTTGGGTTAACCTAAACAAAGCCAAAATCACCCCTTTCCCATTCCATTTCAATTCACCACCTTTACACATGGAAGCCATCAATTGAACTCACAGGAATCAAGCTCTGACCTCATTGACCCTGATGGTGACCAGTGCCTGGCGGGCCAGCCACCAGGTCGCCGGAAAACACCACACCCGAGAGCTCACATGTGAGCCAACTTTGGAATTCCACCTTGCTGAGCCGCCCCATGCCCAATGGCCACCATGGTCGTTCTTCCCATGACCGGAGCAGGCTGATCCCGGCCCTTGGCCATCCCCGTGAGGCTCTCCAGCCACCTCTATTTAAACCCGACCCCCTCACGGCCATGAGAAGAGAGTTGCACAAACCTTGCCGAAACTCGCCAAAATTGTTCCAAACCCTTCTCCATACTTCAGAGCGGTTGATCCCAGTGTCAATTTGCCCTAATCCCCACCAACAGAATCCAATTTCTCAACTGAAATTTCACCCAAAACCAGGACACTTTGCCGCAGTGAGCCAATCCTCAAATTGACTGGTCCACCTTCACTGGACCAAGAGGAGAAGTTTCCCACTGAAAGCCCCATCTCCAGGCCACCCAGTTGCTCCAGCCTCCAAGCTTTGTGATTGGTTGTGGTCACTTTCATAGCTAGGCAATTCACCAGACCAGGAGACTTCATCTGGAGCTTGCTGGGATCCAATCTAAGGTGACACAACCCTCAGATCGAAGCCACACTTCTCTGAGCAAAGGTATGGCCTCACTCTTCTTCCCGTGCTTTTGAACATTCTCCATTTTCATTGAGTCAATTTCATGCCACATAAACCATATGGATGTGTTCGTCTTCTCGAAACGAATCCATAGAGCATAAGAACGTTCAATTTGGTCAAGTATCGAGTGAGATCTTAGGCCTAGAAGACGGACGACTCTCGGGTAAGGACGCCTGGGGAGGATGAACGGATGCCGTTCATTTAATACACACGCGGATGAACGACTAGGATCGCGCCGGATCAGGAGATGGAACGACACAACGGGCCCCCGGAGCGCTGAGTCAGATGGCGGTGTCGAATCGGAGAGCGCCACGCGGCGTTTCGGAGCTGCCGAGGTTGACGCGGCGCCACATGGATAAATAGAAAATTAGGGTATTTTCTGATTTATTTAATTCCCTAAACTTCAAAAATCCATAACTTTGTGTAGGAAAATTAAAAAAATAAAATAAAAATACCCTCTTGCTCAGTGAACAGAGGAGAATAATGTGGAAAAGAAATCATTTAATTTCATCAAGTATTTTATTTTTAATGATTTATTTCCCTTCTGCATTATTTTAATTCTCCATGCATATAGGAAATTCACCATGGTATGAGACCATAGGGCTTTTGAAGCCTCTGAATTTGGGGACATTCCCTGAATTTTCCAAAGCCAGAGGCCATCCCTATGAGAAGTTATTGATTTTCAAATTCATGTTACTATTTTGAGTATTTTAATTCCAATAATTAGCATGTTGTGAAATAAATTCTAGGAAAATTTGGTGTTGTCTCTTATGACCAGAGGACCCTAGGAAAAATAGGTTTTGAGTTAATTCATTTAAAATAACCATAATTAGCTTAAACACCCAAAATAGATCCCTAATTAATTAGAGCTAACCATACATCAAATTGACTTGAAATCAATTCTCCACTAACCTTGAGGATCAGAGGAACCCACAATAAAAATTTGAGGTCAATCGGGCTTGGTTAGCCCTACTAAATGGGTTGATTAAGCCATTTAGTCAATTTGAACTTTAAAAATTCATAACTTTCAAAATACCTTTCAAAAATTCACCAAATTGGTTTTGGAGCCTCTCTGATATCAGGGGAATTTAAGAAAATTAAAATTTCAATTTTCTAAAAAAGTTGATTTTTTGGTATTATTTTAATATTTTAATAATTAAAAAATAATAAAAATCATAAAAATAATAAAATTCACCAAAATGTCACATTTTGAATTTTAATCACTTAGGAACAAACCCCATATTTTTCTTAGGTCTATTTAATGAGATATTAAATTTTAAAGCCCTAGGGTAATTTTAAAATTAAAAAAATGTATTTTCTAGCATTTTCACTAAAATAATTATAATAAATCAAAGAAAAATTAGAAAATTGTAAAAATTGATTCTCTGATTTCCTTGATATTATAGAGAGTTTTGAAAAATATAAAATTAATTTTTCAACCTTTATTTTATTTTTAAATTAATTTATAATCCAAAACTTAAAATAATTATAATAAAAATAATATAATTCAAAAAATCACCAAAATTGGTCCAAGTGGTCCTCTGGTCATTAGGAATGTCCCATAATTTTCTTAAAGACAGAAACTCTCCCTTGGTCATGTTATTAAATTTTCCTTGGAAATCCCTATTTTCTACCAAAAATAATTATATAAATAAATTAAAAACAGAAAAATCACATTTTCTCCTCTCATGTCCTTATTGACATATGAGTGAAGTCACATAAAAATTTCAAGTTCATTTAAGCTCAATTTAGTGAGTTATGAAATTATTAAGCTTGAGGGGCAAAATGGTAATTAAAAAATTTAACCATTAATTAAAACTTTAGGTCTAATAAAATTAACAAATAAAATATTTGATCCTAATCTGATTTGGATGATTGAAATTCAAATAATTAAAGGGTAGAAACCTACTAAATAATTTGAAGATAATTAAAATAAACCTTAATTAAATAATTGATTAAATTTGGAAGAATAATAAAATTGGAATTATTAAATAGGGATATTATTAGGAAGAGATTTATTCTTTAATTTAAAAAATCCCTAAATTAATCATCTCAATAATATTTAATTCCTAATTAAAAATTATAATTCAAATTTAAGTTTTAAAATGTTAAAGGACTTAATCATTAGATTAAATTAAAGTTAAATTATTAAACTCTTTTAAATTTTCAATTAAATTAAAATTAAAAATAAAATTAAATTAAAGATTAAATTAAATTAAATCAAACAAATTAAACAAATTAAATTAAATCAAATAAATTAAATTAAATTAAATTAAATTAAATTAAAACATATTAAATTAAATTAAATTAAATTAAATTAAATTAAAATAAAATAAAAATAAAATCAAATCAAATAAAATTAGAATTAAATTAAAAATTAAAATTAAATTAAAAAAAATTTAAAATAAAAATTAAAATAAAATTAAAATTAAAATTAAAATTAAAATTAAAACTAAACCAAATTAAATTAAATTAAAATTAAATTAAATTGAATTAGATAACATCACCTAAGACATAAAGAAATTAAATATAAAGTAACTTGAACAACTATTCCAAATTTAAATCCGATAACTGAAATTAAATCACAAACCATTTGAACACCAATCTGCCCTCGAAAACTTTGGTTATCATAACTCCTAAACAGAACATTAAATGAAATGTTACTTTACTTATAGGATATTCAAATGTCCTAGTTCACTGAGCAAGATAACAAAACTCGAATTCTCGGACGATTAATCCATTTGTATAATTAAATTCATTTGGACTTAAAACAATTCTAGCAATATTGAAAAGATGTTTAAGATTCTTCTTAAGCACTTCCTCAATATGATAGGATACTTATAAGAACAATTGAACGTAATTGTTCTTTGATGAAGTAAATCGTCCTCAAACCAAGACACAAGAACCTAGACGTCATAGGAAATGACTAGCTATACGATTAGGAACTTGGTAGAAAACCATAACCCTTCCCTTAGCTTTACCTAGGAACTTGCTTAAATATTCTAAATTGTGATTAAGTGCAGCTTGGGATGACGGGAAGACCCTCTAGGTACGCTTTTATTTTGTTGCAATTCACCTTATTGCAATTTATTTAATCGCATCGCACTTACTTTTCTTGCAAGATAAACAACTGTTGCATGAAAACCCACACCTTTAGGATAGTCCCTAAAACTGAAACCAAAACTAAATTAAAAGTCATTGCAAGATAAAATTCACCGCCACAACATTTCAAAATATAAAACAACTCAAAATTTAATCACAAACAGAACACAAAACAACAATTACAACTAAATTAAAACGTCCTGTTGGATGATCGGGAATACCTCGGATGATGTAACCTACGTGTTGCTAACGGGATTTCCCACGGTCTAAATGAAAGTGTGGAACTCATTCAGTTGAGTTTAGCAAATTCATCTAGACTAAGTGAATCCGATAAAAATAACGATGCCGGAAGGATGGAACCGTGGGATCTTAACCGGTGTTGTTATAATCAACTTTAAGATTTGTTTTAATTAAAAAAATTAAAAAACTTGGAAATTAAGAATTTCTCTAAACCAAAACACTTTTCTCATCTCCTGATTTATCACTTCTAAAACTAAACCTCTGCAACAACAAGGAGCTCGGAGCATGGTGGGCAGCACCGCCATCGTCGTCAGCAAAACTGAAATCTACATCAGCAAAACTTTCTTAGAATTAAATAACCAATCCATAGGATTTCGAGGTAGTTTGCCTAGTGCAACATAAATCCTCAACTCTTCGTTAGGCATTTGCATGGCAAATTAAGCCCTAACCGGTCTTAGGACTCCGAGGTAGTCGTCCGATATGACATAAACCCTCACATCTTCGAGGTTATTTGTATGATCATGTCATACGTATATAAGTCCTAATTAATTAAAATTGGAAAGATCAAAACATTAAATAAACATTAGGACTTTCCTAAATCTAAGCCAAACAATAGGATAGTCGGGAAATTACCGAAGTTCGCTTCGAATCTGTGATTTCTCCTACCTTTCTTCCTTTGAATTCCCAAAACAAAATGTTCCAAATTTGATCCATTCCCTATTGAAATTCCAAAATTCAATCCCTTGAAAACTTAAACTTTGAAATTTTTGAGAGCAGAATTATTGATTATTATCGAGAGTTTTCTTAGGTGATTCCGTTACTTAAGATGTAATTAAGCTATAGGGGCTTGCCCTTATAGGGAATTTTAAAGAACCCGAGTAATATAAACCCTGTTTAATGCTTTCATATTAAACGAGGGAATTTGTCGGCTTATAAAATTGGTTCGCAGACCAAACATATATCACAAATCTTTTAGTTTATTTAATTGAGCCCCATTATCAAGCAGTGTGTCTATTCTTCGGGATAGATACACGGTTTGTGGTGCGGTGCTCGTTTATATAAACTATTTGGGATGTGAGATCGGTTTGATTTCATATCTTAAAATTTTCAAATTTAAAAATTATTTTCAAAATCAAATGCTACTTTCTAAATTATATATATATATTTAAATCAAATTTAAATTCTAAAATTCGCCGACAATTTCTGTTAGGCGACCCCCTTTTCAAAATAAAACACACAACCCTAAAAAATAAGCCGGACAATTTCTGGCGACTTCGCTGGGGACAATTCCTCTCTCCATTTTTAATTTGACAATTCTGCTTTCGAAAATCGGTAGTGTATCCATGTCCCTTGTGGATCAAGCTACCCTTCTTTCCGTTGGAATACTATGTTCATTTCTACCCTGAACGAGTATAGCCAACATTCTCTTGGATTTAGGAGCCACTGTTTAGACACCCCTAAATAGAAAGGTTCCGAGATCCTTTTACCTCATTTCTGAGGTAGGGTGGACCCCCAATAGGTGTTAGTTTAGGAGTAATCCTTCGAGTCGAGAAGTCTTGCATAAAACCTTCTTTTCCCTTCCAAATCTGAATCAGATTCATTACCTTCTCTACACCTTTGAACATTCCGTTCTAAATAAACAAACCCTCTAATGAATGACTCTTTTAACAAATAACTCCTTCTTATAAATACATGAACAAGAATGTGTTCAGACTCTTTTCGATTCCTTTCTTTCCGTCTTGATGAGAGGAAGCATAACTTGGGATCGACAATCGAATCCGCCTCGTAGAAATGGAAGCCCCAAAGCGATTTTCTCCTTCACCAATGGACTGGACTTCGCTGTTTACAAGGATGAGCTGCCCGACAATGGGATCATCCGGTTTGAACAAGGATTCGAGAACACAAATGTCAAAATCACCGACGTTTCCCTTTTCGCGCTGACAAACAAAGTATCTGAAGCTGAGAAGCCGCTGATCGAGTTCAACCTTAGGTCAACTCGAGAGTTTCCTCCCTCGAAAAGATTCCAGTCGAGAGGAATACTGCTTGTCCACGGAAGGATCGTTCTTGCTACCCCCACCGGTCTAGTTGTCTCTGCACCTACCCCGGCTTACGCAAATTAAAGGGGAAGGAAATCCGAAGCTATGGTGAACCTGGTACCGTGGAGGGTACGGACCTTCTGTAAGACCTTCTATTTTGAAATCGGGTCTAGCTCGAGAATTCCATCACTAACACGGACCCAAAGAAGGAACAGAAGTAGGAAGATTGCCAGGAAGGCCAGAGCTGCTGAAGTCGCTTTCCTGGAGGAAATCCCAGAAATCCCTGAGTACACACCACTCCCTGAATACATACCATTGCCTGAAGATACACCCTTTTTGGAAGGAAGTAGATTCTACCCCCTTTCCGCCGCAGCTGACGAGGAAAATGTCCGCAGGATTGTTTCTACATTAACTCGACCAGCATACTACAACGACAGCAGAAAGAAAAGGGCTAGGATTACACCATTTGCCCGACTACAGACTGTGATTGAGAAGTTAGCGAAGAAAGAGAAATGCCCAGTATAGGAAATTTTGAGAAGGATAGGGCGGGTGCCAGTCAAATCCCGTCTTGGGCCACGAGTAGAACCCGCCATCGTTACAGAAAAGCCAAATAAAAGGATGAAGGCTAGTCCGCCTGTCGTCGTTTCAGGGTTACAGATTAGGGAGGATACCACCTTCCGGCATTTGCCCGACGGACCATCCGGTCCTAGACCTTCTGCTGCTAGAAGGATGGTGTGGCGTCCCACTACTGGACAATTAAGATTGAAACAACAGCCTGAAAAAGAAAGTCTCGTCAGGAGACTTGAATCCAAAGAAAGTGCTACTGTAGTAAAGGGGACTCGTGAGAAGGGAACCCGACAGCTATCACACGACAACTGCGAGGATGCACAGAAAGGGCCGCTAGAGGACGCTATGGAAAAGTTGAGGACTGATATTCGACGATTAGCAAAAGAAAGTGAAGAGAAAATTGGAGATGAGATTGATTCGTCAGAATTCATGGACGATGAGTATGCAGAAATTAACATGGTCGAGACACGAGCTTCGTCAGCTTCACAAGGTGCTCCTGCAGCCGCAGAAAGAGGGGAGCCGGAAGTGATGAGGAGGCAGCTTCAAAAGAAAGACGATACGATCGCCCAAATGGCGAAGAGGATGGAAGAGATGGCTGTAGCCCTAGCCACTCTCCAAAGTCAAGTGCAACCCCAAAGAGAGACACCCCCAGAGGTCATTCACATCATAGACGGAGGAAAGGAGATTACGTCCGTTAACGGGGATGATCAGCTAAAGAAAGATACAACACAAAGCATGATTCCAGAAAAGGATATCAAGAGCTTGGTGGAACAGCAGGTGCGAGAAGCCTTAGCACAATCAAAGAGCGGGGCATCCATTCGGATGGGTAGACCTTACCCCGAAGAATTCGACGCTGTCTAATACCCAAAAGGCTTCGTACCACCTCTGTTCAAGACCTTTAATGGAACCGGGAACCCCCGACAGCATGTTGCACACTTTCGTGCCAGTTGTTGCAATGCCGGCGGGAGCGATGCATTACTCTTCCGACAGTTCGTCGGCGGCACATCGGGGATCGCCTTTGATTGGTATGCAGAATTACCGAATGGTTCGGTGAAGACATTCTCAGAACTAGAAAGCCTCTTCATCAAGCGATTCACCGGAGCTCAACACCACATCACTATAGGTGATTTAGTGGTAGAGAAACAGAAGCCGAACGAAACTTTGGTGGATTACATACTTCGATGGAGAAACCTAAGTATGAAGTGTGAACCACAACTACAAGAACAACATGCAATCGACATCTTACTTAAAAGCATTCACGGCCCAATAGCACTTCTCCTCAAGGGATTTACTATTAAGACTTTAGAGAAGTTGTTAAGCAAGACCGGAAGCTTGCAAGAGGAGGCGAAGCAATTAAGTTTCGCCGACAAGACAGACAAGCAAAAGCCTGTGAAAACTTTTGAAAAGAAATCCGGGATCATTGCAGCAGTCAATAAAGGCAAGCAACCGATACAGATATCGTTAGAACGGCCGCAGCAACCTCAACAGAATTACCAGCAACCCCGACCTAGCTATCAGTCATCTCCACAATATGAACAACCGCCTCGTCCGCAACTTACATTAAGGGAGCTTCTGAGAAGGGAATATCCATTCAAGAATGAGGCAGTGCCGAAAATGTTCCGTAGTCTGATGAAGACTCCAGATTTCCAGCTGCCAGAGCCTAAGAGACCAGAAGAAGTCAACAAGAAAGGTGATCCCAACTTTTTCCCTTATCACCGGATGCTTGGACACAAGATAGAAGATTGTATTACCTTCAAAAGTTGGCTCAACGACAATCTTCAGAAAGGGAATATAACAATCCCGAAGGAGTACATGAAGGAACCCCGGAAAGGAGGTTTCGTCGATGTTGTCTCAGCCGATCTCTTTGTTCCGATAGATCCCTATGAGGCCGATGATGGATGGACTACCGCTTGGACGAGGTCTTCGAAAAGATTTTGGATCACATCCAAACCACTTCGGTGCAGCGTCAATTCAGAGTGCAAAACCTGTTAAGCCAACACTGTCACCTGCGATAGAAGAACCACCTCAACAGGAGACGATTGAAGAGAAGAAGAAAATTGATGAAGAAGAGAAGACCGAGGCTCCTAAGGCTAGACTAGGGGCTGCTTATCCTAGGATAGTTGTTTCGGATTCGGGGGAGAAATCCCTCGAACCTCTGACTTTGTATGATTATCTGCTCACTCCGGTGGGATCTTATAATGATAAGGGTTATGGCGTTGGCTACGTTTTATTGTTTCTAACGATTACGTAACTAGCGACAATCCGGACATCGATTTCGATACCAATGACAATTCTCAAATCATACACAATCTCGACGATCGCAATGACGGAGATGACATCCATCAAGGAGGCTACGAGAGTTCAACAAGCAATGAATCTATTTGCGAGTTTCGAGGAGCTCCAGTCACAATAGAGTTAGAGCCTTCAGACTCCGAGGCTAATCCAGAAGAACCTGTCATTCCAATTCAAGAGGAGACACTAGCAAACTCAACACTAGAGTCAGAAGAAATTACAGAAGTTAACTTAAGAAGTGGAAGAGTTCTACCTCCGAGAATGGGTCCAAAGGACAAAGGAAAGCAGGTGGTTGTTCAAGAAGAACCAACCCCGACAGAAGAAATACCCATTCGGGAAGAGATCGAGACACATGGAAATAAAGTGGACTACAACGTGCTAGCCAATCTTAGGAAACTACCGGTCAAACTGAGCATCTACGACGCTCTCATCTTATCAAAGGAGATGAGAGAAGCTCTGATCAAGGCCTTACCTGATCCAGAAATTTGCTTAGCTCAAATGGCTGGAGATTCCTTAGATGAGGTTTGCTCGTTAAAAGAACAGCGAGGTGTTACCTTCACGGACAATGACCTATTACTTGGGACAGCAGACCACAAACGATCGTTGTACATTTCAGTTACAATTGGGAAGTTTACACTCTCCAGAGTATTGGTGGATCCAGGAGCATCAATCAATATAATGAGTCTTCGAACACTAGCATATTTGGAAATTGATGCTCGGGAGCTCGAAGCCGACAAAATGTTATTAAGAGGATTCAACCAGAAAGGAGAAAGAGCCCTCAGATCGATAACACTACTAATGAAGACCGGTGACTTAGCAAAGATAAGCGCAAAATTTCACATAATTGATTCAGAAACGTCGTTCAACGCTTTACTGGGCCGACCATGGATACATGAAAACAGGATGGTACCATCATCTCTACATCAGTGCATCAAATACTACGATGGAGGGGAACAGTGCATCAAAGGTGACTTACAACCATTCTCCGTACATGAAATTGGAATTCATGAAGATGCAGCTTATTATGCACCTCCGAAGAAAACAATCTTCTCCAGAGATACCATAACAAATGAAGCAAAGAGTTCGGGACTACGAAGAACCTGAAGTTCTATTCCAACAGTCACTCACCACTCCCTTACGGTGAGATAGTGAAGGTTTCTCCATAACTCGCATCTGAGGTCGAGGCCGGGGACGAGGTCGTGGCAGAGACGTTAGGACAGTTGGAAAGAGGAAACCAGCCATCAATGTTGATTGGGAAGACAGTTCTGAAGAAGAAAAAGAGATCAAGCAAGAAGCGGCGACAATAAGTCGGAAGAAGCCGCAATTCAGGATCTCTCTCGAAGATGAAAAGAATGAGGAATATAAATCGATGTACGAGAAGATTAACCACTATGTACATACTATGACCCTGACCCCGATCCATTCTAATAAGATCAAGGGTATGGTGGTCAAAGAGGTACGTAGCAGCGGTGCAAAGCCAATCAAATTCTATCGTGGTGCTCCTTCCTCCAAAACTGAAAAAAATGTACAATTTGAAGATGTCACTTCATCAGAATTAATGGAATTACCTTTTGAGTGGTACTCTCCCTGTGTTCAAAATTTAATTCAGCGTGTTTTCTTACCTCGACAATGGACAAAAGGTCAATTACAACATTTTGAAAAACTATGGAATAACTCCGGTCGTCCACCCAATTCAAAACATGGTCTCGGATTCGGCACAGTAGGATCAGTTGACGATACTGAATTTTGCTTGGTTGTCACTTGCGAGTCTAATGAAAACTGCATGGAAACTACAGAAGAATTTAAAGATTTACAAATTGGAGACGCTCCACCAGAATTCGAAGAAGAGATTAAATCTACAATAGATGAGTTAACGGAAGTTAACTTCGGTACTAGCGGAGAGCCTAAACCTACCTTTGTTAGCTCCTTACTCAATAAAGAAGACTCCGAAGAAATAATCAAGTTGTTAATGGAATTTAAAAACTGTTTTGCTGGGAACTACGATGAGATACCAGGACTAGCTCCAGAGGTGGCAGTCCATAAGCTAGGAGTGGATCCTACTTCTGTTCCAGTCAGACAAGGTCCCAGAAGAATGCGTCTAGAAATCGAACAACAAGTCATAGCTGAAGTTAAAAAGCTAATAGACGCTAAATTTGTCCGATGAAGAACAATACCCGACTTGGTTAGCCAATGTGGTGCCATTCAGAAAGAAGAATGGTCAAATCAGAATTTGTGTGGACTTCAGAGATTTAAACAAGGCATGTACAAAAGATGAATTCCCTCTACCGATCCCAGAACTAATGATCGACATTGCTTCGACACATGAAATATTCTCATTCATGGATGGATCTTCAGGATACAACCAGATAAAAATGGCTCCAGAAGATGAAAAACTTACATCATTCAGAACGCCGATCGGAGTATATTGCTACACAGTGATGCCATTCGGACTGAAGAACGCAGGAGCAACATACCAGAGAGCGATGACAAGAATTTTTGATGATCTTATCCACAATCAAGTCGAATGCTACGTGGACGATGTGGTCATCAAAAGCAAAGTAAAGGAAAACCACCTGTATGATTTGAGAATTGTTTTCGAACGATTAAGACAGTTTAACCTTAAGATGAATCCCTTAAAATGCGCCTTCGGCGTCACCTCCGGGAAATTCTTAGGATTCGTTGTCCGACATCGTGGAATTGAAATCGACCCGGAAAAGATTAAAGCTATCTTGGATATGCCGCCTCCCAAAACCTTAAAACAACTACGATCTTTTCAAGGGAAGCTGGCATATCTTCGACGCTTTATCTCAAACATGTCAGGTAGGTGTCAGCCTTTCTCGGCACTAGTTAAAAAGGACACCAAATTTATTTGGGAAGAGAAATGCCAGAAGGCCTTTGAGGACATTAAGCAATATCTAATGACACCTCCTGTCTTAGCAGCCCCAGTCTCAGGTAGACCGCTTATACTTTATACCGCGGCTTTAGACGACTCTCTCGGAGCCCTGTTAGCCCAGGTCAATGATGAGGGTAAAGAAAATGCTCTTTACTACCTAAGCCGTCGTTTACTTCCAACGGAAATAAGGTATCCCGCAATTGAAAAGCATTGTTTGGCCCTGATCTTTGCCGCTCAAAAGCTCAGGCACTACATGCTTTCTCATAAGGTCAACCTGATTTCGAAGTTTAATCCATTGCAATACTTGATGACCCGTCCAATGCTTTCTGGCAGACTTGCCAGATGGTCGATGATATTATTGCAATTCGATATAACTTTCGCGCCTCTTCGTGCCGTAAAGGGACAAGTCCTAGCAGACTTCCTCGCAGCACACCCTTTGCCGGCAGAATCTCCTCTTAATGACGATTTGCCAGATGAACAAATAATGAGTTTAGAAGACCCTGATGATCGATGTTGGGAATTATATTTCGACGGAACAACTTCAGCACACAAAGACGAAGAATCGCAAGTGATAGTGCTCGGTAAGGCATGAATCAGACTAATCTTTATAACACCGGAGCGTGGGATGTTAAGATACTCCTACCACTTGACAGAACCGTGTACAAACAACGAAGCAGAATACGAAGCCCTCGTAACAGGACTGGAATTAACTATTCAAATGGGGATAACATACATCAACATCTACGGGGATTCACAGTTAATCATTCAACAGATTGCCGGACAGTACAAAATTTTAAAGCCAAGACTCGAGCAATACTTCCAGTATGTCATACAGTTGTTGGAACAAATTCCGAATGTAACAATCTACAAAATTCCCAGGAAAGAAAATGCTTCAGCAGATGCGTTAGCTCGTCTCGCAAAAGAATTTGCCTGCTTGCAAGATGAATCAGTGGAAGTGTCAGTTCATGGACGTCGGGTCCTATCACAGCTCGACATAGACACAATACTCAAATCAGGAAAAGGAGAAGAATCAGTTGCAACAGTGACAGAGAACACAGAAGATTGGCGACAGCCATTAATAGACTACCTGCAAACAGGAAAACTACCAGATGATAGGTCGCTAGCCCATCAGATCAAGAAAAGAACTCTGTCTTACGCATTGATAAATAACACGTTATACAGAAGGTCTTTCGATCAAATGTGGCTAAGGTGCCTAAGCGGGTCCGAGGCCCGTGAAATTGTTAAAGAGGTGCATTCAGGACTCTGTGGCGCTCACCAGTCGGGTCCGAAGATGAAAATGAAAATTAAAAGATTAGGGTACTACTGGCCCTCGATGATGACCGACTGCATGAAAATCGCCAAGAGCTGTCACCAATGCCAAGTGCAATGAGTGGTTCTACACCAACCTCCAAATGTGTTACATTCGACAATTGCGTCGTGGCCATTTGAATGTTGGGGCACAGATATAGTGGGTCCAATAGAACCACCATCTTGAAAAGGACATCGCTTCATTCTTGTGGCTACGGATTACTTTTCCAGTGGGCGAGAGCGGTTCCACTCGGAGAAGTTAAAGCACACCACGTGCTTACGGTTTTTCGAGAACCAAGTTGTCTACCATTTCGGAGTGCCGCGCGAGATCATCTCAGATAATGGGTCAGCATTTAGAAGCACACAAATCAAAAATTTTGTCAGGAGACACGGAATCGACTGGCGATATTCAACAATTTACTACCCAAGAGCAAACGGCCTGGCTGAGGCTTTTAATAAAACTCTGGTTCAAATTTTAAAGAAAACTTTGGACGATAATAAGAGGAATTGGCACGAGAAGTTGTTAGAAGCCTTATGGGCCTACTCGGACAACCTTCAGAACTCCTACTCAAGCTACACCTTAAGCTCTGGTGTATGGGTCCGAGGCAGTGTTACCCTTAGAAGTCCAGCTTCCTTCACTCAGAATTGCAGTTGCAAACAAGATCACGACAGAAGAGAATGCCAAATTACGACTAGAAGAATTGGAAAGCCTGGAAGGGAAAAGACTTGCAGCGCAACAGAATTTAGAACTATACCAAGCTAAGATGGTTCATGCCCATGACAAATTGGTCCGCCCGAGAACATTCGAAGTTGGTGACTTAGTTCTCGTTCTCAAAGACCTATTCTTGCACACCGCAAGATAGGAGGAAAATTTGAACCCATTTGGGAAGGGCCGTTTGTGGTTGAAGCAGTATACTCAGGAGGCTCCTACGAGCTAGTGAATTGCCAAGGAGAACGGCATATGCTTCCGATCAACGGACGATACTTGAAAAATTATTACGCTACCTAATGTTTCGAAGGAATGAATTCTTCATCCCTAGAAGCACGGGCAAAGTAGTTACTTATGACTGGGAACCCAAAAATAATAAAAATGTGCTAAAATAAATAAAATCATGATAATAAGGTTTCCCTTGTTTTCTCTTCCATATCAAAATCTTTTTCCGATCTTTTCCCACTTCATTCCTGTTAAATTTAAAAATATAAAAATAATAAAAAAACTGTCTTTAATAAACATTTTCTTAATGTTCTTGTTCTTAGTACAACCCCTGATCCTTTTCCTTGTCTTTAAGCAGGGAAATGTCGAGCGGGCGGTTGGTCCTGAACTTTAGAAATGGTGTAAGCCTTGCACTCGACGAAAAGAGGGTGAAAGATGGAGCGATAATCGAGATTGACTCGGACTTCGCACCAGCAGGCCTACAGTACGAGGAAAGTGACTGGGTCCCAGTTGACCGAGAGGAACTGCCCAGTCAGACAGTAATGAAAGTGGGTGGCCCAAGCCACCAATCCAGCAACAAGAAAAGGAAGATAAGCACCGAAGAAGACAAGAAAATCAAGTCTGTAGTCGCTACAGCAGAGGGTAGGCTTGTCAGCGCCGCGCCCACAGAAACTCAGGAAGTTCGAAGAGCTACTCTCACAGCAACTCAACGAAGAAATAAGAATCGCCGTATCCGTAAGATGTTAACCAAACTAGCAGCGGACCAGCACGACGAGGCAGTTGCTACGGCCAGTACATATACTTTAAGGACGCCAGTTCACCAGGTACCGGAAGAAAGGAGGCCAGCTCCTAGGATAACAGAAGAGACCAGGGAAATCTCAAGAAGATCAGAAGAAAGAAGGCTACCACGCCACCGGATAGAACCACCGGTAATGCATGACCTTGTTGCGAGCAGCCCGGAGGATGTCCCGACGGACATCATCCCCGAGTAGCCGAGGTATGCAGGAGAACGTGAAGGGATAGAGCCGTATATCCCACAATACGTCACCAGGCCCCTCCATTTGCAGATTATTCCAGATACGAGCTGGAAAGAATGCAGAATGTCGAAAAGAAAACTTTTGAATACTTCGAAAGAATCAGAGGCAGAAGGATCAATATACTAGAAGGCCTCGAGCTACATACAGACGTGTTCTCATAATACGAACAACAACAAATCGTGAACTGCATCCTGGATTTGAAAAGAATGGGCCGAGCGGGACGCCTAAGAGAAAACACTTACTCAGAACCCCGGAGATGGATGCCAGGGAAAGGTAGAATTACGATACAATGCGGATGCTGTTACAACTTCACAGAAGACAGGAAGGGAAACCCACCAGGGATACTCCGTCATGGCCAAGTGGATCCAATGCCATTAGTCATCAAGAGAATGGTAAAAAGATTGATAACATGGAGGGTACTGCCGGCCAGATTGCATACCCAACAGTTGCATTATTAATATTTACAAGCGGGGTGATCGCATACCCCCGCACATAGATCACCACGACTATGTCGGACCTTTCGCACGGTTTCTTTTCGAAAGAGTGTAATATCATGTTCGGATCGACCTCCGGATAGCAGGCCCGGGTGAGTTCCGAGGGCCGAGTAAAGATACCATTACCGGTAGGTTTCGTCATGATGCGAAGGGCAACGGAGCGGATATCGCTAAACATTGCATACCAGGAGTACCAGTGAAGCGGATCTCAGTTACTTTTAGAAGGATGGACGACAGGAAGACACCTTACCACTTCCAGCCAGACCCGGAGCTAGAGAGCCTCCGGCCTTATGAGCTGTAAGTTGCATGGAAAATATCACACCTCCAACGTACATCCATACGGCATTCTTGCCAAGGATGGCTTGGAAGGTGATGTTATTGACCATGTACCCCACTATTCAGACATGGATTTTTGACAGATATCTTTTCGATGGATCGACAAAGATCATACATAGTCCGTTTTGAATCTACATGGATTATATGAGATGTATTCCAGATCGAGTTGTATGATGTATCTTCGACATGATTGGAAAGAAAGTGACCATGTCACATTTTTGGCCTTCACCTCTTTTGTGCAAATTGACTGGGAAACACCATTAAAGTTAAATGAACTTCGAACAAAGAACAGAAAAGAAATTAAAAAAAAAGAATAAAAGAAAACTTTCTTTAAAAATCTAAAAATGATGAACACCAAACTCACATGAACATTAAATAAACGATAAAATAAATTTGAATCGTTAAAGGACAGACAAAATGAACACAAATTTCAAATCAAATTTTAAATCAAATTTCAAATTCAATCCTTCCAGATTCCAAATCAAATCTCAATCAAATTTCAAATTCAATCTTTCCAAATTTCAAATCAAACCTCAATCAAATTCAAACTCAACCTTCCAAATCTGAAATTCAATCCGTTCTACTCTCTCCCTTGTCTGGATTGGAAGCGGTTGATTCCATTGACACGGATCGAATCTGATGGCGAGGAATTATATCCAATCCAAACCAGTGACTTCCGATCAACTCTTTTGAACGGGATATGTAACATCTACATATTCCCTACTAATCTATTTCCTTCCATGAAAGTCTTTTACAACTTTCATGAAATTCTCGAAACTACCAAAATTCCACACTTTTCAAATCAACACTACAAATCTTTGCAAAGTCAATGACTATTCAAATTCAAACTTTTGGAGTTGAGGATTTTACATCCGAGACTGCATCGCTTTAGGATTCTTTCCCAATTGCAATGAAATACATCAAATTCAAACTTTTGGGGTTGAGGATTTTACATCCGAAACTGCATTGCTTTAGGATCATTTCCCTATCGCAATGAAATACATCAAAAATCAAACTTTTGGAGTTGAGGATTTTACATCCGAGACTGCATTGCTTTAGGATTCTTTCCCTATCGCAATGAAATACATCAAAATTCAAACTTTTTGGGGTTGAGGATTTTACATCCGAAACTGCATTGCTTTAGGATCATTTCCCTATCGCAATAAAATACATCAAAAATCAAACTTTTGGAGTTGAGGATTTTGCATCCGAGACTGCATTGCTTTAGGATTCTTTCCCGATTGCAATGAAATACATCAAAATTCAAACTTTTGGAGTTGAGGATTTTACATCCGAGACTGCATTGCTTTAGGATTCTTTCCCTATTGCAATGAAATACATCAAAATTCAAAATTTTGGAGTTGAGGATTTTACATCCGAGACTGCATTGCTTTAGGATTTTTTCCCTATTGCAATGAAATACATCAAAAATCAAACTTTTGGAGTTGAGGATTTTACATCCGAGACTGCATTGCTTTAGGATTCTTTCCCTATCGCAATGAAATACATCAAATTCAAACTTTTGGGTTGAGGATTTTACATCCGAAACTGCATTGCTTTAGGATCATATCCCTATCGCAATGAAATACATCAAAATTCAAACTTTTTGAAGTTGAGGATTTTACATCCGATACTGCATTGCTTTAGGATCCTTTCCCTATCGCAATGAAATACATCAAAGTCAAATTCCTGGGGTTGAGGATTTTACATCCGAAACTGCATTGCTTTAGGATTTTTTCCATGTCGCGATGAAATACATCAAAATCAAAATCTTGAGGTTAAGGATTTTACATCCGATATCACATTGCCCTGAGACCTCTCCTCATTGCAATGATTCAATCCAATCAATTCAATTTTCTTTTGAGGTTGAAGATGTTACATCTAAAACAACAAAATTCCAATTTTCATTTCAAGTCTAAATCCCTCCAAATTAATTTTGACAAAACATCAATCTAAATTGAAACTCCGAACTAAAATCTAAGCTCACACATCAAAACTTAAACTGAAACAAAATAAAATCTAAGATGGAATTCCCCCAGGTCATGTGATTAGGGATTCACCTCCTTTTCCTTTCCCCAGCGAGAGTTCAGGAATCTCTAGTCTCGGAAATATACTTGACACTCCCCAGCGGAAATTCTTCTACTTCGTCCTAAGTTTGTCACTTGGACGTTTGTGTTGGCTTTGTTGATCGCTTCGGTCAATGCCAATACGCGCGGTGTGCTCCGTCAGCTCACCACACCTATTGGGGGTCCATTTGTTGACCTCATTTTTGATGAGGTCTTCTCTTCTTCTTTTTAGTACTTAGGATCTAGCCTTAGGATTTTCCTTTGACTATCATAGAGGACTAGAGTTGGGACCCACCACTTAGAAATTCAAACCACTTCTTAACTCCCTGCAAACTCCACAAACTTGACTGTAGACCCCTAATCACCTAGAGGGTTGAAATAAAATGTGGAAGTTTAAAGGATGAGTTCCTATAGGACTCTTTGGCCTTAGGACTACCCTGGGTGGCCTGGTCTGGTGAAGAGGCTGGCTTACACACACACTACACTTATACACTACACTTTCACACACATCCTAGCCTACAGAAAACCCTTGAAATCCTCCAAAATTTTCAAATCACCCCAAATTCCTAAAAATCAATCCCAAACATTCCACATTACTCAAATTGATCATTCATAGCCAAAAATACCAAAAATTCCAAAAATACCTCCCAATACCCTCCAAATACCCAAAATACCCCTCTTGATTCAAAAATCCAAAAATTCAGAAAATTTCCAGAAAATTCCAAAAAATCCCAAAAATTCCCAATTTCATTTTGTTCAACTACATCATGGGCCAATTTTGTCAATTTACCCCACTTTTATCAAAACCCCCAATTTGACCCATTTTAACCCTAAATGAACCCAATGTCAAACCAAACCTACCCAATTGACCCAAATCCTGATCCAATTCAATTCTAAACTTCAATTCAACAATCCCAACACCAATCTAGACCAAACCCAAGTCCAATTTGATTAACATCTGGATCCAATTTCACTTTTGGCCTTAAAGCCCAATTTGGACCCGTGACCCAAACCTAACCCAAACTCACCCAATTCAACTCCAATTAACCCAAGATCATTTCTAAACCTCCCTTAATATTCCTACAAACAAAACCCTAACATGATTTGCCCAAAATTTGGACCCAAACCCCACTCAAATTCAACCCAAAACCAAAAAGCCCAATTTTGACCTAAACCCAAACCTAACCCAAATAAGCCCAAACCCCAAAGTCAAAACTCAACCAAAGCCAAAACCTCTTTGAAACACTCCCATAAACATTTCCCAACATTTATTTTACATCAATTTCAACCCTAGCCCAACATTGGCCCAAGTTAGCCCAATTTGACCTATATTGGCCCATTCACCAAAGAAGCCCAAATTCAACCCAATTCAAAGCCAAATCACTCCCAATTTGCTTCAAATCACTCATGACACATCTATGAACTAAAAAAAACATTTGTTTGACGCAATCCTTTACAAAATTCCCATCCATAAATTTATTTTCAAACCAAAGGCCCACCTTCTTAAGCCTTCCTAAAAGCTCAAATTTCATGCTAAAGCCCATATGACAAATTCCTCTCATCATACCCTTAATTAAAATCATCCCTAAGTTCAAATCAATCATCAAATGATTCCAAATTAAGCCCCATACAAATTCCCATCAAATTACCAAAATTTCTAAGATCCATTTTCATGAAATTGACCAAGCTTTTCCCCAAGCCAAAGACAAGCCATGAAGCCATGCATGAGCCCCATAGGAGCCATGAGAGCCATGGAATCCACTTTCCACCTCACCAAACAATTAATGGTAAGAGAGAGGGTCTCTTTCTTAAACCCTTTTTAAGCCCTTTTTACCTTAAGCATGATACACTCTAAACCATGTTTAGCCACCTCACCATGGATGGGGACTTCACTACCACAATTTAGCTGACCCAAATGATTCCCCCTCAGCCCAAGGTCAAGCCTTGGATGGTGAACCAAGCACAAATACTTGGGTTGACCTAAACCAAGCCAAAATCACTCCTTTCCCATTCCATTTCAATTCACCACCTTTACACATGGAAGCCATCAATTGAACTCACAGGAATCAAGCTCTGACCTCACTGACCCTGATGGTGACCAGTGCCTGGCCGGCCGGCCACCAGGTCGCCGGAAAACACCACACCCGAGAGCTCACATGTGAGCCAACTTTGGAATTCCACCTTGTTGAGCCGCCCCATGCCCGATGGCCACCATGGTTGTTCTTCCCATGACCCGAAGCAGGCTGATCCCAGCACTTGGCCATCCCCGTGAGGCTCTCCGGCCACCTCTATTTAAACCCTACCCCCTCACGGCCATGAGAAGAGAGTTGCACAAACCTTGCCGAAACTGCGCCAAAATTGTTCCAAACCCTTCTCCATACTTAGAGCGGTTGATCCCCGAGTGTCGATTTGCCCTAATCACCACTAACCGAATCCGATTTCTCAGGCGAAATTTCACCCAAAACCAGGACACTTTGCCGCGAGTGAGCCAATCCTCAAATTGACTGGTCCTACACCTTCACTGGACCAAGAGGAGAAGTTTCCCACCGAAAGCCCCATCTCCGGGTCACCCGGTTGCTCCGGCCTCCAAGCTTTGTGATCGGTTGTGGTCACTTTCATAGCTAGAGCAATTCACCGGACCAGGAGACTTCGATCCGGAGCTTGTCGGGATCCAATCGAAGGTGACACATCGCCTCGGATCGAAGCCACACTTCTCCGAGCAAAGGTATGGCCTCACTCTTCTTCCCAAGCTTCTGAACATTCTCCATTTTCATTGAGTCAATTTCATGCCACATAAACCATATGGATGTGTTCGTCTTCTCGAGACGAATCCATAGAGCATAAGAACATTCAATTTGGTCAGGTATCGAGTGAGATCTTAGGCCTAGAAGACGAACGGCTCTCGGGTAAGGACGCCTGGGGACGATGAACGGATGCCGTTCATTTAATACACGCGCGGATGAACGACCAGGATCACGCCGGATCAGGAGATGGAACGACACAGCGGGCCCCCGGAGTGCTGAGTCAGATAGCGGCGTCGACTCGGAGAGCGCCACACGGCGTTTCGGAGCTGCCGAGGTTGACACGGTGCCGCGTGGATAAATAGAAAATTAGGGTATTTTCTGATTTATTTAATTCCCTAAACTTCAAAAATCTATAACTTTGTGTAGGAAAATCAGAAAAATAAAATAAAAATACCCTCTTGCTCAGTGAACAGAGGAGAATAATGTGGAAAAGAAATCATTTTATTTCATCAAGTATTTTATTTTTAATGATTTATTTCCCTTCTGCATTGTTTTAATTCTCCATGCATATAGGAAATTCACCATGGTATGAGACCATAGGGCTTTTGAAGCCTCTGAATTTGGGGACATTCCCTGAATTTTCCAAAGCCAGAGGCCATCCCTATGAGAAGTTATTGATTTTTCAAATTCATGTTACTGTTTTGAGTATTTTAATTCCAATAATTAGCATGTTGTGAAATAAATTCTAGGAAAATTTGGTGATGTCTCTTATGACCAGAGGACCCTAGGAAAAATAGGTTTTGAGTTAATTCATTTAAAATAACCATAATTAGCTTAAACACCCAAAATAGATCCCTAATTAATTAGAGCTAACCATACATAAAATTGACTTGAAATTAATTCTCCACTGACCTTGAGGATCAGAGGAACCCACAATAAAAATTTGAGGTCAATTTGAACTTTAAAAATTTGATTAAGCCATTTAGTCAATTTGAACTTTAAAAATTCATAACTTTTAAAATACCTTTAAAAAATTCACCAAATTGGTTTTGGAGCCTCTCAGATATCAGGGGAATTTAATAAAATTAAAATTTCAATTTTCTAAAAAAGTTAATTTTTTGGTATTATTTTAATATTTTAATAATTAAAAAATAATAAAAATAATAAAATTCACCAAAATGTCACATTTTGAATTTTAATCACTTAGGAACAAACCCCATATTTTTTTTAGGTCTATTTAATGAGATATTAAATTTTAAAGCCCTAGGGTAATTTTAAAATTAAAAAATGTATTTTCTAGCATTTTCACTAAAATAATTATAATAAATCAAACAAAAATCAGAAAATTGTAAAAATTAATTCTCTGATTTCCTTGATATTAGAGAGAGTTTTGAAAAATATAAAATTAAATTTTCAACCTTTATTTAATTTTTAAATTAATTAATAATCCAAAACTTAAAATAATTATAATAAAAATAATATAATTAAAAAAATCACCAAAATTGGTCCAAGTGGTCCTCTGGTCATTAGGAATGTCCCATAATTTTCTTAAAAACAGAAACTCTACCTTGGTCATGTTATTAAATTTTCCTTGGAAATCCCTATTTTCTACCAAAAATAATTATATAAATAAATTAAATACAGAAAAATTACATTTTCTTCTCTCATGTCCTTATTGACATATGAGTGAAGTCACATAAAAATTTCAAGTTCATTTAAGCTCAATTTAGTGAGTTATGAAATTATTAAGCTTGAGGGGCAAAATGGTAATTAAAAAATTTAACCCGTAATTAAAACTTTAGGTCTAATAAAATTAACAAATAAAATATTTGATCCTAATCTGATTTGGATGATTGAAATTCAAATAATTAAAGGGTAGAAACCTACTAAATAATTTGAAGATAATTAAAATAAACCTTAATTAAATAATTGATTAAATTTGGAAGAATAATAAAATTGGAATTATTAAATAGGGATATTATTAGGAAGAGATTTATTCTTTAATTTAAAAAATCCCTAAATTAATCATCTCAATAATATTTAATTCCTAATTAAAAATGATAATTCAAATTTAAGTTTTAAAATGTTAAAGGACTTAATCATTAAATTAAATTAAAGTTAAATTATTAAACTCTTTTAAATTTTCAATTAAATTAAAATTAAAAATAAAATTAAATTAAAGATTAAATTAAATTAAATCAAACAAATTAAACAAATTAAATTAAATCAAATAAATTAAATTAAATTAAATTAAATTAAATTAAATTAAAACATATTAAATTAAATTAAATTAAATTAAATTAAATTAAAATAAAATAAAATAAAAATAAAATAAAATCAAATAAAAGTAGAATTAAATTAAAAATTAAAATTAAATTAAAAAAAATTTAAAATTAAAATTAAAATAAAATTAAAATTAAAATTAAAATTAAAATTAAAATTACATTAAAATTAAAACTAAACCAAATTAAATTAAATTAAAGTTAAATTAAATTGAATTAAATAACATCACCTAAGAAATAAAGAAATTAAATATAAAGTAACTTGAACACTATTACAAATTTAAATCTGATAACTGAAATTAAATCACAAACCATTTGAACACCAATCTGCTCTCGAAAACTTTGGTTATCATAACTCCTAAACAGAACATTAAATGAAATGTTACTTTACTTATAGGATATTCAAATGTCCTAGTTCACCGAGCAAGATAACAAAACTCAAATTCTTGGACGATTAATCCATTTGTATAATTAAATTCATTTGGACTTAAAACAATTCTAGCAATATTGAAAAGATGTTTAAGATTCTTCTTAAGCACTTCCTCAATATGATAGGATACTTATAAGAACAATTGAACTTAATTGTTCTTTGATAAAGTTAATCATACTCAAACCAAAACACAAGAACCTAGACGTCATAGGAAATGACTAGCTATAGAATTAGGAACTTGGTAGAAAACCATAACCCTTCCCTTAGCTTTACCTAGGAACTTGCTTAAATATTCTAAATTGTGTTTAAGTGCAGCTTGGGATGACGGGAAGACCCTCCAGGTACGCTTTTATTTTGTTGCAATTTACCTTATTGCAATTTATTTAATCGCATCGCACTTACTTTTCTTGCATGATAAACAATTGTTGCATGAAAACCCACACCTTTAGGATAGTCCCTAAAACTGAAACCAAAACTAAATTAAAAGTCATTGCAAGATAAAATCCACCGCCACAACATTTCAAAATATAAAATAACTCAAAATTTAATCACAAACAGAACACAAAACTACAATTACAACTAAATTAAAACGTCCTGTTGGATGATCGGGAATACCTCGGATGATGTATCCTACATGTTGCTAACGGGATTTCCCACGGTCTAAATGAAAGTTTGGAACTCATTCAGTTGAGTTTAGCAAATTCATCTGGACTATGTGAATCCGATAAAAATAACGATGCCGGAAGGATGGAACCGTGGGATCTTAACCGGTGTTGTTATAATCAACTTTAAGATTTGTTTTAATTAAAAAAATTTAAAACACTTGGAAATTAAGAATTTCTCTAAACCAAAACACTTTTCTCATCTCCTGATTTATCACTTCTAAAACTAAACCTCTGCAACAACAAGGAGCTCGGAGCATGGCGGGCAAGACACGCCATCGTCGTCAGCAAAACTGAAATTTACATCAACAAAACTTTCTTAGAATTAAATAACCAATCCATAGGATTTCGAGGTAGTTTGCCTATTGCAACATAAATCCTCAACTCTTCGTTAGGCATTTGCATGACAAATTAAGCCCTAACCGGTCTTAGGACTCCGAGGTAGTCGTCCGATACGACATAAACCCTCACGTCTTCGAGGTTATTTGTATGAACATGTCATACGAATATAAGTCCTAATTAATTAAAATTGGCAAGATCAAAACATTAAATAAACATTAGGACTTTCCTAAATCTAAGCCAAACAATAGGATAGTCGGAAAATTACCGAAGTTCGCTTCGAATCTGTGATTTCTCCTACCTTTCTTCCTTTGAATTCCCAAAACAAAATGTTCCAAATTTGATCCATTCCCTATTGAAATTCCAAAATTCAATCCCTTGAAAACTTAAACTTTGAAATTCTTGAGAGCGAGAATTATTGATTATTATCGAGAGTTTTCTTAGGTGATTCCCGTCACTTAAGATGTAATTAACTATAGGGGCTTGCCCTTATAGGAATTTTAAAGAACCTGGGTAATATAAACCCCGTTTAATGCTTTCATATTAAATAGGGGAATTTGTCGGCTTATAAAATTGGTTCGCAGACCAAACAGATATCACAAATCTTTTAGTTTATTTAATTGAGCCCCATTATCAAGCAGTGTGTCTATTCTTCGGGATAAATACACGGTTTTTTATGTGGTGCTCGTTTATATAAACTATTTGGGATGTGAGATCGGTTTGATTTCATATCTTAAAATTTTCAAATTTAAAAATTATTTTCAAAATCAAATGCTACTTTCTAAATTATATATATATATTTAAATCAAATTTAAAATCTAAAATTCGCCGACAATTTCTGTTAGGCGACCCCCTTTTCAAAATAAAACACACAACCCTAAAAAATAAGCCGGACAACCCCATACAATTTTAAAGCCTATCTATTTAGAGAATTCATCTACACAACCTGTCTTTATATCTTTAGATACGACTGAATCACATGAAAAACCTGAATTAAATGATGAACAAGATAAAATTATTGAACTAGAACTTGGAAGAGAATTTGAGGATAAATTTCAAAAGAACTTTGAGTTGAGAAAAGAGGATAAGGATATTGGAAGACAATTGGAAGAAATTCCTAGGGAATTAGAAAAACCTATTTCCTTAACTAAGATAGATCCTCAATCATTTAATAATTATAAAGGAGAAGAAATGGAAGATAACTTGAATCATAAGAGTGACATAGAGGAATTTGATCCTGAATCTGAATTATCTAGAGAGAATCTAATCCAAAATTTGGGAGATATTGAAGTATCTTATAAAGATCCATATCTTATAAATTTCAAGGATTATATTAATATGCGGATTCAGAAAATCAATAGAAGAATATTGGATCTAGAAAGAAATATGAGGAACAATGATATAAATCCATCTAAAAAGAAAGATCTAAATGAAGAATTAAAATTTAAGGATTTTATAGGAATCCCTGGATCTGAAAATGATTGGGCGATTGATCGAGGATTACTTAAATGGAATTTTGATCCAGGTGAAATCATTTGTCAGGCTAATGACGTTAAACCAAGCTCTTTATGGGAGGCAACCCATAGTTATCAGTGTGCTTTGATTTAGTGTGTTTTGGTTTAGTGTTCTTGAGAGTCATGATTGTTAGTGATCTATTATATTTGCTTTATTGTGGATTGATCAGTTTGATTGTTGTTGGTAGATGTTTGGATTATCAGTAGTTTGATCTGATCTTTGTGTGTCATGAGGGAGGTGATTCCTTAACTTCTTATTATAGCTAGAATTGATCTCTTGTAGTTGTTGGATTAATGAGTCCACTATAACTTGGGTCTCACCCAGACTTAAGTTTTACAAGAGAAATGATGAATTTAAACTTTGATAGTTCCATCTTAATTTGTTACTTAGTTTCTCTAACTTTATTTTCATTAGGTAGGAGTCGCGAACCTATTTGATGAACACCATATGGATGATCTTACACTATCTTTATAACTGTTAGAGGTGTGTAATAAAAGGATTAGGTGATGCCTGAAATTGGTGTTCAGAAACCAATTTATCAGAGGTAATCTTATCTTTGTGATTATAATCTATAAAATCTTTTGAAGTGCCTAATTTACTAGTGTAGTGATTCCGTTAGAAATTGGAAGTAAATTAGTAAGATGTGATGAGTTAAAGGAAAAATTGACCTCATTTATCATTTGTAACTGTATTTGAATTGTGTGTTTATATTTGTGTTACAACTTTTTTTAGGTATTGAAGAACATTTTATATTCCCTTACTGATACCTGCTATGCTAGTTAGAATTTGGTTTAGTTAATTTCAATCTGGCATGATTAGTTTAGATTTACTTTCTGCTGCATATTGTTCTGTCCTAATGAATACTTGCAAATGATTTTGATAGACATTTGTGGTAGATAAAATTTCTAAATTATTTTCTTCCTGCTTATATTTTCTGTACTGAATGCTATATCTGTTAAACATTAAGTTTGGGGGTAGGAAGAAAAATAAAATTTTAATGTGAAAATACTTCATTTTAGTGTAATTTTATTACAAGCATGTTTTAGGTTAGCTTTACTTTCTTCTACAGTCATTTTATCCTGATTATGCATGATATGAATTTGATAGGATGTTGTAGTAGTAAGTATATTCAACCTTTACTTTTTCTTCTTGCTATATTTTATCGAATTAGTTGCAAACTATTTTAAAATTTAAGTTTGGGGGGATGAAAAATATTAACTCTTATTTCTTCTCAATTATTATATTTTCAAAAATTATTAGCAGAACTTCTGACAATTGAACCTCGCTTGAGATAACTAAAACTTTTTATTTTAGTTTAATATTATGGAAGGATTGGATGAAAGTTTTTAGTAATAAAGGTTAAGTTTATAAGGGTAAGATATTTGGTATGAAAGAATTTGATTATAGTTAACTATTTAAAGTAAAGAAAACTATATATTTGAAATATTAAGAGACTTAAAGTATTGTGTGTTAAGAAGAGATTGTGAGTTTATGATGAATAATAAAGCTCATACCTAATTATAAAGTAAGGATGTGTTTCAAGTTTGAACTTTAGAAAGAGGAGAGTGAAGTTCAAAATCATTACATGCTCTCCAGACATAGTAATCCTCATTTAAAAAAAAAGAAAAAAAAGAGAAAAAAAAGGGAGGATTGAAAATGATCCCGAAAGAAAAGAAAAAAAAAAGAAAAAAAAATATTTATGAGGAGAAGCTTGAGGAGATGCCTAATCAAATATTGTCTTCACTTCAGTCACTCTAAAGGGAAAACTTGATTTCATTTCTGAATTTATAATTAAAATATTAGCCTACATTCTGATGAAGTTTACATGAACTTCTTTTTCACATAATCTTTCAAGGCATTCTTAATGTAACAAATTATGGTTTATCTTGAAATAAATAGAAGACTAGAACCCTTAGACTTGATTGCTGAATATTCTTATACTTGTAGTGTTAACCTGAGTTACTGAATTTCTTTCTAAAAGTCTAACCAATATATTCTTTTGAATGAAAAATTTTAGTGTCTTACAGGTGAAAAGTACATTGCCTTGAGTTATATTTTTATGTAGTAAAAGTGTTACTTGAGGACAAGTAACAGTTAAGTTTGAGGGATTTTGACAGGCCTAAAATATATATGCTTTTTGCTATATCATTTTATTCATTTTTGATGATATTACACTTTAAAGGAAGGTATTTTGTATATTTTTTAGTTTTAGGTACAAGAAATGGTGATTGGAGCAAAAGGAAGCAAAAACGGTGTAATTTGGAGCAAAAATGAGCAAGAAATGAATGAGATTACACTTTAAAGAAAGGTTTTTTATGCTTATTTTGTAGGGCTATCTGTTACAAATGCAACGCAACTGAAATGGGGCGAAACGGAGTTGAAACGGAGCCAAACGGAGCGACACGATGGAGCCGCGCAGCAGCCTGCTCGCCGACGGCGAGATTTTCCTGAGACCACCGAAAAGTGCCCAAAAAGGCCGCCGACAGCGTCCTCGAACCCGTCGACAGTAGCCCAGACGACCATGAACCGACATTTGGCAGTTTTGGGCCAATATTCGACGTATTTGGACGCTTTTTCGAAGGGGTGCTTAAGAAAACTCTTTGGAATTCGTCCATGCTCTTTAAAAATGGCAAATTTGTATTAGAAATGTGTAGATTAGAGAGGAGAAAAATGGAGAAAATTTGGAGGAATGTTTAGGATTCTTAGATTAAGAGTAGAAATGTAGATTTCTACCCTTTTGGAGAGATTGGAGATGAGATTTTTGAGAGAATTTGTAAGAGATTTCGTTAGTATTGCATGGATCGCCGGGAGACTTTATGGGAGAGATCTTCATCTTTCTTTCAAAGGGAAAAAACTAAGTATTGTTCTTCATTTTCTTATAATTTTGTAAACTTTTATTTAGTGGATTTGCTTTGGTTAAATGAAGTTTCATTTGTGTTTTCTTCATGCTTTGTGACGTATATCTCTTACTCTTTCTTCTCCTTTGGAGATAGCGGCACGAGAAGTTTATACCATTATTTTCATTTTACTTTTCTTTTGTAATGAGTAGAAATCATGTTTAGGATTTCGTGATGCATGGTAGAAGTAAATTTAATTATAAATGTGATGGTTTTTACTTGCACTTCATTTATATTGTAATAAGGGCCCATTGTAGTGTTAAAATTCGTTGTAATTGCATCGATCCGAAAGGGCGGTGTAATTCTCAACAAAGTGAAACCACATTCAAATTTCATGGATGGTGAAGTTCATAGGGTGAATGCAAATAAATAGGGAAACATAATTATCGGGCGTAGAATTGGAGATTTTAGAGTGACAAACTAAAATCCTTAATTCTGTCCTATCGTTTGGGTACAGAAGTGTAGATGTTAGCCCTCAGGCGAGGGGAACGTGGCAGCTCCTAAGTGGTAGCCGGTATCCTCCCAAACTTAACCGTCGGATTCAGCAACTAAGCATAGGATTAGTCAATGTTCTTTATGCCTGGACCAAAGGGTAAAAAATAGGATTGCTCCTATTTGGCACATACAATATTAAATGCATCTCATTCCTATACATTGTCTATTTAATTACATAGGAATAGTAGTTTTAAATATCTCAAAATTCTTCAAACCAACTCATCCAAAAAGGGTTATATTTAGAATTGTAATTTGCATTTAGTTATAGTTACTATCTTTACATTTAACACTTGCATTTAGGAGTAGTTGCTAGATAAAACACAATTTTAATCGACATTCCAACCTAAGGAGTAATTGTAGTAGACTAGAATTTGACTAAAGACTTCTTACTTCACTTCCTCGTGGGATCGATACTGGGGTTTTTTAAAGAAAACTCTATATTACTTGAAACAATACTTATACTTGCGTAGTACCCCTAGTGTGTAAAATATTTTCCAATTTTTATATCATTTAAGATTTTGCACACTAGCCGCTATTTATAAATCGGGTAAAGTTTTTGGCCATCTTTTGAAAGTTAATTTACTGTGTAATTGCAGGTCGGGTTAGTTCCCTATAAGGGCAAGCACCTATAGTTAATTACATCTTAAATGACGTGAATCATTTAAGAAAACTCTCGGTAATGATTAGTGGTTTTGCTCTCAAGAATTTTAAAGTTTAAGGTTTTCAAAGGATTGGATTTTGGAATTTTCAATAGGGAATGGATCAAATTTGGAACAATTTATTTTAAGGGTCCAAAGGAAGAGAAGTAGGAGAAGCTGAGGATCCAAGAAGAATCTTGGCAACTTCCCGAACTATCCTACAAGAAGAATCTTGGAAACTTCCCGAACTATCCTATTGTTTGGCTTCAATTTGGGAGTTTATTTAATGTTTCAATCCTGCCAATTTTAATTAATTAGGACTTATATTTGCATGACGCGAATCATGCAAATAACTCAAAGATGTGAGGGTTTATGTCATACCAAACAACTACCTCGGAGTCCTAAGACCAGTTAGGGCTTAATTTACATGACATGATCATGCAAATGCCTAGCGAAGTGTTGAGGATTTATGTTGCACTAGGCAAACTACCTCAAAGTCCTATGGCTTTGTTATTTAACTCTAAGAAAGGTTTTGCTGAAGTAGATTTGAGTTTTGCTGATGAAGATGGTCGTGCTGCCCACTGTGCTCCAAGCTCCTTGTTGTTGTAGTAATTTAGTTTTAGAAATCATAAATTGGGAGATGAGAGAAGTGTTTTGGTTTAGAGAAGATCTTAAAATCCAAGTGTTTTTAATATTTTAATTAAAACAAATCTTAAAGTTGTTTAAACAGAACCGATTAAGACCCACGATTCCGTCATCCTGGCTCCGTTATTTTCATTGAACTCACTTAGTCCAGATGAATTTGCTAAACTCAACTGAATAAGTTCCACACTTTCATTTAGACTGTGGGAAATCCTGTTAGCAACACGTGGGTTACATCATCCAAGGTATTCCCGATCATTCAACGAGACGTTTTAATTTCGTTATAATTGTAGTTTTGTTGTTCTGTTTTTGATTAAATTTTGAGTTGTTTTATATTTTGGAATGTTGTAGAGTTGAATTTTATCTTGCAATGACTTTTAATTAAGTTTTGGTTTCAATTTAGGGACTATCCTAAAGGTTTTCGTTTTCATGCAACAGTTCTATTTATCATGCAAGAAAAAGTAAAGTATAATGCATGTAAGTAAATTGCAATAAAGTAAATTGCAATAAAATAAAAGCTTGCCTGGAGGGTCTTCCCGTCATCCCAAGCTACAGTTAAAACACATATTAAGGCATTTAAATATTTATAACAAGAAATACCTAAGTAAAGCTAAGGGAAAGGGTTTTGGTTGTCTCCCAAATTCCTAATCCTATAACTAGTCATCTCCTATGACGTCTAGGTTCTTGGTTTGGTTTAAGGATGATTTTCTTCATCAAAGAACAACTAGATTCAATTGTTCTTCTAAAACATCCCGTCATATTGAGGAAGTGCTTAGGGCGAGTCCGAAACATCTTTTTAATATTTCTAGGATTGTTTTGAGTCCAAGTAAATTTAGTTCCACAGGTGAATTAATCTTCCAGGGGTTTAAATTTTGTTCTCTTGCTCAGTGAACTAGGACATTTGAATGTCCTATAAGTGAAGTAACACTTCACTTGATAGTTCATTCAAGAGTTATAATAATAAGAGCTTTAAAAAGGGCAAAACAACTTATTAAGTATTTTAATGATTTAAATTTAATGATTTAATTTTAATTTTGACTTAATTATAAAAAAAAAATTAAGTTTGGAATAGTGTTCAAGTCATTTTTTTTAGATTTAATTTCAATCTTTACGTTTTAAATGATGTTACGTCTCATATTTAACCTTTATGTTTTAAACCTACTTTAAGTGTTTGGTTTAACTCTTAATGATTTCATTTAGGTGTGTTGTTAAATGATTTTAATTCAATTTAATTTTAATTTAATTTAAGTTTAATTTAATTTAATTTAATTTGATTTGATTTGATTTAATTTAATTTAATTTAGTTTAATTTAATTTAATTTAAATTTAAATTTAATTTGATTTAATTTAATTTTAATTCAACTTAATTTGAGTTAATTTATTTTGATTTAATTTTAATTTTATCTTAATATATTAATTATGATTTAATTTAATTGTTAAGGTGTTAACTTAATTTAGATTTTGATTTAATTTAATCTCAACATCTTCAATTTAATTTAATTTAATTGTTAAATTGTTTAGCATTTTAAATTTTAAGTTAGGATTATCCTTTTAGTTAAGGATTAAATATTATTGAAGTGATTAATTTAGGGATTCATAAATTAAAGAATAAATATCCTCTTAATAATATACCTACTTTACTAATTCCAATTTTTATTATTCTTCCAAAATTTCAATTAATTAATTAATTAAAGTTTTATTTTAATTATATTTAAAATGGTTAGTAGGTTTCTACCCTCAATCACTTAAGTTTCAATCATCCAAAATCAGTTTAAAATCAAATATTTTACCCTCCCCTTTTTGATTAATCCTAAAATTTTAATTAAGGGTTGAAATTTTTTAATTACCCTTTTTCCCTTCAAGCTTAATAATTCTATAACTCACTAAACTAAGCTCAAATGAACTTGAAATTTTTATGTAACCTCACTCACATGTCAATTAAGACATTAGAGGAGAAAATGTGATTTTTCTGTATTTAATTTATTTATGTAATTATTTCTAATGGATAATAAGGGTTTTCAAGGAAAATTCAATAACATGATCAAGAAAATGTTTCTATCCTTAAGAAAATTATGGGATGTCCCTAATAACCAGAGGACCACTTGGACCAATTTTGGTGATTTTTTGAAATATATTTTATTTATTAGAATTATTTTGTGTTTTGGAGTATTAATTAATTTTAAAATAAAATTGAAGTTGAAAAATAGATTTTGTATTTTTCAAAAATCTCTATAACTTCAAGGAACTGAGAGAAGTAAATTTTATAATTTTCAAATTTTTGTTTGATTTATTAGAATTAATTTTGTGGAAATGTTAAAGAAAATCATTTTTTTAATTCAAAAATTGTTTTAAGCCTTTAAAATTCAATATCTTGCCCTAGAGACTTAAGAAAAATATTTGGTTTGTTCCTAGGTGATTAGAATTCAAAATGTGTCATTTTGGTGATTTTTAATATTTTTATGATTTTTATTATTTTTTAATTATTAAAGATATTAAAATAATGATAAAAATCAACTTTTTTAGAAAATTAAAATTTTAATTTTCCTAAGTTCCTCTAATGTCAGAGAAGCCCCAAAACCATTTTTGTGAATTTTTGAAAAGTATTTTGTGAGTTATGAATTTTAAAGTTTAATTTTGGTTATGTGACTTAATTAATCCATTTAGTGGGGCTAAACATTTCCAATTGATTTCAAATTTTTATGTGATTTTCCTCTGATCCTAAAGATCAGTGGAGAGTTTTTTTCAAATTAGTTTGATGTGTAATTAACCCTAATTAAATAAAGTTCAATTTTGGGTGTTTAGGTTAATTAGGGTTGTTCCACGTGAATTAACTCAAAACCTATTTTTCCTAGGTTCCTCTGGTCATAAGAAACATCACCAAATTTTCCTAGAATTTATTTCTCAGCATGCTAATTATTGGAATTAAAATACTCAAAACAGTAACATGAACTTGGAAAATCAATAACTTCTCATAGGGATGGCCTTTAACCTTGGAAAATTCAGGGAATGTTCCCAAGTTCAGAGGCTTCAAAAGCCTCATGGTCTCATACCATGGTGAATTGCCTATGTAAATGAAGAATTAAAACAATGCAGAGAGTAAATAAATCATTAAAAATAAAATACTTGATAAAATTACTTTATTTCTTTTCCACATTATTCTCCTTTGTTCACTGAGCAAGAGAGTATTTTTATTTTATTTTTGTGATTTTTCTATGTAAAGATATGGATTTTTGAAGTTCTGGTAATTAAATAAATAGAAAATAACCCTAATTTCCTACTTATCCACGCGGCGCCGCGCCATCCTCGGCAGCTCCGAAAGGCCACGCGGCGCGCTGTGATTCGGCACCGCCATCTGACTCAGCTCTCCAGGGGCCCGCAGTTCACGTACCATTGCGCCGTCCGACTTGATCTCGACCGTCCGCCCGATACACGCGCGATCCAACGGCTCCTGGTCATCGTCTACGACTGGTGTGCACCCGTGACCGTCTACACTATAACCCTAAGATCTCACTCGATTCTCATTGGATTTTTATGTTCTTATACTCTATGGATTCGTCTTGAAGAGACGAACATATCCATATGGTTTATGTGGCATGAAATTAACCCAATCAAAATAGAGAATGTTCATAAGGTCGGGAAGAAGAGAGAGCTTATACCTTTGCTCAAAGAAGCGTGGCTTCGATCTGAGAGTTGTGTCACGTTTGATTGAACCTAAGAAAGCTCCAGATGAAGTCTGCGGCCCAGGGAATTGCTGCAGACCTGATTTCCACTAGACCCGATTTCAACCTTTGGAGGCTAGAACAAATGGGTGGCCTGGAGAAGGGGTTTTCGCTGGGGAACTCCTTCTCTTGGTCTTGTGCAGGTGTGGGTGAGCTTAATTTGATTTTGATGGAGGATTTGAGAGTGTCCTATTCGGCTCGAGAATTGAGCTCCAAAATTGAGCTCAATCAGCGGGAGTTAGGGCAGGAGAACAGTGGGGATGGATTGCTCTTAGCTAGGAGAAGCTTTGTGAGGAGTTTGGAGGGATTCTGTGAAGGTTTGGTTCGGCCAACCTTTTGGCCGAGAGGGGTTGGCTGGCTTAAATAGACATGGCCATGGCTTCCCAAGGGGAGTTAGGGGCTTGGATCAATTGCTCAGGGCAAGGGAAGAACAGTCGCAATGGCCATTGGGCATGGGGCAGCTCGGTGAGGTGGGAATTCCAAACTTTGGCTCATCCCGAGGTTTCGGCCATGGCATTTTCCGGCAACGCGTGGTGCACGGCCGGCCGGGGTCGGGTCAACCTCGGGCTCGGGAAAGTCGGGGCTTGATTCTTGTGGGTTCGATTGAGTTTTGCCAAGTGTAAAGGGGCTGGATCAAAGTGGCATGGAGGAGTGTCCATTTTGGCTTGATTTGGTCCAAGCCATGGTTTTGGGTTTGGTTCATCACCCCATGGCCTGATTTTGGGCTGAGGAGGTCAGGTGGGTCAGACTCACATGTGTGGCGAAGTCCACATCAATTTTGTTTAAGTTAATTTTGGGTTAGGGTGAGACATTAAAAAGGTTAAAAAGGTTTAGTGAGAGCTTAGAAAAGGCCCCCCTCCCCTTGCCATTAATAGCTTGGTGAAAGGTCAAACCATCCATGGCTTCATGTGGCTTATACATGGCTTCATGGCTCACATTTGGCTTGGCAAGAGTTTGGTCAATTTTCATGGAAAAGAGTTTTAGGATTTTTTTGGTTTATTTGATGGAATTTGACATAATACCATTTTGGTTTGATTTTCATGATGGATTTAGCACGTAGGGAGTGATATTAATTGAGTGAGGATGAGATGAGATTGTAATGTGGGCTTTAGGATGGGCTTGGGCTTTTAAAATTTGGTAAAGGTGGGCTTTAAAAATGGTTTAAGGGAAAGGGCTTTTATGTTTCAAAATGGGCTTTTAGATGAAAAATTTTACAAAGGGCCATGCTAAATAAATGTTGGGTTTGGTTTAGGGATGTTTCATGAGTGATTTGAGACAAATTTGAGGTAATTTGGAATTGAATTGAGTCTAATTTGGGTCCCCTTGGTGATAGGGTCAAAATAGATCAAAATGGACTAACTTCGGCTAAGGTTGGGCTAATATTGAAATTGATGTAAATTCAATGTCGAGAAATGTTTATGGGAGTGTAACAAAGAGTTTTCAACCTTGGTTGGGCTTTAATCTTAGGATTTGGGCCTATTTGGGTTCATGATGGATTTAGGCCTATTTAGGGAATTTTGGGTTTGGGTTTAATTTGAGTATGGTTTGGGTCCAAATTTTGGGCAAACTATGTTAGTGTTTTTTTTTGTGGAGATGTTAGGGAAGATTTAGAAAAGGTTTGGGACCAATTGAGGTTGAATTGGGTTGGTTTGAGCTAAGTTTAGGTCATCGGCCAAATTGGGCCTTAGGTTTCAAATTGAAATTGTGCTCAAATGTCAATGAAATTGGACTTGGATTTGGTCTAAATTGATATTGGGCATGTTGATTGGAAGTTTGGAATTGAATTGGACCAAAATTGAGGTCAATTTGGGTGGTTTGGTTTGACATTGGGTTCACTTGGGTTTAAAATGGGCTATATTGGGGGTTTTGGTAAAAGTGGGATAAATTGGCAAATATGGCCATTGGTGTAGTTTAACAAAATGAAATTGGGAATATTTGGGATTTTCTGAAATTTTCTGGGAGTTTTTTGGAATTTTTGGATTTTTGGATCAAGAGGGGCATTTTGGTAATTTGGAGGGTATTGGGGGTATTTTTGGAAATTTTGGTATTTTTGGTTATGGATGATAAATTTGAATGGTTGGGAAATGTTCAAGGTTGGTTTTGGAAAAGTTTTGGGTGATTTGAAAATTTTGGTGGTTTTGGGTAGTTTCAAGGGTTTTTTTTTTTTTTTGGTAGGCTAGGTGGGTCCGGGGCCCCGATGGTCAAAAATTGAAATTTTAGAAAAATGAAAATTGAGCAAGTGTGAGTGAAATGTAATCATTTTGGTTGAGCCATGAAGCCATGATAAGCTCATATGAGTCATGAAAGAACTCATTTGAGGCATTCACTATGTTGTTCCTAACCTTCTTAGTCAGGGGCTTAGGGGGTTAAGGTCCATCCATGTGAATTACCTACATGAGTCAGGAGATCAAGTTTGGTATAGGTGAAGTTTTCAGGATGTGTGTGTGAGGGTGTAGTGTATGTGTAAGTCAGCTCTTATCAGACCAGGCCACCCAGGGTGATCCTAAGGCCAAAGAGTCCTATAGGGAACTCATCCTTTAAACTTCCACATTTGATCTCAACCCTCTAGGTGATTAGGGGTTTACAATCGAGCATGCGGGGTTTGCGGGGAGTTAAGAAGTAGTTTGAATTTCTAAGTGGTGGATTCCATTTCTAGTCTTCTAGGATAATCAAAGGGAAAGCCTAAGGCTAGATCCTAAGTACTAAAAGGAGAAGAGAAGACCTCATCAAAAATGAGGTCAACAATACTCTACTTATTTTTCAAATATATTTTCAAAATGATCGTTTCTAAAAAATTCACAGACCTCCATCCTAAAAGATTCATTATCTTTTTCCATTAAGGGATACCTCATAAATTTTGAAATATTAAAGGTCACCACATGATCATTAACTCGCATAGTTAATTCTTCTTTTTGAACATCAATCACTGCTCTTCCAGTAGCAAGGAATGGTCTTCCCAAAATGATTGGAATTTCTTTATCTTCCTCCATATCAAGTACAACAAAATCCATAGGAAAGATAAATTTATCCACTTTCAGTAACACATCTTCCACCACTCCTTTAGGGTAAGTAATGGAATGATAGGCCAACTAAAGAGTCACAGATGTAGGAGAATTTTCTCCTACTCCTAACCTTTTGAAAGTTGATAAAGGCATGAGATTAATAATAGCTCCCAGAACACATAAGGCTCTTCCGAACAATTTCTCACCTATAGCACATGAAATAGTGAAACTACCGTGATCTTTAAGTTTTTCCGGAAGCTTCTTCTGAATAATTACACTACACTCTCCACTAAGTGCAACAGTTTCATGATCTGTAAACTTTCTTTTCTTTTTTAGAACTTCCTTTATAAACTTAGCATAGTCAGTCATCTGTTCTAATGCTTCAACAAAAGGAATATTTATCCTTAATTTCTTAAGGATCTCCAAAAATTTTCCATATATGTTAACCCTATTTTGTTTCGTCAATCTTTGAGGAAATGGACGCGATGGTTTTTCAACAATAATCTTCATTGGTTCAAGAGGATATCCAAGTTTGGATAAATATTGTTTGAACCTTTTTCAATTTCCACCTTCTCCTTTTCTATTTCAACATCTTTTTGCGCTCTTGTCTCTAATTCTTTTCCACTCCATAATTGAATAGCCTTAAGTTGTTCCTTGTTTTAATCTTTCGGATTGATCTCAACATTACTTTGAAGCGTTCTAGAAGGTCTATTATTAAGTGCAGTGAAAATATGCCCCAATTGATTTTTAATATTTTTCATCGCAACACCATGAGCTTGTAATTGATTTCCCATATTCAGAATCATTTCTTTAGTAGACAACTTGTTATCCTTAAATTGCTGGTTACTATTGAATCCAGGAGGATCAGATGGTCAAAAATTGGTATTCCCTTGATCGTTCGAATTTCCAACTTGATTTATAGAACTGTTCCCCCAATGTGGGTTAACATTGGCATTGCTATTATTCCAATTGAAATTTGGGTGATTCTTCCAACCAGGATTATAATAATTCGAATAAGTATTGTTAGGTCTATTAATATCGTTCAAAGTCTCATAAGGTGTTTGAGATTCTGTTATCTGTCCAAATGAATTTTCCTCTAACACTTGAGGTGGTTGAGAATAATTCATTCCATATTGATCTATTTTCTTAGAAAGGGCTGCAATTTAAGAAACTATCATAGTCATCATATCATAATCATGAACACTAGCTACTCTCTTAGGATTTACACATTTAGAGGGCCATTGAAAATTATTAGTAGCCATTTCTTTAATTAATGTGTATGCTTCATCAAAAGGTTTTGACATTAATGATCCACGAGCAGCAACATCTATAATTGATCTCAATGAACCCACTAATCCATTATAAAATGTTTGAATTATTAACCAATCTGGTAAAACATGATGTGGACACTTCCTAAGAAGATCTTTAAATCTCTTCCAAGCTTCATATATTGATTCTCCTTCAAACTGACCAAAAGATGTAATATCATTTCTTAACATAGCAGCCTTTGATGGAGAGAAATATTTTGATAGAAACTTTTGAGACAATTCTCCTCAAGTTCTAATAGATCCAGGTGCTAAAGAATTTAACCACGCCTTATCTTTATCCCTTAATGAAAAAGGAAAAAGTCTAAGTCTGACAGCATCACTCGACAGTCCTTCATATTTAAAAGTAGACACAGTTCTAGAAAACTAGCGAGATGTAAATTTGGATCCTCATTAGGTGTTCCTCTAAATTGATTATTTTGTACCATTTGGAAAACATCAGGTTTAAGTTCAAATGAATTAGCAGCAACATCAGGATTTTGAATAGTTATATGAATTTTATCTGTTGTTAGGTTAACATAATCTATTAAAGCTCTTGGCGAATTTCCAATATCATTTCTTTGATTATCTTGATTATTCACCATTTTATAAGGATTTTCAGTTTATTTTTGTAGTTTTCTAATTTTTCTAACAGTACGCTCTAACTCCGAATAGTAAGGTAATAAACCTATAGATCCACTACGAAGCATATAAAGTCACACAAATACTTTAAAAAGTAAACAAACACACAAAATTACACAATACAAAGTAAAGGTTTTCAATTACTATATTATCAATAGATATCGTTTATACTTCCTTCCTTCCTTTCTTCTTTACTTACTTCCTTACTTACTTAGTTACTTCCCCGGCAACAACGCCAAAAACTTAATGCGACTAGAATTTTATATTGCAAGAATTTTTGAACTCAAATTTATACGTATTTATAATGATTTTGTAAAGTCCAAGCATTCAATGCAAGTATAATACAAGGCTCTAATGGAGTCCTGGTTATTGATCCTACAAGGAAGTGACAATGTAAAAGTAAGAGTTTCATAGTAGATAATGTAGTACTGAATTCCAATACTCAATTTGCAATTAAAGTTTAATGTTTACTTCTACTACGAAGATGCAGAAAACAGTAATAATTAAACAAACTACAATTACTTATAATATCTTTAAAATAGAATTAACTAACAGAAACACACTAAGCTATTTATTTGAAAGGTTTTGATATATAAGAAACGTATCTTTCCTCTTGCAACGAGAATATGATGTGATATGGAATGATTTTCTATGGTATTGTGCCAAATAGGAGCATAAATGTTTCTTTACCCTTAAAAGATTCCAAGCATGAAAATAACATTGGCATATCCTAAGTTTAGTCACTAAACCTAAGGCTAGGATGGGAGGATACCATCTCTCACTACGGAGCTCCCACTTACCCTTCACCTGAAGGCTAACCATCTAGTTTAGTTACTAATCTTAGGACCAAATTGAGGATCTCAGCCTGTCACCCTGAAACCTCCTATTTGAAGTCCATCAAAACACATTGCACTCAATTCCCATGAACTACGCAATTCATCCACGGAAATTGAATGAATTCTTCATTATTGTTGTAGGACACTAAATCCTTTCAAAATTAATGTTCAACAATATAATTTAACAATTCAATTGGCCAGATCGAAATGTAAATAAAGTTCGAAATGAAAAACCATCATAATTTCTTCAATAATTTAAAAGCACTTTAAATCCACATCAACACATCAACACATCTCTATGCAAGAAGAAAGACAAAGGAGACTACTCAGAATTCATAAGAAGATACAATAAAACATGGATTTTATATATAAAAGAAAAGTCATACAAACCACAAAATAAAATACAACTTATCTCTTTCTCTTCCCCAATGAAATTCCCTTAAGCTCCTTGAATCCTCTTCTCTCTTCTTTGCAACACTTAATTACCTCTTTAGAATGGAAAGGAAGAAGCAATCTTTCCTTTTACTTCTTCTCCTTCACTCCTTAGAGAAGAATTCCTCTCAAATTCTCACTTCTACATTCTTCTCTTCTAAGCCGTAACACTCAAAACACACTAGACTCTCTAAAACACAAAGGACACACTTTTTTTCGTCTAAAAAGAGTTACTTATAAGTTAGAGATCAAATCCCAAGAGTTTCCATATGCATCCCTTCAAAAAGTTGCCAAAACACTTTAAAATTGAAGTTCACCGACATTGGGCGCCGGTGGCGCTCTATCTTCCAAATAATTGCTGAGCTCTCTGGAAAATTGCATCGATGGCACCAGGAGCTGTTTTCCTTCATTTTGCTCCTTTTCACTCCAAATTCGTTCCTTTTCACTTCTTTTCACTCCAATCACCTAAAATCATCATATCTACAACAAATCATGTAAAATAACTTTCTTTAAAGTGCAATATCACCAAAATTGGGTAAAATTATATAGAAAAAATAGTATATATTTTTGGTGCATCAGTTAGGCTGGGAGGATACTGATTCTCACTCCAGAGATCTCACTTTCCTTCTCCTGAAGGCTAAAATCTCGCTTTAGTTTCCAAACTCTTGGATCAAATTTGGGATTTTAGTCGATTACCCTAAAATCTCCAATTCTATGCCCATTAAAGTATTATCCCTATTTTTTTTACACTCAACCCCCCAAGAACTACTCACTCATCCATGGAATTTGAATGTGGTTCCACTTTGTTGAGAATTACACCACCCTTTTAGGTCTTAATGCAATTACAATGAATATTAACACTACGACAGGCCCTTAGTGTAATGTAAATGAAGTTCAAGTAAAAACCATCACATTTATAATTAAAACTTCTACTGGCATGCATCCCAATATCCTAAACATGAATCTTACTCATTATAAAAGAAAAGTAAAAGGAAAAAATGATATAATCTTCTCATGCCACTATTTCCAAATAAGAAGAAAGAGTAAGAGAAACACATCACAAAGCAAAAAGAAAATACAACATAAAACTTCATTAAATCAAAGCAAATCCACTACATAATTGTTCACAAAATCATAAGATAACAAAGAAAATAGTACTTAGCTTTTTCTACTTGAAAGAAAGATGAAAATCTCTCCCACAAAGTCTTCCACTGATCCATGCAATGCTAGTAAATTCACTTAAAGATTTCTCTCAATGTGCCCTCACCAATCTCTCCAAAATAGTAGAAATCCAGATTTCTACTCCTATTCTAAGTTCTTTAAATATTCTCAACGTTTTTCAACTCACACCCACCACTTTTTCTGACATAAAATCACTCTATTATAATGTAGGAACAAATTTCCCAAGAGTTACCTCTAGAAACCTTCAAAAAAGCATCCAAATTCAATGTATATGACATTCAACTGTCCTCAGCGCCATCAGTGATGTTTTTGGGCTCTGTCAGCACCAAAATGCGTAATTCTCTGGACTCTGGTGCTATCGGCGCCACTCTACAGGAGCTCCGCCGTTTTGCTCCGTTTTAGCTCTATTTCGCCCCGTTTTAGTTGCGTTGCGTTCCTAACATCTTCACTAACAAGATAAGCATAAACACGACATTCATTAAAGTGTAATTTCATTCAAAAACATTTAAGAAGTGTAAATGAGATTAAACATAGAAAGACATATCGAAATGTGTCAGGTCAGAATTTTCTTTCTTGCTCGTTTCTACTCCAAATTGCAGCGTTTTTGCTTCTTTTTCACCAAAAGTCCATTTATTATACCTAAAACCAAAAACATGTAAAATACATTCCTTTAAAGTGCAAAATCATTAAAATTAAGCATATTATATATATATATATATATATATATATATATATATATATATTGCAAGAAAGGAAAAAATTCATTCAACCAAAAGTTACATACATATGATATAGGGAATATCAGTCAAATCCCCAAAAAGTAAAGGCCTTAAAGGCTCAACAGATATAACAGAAAAAGCTATAGTTTGGGAAGCAGTAGAATGTTTTGCCAACCAGTTTGCTGGTTGATTTCCCTCTCTGTAGATATGGGTCCATTTAAGGTTGAGGGAGCCAAAAGTGGAGATCAATGTTCTGTAAGGATAGACCAAGTTCTAGGGGGGGGGGATATGCCTTGTAGTATGTTAACTAGCTGTTGTGAGTTTGATTCAATCCACACAAATTGATAATTCAAAGCCTTAGCAGTAAGCAATGCCCAATGTGCGGCTTGAAGTTCGATTCAATGGGCGATGAAGAGATAGTAGGTGCATGAAAGAACCATAATGCCATCCCGAGGAATTTCTACAAACGACTCCAATTCCTGCGACATAATTTGTATAACTGCCATCAATATTAATTTTTAACCATGGTGGAGGTGGAAGAGACCATTTCAACAAAATAGGCTTTCTTCTTGGAAAGGAGTCCAGCGAGTGATTGTTTACATAGGAAAGCTGCAGCAATTAGCCACAATTTGATGACTAGTACAGGTTTTGTCTTCATATTTAGCAAGATTCCTTGCCATCCATACAAACCAGCAGATTACTAATGGTATATGAAACCATTTCTCCTCTTTCCAGTCTTCCCAGCAAGCCCCCAAATGAAACCAATTATAGTTGAGATGGTTCAAGTTGAATTGCTGTAATACTATATTCCAAACCTGTTTAGTGACAAAGCACTGGAAAAAAGGTGGGAAATTGACTCCTCTTGAGAATGACATAGCCAGCATCTAGATGCAGATCTTAAACCTTTAAGTTTCAGTATGTCATCAAATGGTAGATAATTATGGAACAGTCTCCAGTAAAAGAAAGACATTGAGGGAGATATGAGCCTAGTCCAGATTTTATCTCCCCAAGTGGTATCAGGCCAAGAATATGTTTTGATATGGATCATGCTGTTTAAGGATTTCTTATTAGACTGTTCAGTAGAAGTCTATCAGCTTTGTCTAAGTTGATTGGGATTTGTAGAATCTGCTGAACACTGTCCTCATCCAAAATCTCCCTTAGCATGTTGACATTCCAATGATCATCCACCCAAAAATCAGAAACAGTAAGTTGTTGATTAAACTCAGCAGTGAAGTTTAAAGTTCCTTCCCCAAGCCAGTTATCATGGTAGAAATTAACAGTCCCCTTGCCAACCTCCCAGCAGAAGAATTGGTTAGCCATTTCTCTAACTTTCAGCAGATTTTTCCAATGCTTGGAATCCCCTTGCTTTGGCCTTACCGAATTAGGATGTGACTTCCAGCAATACTTATCATTTAGAAATTTAGCCCACATTGTATCATGCCTTCTGAACTTGATCCACTGCTTGCAATAGAACAGGTAGCTCATCTGTTGAAAGCTTTTCATACCTAAGCCCCAAGCTTTGAGTGGTTTGCAAACTTTATTCCAAAGCGCTCAATAGTACTTGTTTTGTTTGACCTTCCCATAGAAATTTGTTAAACATGGTTTCAATCAGTTTCTGAGTGCTCTTCTTCATTCTAACCATTTGCAAATGATAGAGGGAGAATGTTGAGAGGATACTCTTCAGTAATGTTAATCTACCACCATTTGATAGAAAGACAGTAGTCCAACAATTTACGGCTGTTGTGATCTTTCTTACAACTTCATCATAATGTGACTGTTTCCTTCTTCCTTTGGTTAGCTGTACCCCTAAATATTTTAAGGGGAGATCTGCAGTAGTAAACCCAATGAACTCTTTCATCCACTGCTGATATTTGAACCCTTTGCCAGCTAGAAATTGACATTTCTTTTGATTTAATTCAAGGCCTGCAACCATAGCTAAACGATCTGTTATTTGCAATTTCTTTCTTACAGCAAGATTGCTACCATTAGTGAAAATGATAACATCATCTGCATATGCCAAATGGCTGATTAGCTGAGAAGAACCATGCTTAAAATGAAATTAAGAATAGGGATTATGTGCAGCATTCAGAATTCTGGTAAAATAATCAAATGCTAAGATAAAAATGATAGGAGAAAGTGGGTCTCCTTGCTTCAGACCCCTACCATCTTTGAAGAATCCACAGCTGCTACCATTAATTAGTACACTATAGTTTGCATTAGAGAGCCATCTCTGGATTAATGTACAAAAGGAAGGGTGAAACCCTTGTGCCTTAAGTACAACATCAATGAACTGCCAGCTGAGAGTATCATAAGCTTTCTTAAGATCCAACTTGAGAATTAAGTTATGCCCTCTACATCTTTTATCAAGATCCAATAACAATTCTTGAGCCAACAAACAGTTATCGATTATGGTTCTACCCCTGCACAAAAGCGATTGGTTAGAGCTAATCGAATGATTAAGGTGTGGTTGTAGTCTCCCCACAAGAATATTGCTAATGATTTTAGAGAAAGTAGTAGTGAGACTTATAGGTCTGAAATCAGTCCAATGGGATTTTTGGTTCTCTTTAGGAATCAGTACAATAATAGCAGCAGCAAAAAAATTAGGAAGATCAGTCCCTAGGAAGAAGGATGTACAGCCTGAATAAGGTCAGCACCCACAATTTCCCAAGCTTTAAGATAGAAGGTGGATGTGAATCCATCTGGACCAACAGTCCTGTTACCATCAATGCTTTTTAAAGCCTGCAAGATTTCCTGTTCATCTGGTAGGAAGGCTAAATTAAGCTGTTTCACATAGTCAAAGTTTTCAGAAAAAATTTCAGCAACAAAGGAAGTAGTTGATATTGGAGAAGCATCAATCATGTTCTGAAAATACTGGACAGCACTTTGGAAAATACTGGTTTGTTTAGTGATCCAATTACCAGCATCATCCTTGATTTTAAGTATAGCATTAATTTTCCTTCTATGTTTAATGATTGCATGGAAATACCTTGAATTCCTATCCACATAAAGAAATTTATCAACAACAGCTTTTTGTTGGAGAAAGAGTTCCTCCCTTTCCAGAGCTTTTAAATATTGTGACTGAGTAGTCCACAAATCTTGATCCTGGTTCCCTCCCAAATCATTCATAGCTTCCATCATCTGTACTTTGGCTTCAGGATCTTTGACCTATTGAAAAACATTACCAAACTGCTGTTTATTCCACTCTCTTAACTGATAAGCTACATTCTTGTGCAGTCTCCATAGTTTCACAAGAGGGTTACAGATAGAATAATCAGGTATATTCCAGGCTCTTTTCACCACAGCTAAGAAATTATTATGAGTGCACCATACATTTAGAAACCTGAATTGTGAGCATCCCTTATAGGAACTGTATGAGATCTGAATCAACAATGGTGAATGATCAGAGGTAGATCTATGTAAATGTTGTACCTGTGTGATGGGGAACATTTGCAGCCAAGAATCATTTGTTAATACTCTATCCAGTCTCTCTAACAGTTTACCTCTTTGCCATGTGAAAGGGGAACCAATGAATCCAATATCAAATAACCCAGCTTTAGTAATATTTTGAGAAAATTGCAGCATAGAATTTAAATCGAGTGTTACGCCCCTTTCTTTTCACTTGGGTCTCTAATGCGGTTAAAGTCCCCACTCACAATCCAATTGGAAGGGTTGTTGAGGCCGATCCGGCACAATTACGTCCAAAGAAATTCCTATCCATTTGAGTACATCCGAAGCATATATGAAAGTTAGCTCTGCCATGAAATTGGTCCAAACCAAATTGTAGATGTAAAAATTGATAATTATCGAAGCTTGATAGTACAATTCAACTCCTTTCTGGTAAAAACCCAGATTTTCTAATTACAATTAGAGTGAAAGTGAAATCTTGGAAATCTTTTAGTAACTTTAGAGACATTGGTATGCACCATGGGTTCAAGTAATGCAATTATCCAAAGTTTATGTGTCCTGTTCAAGTGCAAAATTCTGTTAAGGGTGCCAGGACTAGCAACACCCCTAATATTCCAACAGAGGAGATTAATCATGGTGTATAGCTTTACCAGCCCTAGTGGTCCTAGGGGGGGTGACAGCTGAAGTATCCAAACCTATAGATTTAGATAGGTCCTGAATTTCCATAATATATTTTCTCCTTCTCCTACTCTTTTATTGAGACCAAAGACCCTCTGCTGTAGTGGCTAAATTTCCAAGTATAGTTTGAGCTGCTGCACCAGTAATAGGTTCAGTAGGGGAGATAAATGTAGCACCTGCTTCAGAACTTGCAGGGATAATCTCTTCTGCAGCAGAATCTATTTCAACAATGTTGGGGTTAGCATCTGGGTTTCTAAGTTCAATTGGGAGATCAGCATACTGTCCAATAGCAAAACAGCCTGCCTGCATAGCTAGATCAGTAAGATTAGCTTCCCCATCTAGAGGGGGTTGTCCATCAGTATTGGGAGCCATGACCTCAATATGTGCAGAGTTCAATTCCTGGGCCCCAGGGACAGGATCTGATGGAATAATTGGAGGTATGTTTGTTTGCTCCTTCTTCTTAGTAGTATTATTTTTCACATTATAAGGTCTTAATTCAGGGTGTAGCTTAAAGCATTGTTCCATGGTATGTCCAAATAGGTGGCCGTGTTTACAATACAGTGGCTGATATTCCATAACAATGGGATGCCAATACCCATTATTGGCAGTACCCAACCAAACCCCATCTATATGGGGTTGAGTGATATCCCTTTCTACTAGAAATCTAGCATTAGAAATCCTTATAGCATTAGCTGATGGGATGTCTAGCTTGAGTAGTCTCCCCATGGAATCAACAATATCATAGATGGTTCTATGATTGTTGAAGGGGAGTTTTAAATTGGGGAGGCTGAACCAAACTGGAACAATAGGTGGTTCTTTAGTAGGATCAAAGTCCAATGTCCACTTTAGTAGCTTCATGGGTTTCCCATCTATCATTATCACTTTTTTGGAAAAAATTTGGGCATAATCTTCCTCCAAAGCTAGCTGCAACATAATATGTCTGCTGTCAAACACCCCTATTTTCCAACTTCCCACCAGTTTAAAATCATCAACTGCTTTTCTTAAAACATCCAACTTAGGATGTCCAAACTGGAACTTCCCAACCAAGGTGAACCTGTATGGTTCAGACAGCTTTTGAAGTTCCTCCTTAGTGAAGATTAGTGCCAGTTTTCCTGCCTTTCTTATGCATTTCCTGATGAACTCACACTCAGCTTTCCCCTCCATGGCATCATGAAACAGCTGAGGGAACACTAGTTTATCACCAAGAGTAGTGCCACCTTCTTTCCTCACTATGACTTCAGTAAATGTGCCCCTTCCAATAAAGTGAGGATCAGCTCGAGTGAGGTCCTGAGCCATTCCTCAATGTAACAGTAACTCTACTAAACTTAAACAAGAAAGAGCCCGGGAAGGGAGAAAACACTCTCCCCCACCCCAAACTAAGAAGGAAATGAAATGAGGAGACTTCCTGCTTTCTTCCGGCCACCTTCCTCCACCTTGAACAGCACAGCCGCCAACTCTGTCAACTAGCTCGATTGAAACCCTAGCGAGCATTTCCGGCGACCACTTCCATCTTATATATATACATACATATATATATATATATATATATATATATATATATATATAATTAAGCATTTTTGGCATGTCAGCAGGTAAAATCATGTAAAATTGATGCATGTTAATACACCCAAACTTACCCTATTACTTGCCCTCAAGTAATCACCTAGCTCAGTTGAGATTTTTGATAGAATTAGTACTCCTACAGAGTGAAACAACTAAAATATATATTATTTTTATAAACATTTTTATACCTAATTTTGATGATATTGCACTTTAGTGGAAGGTATTTTGTGTAATTTTCTTGAGGCATGATTAAATGAATGATTGTGATAAAAGGAGTGAAAAAGGACCAAATTTGGAGAAAAAATGAAGAAAGATGCAAAATTGATCTATGGCGGCTAAGCGCCGGACTTGCGCTTAAGCGCTAGAGCCTTGCAGCTATGCAACCAGATTTGGAGCTTACATGCCAAAAGCCTCGCGGCTAAGTGTCGAGGCCTTGCGCTTGCGTACAATAGTTACTAAATAGGAGTTATTTAATTTTTAGCGCCATATTGAAGAGGTTTTTGAGGCATCTCTTGGTATAAATGCGGGCATCTTCATTTTGGTGCCAATATTAAATTAAATTACTCTAGAATGGATGCATCTCTTGAAGGATTAGTTAAATCTGGACATAATTTGAAGAGACACGAAGGTACCCATTAGAAAGTTATAAAAAGAGGACTTGAAGATCAAAAAAGTGGTTGTCGTTGGAGGGTGTGTAGTTTATGTTTATTTTGTACGAGAGTTTTTAGCAACACACCACTCCACTTCTCCATTTCTACTTACTTTAATTTAGCTTGTATTAGGATTAGAAGGGATATTTTGAATCCTTAGAGTTGGGCGACAACCTCTGAGGAGTATTGTAAGGAAAAACAAAGTTTTCAAAGGAAATTCAAGAGATGGTGGATAGGATTTTTGGATAAGTCTTTATCTTTGTTATTACATTTAGTTTTTAATTAAGACTTCTTGTGTTTTCACTATGATTTCTACTTTTAAACCAAGTTGTGATTGAATTTTCTCCATGAATTTTAAGTAGTTTTCTTTATTTTTTTCCTTAAAATGATGAAATAATTAAGTTATGGATGGATGTTGTGTGAAGTATAGGAAAAAAATGTTGGAAGAAGTTGTGATGATTTAAAATCTTACACTTCCTTTACTTCTTTATTTGGCTAATTAAGATGTTAATATTTACTGTGAGAACATGTAAGAAGCAGTATGGTATTGTCTCAGTTAACAATTGGTAAGAATCATATGAGATTATATAGGTGAGAATGTAATTCATATGATTGAGTGCAAATAAATAGGGAGATATACTTTAATGGGTGTAGAATTAGAAAACTTTAGAGTGACAGGCTAAAGGTTTCAATTCGATTTATTGTTTTATGTTTTGATACTTGATGTTATCCCCTAAGAGGAGGGAGAAGAGAAAACTCTAGAGTGAGAGCTAGTATCATTCTGCCTAGCCAGTCTTCAAGATCAATAAAATAATAAATTAACCTATGCTCTTTATAGCATCTCTAGTAAGGGTAAAGAATATAATTCCTCATTTGGCAAAACAAATTTTAGAAACTTCAATAACAAAATTTTATGTCTTATTACTGTTTCATAATAAGAAAAAAGATATTTTATTTGCATTTACTTTCATCTTACAATAATCTAGTTAAAGTAGTTGTTTGCTTTCATTTCAAATTATAAAAATTACAAAAAAGAATCAAACTTTCTTTCTTAGAATATTATCTTTTTTTTTGGGTAAGATCTTTCTTATAAAGTAAAAAGTTATTTTTGTGATTTCCTTGTTAAGAATATTTAACGTTTATTTAACATTTTTTTCCTTGTGGGTTCTATATCTCTAGGCTTAATAAAAAAAAGTCCTATATTACTTGATAACGATACATATACTTGCGTAGAATCTTATTTTATAAAATATCAATTAAAACTCTTTTTTACATCGACATCAAACTTTTAGCATCGTTGTAAAGAAAGATATATCATTCAAAAGAAGTATAAATTAATATATAAAACATAAGCATAAATAGCACGAAGCAAAGTTTTTGGCGCCATTGTCGGGAATAAAAATAGTTTAAAATGATATTTGATGAGAATATTCAGAAAGACTGATTTGTACATTTTAAAGTCTTATTTAAACTTGTCAGATTTATTTTAAGAAATTATTGTTGTGTTGTTTTTATAGAAGTTATTGTTATTATTGTGATTTATAATATGTGTAGTTCAGGTTCTGAAGGACATATACCTTATGATTATGAATTAGAAAGAACTATTAGAAAAACCAAAAAAATTAAAAATATAGAAAAAGACAAAAAAATTAAGAAATTGCAAATTAAAATGCTGAAATCTATCAGGAATCTAGACCTTTAAGAGATTATATTAACACTACACAAGATGAAATTCAAGGTAGTATTCAAAATCTTGTTGTAGCGGCTAATTCATTTGAACTTAAACCTACTATTATCCAGATGGTATCTAATAATCAATTTTGGGGCTCCAACTGAGGATTTAATTTTACATCTTGCCAATTTTATAAAATTATTTGGTACATTTAAATATGACGGTGTTTTGGACAATGCTATTAGACTTATATTTTTTTCCTTTCTCATTCGGGGTTAAAGCTAAGATGTGGTTAAATTCGTTAGCACCTGGATCTATCAAAACTTGGGGTAATTTAGCATAAAAGTTTCTTGCTAAATATTTTCCACCATCAAAGACAACAAAGCTTAGAAATGATATTACAACTTTTTGCCAGTCTGAAGAGGAATATATTTATGTAGCATGGGAACATTTTAAATATCTTCTGTGAAAGTGTCCACATCATTCGATACCAGATTGTCTAATAATTCAAACTTCTTACAATGGATTAGTAAGATCTCTTAGATCCATTATCGATAGTGCTGCTGGTGGTTCATTGATGTATAAACAATTTAATGACGCTTATGCTTTTGTAGTCGATGGAAACTCGTCGCTTCCGATCGTCACAAATTCTTGGGCATCGTGTCAAATGTCAAGGAGTCACCAGTCTATTTATTTTGCCCCAGTCCTTAATCCCCTTTCCAAAATGGTGAGAAAAAAGAACAAAATAGATAATCATAGGAAAAGGTAATGTGATATCTTTATAGGGAGAACTCTAAAATGTTCTTATCCTACTAGGAAAAATCACATGTCTGGCAACCAGAGATTTTTAGGTATTTAACCTATTCTTTGATCTTTTTAATTCTCCTATAGAAGCAAGCTTCTATAGTTAATTACATTATAAGCAATTTTAGTTTTGCCTAAGAAAACTCTTGATTAATGTTAAAAACTCTTTATTTTGAATACTTTTTAGGAAAATAAACATACAAATGTTTATTCTTAATGTTTATCTAATTTTTTCATGAGATATTATTTATGTCAGGAGATATCTTCTATAGATATTTATTATTTTATTTATGATTTTTATTTTGTCTTGTCTAATGTCATATCAATGTCAATGTTTTTTTTTATTTTTCATTATTTTAATGTCATTTTGTTATTTCTTCTTTTTTAAGTATGGTGATTATCCTAAGAGTTTCAATTTTGTTTTGTTGATAGCTATCCTAATAGTCTAGTTTTGTTTTGTTTTTGTTTTATTTTTATTTTTTGTTTAGGTTTCGTGGCAAACCATAAAAGTTCCAGTTTGATCATTTTCATTGTTTCTTTTATCTTTCTATTTTTGATTTTTTATTATATTTTAATGTCATCGATCGTCCTGCAAAACAAAGTTAGCACACTTTATAACATGAAAGTAAAATCTAAACAAAACTTGTCTTCATTCTCCAAAGAAATATCGTCAAAAATAATGTTGTAAAAATATTTAGATTACTTGGTAAAAATGTCCGTTGTTTCAGAGTTGTCGGATATCTAAATTTGGTTGAAATGTTGATTTGATATCAAAAATTGAATTTTTTATTTCAATTTATATCGATTTGGGTTTGATAAGAATTTAGATTTAATGATTTTAAGAGTTAGACTTTTAAATTCAGATGTCAACTTAATAGGTCTAATGAATTTTTAGACTCAATGTCGTTTAATTCAAAAGGTTTGGAGTTGATTTTGATTTTTAGATTCTCACTTGAATTTAAATAAGATTTTTAGACTCTATGTCATTAGAGTCTAAAGGTTTTGAGTTAAGTCTAATAAAAATTAAACGTTGAGAATTTTGATTCAGTATTATTTGAATCTAGAATTTTTAAATTTTTATGTTGATTTAAGTTTTTCTCGTCTGTTTTAAATTTAATTTATTGATTTAAGTTTAATTTGTTAATTTATGTTAAGTCAGGTCGATTTATGTCAAATTGTGTCAAGTTTGGTTGGATAATTGTTAAATTATGTTAAATTATGTTAGTTTATATTGTTTTAGATTTCAATTTAAATTAATCTTTGGTTTTAATCTGATTGTGTTGGGTTAAGTTTAATTTGGGTCGAACTTAAGTTTTATAGTTAGATATGTCAAGTTGAATTTAAAATTTATATCAAATTCAGTTTGATTTAAATCGAACTTTAAAATTTATGTTAGATTAAGTTTGATGTAGGTCGAACATTGAAAATTAAATTTGATTCAGGTTGAACTTTAAAATTTATGTTGAACTAAGTTAACCTAAGTTTAAGTTTGACTTAAATTATTGTTGATTTAGATTCATGTCAAGTTGAATTTGAATTATTTTGATTTAAGTCTAGTATGACTTAGATTTAAATTATGTTTTGACTTAGATTCATGTCATATAGAACCTAAGTTGAGTTTGACTTAGATCCAATGTAGGTTAGACTTATTTTGGGTTTGAGTTTGATTAATCTTTAATTGGTTAAGATTTTATTAAGGTTTAAGTTTGGTTAAATCATAGTTAGTTAAGATTTAATAGTTTAATTAAGTCTAGTGTGGTAGACTAAATTATGGTTTATGTTTGATTCAGGCTGATTAAACCTAATGTAGTAAGGCTTAATGATTAATTACGTCTAATGAGTTAGACCTTATTGATGTCTTAAGGTTGTTTAATGTTGATTAAGCCAAATGTAGTTAAGGCTTAATGGTTAATTAGATCTAATGAGTTAGACCTAATTGATGTCATAAGTTTGTTTAATATTAATTAATTTAGGTTTTATATGGGTTAAACGTAGTTTAAAAGTTACTTAAACCTACTATGAGTAAGGTTTAAGTTGATTAATTAGGTTTAATGTAGGTTTAAACCTATGGTATAATGGTTACTTAAACCTAATGTAAGTAAGGTTTAAGTTAGAGTTAAGTTAGGTTCTAGTTCGGTTGAACCTAGACTTAAGGTTGACTTAAGCTCAATATGCGTTGAACTTAAGTTTGGTTTAACTTATGTTCAAGTTAGGTTAAACCTAAGTTATTAGTTTTGTTTGATAGGGGTTTGTGGTTAATTGGTTTAACTTAGGTTCAAGTTAGGTTGAACCTAAGTTATAAGTTTTGTTTGATAGGGGTTTGTGGTTAATTAAACCTAATTAGGGTTAAGTTTAAATGGTTCAAGATTAATTAAACCTAATTTGGCTAAGGTTTTAATTGATTAATTTGACTTAATTTGGGTTAAGCCAAATTAGTTTAAGGTTAACTAAACCTAATTTGGGTAAGGTTTAATTGATTAATTAGACTTAATTAGGGTTAAGTCTAATTAGTTTAAGGTTAATTAAACCTAATTTGGATAAGGTTTAATTGATTAATTAGACTTAATTAGGGTTAAGTCTAATTGGTTTAAGGTTAATTAAACCTAATTTGGGTAAGGTTTAATTGATTAATTTTGCTTAATTAGGGTTAAGTCTAATAGGTTTAAGGTTAATTAAACCGAATTTGGGTAAGGTTTAATTGATTAATTAGGCTTAATTAGGGTTAAGCCTAATTAGTTTAAGGTCAATTAAACCTAATTTGGGTAAGGTTTAATTGATTAATTAGGCTTAATTAGGGTTAAGTCTAATTGATTTATGGTTAATTAAACCTAATTTTGGTAAGGTTTAATTGATTAATTAGACTTAATTACGGTTAAGTCTAATTGGTTCAAGGTTCATGAAACCTAATTTAGGTAAGGTTTAATTGGTTAATAAGACTTAATTATGGTTAAGTCTAATTGGTTTAAGGTTAATTAAAATTAATTTTGGTAAGGCTTAATTGAATAATTAGGTTTAATTAGGGTAAAGCCTAATTGGTTTAAGGTTAATTAAACCTAATTTGGATAACACTTAATTGATTAATTAGGCTTAATTAGGGTTAAGCCTAATTGGTTTAAGGTTAATTAAACCTAATTTTGGTAAGGTTTAATTGATTAATTAGGCTTAATTAGGGTTAAGCATAACTGGTTTAAGGTTAATTTAACCTAATTTAGGTAAGGTTTAATTGATCAATTAGTCTTCATTAGGGTTAAGTCTAATTGGTTTCAGGTTAATTAACATAATTTGGGTAAGGTTTAGTTGATTAATTAGACTTAAATAGGGTTAAGTTTAATTATTTTAAGGTTAATTAATCATAATTTAATTGATTAATTGGGATTAATTAGGGTTAAGTCTAATTGTTTTAAGTTTAATTAAACTTAATTTGGTTAAGGTTTAATTGATTAATTAGGCTTAATTTGGGCTATGCCTAATTGGTTTAAGGTTAATTAAACCTAATTTGGGTAAGGTTTAATTGATTAATTTTACTCAATTAGGGTTAAATCTAATTGGTTTATAGTTAATTAAACCTAATTTGGGTAAAGTTTCGTTGATTAATTAGACTCAATTAGGGTGAAGGCTAATTGGTTTAAGGTTTGATTAAGTCTAATTTAATTGAAACTTAATGGATTAATTAGGTCTAATGGGTTAGACCTAATTAGGGTTTAAGATTGATTAAGTTTAATTTAGTTAAGACAATGGTTTAATTAGGTCTAATGGGTTAGAACTTTTAGGGTTTAGGTTTAATGATTAACTAAGTCTAATTTCATTAAGACTTGATTAAGGTTGAGAGCTAATTTAATTAGGTTTTAATTATTGTTTAGACCTAATTTAATTAAAACTTAAGTTAATTAATTAAACCTAATGATAATTAGACTCAATTAATTTTTGGTTTGAGCTTATTGATGTTAAGTTTGAAAGGTTAACCTAGCTCATTTGTGAAATGAGGCTAAGTAATTTGATTTTAATCTTATTTTATTTTTCTTAGGATTAATTAAATAATTCATTATTATTAACCTTAAGAAATCAAAATGTCATTTTAAATTTTTAAAAGGTCAAGATTTATTTTTTCAGGGTTTGTGTTTATAATCCTAAATTATTTAACCAATTTCCAATTTTATTCTTCTTAATTTCTAAGTTTTATAATTTTTTTTAGAAATAACTACAAAGTCACTTAAAAATTGGGAAATAACACCCTAGAGAAAAAATCAGAGAACATGTCCTAACATGAGGGCATCATTTTGTAAAAATTTTAAAATTTTTGGAATTATAATTATTTTTTAATAATTAAATTTCTCCAGAGTATTTTATTAATTAAAAATTAATTACAGAGAATAAAATTATGATTTTAATCTCATAATTTTCTCCTCTTCATGCTGAGTTCAGCGATATTTTTGTCTCATTTTTGTGATTTTTAGATGTCAAGATATTGAATTTTGATTATTTTAAGGTTTCCATGGATTTAAATAAATCCGGATAAACCGGACGGCGTCCGTGTCATCGTATTGATCGAAACGCGCTTGATCTGCTGTGGGGAGATGAACAGCAAAGCGAGAATCATTCAATCTGATTCATCCGTCTTTTAAATAGAAGATTAGACGGCTCTCCGTCATTTTCCTCCTCCCGTCCCAACCCGAACATCGTCCGTGTTCAAGGCTTAATATCTCAACAAAATATTGATGAAAATTTATGAAATTTGTTTCAGAAGCTTCATGAAGAGGAACCAAACACATCCATACGGATTTATATAGGCTTTAAATTATTTCGTTTAACAATGTGTCAAACCCGATCGTGATTAGGGTTGAGTAATCTGTACCTTGGCCACAGTGGGTCTAGCTTCAAATTGATTAGTCTAAAAGCATTGTGTGATATAGAGAAGACTTTTTTGCAATCCAATTTGTGCTCAAATCAAGTCTTTATATGACTTTGATCAAAGGGAGGCTCGGCTTGAGGGAGTTGATGAAAGGTTATATTAGAGGCTATAGGGAGGTCTGATTTTGATTTGGCTCCTCTTCTTTCAGTCCCTAATTGGATTTGGGATGGTTAATTTGAAGGTTTGTGGAGTTTGATTTCAAACTTCCAAAATGCCCTGGTTCTAGGCTTTTTGGATGCTCTCGGGCTAGCTCAATTGGAGAGATTAGGTGGATTTCATGGCTTGATTTTGGGTAGGATCAATTACTAAGGTCCTAGAGAAGAACTTTGATGTTCAAAGTTTCAGGGTTTGGGCATTGTATATGGTTTTTGGATTTCTTCCGCTCTCTCTTCATGTGTTCATGATTAGCTCTATTTATAGCCATGGGGATGGCTAGGGCTGAGCTTTGGATGGCTTAGTTTCACCTTGGGAGGTTCTTAACCATGCTATTAATGTCCAAGGATAAGCTTGCAAGCTATGGATAAAGGAATTTTATAACTCATGTAAGGTTTACCTATAGTTTAGGTTTGCTCCTATGAATTGGATCTCCCTTATTTGCTCTTTAGGGAGGTAAATAAGGCCTGATATAACCTTCCTCATATGTTTTCTTCACCTATTTTAATTAATTTAATAAGTGCATGACAAAAAGGCTTATGATTCACCTCATGCATGGAATATTCATCATTTCATTTTACCATGGTAATGGCTTAACTCAAGCTGTTTCTTTCTCATTGAATGATCAAGGAGTTGGCTAAGATAACCTTTGCCATGGCTAGCCACATCACCTTGGGGAGGAAGATGATTCATGCTTTGAAATGGTAAGGTTTTTCAACTTCAAATTTCCTGTCATGATGTCTTTTAACCATAGTTAGAAATATTATATTATAAATTATTAATGGATCAAGTCATTTATGATGGGTCATATGGGTTGTGTCTAACCTATATGAGGTCATCCATGATATCCTTAATGAGTTTAGAATTTTGAAAACCATTTATTATGACATAAATGATGTAATAGATCAAAATTTCTTTTCATGGCTTTTTGAATATAACTTTATTCTTAATTAATTATCACATTTATTACAAATATTGGAAATTATATTATTGGCTAATAAATTAATCAAAATAATTTTAAAATTAATTATTTGATTAATTTATATAATTTTAATTCAAACATAAACATGGTCTTTTTTATGGCTTTTAATTATATTTCCCTTTTAATTAATTATGTCATTAATTAAAAATATTGAAAATTATATTTTAGCTAATAAATTAATCAAAAATAATTTTAGAATTAATTATTTGATTAATTTTTATCATTTTTGGTTCCAAATTGGGTATTTTGATCAAATATGATAAATATTGACTAGGGTTGGTCAATTTTAGGGTTTTAGATCAACCTAATGGTTAATGTAGTGATTTTTGGATTAATTTTTGGTCGTTCTGATCATTATCAAGTTGATCACGTCAATGTTTGTTCTTAAAGTCAATTTTGTGGTCAAGGGGACATGGGTTAGACATTTTGACCAAAATTATCTTTTTGGTTAAAGGTGACCAATGAGGTGAATGTAATGGTCTTTAGGTATTGGGTTTGATGATTTTGATCAATTTTTGACTTTTTGGGTCAAAGGTTGACTACTTGGGTCAACAGAATGGTTATTGTGTCAAGAATTGAGTATTGGGCCAAGAATTGATTATTTTGACCAAAATTAACTTTTTGGTTAAAAATTGACCTGGTTGGTCATTAGGGTCAGAAATTAACAATTTTGACCAAAGTTGAATTTTTGGTTAAAAGTCGACCAATTAGGTCAATGGTTGATTAAATCAGGGTTTATTATTACTGATTTAATCAGTCTAGGTCAAAGAAGGATTTATTGGGTTTTACCCTAATCATTAGGGTTTAGTGACTATCAGTGAGATTTAGGAAGTTAATATTGGTATAATTCCTGACTCAAACTAACTTTGAAATGATCCTCACAAAAGTGAAGTTAATTAATGAGCCCCCAATATATGTGTGATACTGTAAACGTATGTCCCACATATTAGCGATGAACAAAACGGTCTAGATGTCCCAAATGTCAATTTGTTGGAAGGTATTCTATATCATTATTTGAAGGATGAGATTGTATGTCATAAAATGTCGAAGGTCTATATGTCGGTTTTAAGAAAAAATTTCATGTGACTTATATCCTTTTTTGTTGAAAGAGTTAGAGGAATGCCTTATTTCTGTGTCAGGAAGAGGTCTTATATCTAATAACGAGAATGAGAGAGTGGATGTCATATTTTATCTCTCGAAGCTGTCAAAATGTCAATGTCAACTATGAGAAGGAATGTTATGCAACTTGTATTCTATCTCAAAGAAAGTTAAAGGAATGCCATGTTTCCTTGTCAGGAAAAGACTTGTATCCAATAACTAGAAAGAGAAGATGGTTTTCATATCCCATTTCTCAGAAATGTCAAATCTCGATATCAAGTTAAAAGAATGCCATAACTTCCGTGTCAGGAAAGGACTTATATCCAATAACTAGAAAGAGAAAGTGGATGTCATATTTCATTTCTAAGAAATGTTAAATGTCAATATCAAGTTAAAGGAATGCAATAACTTTCGTGTCAAGAAAGGACATATATCCAATAACTAGAAAGAGAAAATGGGTGTCATATTTCATTTCTCAGAAATGTCAAATGTCGATGTCAAGTTAAAGGAATGCCATAACATCCATGTCTAGTAAGGACTGTCGGCATATTTTTGGGTTGTGTGTTTTATTTTGAAAAGGGGCCGCCTTAACAGAAGTTGTCGGCGAATTTTTAATTTAGTTTAAATAAATAATTTGAAAAGTAGTATTTGATTTTGAAAATAATTTTAAATTTGAAGATTTTAAGATATGAAATCAAACTAATCTCACATCCCAAATAGTTTATATAAATGAGCACCGCACCACAAACTATGTATCCATCCCTAAGGATAGATACACTGCTTAATGGTGGGGCTCGATTAAATAAACTAGAAAATTTGTGACATCCGTTTGGTCTGCGAACCAATTTTATAAGCCGACAAATTCCCCGCTTAATATGAAAGCATTAAACGGGGTTTATATTACACAGGTTCTTTAAAATTCCCTATAAGGGCAAGCCCTTATAGTTAATTACATCTTAAGTGACGGGAATCACCTAAGAAAACTCTCGATAATAATCAATAATTCTGCTCTCAAGGATTTCAAAGTTTAGGTTTTCAAGGGATTGAATTTTGGAATTTCGATAGGGAATGGATCGAATTTGGAACATTTTATTTTGGGAATTCAAAGGAAGAAAAGTAGGAGAAATTACAGATTCGAAGCGAACTTCGGTAATTTCCCGACTATCCTATTGTTTGGCTTGAATTTAGGAAAGTCCTAATATTTATTTAACATTTCAGTCTTGCCAATTTTAATTAATTAGGGCTTATATTTATATGATAGAATCATACAAACAGCACTCGAAGATGTGAGGGTTTATGTCGTATCGGACGACTACCTCGGAATCCTAAGACCGGTTAGGGCTTAATTTGCAATGCAAATGCCTAACGAAGAGTTGAGGATTTATGTTGCACTAGGCAAACTACCTCGAAGTCCTATGGCTTTGTTATTTAATTCTAGGAAAGTTTTGCTTGATGTAGATTCGGGTTTTGTCGATGACGATGGCCGTGCTGCCCACCATGCTCCAAGCTTCTTGTTGTTGCAGAGGTTTAGTTTTAGAAGTCATAAATCAGGGGATGAGAAAAGTGTTTTGGTTTAGAGAAATCTTAATTTCCAAGTGTTTTCAATATTTTAATTAAAACAAATCTTAAAGTTGATTATAACGACACCGGTTAAGATCCCACGGTTCCATCCTTCCGGCATCATTATTTTTATCGGATTCACTTAGTCCGGATGAATTTGCTAAACTCAGTCGAATGAGTTCCACACTTTCATTTAGACCGTGGGAAATCCCGTTAGCAACACGTAGGTTACATCATCCGAGGTATTCCCGATCATCCAACGGGACGTTTTAATTTAGTTGTAATTGTAGTTTTGTGTTACGTTTGTGATTAAATTTTGAGTTGTTTTATATTTTGAAATGTTGTGGCGGTGAATTTTATCTTGCAATAACTTTTAACTTAGTTTTGATTTCAGTTTTATGGACTATCCTAAAGGTGTGGGTTTTCATGCAACAATTGTTTTTCATGCGAGAAAAGTATGTGCAATGCGGTTAAATAAATTGCAATAATGTAAATTGCAAGAAAGTAAATTGCAATAAAATAAAAGCGTACTCGGAGAGGTCTTCCCGTCATCCCAAGCTGCACTTAAAACACAATTAGAATATTTAAGCAAGTTCCTAGGTAAAGCTAAGGGAAGGGTTATGGTTTTCTACCAAATTCCTAATCCTATAGTTAGTCATTTCCTATGACGTCTAGGTTCCTTGTGTTTTTGTTTGAAGACGATTTTCTTCATCAAAGAACAATTGAGTTCAATTGTTCCTATGAACATCCTATCATATCGAGGAAGTGCTTAAGGCAAATCTTAAACATCTTTTCAATATTTCTAGGATTGTTTTAAGTCCAAATGAATTCAATTACACAAATGAATTAACCGTCCGAGGTTTAGTTAAGTTTTGTTATTATCTAACTCAGTGAACTTAGATGTTTGAATGTCCTATAAGTGAAGTAACATTTCATTTAATATTCTGTTTAGGAGTTATGACAACTAAAGCTTTCGAGGGTAAATTTGTGTTCAAATGGTTTGTGATTTAGTTTAAATTCAATTAATGGGTTTAAATTTGGAATAGTGTTCAAGTTGCTTTATATTTATTTTGAATTCTTTATGTCTTTGGTGATGTTATATTTAATTTAATTTAATTTAATTTAATTTAATTTAATTTAATTTTAATTTAATTTAATTCAATTTAATTCAATTTAGTTTGGTTTGATGTTAAATTAATTTAATTTGATTTGATTTAATTTTAATTTAATTTGATTTAATTTAATTTAATTTTAATTTAATTTAATTTAATTTAATTTAATTTAATTAATCTTAATTTAACTTAATTTAATTTAAATTTGATTTTTTTATATTTAATTTAATTTAATTTAATTTATTCATTTAATTTAATTTAATTTGTTAATTTAATTTAATTTAATTTAATTTTTAATTTAATTTAATCTTGATTTAATTTAATTTAATTCAATTTAATTTATTTAATTTAATTTAATTTTTAATTTAATCTTATTTTTAACTTTAATTGAAATTTTAAAAGAGTTTAATAATTTAACTTTAGTTTAATGATTAAGTCTTTTAATATTTTAAATTTGAGTTATCACTTTAATTAAGAATTGAATATTAATGAGATAATTAATTTAGGGATTTTTAAATTAAAGAATAAAACTCTTCCTAATAATATCCCTATTTTAATAATTCCAATTTTATTATTCTTCCAAATTTAATCAATTATTTAATTAAGGTTTAATTATTTTAAATTGCTTAATGGATTTCTACCCTTTAATTATTTAAGTTTCAATCATCCAAATCAGATTAGGATCAAATATTTTACTTGTTAATTTTTTATTAAACCTAAAGTTTTAATTAAGGATTAAAATTTTAATTACCACTTTACCCTTTAAGCTTAATAATTTCATAACTCACTAAATTGAGCTCAAATGAACTTGAAATTTTTTATGTGACTTCACTCATATGTCAATAAAGACATGAGAGGAGAAAATATGATTTTTCTGTATTTAATTTATTTATATAATTATTTTTGGTAGAAAATAGAGATTTCCAAGGAAAATTTAATAACATGACCAAGGGAAAGTTTCTGTCCTTAAGAAAATTAGGGGACATTCCTAATGACTAGAGGACCACTTGGACCTATTTTGGTGATTTTTTGAATTATATTATTTTTATTATAATTATTTTAAGTTTTGGAGTGTTAATTAATTTAAAAATAAAATGAATGTTGAAAAATGAATTTTATATTTTTCAAAAATCTCTCTGATATCAAGGAAACCAGAGAATCAATTTTTGCAATTTTCTGATTTTTCTATGATTTATTATAATTATTTTGGTAAAAATGCTAGAAAATACATTTTTTTTAATTTTAAAATTACCCTAGAGCTTTAAAATTTAATATCTCATTAAATGGACCTAAGAAAAATATGGGGTTTGTTCCTAAGTGATTAAAATTCAAAATGTGACATTTTGGTGAATTTTATTATTTTTGTGATTTTAATTATTTTTTAATTATTAAAAATATTAAAATAACATTAAAAATCAACTTTTTTAGAAAATTGAAATTTTAATTTTCGTAAATTCCCCTAATATCAGAGAGGCTCCAAAACCAATTTGGTGAATTTTTGAAAGATATTTTGAAAGTTATGAATTTTTAAAGTTCAAATTGACTAAATGGCTTAATCAACCCATTTAGTATGGCTAACCAAGTCCAATTGACCTCAAATTTTCATGGTGGGCTCCTATGATCCTAAATGTCAATGGAGAATTGATTTCAAGTCAATTTGATTTGTGGTTAGCTCCAATTAATTAGGGATCTATTTTGGGTGTTTAAGCCAATTAGGGTTATTTTAAATGAACTAACTCAAAACCTATTTTTCCTAGGGTCCTCTGGTCATAAGGAACATCACCAAATTTTCCTAGAATTTATTTCACAACATGCTAATTATTGGAATTAAAATACTCAAAACAGTAACATGAATTTGAAAAATCAATAACTTCTCATAGGGATGACCTCTGACTTTGGAAAATTCAGGGAATGTTCCCAAATTCAGAGGCTTCGAAAGCCCTATGGTCTCATACCATGGTGAATTTCCTATATGCATGGAGAATTAAAAGAATGCAAACAGTAAATAAATTATTAAAAATAAAATACTTGATGAAATTAAATTATTTCTTTTCCACATTATTCTCCTCTATTCACTGAGCAAGAGGGTATTTTTATTTTATTTTTATGATTTTCCTACACAAAGTTATGAATTTTCCAAGTTTAGGGAATTAAATAAATAGAAAATTTCCCTAATTTTCTATTTATCCGAGTCGGCGCCGCGTCATCCTCGACATCTCCGAACGGCCACGCGGCGCTCTCCCATTCGACGCCGCCGCTTGAGTCTGCAGCCCGGGCCCCGCGGTTCACGTACCATCTCGTGGTCTGACGCCATCTGAGCCGTCCGTCCGTGCGTGTATTAAATGGACGGCATCCGTTCATCATCCCCGAGCGTCCTCACCCGAGAGCCGTCCACACTAAATCCCTAATATCTCACTCGATACTCGATGGATTTTCGTGTTCTTATGCTCTATGGATTCGTCTTGAGAAGACGAACACATCCATACGGTTTATGTGGGATGAAATTTACGCAATAAAAATGGAGAATGTTCCGAAGCTCGGGAAGAAGAGTGAGGCCATACCTTTGCTCAGAGAAGTGTGGCTTCGATCTGAGGGTTGTTTCACCTTCGATTGGATCCCAGCAAGCTCCAGATGAAGTCTCCTAGTCTGGTAAATTGCCTAGGTAGGGTTTCGACCACAGCCGATCACAAAGCTTGGAAGCTGGAGCAACTGGGTGGCCTGAAGATGGGGCTTTTGCTGGTGGACACCTCCTCTTGGTCTGGTGAAGGTGTAGAACCAATCAATTTGGGAATTGGCTCACTGTGGAGAAGTGTCCTGGTTTTGGGCTTGGATTTCAACTCTTAAATTGAGCTCACAGAGAAGAAATGGCAGGGGGATTTCAGTGGGGATCAAGTGCTTTGTGTATGGGGAGTAGTCTGGAACAATTTTGGCAGAGTTTCCTTAAGGTTTGTTTCAGCACCTCTCATGGCCGAGAGGGGTGGTGTTTAAATAGGAGAGGGTGGAGGGCCTCCCAGGGAGAGTTAGGGCTTGGGATCAGCTGCTCTAGGTCAATGGCAGAACAGGCACAATGGCCATTGGGTATGGGGCAGCTCAGCAAGGGAGAATTCCAAAGTTGGCTCACATGTGAGCTCTCGGCCATGGTGTTTTCCGGCGGCCTGGTGGCCGGCCGGCTAGGCATGGGTCACCCTCAAGGTCAGGTGGGTCAGGGCTGGGACTTGGTGCAAGCAATTGGCAATTGCCATGTGTAAAGGCTTTGATCCAAAGTAGAATGGGGCATGGCTAGTTTTGAGTCTAAATGGGTCAATCCACCCATTTGGGCTTGGTGCACCCTCAAGGTGGCTTTGGATGTCGTGGGGGATCAAAGGGATCAGTCCGGTTTGGCATGGAGAAGTCTCCATCCAAATATATTTGGATTAAATTTAAGTTTAGGTGAAACATGATTAAGGCTAATGAGCTTTAGGGATTAAGGAAAGCCCTCCCTCTTCTTACCCAATATGGCATGGTGGAGTGTCCAAGGCTCTCATGGCTCACATGTGGCTCATGCATGGCTTCATGGCTCACCTTTGGCTTGGAAAAAGTTTGGTCGATTTCATGAAAATGGATTTTAGGAATTTTTGGTAATTTGATGGAAATTTGTATGAAACTTGATTTGGAATGATTTGATGATGAATTTAGGACTTAGGTATTGAGTTTAATTGAAGGTATGATGAGGGGAAATGTCATATGGGCTTTGAGACCAATTTTGGGCCTTTGGATGTGGTAAAAGATGGGCTTTTAAAATGGTTTAAGGAATGGGCCTTTAAATTTAAAAATGAATTTATGGATGGGAATTTTGTAAAGAGGTTGGGCCAAATAATTGTTGGGTTTAGCTCATGGATGTGTCATGAGTGACTTGGAGCAAATTGGGGGTGATTTGGGTTTGAATTGGGTTGAATTTGGGCTCTTTTGGTGAATGGGCCAATATAGGTTCAAGTGGGCCAAGTTGGGCCAATGTTGGGCTAGGGTTGAAATTGATGTAAAATTAATGTTGAGAAATGTTTATGGGAGTGTTTCAAAGAGGTTTTGACTTTGGTTAGGCTTTGATTTTGGGGTTTGGGCTCATTTGGGTTAGGTTTGGGTTTAGGTCGAAATTGGGCCTTTTAGCTTTGGGTTGAATTTGAGTGGGGTTTGGGTCTAAATTTTGGGCAAATCATGTTAGTGTTTTGCTTGTGGGGATGCTAAGGAAGATTTAGAGAAGATTTGGGGTTAATTGGAGTTGAATTGGGTGAGTTTGGGTTAGGTTTGGGTCATGGGTCCAAATTGGGCTTTAAGGCCAAAAGTGAAATTGGATCCAAATGTCAATCAAATTGGACTTGGATTTGGTCTAGATTGGTGTTGGGAATGTTGAATTGAAGTTTAGAATTGAATTGGACCAGAATTTGGGTCAATTGGATAGGTTTAGTTTGACATTGGGTTCACTTAGGGTTAAAATGGGTCAAATTAGGGGTTTTGACAAAAGTAGGGTAAATTGACAAAATTGGCCCATGGTGTAGTTGAATAAAATGAAATTGGGAATATTTAGGATTTTCTGGAATTTTCTGGGAATTTTCTGAATTTTTGGGATTTTGGGTTAAGAGGGGTATTTTGGGTATTTGGAGGGTATTGAGAGGTATTTTTGGAATTTTTGATATTTTTGGGTATGGATGATCAATTTGAGTGATGTGGAAATGTTTGGGATTGATTTTGGGGAATTTTTGGGTAATTTAGGTGATTTTGGAAAATTTGGGTAATTTCAAGGGCTTTGGGTAAGTTAGGCGGGTGTAGGGTCCCGGGGGTCAAAAATTGAAAATTTGGAAAATTGAAGATTGAGTAAATTTGAGTGGAATGAAATCATTTTGGTTGAGCCATGAAGCCACATCAAGCCCACATGAGTCATGAAGGGACTCATTTGAGGCATTCACTATGTTGTTCCTAACCCTCTTAGCCGAGGGCTTAGGGGTTAAGGACCATCCATGTGAATCACCTACATGAGTCAGGAGGTCAAGTTAGGTATGGGTGTGGTTTTAGGAGGTGTGTGAAAGTGTAGTGTATAAGTGTAGTGTGTGTGTAAGTCAGCCCCTTCACCAGACCAGGCCACCCAGGGCAATCCTAAGGCCAAAGAGTCCTATAGGAACTCATCCTTTAAACTTCCACATTTGATTTCAACCCTCTAGGTGATTAGGGGTCTACAGTCAAGTTTGTGGAGTTTGCAGGGAGTTAAGAAGTGGTTTGAAATTCTAGATGGTGGATCCCAACTCTAGTCCTCTAAGATAGTCAAAGGAAAAGCCTAAGGCTAGATCCTAAGTACTAAAAAGAAGAAGAGAAGACCTCATCAAAAATGAGGTCAACAAATGGACCCCCAATAGGTGTGGTGAGCTGACGGAGCACACCGCGCGTATTGGTGTTGACCGAAGCGATTAGCAAAACCAACACAGATGTCCAAGTGACAAACTTAGGACGAAGTAGAAGAGTTTCCGCTGGGGAGTGTCAAGTATATCTCTGAAACTGGAGATTCCTGAACTCTCGCTGGGGAAAGGAAAAGGAGGTGAATTCCAAATCACATGATCTAGGGGAATTTCGATTTAGATTTCATTTTGTTTTAATTTAAGTTCCGATGTGTAATTTTAGATTTTGATTTTTTATTTTAGATTTAAGTTTGATTTAAAATTAATTTGAGAAAATTTAGATTTGAAACGAGAATTGAAACCTAGGTTCCATCTCGGGATTGCAAAGAAAACTGGAATTTAGGTACCAGCCTCGGAGTGGGAATCGGAGTTTAAGTGTCGATTGAAAAGGATGAGAATCAGAATTTAGGTACTGATCTCGGAAGGGATGAGAATTGAAATTTAAGTATCAATCTCGAAAGAGAGTCGGAATTTAAGTATCGACCTCGAAAATGATGAGAATCAGAATTTAGGTACTGATCTCGAAATGAGAACTAGAATTTAGGTACTAGTCTTGAAAGTTTAGAATTGAAATTTAGGTATCAATCTCGGAAGAGAGTCAAAATTTAGGTATCGACCTCGAAAATGATGAGAATCAGAATTTAGGTACTGATCTCGGAATGAGAACTAGAATTTAGGTACTAGTCTCGAAATGAGAGCTGGAATTTAGGTACCAGTCTCGAAAGTTTAGAATTGAAATTTAGGTATCAATTCAAAAGAGAATCGAAATTTAGGTATCGATCTCGAAATGAGAACTAGAATTTAGGTACTAGTCTCGAAATGAGAGCTGGAATTTAGGTACCAATCTCGAAAGTTTAGAATTGAAATTTAGGTATCAATTCAAAAAAGAATCGAAATTTAGGTATCGATCTCGGAATGAGAGTTGGAATTTAAGTACCGACCTCGAAGGAAGAGGACTGGAATTTAGGTACCTCGAAATTCGAAATTTGAATTGAAATTTAGGTATCAATTCGGATGAGAATCGAAATTTAGGTATCGATCTCGAATGAGAAGCTGGAATTTAGGTACCAGTCTCGAAAAGTTTAGAATTGAAATTTAGGTATCAATCTCGGATGAGAATCGAAATTTAGGTATCGATCTCGGAATGAGAACTGGAATTTAGGTACCAGTCTCGGAAATTTTGAATTGAAATTTAGGTATCAATTCGGATGAGAATCGAAATTTAGGTATCGATCTCGGAATGAGAACTGGAATTTAGGTACCGATCTCGGAAATTTTGAATTGAAATTTAGGTATCAATTCGGATGAGAATCGAAATTTAGGTATCGATCTCGAAATGAGAAGCTGGAATTTAGGTACCGATCTCGGAAATTTTGAATTGAAATTTAGGTATCAATTCGGATGAGAATCGAAATTTAGGTATCGATCTCGGAATGAGAGCTGGAATTTAGGTACCAGTCTCAGAAATTTTGAATTGAAATTTAGGTATCAATTCGGATGAGAATCGAAATTTAAGTATCGATCTCGGAATGAGAAGCTGGAATTTAGGTACCGGTCTCGGAAATTTAGAATTGAAATTTAGGTATCAATTCGGATGAGAATCGAAATTTAGGTATCGATCTCGAAATGAGAGCTCGGAATTTAGGTATCGCGGATCTCGGAAATTTTGAATTGAAATTTAGGTATCAATTCGGATGAGAATCGAAATTTAGGTATCGATCTCGAAATGAGAGCAATTTGGTACGATTTCGAAGGATGAGGACCGGAATTTGGTACTCGAAATTTTGAATTGAAATTTAGGTATCAATTCGGATGAGAATCGAAATTTAGGTATCGATCTCGAAATGAGAACCGGAATTTAGGTACCGGCCTCGGAAATTTTGAATTGAAATTTAGGTATCAATTCGGATGAGAATCGAAATTTAGGTATCGATCTCGGAATGAGAACTGGAATTTAGGTACCGATCTCGGAAATTTTAGAATTGAAATTTACTTGTGGAGATTTGGATTTTGCGGGAGATCGAAATGAGATATGAAAGTGTTTCATATCCCATGGGAATCAATCAAAGTCTGATTACTTGGCGAAGGGTACAAACCAATGCCATCCGGATCAAATTGAAAATTCTTCGTGATTCTGAAATCATCCCGAGAGAGGGTTTCAAGAGAGGTCTAGAATAGATCTTGATTCGAAGAAGGATTGGAGGGTTTGAGAAGATGGGTTTAAACTGGAATTCAATTTGAGCTTTAAATTTTCTTTGTTTGTCCTTTAACTATCCCATTTTTTTGTCATTTATTTGGTGTTCATGTGGATTTGGTGTTCGACATTTTTAGATTTTTTAAGAAAAGTTTTCTTTTATCCTTTTTGTTTCTTTTTCGTTCTTTGTTCAAAGTTCATTTAACTTTAATGGCGTTTCCCGATCAATTTGCACAAAAGAGGTGAAGGCCAAAAAAAATGTGACATGGTCACTTTCATTCCAATCATGTCGAAGATACATCATACAACTTGATCTGGCATATATTTCATACAATCCATGTAGACTCAAAACGGACTATGTATGATCTTCGTCGATCCATCAGAAGAAGCATCTGTCAAAAATCCATGTATGAATAGTGGGGTACATGGTCAATAACATCACCTTCCAAGCCATCCTTGGCAAGGATGCCGTATAGATGTACATTGGAGGTGTGATATTTTCCATGTAACTCACAGCTCGTAAGGCCGGAGGCTCTCTAGCTCCGGGTCTGGTCGGAAATGGTAAGGTGTCTTCCCGTCGTCCATTCTTCCGAAAGTGACCGAGATCCGCTTCACCGGTACTCCTGGTATGCAATGCTTAGCGATATCTCGCTCCGTTGCCCTTCGGTATCATGACGGAACCTACCGGTAATGGTATCTTCACCGGCCCTCGGAACTCACTCGGGCTCGCTATCCGGAGGTCGGATCCGAACATGATGTTACACTCGTTCGGGAAAGAGACCGTGCGAAGGTCCGACAAAGTCGTGGTGATCTATGTGTGGGGGTATGCGGTCGCCTTGCTTGTAGATGTTAATAATGCGGCTATTGGGTATGCAATCTGTGGCGGTACCCTCCATGTTATCAATCTCTTTACCATTCTCTTGATGACTAATGGCATCGGATCCACTCGGCCATGACGGAGTATTCCCGATGGGTTTCCCTTCTGTCCTCCGCAAAGTTGTAACGAGCATCCACATTGTATTGTGATTCTTCCTTTCCCTGGCATCCATCTCCGGGGTTCTGAGTATGTGTTTTCCCTTAGGCGGCCTCGCTCGGCCCATTCTTTTCAAATCCCGGATGCAATCCACGATTTACTGTTGTTCATACTCTGAGAATACGTCTGTATGTAGCTCGAGGCCCTCTAGTATATTGATTCTTCTGCCTCTAATTCTCTCGAAGTATTCAAAGGTTTCCTTTTCAACATTCCGCATTCTCTCCAGCTCGTATTCGGAATGATCCGCGGATGGCGAGGCCCGGTGACATATTGTGGGATATACGGTTCAATCCCTTCACGTTCTCCCGCATACCTCGGCTCCTCGGGGATGATGTCCGTCGGGACATCCCCGGGGTTGCTTCGCAACAAGGTCATGCATCACCGGTGGTTCTATCCGGTGGCGTGGTAGCCTCATTTCTTCTGGTCTATGTGAGATTTCCCTGGTCCTTTCTGTTATCCTAGGAGCTGGCCTCCTTTCTTCAGGTTCCTAGTGAACCGGTGTCCTTGAAGTGTACGTACTGGCAGTAGCAACTGTCTCGTCGTGCTGGTCCGCGACTAGTTTTGTTAACATCTTACGGATACAGTGATTCTTATTTCTTCGTTGCGTTGCTGTGAGAGTAGCCCTTCGAACTTCTTGAATCTCTGTGGGCGCGGCGCTGACAAGCTCGCCCTCCGCCGTAGCGACTGACGTACTTCATTTTCTTGTCTTCTTCGGTGTTTGCCTTTCTTTTCTTGCTACTTGGATTGGTGGCTTGGGCCACCCACTTTCATCATCGTCTCGCCGGGCAGTTCTTCTCGATCAGCCGGGACCCGGTCACTTTCCTTGTAATGTAGGCTCCGCTGGTGCGAAATCCGAGTCAATCTCGATTATCGCTCCATCTTTCACCCTCTTTTCATCGAGTGCAAGGCTTACGCCATTTCTAAAGTTCAGGACCAACCGCCCGTTCGACATTTCCCTGCGAAAAGACAAGGAAAAGGATCAGGGGCTGTACTAAGAACAAGAACATTAAGAAAATGTTTATTAAAGACACATTTTTTTATATATTATTTTTTGTATTTTCAAATTTAACAGGAATGAAGTAGGATAAGATCAGGGAAGAGATTTTGATTTGGAAAAGAAAACAAGGAAAACTTAATTATCATGATTTTATTTATTTTAGCACATTTTATTATTTTTTGGGTTCGGAACCAATCATAAGTAATTACTTCGCCCGTGTTTCTTAGGGATGAAGAATTCATTCCTTCGAAACATCAGGTAGCGTAATACTTTTTCAAGTATCGTCAGTTGATCGGAAGCATATGTCGTTCTCCCTGGCAATTCACTAGCCTGGTAGGAACCTCCTGAGTATACTGCTTCAACCACAAACGGTCCTTCCCAAGTGGGTTCGAATTTTCCTCCTACCTTGCGGTGTGCAAGAATAGGTCTCTTGAGAACGAGAACTAAGTCACCAACTTTGAAGGTTCTTGGGCGGACCAGTTTGTCATGGGCTTGAACCATCTTAGCTTGGTATAGTTCTAAATTCTGCTGCGTGCTGCAAGTCTTTTCCCTTCCGGGCTTTCTAATTCTTCTAGTCGTAATTTGGCGTTCTCTTCGTCGTGATCTTGTTTGCAACTGCAATTCCGAGTGAAGGAAGCCGAACCTCTAAAGGTAACATCGCCTCGGACCCATACACCGGAGCGTAAGGTGTAGCTTCGAGTAGGAGTTCGAAGGTTGTCCGGTAGGCCCATAAGGCTTCTAACAACTTCTCGTGCCAATTTCTCTTATTATCGTCCAAAGTTTTCTTTAAAATTTGAACGAGGGTTTTATTAAAAGCCTCAGCGAGGCCGTTTGCTCTTGGGTAGTAAATTGTTGAGTATCGCCAGTCGATTCCGTGTCTCCTGACAAAATTATTGATTTGCGTGCTTCGAATGCCGACCCATTATCCGAGATGATCCTGCGCGGCACTCCGAAACGGTAGACAACTTGGTTCTTGAAAAGCCGTAGCACGTGGTGTGCTTTCACTTCTCTAAGTGGAACCGCCTCCGCCCACTTGGAAAAGTAATCCGTAGCCGCAAGAATGAAGCGATGTCCTTTTGAAGATGGTGGTTCTATCGGACCCACTATATACGTGCCCCAACATTCAAATGGCCACGACGCAATTGTCGGGTGCAGCACATTTGGAGGTTGGTGTAGAACCACTCCGTGCACTTGGCATTGGTGACAGCTCTTGGCGATTTTCATGCAATCGGTCATCATCGAGGGCCAATAATACCCTAGTCTTTTAATTTTCATTTTCATCTTCGGACCCGACTGGTGAGCGCCACAGAGTCCTGAATGCACCTCTTTAACAATTTCACGGGCCTCGGACCCGCTTAGGCACCTTAGCCACATTTGATCAAAAGACCTTTTGTACAATGTGTTGTTTATTAATGCGTAAGACGAGTTCTTTTCTTGATTCGATGGGCCAACGACTTATCGTCCGGTAGACTTTCTGTTTGCGGGTAGTCTACTAATGGTCGTCGCCAATCTTCGTGTTTTCTCGTCACTGTTGCAACCGATTCTTTTTCTTTTTCGATTTGTGTATTGTGTCTATGTCGAGCCGTGATAGGACTCGACGTCCGTGAACCGACACTTCCACCGATTCATCTTGCAAACGAGCAAATTCTTTTGCGAGACGGGCTAAAGCATCTGCTAAAGCATTTTCTTTTACGGGAATTTTGTAGATCGTCACATTTGGAATTTGTTCCAACAATCGTATGGCATACTTGGAAGTATTGCTCGAGTCTTGGCTTTAAAATTCGTACTTGTCCGGCGATCCGTTGAATGATTAACTGTGAATCCCCGTAGATGTTGATGTCCGTTATCCCCATTTGAATAGTTAATTCCAATCACGTTATGAGGGCTTCGTATTACGCTTCGTTGTTTGTACATGGTTCGTTAAGTGGTAGGAGTATCTTAACATCCCCCGCTCCGGTGTTATAAAGATTAGCCCGATTCCTGCCTTACCGGGCACTATCACTTGCGATTCTTCGTCTTTGTGTGCTTGAAGATGCTCCGTCGAAATATAATTCCCAACGTCGATCATCGGGGTCTTCTAGGCTCATTATTTGTTCATCCGGCAAATCGTCATTGAGGGGAGATTCCGCGCGCAAAGGGTGTCTTTGCGAGAAAGTCTGCTAAGACTTGTCCCTTTACGGCACGAAGAGGCACGAAAGTTATATCGAATTGCAATAATATCATTGACCATCCGGCAAGTCCGCCGGAAAGTGTTGGACGAGTCATCAAGTATTGCAATGGATTAAATTTCGAGATCGAGTTGACCTTATGAGAAAGCATGTAGTGCTCGAGCTTTTGAGCGGCGAAGATCGGGGCCAAACAATGCTTTTCAATTGTGGGATACCTTACTTCCGTCGGAAGTAAACGACGACTTAAGTAGTAAAGAGCATTTTCTTTACCCTCATCATTGACTCGGGCTAACGGAGCTCCGAGAGAGTCGTCTAAAGCCGCGGTGTAAAGTATCGACGGCCTACACTGAGGCCGGGGCTGCTAAGACGGGAGGTGTCATTAAATATTGTTTAATGTCCTCGAAGGCCTTACGGCATTTCTCTTCCCAAATAAATTTGGCGTCCTTTTTAACTAGTGCCGAGAAAGGCCGACACCTACCGATAAGTTTGAGATAAAGCGTCGAAGATATGCCGACTTCCCTTGAAAAGATCGTAGTTGTTTTAAGGTTTTGGGAGGCGGCATTTCTAAGATAGCTTTAATCTTTTCCGGGTCGATTTCAATTCCACGATGTCGGACAACGAATCCTAAGAATTTCCGGAGGTGACGCCGAAGGCGCATTTTAAGGGATTCATCTTAAGGTTAAATTGCCTTAATCGTTCGAAAACAATTCTCAAATCATACGAGTGGTTTTCCTTTACTTTGCTTTTGATGACCACATCGTCCACGTAGCATTCGACTTGATTGTGGATGAGGTCATCAAAAATTCTTGTCATCGCTCTCTGGTATGTTGCTCCTACGTTCTTCAGTCCGAAATGCATCACTGTATAGCAAAATACTCCGATCGACGTTCTGAATGCTGTAAGCTTTTCATCTTCTGGAGCCATTTTTATCTGGTTGTATCCCGAAGATCCATCCATGAATGAAAATATCTCATGTGTCGAAGCAATGTCGATCATTAGTTCTGGGATCGGTAGAGGGAATTCATCCTTTGGACATGCCTTGTTTAAATCTCTGAAGTCCACACAAATTCTGATCTGACCATTCTTCTTTCTGACTGACACCACATTGGCTAACCAAGTCGGGTATTGTTCTTCACGGACAAATTTGGCGTCTATTAGCTTTTTAACTTCGGCTATGACTTGTTGTTCGATTTCTAGACGCATTCTTACGGGACCTTGTCCGGCCGGGACGAAGTAGGATCCACTCCTAGCTTATGGACTCGCGACCTGCGGAGCTAATCCCGGCATTTCATCGTAGTTCCAAGCAAAACGAGTCTTTAAATTCCATTAATAACTTGATTATTTCTTCGGAGTCTTCTTTATTGAGTAGGGAGCTAACAAAGGTAGGTCTAGGCTCTTCTCTAGTACCTAAGTTAACTTCCGTTAGTTCATCTATTGTAGATTTAATCTCTTCTTCAAATTCGGTGGAGCGTCTCCAATTTGTAAATCTTCGAGTTCGTCCGTAGTTTCCATGCGGTTTTCATTAGATTCGCAAGTGACAACCGAGCAAAATTCGGTATCGTCAACCGATCCTACTCGTGCCAAATCCGAGTCCATACTTTGAATTGGGTGGACGACCGGAATTATTCCATAATTTTTCAAAACGTTGTGATTGACCTTTTGTCCATTGTCGAGGTAAGAAACCACGTTGAATTAAATTTTGAACACGGGGAGAGTACCACTCAAAAGGTAATTCCATTAATTCTGATGAAGTGACATCTTCAAATTGTACATTATTTTCAGTTTTGGAGGAAGAAGCACCACGGTAGAATTTAATTGGCTTTGCACCGTCGCTACGTATCTCTTTGACCACCATACCCTCGATTTTGTTAGAATGGATCGGGGTTAGGGTCATAGTATGTACGTAGTGGTTAATCTTCTCGTACATTGATTTGTATTCTTCATTCTTTTCATCTTCGAGGGAGATCTTGAATTGCGGCTTCTTCCGACTTATCGTTCGTTGCTTCTTGCTTGATTTCTTTTTCTTCTTCGGAACTATCTTCCCAATCAACATTGATGGCTGGTTTCCTCCGTCCAACTATCACTAGCGTCTCTACCACGGCCTCGTCCCCGGCCTCGACCTCGGATGCGAGTTGTGGAGAAACCTTCACCATCTCGCCGGAAGGGAGTGGTGAGTGACTCGTTGGACTAGAACTTCGGGTTCTTCGTTGTCCCGAACTTTCTTTGCTTCATTTGTTACGGTATCTCCGGAGAAGATTGTTTTCTTCGGTGGTGCATAATAAGTTGCGTCTTCATGGATTCCAATCTCATGTACGGAGAATGGTTGTAAGTCACCTTTGATGCCTTTGTTCCCCTCCATCGTAGTATTTGATGCACTCGATGTAGAGATGATGGTACCATCCTGTTTTCATGTATCCATGGTCGGCCCGAGTAGAGCGTTGAACGACGTTTCGAATCAATTATGTGAAATTTTGCGGTTGTCTTTGCTAAGTCACCGGTCTTCATTAGTAGCGTTATTGACCCGAGGGCTCTTTCTCCTTTACGGTTGAATCCTCTTAATAACATTTTGTCGGCTTCGAGCTCGCGAGCATCAATTTCCAAGTATGCTAGTGTTCGAAGACTCATTATATTGATTGATGCTCCTGGATCCACCAATACTCTGGAGAGTGTAAACTTCCCAATTGTAACTGAAATGTACAACGGTCGGTTGTGATCTGCTGTCCCAAGTAGTAGGTCATTGTACGTGAAGGTAACACCTCGCTGTTCCTTTAACGAGAAAACCTCATCTAAGGAATCTCCGGCCATTTGAGCTAAGCAAATTTCCGGATCAAGTAAGGCCTTGATCAGAGCTTCTCTCATCTCCTTTGATAAGATAAGAGCATCGTAGATGCTCAGTTTGGCTGGTAGTTTCCTAAGATGGGCTAGCACGTTGTAGTCCACTTTATTTTCATGTGCCTCGGCTTCTTCTCGAATGGGTATTTCTTCTATTGGGGTTGGTTCTTCTTGAACAACCACCTGCTTTCCTTTGTCCTTTGGACCCATTCTTGGAGGTAGAACTCTTCCACTTCTTAAGTTGACTTCTGTAATTTCTTCTGAATCTAATATTGAGCTTGCTGGTGTTTCTTCTCGAATCGGAATGACGAGTTCTTCCGGATTAGCTTCGAGTCCGAAGGCTCTAACTCTATTGTGATCGGAGCTCCTCGAAACTCGCGAGATAGATTCGTTGCTTGTTGAACTCTCGTAGCCTCCTTGACGGATGTCTTCTTTGTCATTTTGATCGTCGAGATTGTGTATGATTTGAGAATTGTCGTTGGTATCGAAATCGATGTCCGGATTGTCGCTAGTTACGTAATCGTTAGAAACTGATCAAAACGTAGCCAACGCCATCACCCTTATCATTATATGATCCCACCGAAGTGAGCGGATAATCATACGAAGTCGAGAGGTTCGAGGGATTTCTCCCCGAATCGGAAACAACTATCCTAGGATAAGCGGCCCCTAGTCTAGTCTTAGGAGCCTCGGTCCTCTCTTCTTCGTCGATTTTCTTCTTCTCTTCAATCGTCTCCTGTTGAGGTGGTTCTTCTATCGCAAGTGATAGTGCCGACTTGGCAGGTTTCGAACTCTGAATTGAAGCTTGCAACGAAGCGGTTTGGATGCTGTCTAAAATCCTTTTCGAAGACCTTGTCCAAGCGGTAGTCCATCCATCGTCAGTCGTATAGGGATCTATCGGAATGATGGGATCAGTTGAGATAACATTGACGGAACCTCCTTTCTGGGGTTCCTTCATGTACTCCTTCGGGATTGTTATATTTCCTTTCCGAAGGTTGTCATTGAGCCAACTTTTGAAGGTAATGCAATCTTCTATCTTGTGTCCAAGCATCTGGTGATAAGGGCAAAAGTTGGGATCACTTTTCTTGTTGACTTCCTCCGGTCTCTTAGGCTCGCGCAGTTGGAAATCTGGAGTCTTCATCGGACTACGGAACATTTTCGGCACTTGCTTCATTCTTGAACGGATATTCCACCGCTCGAAGCTCCCTTAATGTACGTTGCGGACGAGGTGGTTGTTCATACTATGGAGATGAGCGATAGTTGGGTCGGGGTTGTTGATAATTCGTTGAGGTTCGTTGCGGCCGTTCGGACGATATTTGTATCGGTTGCTTGCCTTTGTCGACCGCTGCAACGATCCCGGATTTCTTTTCAAAAGTCTTCACGGGCTTTTGCTTGTCCGTCTTGTCGGCGAAACTTAATTGCTTCGCCTCCTCTTGCAAGCTCCCGGCCTTGCTTAACAACTTCTCGAAAGTCTTAATAGTGAATCCTTTGAGGAGAAGTGCTTATCGGGCCGTGAATGCTTTTAAGTAAGATGCCGACTGCATGTTGTTCTTGTAGTTGTGGTTCACACTTCATGCTTAAGTTCCTCCATCGAAGTATGTAATCCACCAAAGTTTCGTTCGGCTTTTGTTTCTCTACCACTAAATCACCTATAGTGATGTGGTGTTGAGCTCCGGCGAATCGCTTGATGAAGAGGTTCTCTAGTTCGAGAACGTCTTCACCGAACCATTTGGTAATTCCGCATACCGGTCGAAGGCGATCCACGACGACTGTCGACGAGCTCGTCGGAAGAGTAATGCATCGCTCTCGCCGGCATTGCAACAAGCGGCACGAAAGTGTGCAACATGCTTGTCGGGGTTCCGGTTCCATCGAAGGTCTTGAACAGAGGTGGTACGAAGCCTTTTGGGTACTGGACAGCGTCGAATTCTTCCGGGTAAGGTCTACCCGTCCGAATGGATGCCCCGCTCTTTGATTGTGCTAAGGCTTCTCGCACCTGCTGTTCCACCAAGCTCTTGATATCCTTTTCAGGAATCATACTTTGTGTTGTATCTTTCTTTAGTCGATCATCCCCGTTGACGGATGTAATCTCCTTTCCTCCGTCCACAATGTGAATGACCTCTGGGGGTGTCTCCCTTTGGGGTTGCACTTGACTCTGGAGAGTGGCTAGAGCTACGACCATCTCTTCCATCCTCTTCACCATTTGGGCGATCGTGTCGTCTTTCTCTTGAAGTCGTCTTCTCATCACTTCGGCTCCTCTCTTCTGCGAGTTGCGAGAGCACCTTGTGAAGCTGATGAAGCTCGTGTTTCGACCATGTTGATTTCTGCATACTCGTCGTCCATGAATTCCGATGAATCAATCTCGTCTCCGAATTTCTCTTCTCTTTCTTTTGCTAGTCGTCGAATATCAGTCCTCAACTTTTCCATGGCGTCTTCTAGCGGTCTTTTCTGTGCATCTTCACAGTTGTCGTGTGATAGCTGCCGGGTTCCTTTCTCGCGAGTCCCCTTTATTGCAGTAGCACTTTCTTCAGATTCAAGTCTCCTGGCGAGACTTTCTTTCTCAGGCTGTTGTTTCAATCTCAGCTGTCCAGTAGTGGGACGCCATACCATCCTTCTAGCAGCAGAAGGTCTAGGACTGGATGGTCCATCGGCCAAATGCTTGGAAGGTGGTATCCTCCTAATCCGTAATCCCGAGACGACGACGGGCGGACTAGCCCTCATCCTTTTACTTGGCTTTTACGTCATGATGGCGGGTTCTACTCGGGGCCCAAGACGGGATTTGACCGGCACCCGCCCCATCCTTCTTAAAATTTCGATACGGGGCACTTTTCCTTCTTTGCTTAACTTCTCTATCAAAGTTTGCGGTCGAGCAAACGGCGTAGTTCTAGTCCTTTTCTTGCGGCTATCGTTGTAATATGCGGGTCGAGGCAATGCGGCGACAATCTTGCGAACATTTTCTTCATCCTCTGCGGCGGAGAGGAGATGGAACACTGCTTCCTCCCAAAAGTGGTATGTATTCGAGCAGCGGTGTATATTCGAGCGCGATTCCGGGATTTCCTCCGGGAAAGCAATTTCGGCAGCTACGGCTTCTCTAGCGATCCTTCTACTTGTTTCTTCTTTGGGTCCTTGTTAGTGATGGAATTCTTGAGCTGGACCCGATTTCGAAAACAGAAGGTCTCACAGGAAGGTCTGTAACCTCCACGGTAACAGGCTCACCATAATTCTGGATTTCTTTCCCCTTTAATTTGGCAGAAGTCGGGGTAGGTGCGGAAACAACTAGACCGGTGGGGGTAGTAAGAACGGTCCTCTCGCGGACGGCGGTACTCCTCTCGGTCGGGATCTTTTGCGGGGAGGAAACTCTTGGGTCGACCTGAGGTTGAACTCGATCGGCGGCTTCTTAGCTTCGAGATACTTTGTTTGTCGGTGCAAAAGGGAAACGTCGGTGATCTTGACATTCGTGTTTTCAAATCCTTGTCCAAACCGGATGATCCCATTGTCGGGCGGCTCATCCTTATAGACGGCGAAGTCCAGTCCATTGGTGAAGGAGAAAATCGGCTTTGGGGCTTCCATTTACAGGGGTAGATTCTAGTTGTCAGTCCCAAGTTATGCTTCTTTTCTTTAGGACGAAAAGAAAGGAATTGAAAAGAGTCCGAACACATTCTTGTTCATGTATTTATAAGAAGGAATCATTTGTTAAAAGAATCATTTATTAAAGGGTTTGTTTATTTAGAACGGAATGTTCAAAGGTGTAGAGAAGGTAAGGAATCCGATTCAGAGTTGGAAAGGAAAAGAAAGTCTTATGCAAGACTTCTCGACTCGAAGGATCACTCCTAAACTAACACCTATTGGGGGTCCACCCCACCTCGAAATGAGGTAAAAGGATCTCGGAACCTCTCTGTTTAGGGGTGTCTAAACGAGTGGCTCCTAAATCCGAGAGAATGTTGGTTATACTTGTTCGAGGTAGAAATGAACATAGCATCCCAACGGAAAGAAGGGTAGTTTGACCCATTAAGGACATGGATACACTACCGATTTTTGAAAGCGGAATTATTCGATTATAATGGAGAGAGGAATTGTCTCAGGCGGAGTCGCCGAAGTTGTCGGCATATTTTTAGGTTGTGTGTTTTATTTTGAAAAGGGGTCGCCTAACGAAGTTGTCGGCGAATTTTTAATTTAGTTTAAATAAATAATTTGAAAAGTAGTATTTGATTTTGAAAATAATTTTAAATTTGAAGATTTTAAGATATGAAATCAAACTAATCTCACATCCCAGAATAGTTTATATAAACGAGCACCGCACCACAAGCCGTGTATCCATCCCTAAGGATAGACACACTTGCTTAATGGTGGGGCTCGATTAAATAAACTAGAAAATTTGTGACATCCGTTTGGTCCGCGAACCAATTTTATAAGCCGACAAATTCCCTGCTTAATATGAAAGCATTAAACGGGGTTTATATTACACAGGTTCTTTAAAATTCCCTATAAGGGCAAGCCCTTATAGTTAATTACATCTTAAGTGACGGGAATCACCTAAGAAAACTCTCGATAATAATCAATAATTCGCTCTCAAGGATTTCAAAGTTTAGGTTTTCGAGGATTGAATTTTGGAATTTCGATAGGGAATGGATCAAATTTGGAACATTTTATTTTGAGAATTCAAAGGAAGAAAAGTAGGAGAAATTACGGATTCGAAGCGAACTTCGGTAATTTCCGACTATCCTATTGTTTGGCTTGAATTTAGGAAAGTCCTAATATTTATTTAACATTTCGATCTTGCCAATTTTAATTAATTAGGGCTTATATTTATATGATAGAATCATACGAAACAGCCTCGAAGATGTGAGGGTTTATGTCGTATCGGACGACTACCTCGGAATCCTAAGACCGGTTAGGGCTTAATTTGCAATGCAAATGCACTAACGAAGAGTTGAGGATTTATGTTGCACTAGGCAAACTACCTCGAAGTCCTATGGCTTTGTTATTTAATTCTAGGAAAGTTTCGTTGATGTAGATTCGGGTTTTCGTCGATGACGATGGCCGTCTTTGCCCACCATGCTCCAAGCTTCTTGTTGTTGCAGAGGTTTAGTTTTAGAAGTCATAAATCGAGGGATGAGAAAAGTGTTTTGGTTTAGAGAAATCTTAATTTCCAAGTGTTTTCAATATTTTAATTAAAACAAATCTTAAAGTTGATTATAACGACACCGGTTAAGATCCCACGGTTCCATCCTTCCGGCATCATTATTTTTATCGGATTCACTTAGTCCGGATGAATTTGCTAAACTCAACTGAATGAGTTCCACACTTTCATTTAGACCGTGGGAAATCCCGTTAGCAACACGTAGGTTACATCATCAGAGGTATTCCGATCATCCAACAGGACGTTTTAATTTAGTTGTAATTGTAGTTTTGTGTTACGTTTGTGATTAAATTTTGAGTTGTTTTATATTTTGAAATGTTGTGGCGGTGAATTTTATCTTGCAATAACTTTTAACTTAGTTTTGGTTTCGGTTTTAGGGACTATCCTAAAGGTGTGGGTTTTCATGCAACGATTGTTTATCATGCAAGAAAAGTAAGTGCAATGCGGTTAAATAAATTGCGATAATGTAAATTGCAAGAAAGTAAATTGCAATAAAATAAAAGCGTACCTGGAGGGTCTTCCCGTCATCCCAAGTCGCACTTAAAACACAATTAGAATATTTAAGCAAGTTCCTAGGTAAAGCTAAGGGAAGGGTTATGGTTTTCTACCAAATTCCTAATCCTATAGCTAGTCATTTCCTATGACGTCTAGGTTCCTTGTGTTTTTGTTTGAAGACGATTTTCTTCATCAAAGAACAATTGAGTTCGATTGTTCTTATGAACATCCTATCATATCGAGGAAGTGCTTAAGGCGAATCTTAAACATCTTTTCAATATTTCTAGGATTGTTTTAAGTCCAGAATGAATTCGATTACACAAATGAATTAACCGTCCGAGGTTTAGTTAAGTTTTGTTATTATCTTACTCGATGAACTAGGATGTTTGAATGTCCTATAAGTGAAGTAACATTTCATTTAATATTACGTTTAGGAGTTATGATAACTAAAGCTTTCGAGGGTAAATTGGTGTTCAAATGGTTTGTGATTTAGTTTAATTTCAATTAATGGGTTTAAATTTGGAATAGTGTTCAAGTTGCTTTATATTTATTTTGAATTCTTTATGTCTTTGGTGATGTTATATTTAATTCAATTTAATTTAATTTAATTTAATTTAATTTAATTTAATTTAATTTAATTTAATTCAATTTAATTCAATTTAGTTTGATTTGATGTTAAATTAATTTAATTTGATTTGATTTAATTTCCTTTAATTTAATTTAATTTAATTTAATTTAATTTTAATTTAATTTAATTTAATTTAATTTAATTTAATTTAATCTTAATTTAATTTAATTTGATTTTATTTATTTAATTTAATTTAATTTGATTTATTTATTTAATTTAATTTAATTTAATTTAATTTAATTTAATTTAATTTAATTTAATTTAATTTAATTTAATTTAATTCAATTTAATTTTAATTTAATTTAATTTAATTTAATTCAATTTAATTTACTTAATTTAATTTAATTTTTAATTTAATTTTATTTTTAATTTTAATTGAAATTTTAAAAGAGTTTAATAATTTAACTTTAGTTTAATGATTAAGTCTTTTAATATTTTGAATTTGAGTTATCACTTTAATTAAGAATTGAATATTAATGAGATAATTAATTTAGGGATTTTTAAATTAAAGAATAAATCTCTTCCTAATAATATCCCTATTTTAATAATTCCAATTTTATTATTCTTCCAAATTTAATCAATTATTTAATTAAGGTTTAATTATTTTAAATTGCTTAATGGATTTCTACCCTTTAATTATTTAAGTTTCAATCATCCAAATCAGATTAGGATCAAATATTTTACTTGTTAATTTTTTATTAAACCTAAAGTTTTAATTAAGGATTAAAATTTTAATTACCACTTTACCCTTTAAGCTTAATAATTTCATAACTCACTAAATTGAGCTCAAATGAACTTGAAATTTTTATGTGACTTCACTCATATGTCAATAAAGACATGAGAGGAGAAAATGTGATTTTTCTGTATTTAATTTATTTATATAATTATTTTTGGTAGAAAATAGAGATTTCAAGGAAAATTTAATAACATGACCAAGGGAAAGTTTCTGTCCTTAAGAAAATTAGGGGACATTCCTAATGACCAGAGGACCACTTGGACCAATTTTGGTGATTTTTTGAATTATATTATTTTTATTATAATTATTTTAAGTTTTGGAGTGTTAATTAATTTAAAAATAAAATGAATGTTGAAAAATGAATTTTATATTTTTCAAAAATCTCTCTGATATCAAGAAAACCAGAGAATCAATTTTTACAATTTTCTGATTTTTCTATGATTTATTATAATTATTTTGGTAAAAATGCTAGAAAATACATTTTTTTAATTTTAAAATTACCCTAGAGCTTTAAAATTTAATATCTCGTTAAATAGACCTAAGAAAAATATGGGGTTTGTTCCTAAGTGATTAAAATTCAAAATGTGACATTTTGGTGAATTTTATTATTTTTGTGATTTTTATTATTTTTTAATTATTAAAAATATTAAAATAACATTAAAAATCAACTTTTTAGAAAATTGAAATTTTAATTTTCTTAAATTCCCCTAATATCGGAGAGGCTCCAAAACCAATTTGGTGAATTTTTGAAAGATATTTTGAAAGTTATGAATTTTTAAAGTTCAAATTGACTAAATGGCTTAATCAACCCATTTAGTATGGCTAACCAAGTCCAATTGACCTCAAATTTTTATGGTGGGCTCCTCTGATCCTAAAGGTCAATGGAGAATTGATTTCAAGTCAATTTGATGTATGGTTAGCTCCAATTAATTAGGGATCTATTTTGGGTGTTTAAGCCAATTAGGGTTATTTTAAATGAACTAACTCAAAACCTATTTTTCCTAGGGTCCTCTGGTCATAAGGAACATCACCAAATTTTCCTAGAATTTATTTCACAACATGCTAATTATTGGAATTAAAATACTCAAAACGAGTAACATGAATTTGAAAAATCAATAACTTCTCATAGGGATGGCCTCCGACTTTGGAAAATTCGGAGAATGTTCCCAAATTCGGAGGCTTCAAAAGCCCTATGGTCTCATACCATGGTGAATTTCCTATATGCATGGAGAATTAAAAGATATGCAGACAGTAAATAAATTATTAAAAATAAAATACTTGATGAAATTAAATGATTTCTTTTCCACATTATTCTCCTCTATTCACTGAGCAAGAGGGTATTTTTATTTTATTTTTATGATTTTCCTACACAAAGTTATGAATTTTCTAAGTTTAGGGAATTAAATAAATAGAAAATATCCCTAATTTTCTATTTATCCGAGTCGGCGCCGCGTCATCCTCGGCATCTCCGAACGACGCACGCGTCGCGCTCCCATTCGACGCCGCCGCTTGACTCGGCGGCTCGGGCCCCGCGGTTCACGTACCATCTCCCGGTCCGACGCCATCCGAGCCGTCCGTCCGCGCGTGTATTAAATGGACGGCATCCGTTCATCGTCCCCGAGCGTCCTCACCCAGAGAGCCGTCCACACTAAATCCCTAATATCTCACTCGATACTCGATGGATTTTCGTGTTCTTATGCTCTATGGATTCGTCTTGAGAAGACGAACACATCCATACGGTTTATGTGGGATGAAATTTACGCAATAAAAATGGAGAATGTTCGAAGCTCGGGAAGAAGAGTGAGGCCATACCTTTGCTCGGAGAAGTGTGGCTTCGATCCGAGGGTTGTTTCACCTTCGATTGGATCCCGGCAAGCTCCGGATGAAGTCTCCTGGTTCGGTGAATTGCACAGGTAGGGTTTCGACCACGGCCGATCACAAAGCTTGGAGGCTGGAGCAAGCCAGGTGGCCTGAAGATGGGGCTTTTGCTTGGTGGACACCTTCTCTTGGTCCGGTGAAGGTGTAGAACCAATCAATTTGGGGATTGGCTCACCGTGGAGAAGTGTCCTGGTTTTGGGCTTGGATTTCGACTCTGAAATTGAGCTCGCAGAGAAGAAATGGCGGGGGATTTCGGTGGGGATCAAGTGCTCTGTGTATGGGGAGTAGTCCGGAACAATTTTGGCGGAGTTTCCTTAAGGTTTGTTTCGAGCACCTCTCATGGCCGAGAGGGGTGGTGTTTAAATAGGAGAGGGTGGAGGGCCTCCCGGGGAGAGTTAGGGCTTGGGATCGAGCTGCTTAGGTCAAGAGCGAACAGCTACAATGGCCATCGGGGATGGGGCGGCTCGGCGAGGAGAATTCCAAAGTTGGCTCACATGTGAGCTCTCGGCCATGGTGTTTTCCGGCGGCTCGGTGGCCGGCCGGCCGGGCATGGGTCACCCTCGAGGTCAGGTGGGTCGTGGCTGGGACTTGGTGCAAGCAATTGGCAATTGCCATGTGTAAAGGCTTTGATCCAAAGTAGAATGGAGCATGGCTAGTTTTGAGTCTAAATGGGTCAATCCACCCATTTGGGCTTGGTGCACCCCTCAAGGTGGCATTGGATGTTTTGGGGGATCAAAGGGATCAGCTGGTTTGGCATGGAGAAGTCTCCATCCAAATATATTTGGATTAAATTTAAGTTTAGGTGAAACATGATTAAGGCTAATGAGCTTTAGGGATTAAGGAAAGCCCTCCCTCTTCTTACCCAATATGGCATGGTGGAGTGTCCAAGGCTCTCATGGCTCACATGTGGCTCATGCATGGCTTCATGGCTCACCTTTGGCTTGGAAAAAGTTTGGTCAATTTCATGAAAATGGATTTTAGGAATTTTTGGTAATTTGATGGAAATTTGTATGAAACTTGATTTGGAATGATTTGATGATGAATTTAGGACTTAGGTATTGACGTTTAATTGAAGGTATGATGAGGGGAAATGTCATATGGGCTTTGAGACCAATTTTGGGCCTTTGGATGTGGTAATAGATGGGCTTTTAAAATGGTTTAAGGAATGGGCCTTTAAATTTAAAAATGAATTTATGGATGGGAATTTTGTAAAGAGGTTGGGCCAAATAATTGTTGGGTTTAGCTCATGGATGTGTCATGAGTGACTTGAAGCAAATTGGGGGTGATTTGGGTTTGAATTGGGTTGAATTTGGGCTCTTTTGGTGAATGGGCCAATATAGGTTCAAGTGGGCCAAGTTGGGCCAATGTTGGGCTAGGGTTGAAATTGATGTAAAATTAATGTTGAGAAATGTTTATGGGAGTGTTTCAAAGAGGTTTTGACTTTGGTTGGGCTTTGATTTTGGGGTTTGGGCTCATTTGGGTTAGGTTTGGGTTTAGGTCGAAATTGGGCCTTTTAGCTTTGGGTTGAATTTGAGTGGGGTTTGGGTCTAAATTTTGGGCAAATCATGTTAGTATTTTGCTTGTGGGGATGCTAAGGAAGATTTAGAGAAGATTTGGGGTTAATTGGAGTTGAATTGGGTGAGTTTGGGTTAGGTTTGGGTCATGGGTCCAAATTGGGCTTTAAGGCCAAAAGTGAAATTGGATCCAAATGTCAATCAAATTGGACTTGGATTTGGTCTAGATTGGTGTTGGGAATGTTGAATTGAAGTTTAGAATTGAATTGGACCAGAATTTGGGTCAATTGGATAGATTTAGTTTGACATTGGGTTCACTTAGGGTTAAAATGGGTCAAATTGGGGGTTTTGACAAAAGTAGGGTAAATTGACAAAATTGGCCCATGGTGCAGTTGAACAAAATGACATTGGGAATATTTGAGATTTTCTGGAATTTTCAGGAATTTTCTGAATTTTTGGATTTTTGGGTTAAGAGGGGTATTTTGGGTATTTGGAGGGTATTGGGAGGTATTTTTAGAATTTTTGGTATTTTTTGGTATGGATGATCAATTTGAGTGATGTGGAAATGTTTGGGATTGATTTTGGGGAATTTTTGGGTAATTTAGGTGATTTTGGAAAATTTGGATAATTTCAAGGGCTTTGGGTAAGTTAGGCGGGTGTATGGTGCCGGGAGTCAAAAATTGAAAATTTGGAAAATTGAAGATTAGGTAAATTTGAGTGGAATGAAATCATTTTGGTTGAGCCATGAAGCCACATCAAGCCCACATGAGTCATGAAGGGACTCATTTGAGGCATTCACTATGTTGTTCCTAACCCTGCTTGCCGAGGGCTTAGGGGTTAAGGACCATCCATGTGAATCACCTACATGAGTCGGGAGGTCGAGTTAGGTATGGGTGTGGTTTTAGGAGGTGTGTGAAAGTGTAGTGTATAAGTGTAGTGTGTGTGTAAGTCGGCCCCTTCACCGGACCGGGCCACCTGAGGCGATCCTAAGGCCAAAGAGTCGCTATAGGAACTCATCCTTTAAACTTCCACATTTGATTTCAACCCTCTAGGTGATTAGGGGTCTACAGTCAAGTTTGTGGAGTTTGCAGGGAGTTAAGAAGTGGTTTGAAATTCTAGATGGTGGATCCCAACTCTAGTCCTCTAAGATAGTCAAAGAAAAAGCCTAAGGCTAGATCCTAAGTACTAAAAAGAAGAAGAGAAGACCTCATCAAAAATGAGGTCAACAAGGACTTATTTCCAATTACTAGAAAGAGAAAATGGGTGTCATATCCCATTTCTCGAAAATGTCAAATGTCAATTTCAAGTTAAAGGGATGCCATAACTTTTATGTCACGAAAGGACTTATATCTAATAACTAAAAAGAGAAAATGGGTGTCATATCCCATTTCTCAGAAATGTCAAATGTAGATGTCAATTTAAAGGAATGCCATAACTTTCGTGTGAGGAAAGAACTTATATCCAATAACTAAAAAGAGCGGAAAAATCACTAGGAGAAAGTGTATTTGCTGGGGATGTCTGCTGGGAATCTAACCTTTAAAGGTCAAAGGATAGTTCCCATATCAATTATCATATTATCCTTTTTATTTAAAGGATTCATTTTGGAACTTGTAGGACCTTTCGATACATCATAGAAAATAAGGAATATTTTTAACATTTCAATTTATTTCCAAAGTTAATGTACAACAGTCACCAGTACATATCATTACAAATAAAATTCAACAGTACATATATGTACATATATCGCCGAACACACATGCTACAAACTATCGATATATCTTATGTCAGAAGTTTTCATGCCATTCTCCTTATCATAACATAGCCTTGGATACTACTAGACCAACCATAAAAATTTAACACTCCAAAACATTGTCTACCAAACATGTCTAAGATGTTAGGACATTCACGGGGTTATGGTAGCTCCAAAGGCTTCAACCCTTTAAGTTTTGGAATAGCCTGATATCTGATGGGTCTTTTGTTTGGTTGCATTCAATGAAAAGTGATCGAAATGCCAGGTCTACTGACACTAGGTATACAGTGTTTCACCACATCAGCACCATTTACTTGTAGTAGAAGAACTGATCCAAGCGTCAAAAGGACCTGGTATGTTATTACAAATTCTCCTGGTTCAAGGATCTGTATTTCCCTTCCGAAAAGGATAAAACACCGATTCATCAAGGACACAGTACAAATTGATCTTTCGAAGTCATGACTGTCGATGTGAGGCAGGATACAATCCGCCTCGTCGTAGATGTTGATAATACAACTATCTAGAACACAGCTTGATGGCATGATTCCCTAGGTAACAAGTCGTTTAATAACCTGAATGATTACTGTATGCAGTGGATCCACCTGTTCATGTTGTAGGATTCCTGGAGGATTTCCTTTGTTACCTCTAGTATAATTATAGCAACATCCATATTGGATTTTCAGCCTTCCCTTACCACATATCTATTTATTAGGTGATGTGATGCGACTTTATATATGCTTTAAAATACAACAATTTGATACCACTTTTTAGAATATTTAATTTCCAAGAAATGGCTTCAAAAACTTGATGTGCGAGGTTTACTTTTATAATTTTATATTTCGATTTTATTATTGTAATAGTCATAATTTTAAATGCAAGTATACGTATCGTTCAAGTAATACAGGGCTCTAGTGGAGTCCTAGTTATCGATCCCACAAGGATAGAGTGTTTTATAAAAAGTAAGAAACAAAAGTAATATTTTGAAATTTTCAAATGTAATTTGTATATACTTTATATATATATATATATATATATATATATATATATATATATTTTTGTAAAATATATATATTTTTATTGAATAATGGAGGTCTTAAAACATCCGACATGAGGAATGGCCAATAAGTCCCCATGTAAAAGAGTTCTAAAAAAAGAAAAAGAAGAAGACAAAAATTCTGAAGAAGAGCTTGAGTTGCAAATTGTTTCCTTCCTAGAAGAAGCTCTCTTGGCCAACCAATTTGCAGGTTGGTTCCCCTCTCTATTAATATGACTCCATATAACAACTAGCCTGGAGGATAACTTGAAGATCATATTAACCCAAGTAAGAATGTGCCATGGAACAGCAACTTCATTCAACAACATCTTTACTAAAAGCAATGAATCCATCTCCATATGAATATAATTATGCTTATTAATAAAGGCAGCTTTGAGACCCCAATAAGCAGCAATAACTTCAGTTTCAAGACTGTTATCTGCCATCACAGGAGCAGAGAGAAACCAATTACAATTACCAATATGATCCCTGCAAATGGCCCCAATTCCAGCACCAATTGAAGAAAAACTCCCATCAGAATTGATTTTAACCCAAGGAGCCTTAGGTAATCTCCAAATAACAAGCTTGACCTTGTTAATAACGAGAATTTGCTGAGAATTAATTATTTGTCTAGCCTTATGAACATAAATTAAACAATTCCCGATAATATGTTGAATAGAGCAATCCTTGTTGTTGAAAATAGCATCATTCCTTCCCATCCATATAAACCGAGAAGATAATAAGAGGAATGTAATAATCAGTAGAATCCTTCCAATCATGCCAACATAACTCAATACTAAGCCATGAAAAAAATTTGGGAGAAAGCCCAAGATTATCCAAAACAGATTTCCATACCTCTTGAACAACCAGGCACCTTATAAATATGTGAGGAATGGATTCTTCATCAGCATGACAAAATTGACAAATCGAAGGTCCACGAATTCCCTTAAGTTTTAGAATGTCATCTGTTGGAAGAAACTTCCTGAAAAGTCTCCAACAGAAAAAAGATATGGAAGGTGTTAAGAATTTATTCCATAGCTTCTTCCCCCAATCATTAGTAGAACAGATACCTCTAAATAGAAAATTAGACAAGCTTTGATTAGGTGGAATCTTTGTAACCAATTTATCTCTTTTGGCTGATTGAATAAGAATATTCAAAATCTTTTTTTGGGTTGCAGAATCAACACAGCTACTAAGCTTAGTAGTATCCCATTCTGAATTGGTCCAGCAATCAGCTACTTTCTGAATGGGATGATGAATGGAATGATGAATATTAAGATCAATCAGAGACTCATTAAAAATCCACTTATCCCTCCAAAAATGAATTTGCCCATCCCCAAGCTCCCATACAAAAAGTTGTTCAGCTGCTTCTCTAACTTTCAGTAATTGCTTCCAGTGATTTGAATCCCCATTCTTCAATTGTACTTGAGTAGGATGAATATTAGAACAAGTACTTCCCATGCAAAAACTTAGACCATAAGGAGTTCTTGGCTCTAAAGTTAATCCATTGCTTGCAATAAAAGGAAAAGCTGATTTGCTTGAAAACTCTTAAAACCCAACCCACCACTAGCGATAGGTTTACAAACTTTATCCCAATTGGTCCAATGCATTTGTCTATGATGACCTTCCCAAAGAAACTTATTAAATATAATGGACGAGTAATTTTTGTGTGCTTTTCTTCATCTTAATCATTTGAAGAATATAGAGAGGATAAGTAGTTAAAATACTCTTGAGAAGAGTGATTCTACTACCATTTGATAGAAATGAATTTGTCCAACATTGAATTTGAGCAGAAATTTTAGATACCACATCATCATAGTGGGAATGTCTAAGTTTACCTTTGATTAAAGGAAAACCCAAATACTTAAGAGGATATTTAGCCTCCCTAAATCCGATGAAATCTGCTATCCACTTTTTAGTATTAACATTGAATTTAGAACTAACCAAAAAATGACACTTGGACTTGTTAAAAGTCATACCGAGACCTCTTCAAAATCACCCAAAACCTTCATTAAACTTCTTATGGAGTTTTTACTACCATTCCGGAAAACTATGACATCATCGAGCAAATGCAAGGTGGGAAATCGAGTTGAGTGGATACGTGTTGAAGCCGGGTATAAGGATGAGTGATCCGAACATTATTAAGAAGCTTGGAAAGGTAATCAAAAGCCAATATGAAAATATAAGGAGAAAGGGGGTCTCCTTGTTTAATGCCTCTACCGCTTGAAAAAACCCATTACTCTCACCATTAATGAGAACACTATAATAATTATTGCTTAACCACCTTGAAATGAGTCCACGACGACTGAACCGAATCCTTTAGCATAAAGCACTTTAAGAATAAAGGACCAACTTATAGTATCAAAAGCCTTAGAAAGATCCAATTTAAAAATCAGATTAGAACCCCTACAAGGCTTATCAATATCGGTAAGCATTTCTTGAGCTAACAATATATTTTCACTAATACTTCTTCCTTTAACAAATGCTGATTGATTTTCGGAGATTAAAGTATCCATAAGAGGTTGAATTCTAGCCACAAGAAGCTTGCCGATGATTTTTGAAAAGGTTGAAGTGATGCTAATAGGTCTAAAGTCTTGCCAACAATCCTTCTTTTTATCCTTTGGTATGAGAATAATTGAAGAGGATACAAAATACTTAGGGAGATCCATGCCCCGAAAGAAAAGCTTAATAGCCTCAACAATATCCATCCCGATAATCTGCCGAATTTCTTGTAGAAATCGGGAGTAAACCCATCCGGACCAATTTGTCTTGTTACTTGTCCAAAGAATTAATGGAAGATAAAATTTCATCCTCATTTGGTATTCTGGATAGATTTAATTTCCTAGCCAACTGCAAATCAGCTTGCATGAGATTAATAGAAAAGATATCAGAGTTGGTATCTTGATAAGAGAAAAGGTTTTGAAAATATTGAACAGCGATCATCCCCAATTCCCGAGAAGTAGAAAGCCAGCAATTATTAGAAGATTTAATTCTTTGAATTGTATTAATGGATCTTCTATGCTTAATAATAGCATGAAAAAATTTTGAATTCCTATCTCCATGAAGTAAATGGTTAACTGTCGCTTTCGTTTAAGAAAGAGCTCTTCTCGTAGCAATGCGATACGTGCAAAACATTAGCATCCAACGAGATCTTTATCGGTTTTCCTCCCAGCCTTCCACTTCAATTTCAACTCGGGCCACCAAATTTTCTCGCTTTTGAATATTATATGTAAGGTTCCCAAATTCAGTCCAATTCCAATTAATTAAAGCCTTAGCAACTGACTTATGGAGTTGCCATAACTTCAATAAAGGATTAGCAGTAGAATAATAAGATGGAAGAATCCAATTATGCTTAACAACTTGATAACAAGTAGGGTGAGTAGACCATACATTTAAGTATCTGAAAGCATGATGTTTAGTATTAATAAAATGAGAAAATTGAACAAGCAAGGGAGCATGATCTGAACCAAGTCTAGCTAAGTGCTTAACTTTGGAAAGACTAAACATATCAATCCAAAGTTGATTAGTAAAGATTCTATCCAACCTTTCATAAAGAGAACCTCTTCTCCAAGTGAATGGAGAACCTTCAAACCCAATATCAAATAGATTAGCAGCACTAACTTGGTTAGTAAAATTTAGCATATCTTGAAGATTAGGATTCCTTCCTCCTTTCTTTTCACTAGGGTGCAAAATGCGGTTAAAATCACCCCCCACTATCCAGCCTTCAACCATATTCTGACCAATATCCTTTAAATGAGACCAAAGTTCAGATCTACCAGCAATAGTAGAAGAAGCATAAACAAAAGTAGCAAATCCTTTGAACTGATCAAGCTCAAAATGTAGGTGTAAGAATTGAGGATTATCAATAAGAATATCAACTCTCAACTCCTTCCTACTAAAAAGCCAGATCTTATTAGTAGAATTGTAGGCAAAAGAAAAACCAGAAAACCTCCTTAAAAATCTATCAAAGTTCTTTTTCACCAAAGGTTCAAGAAGAACAATGACCCAAAATTTATGAACCCTGTTGAGACTTAAAATTCTGCTAAGAGAGCCAGGGTTGGCCACTCCCCTAACATTCCAACATAAAAAATTAATCATGAGTAGATCTACTTCCTCTAGTAAGCCTAGAAAAAGTAGCAGTATTAGAGGGGATAATATTAGATACTGATAATTGCTTTAATTCCTTCTTCTTCTTTGAATTTTGCACCATCCAATCTTCTTTCAATTCTGTATTGACAACATTCAGCTGATCAGAATTAGAATCCAAGTTCTGTGAAGAATTCTGAAATATAGGATAGTTAATAATAGCGAGGTGAAACCTCCTTAGCCCGATAAGAAGATAATTCCGCTTCCGATAACAACTTCATTCCCAATCCCATCAACAGTAATTGAACTTTCAGAATTTAAATTACCGGATACTTCATTAACAAAGAACAACATTACCGTAATAAAGATTATTAGCAAGCAATAGCATTTCCAGGAATAGCTAGATCCAAATCCTTATCTAATACATCAATAGCTTTTGTAATGATAGAACCAGAATTGAGTGTACAATCAATAAGAGGATTCTCAGCAGGAATATTAGGATCAGAACCATCAACAGAAACTGGATCAGCTAGGTTGTTGTTGTTCAAGGTAGAACAATTGTTTTTAGCAGATGCATTAGTCAAAGTTTCAACAGGTTCAATAGCAGCAGAGAAATCTTGAATCACATTTGGAGTTGTCTGAACCACAATAGGAGTCCCCTTAACAATATCAGGATTAAGGGTGACAGAATCAAGATTCTGCCCTCTTTGTGTATCAGCAACAGTTCGTACCTTATATTTAGATGGCATAAGATTAGGATGAATTCTATAACAACCTTCCTTAGTATGACCAAACATTTTACAATGATTGCAATAAAAAGGTCTATGTTCCATTACAATAGATTGCCAATATCCATTATGTGGAGACCCCGACCAAATTTCATCAACATCTTGAAGTGTAATATCTCTTTCAACAAGGATTCTTGCCAAGGAAGGTCCGGAGCAGTTAAAGGTAGGCGAGATCTAATTTAAGTGGTTTTCCCAAAGCAAGTACAAATTGCATAAAGGACTTGATGATTAAAGAACTGCAGTTTGAGATTAGGAATCTTAAACCATACCTGGAATAATAGGTGCTTCCTGATTAGAATCAAATTCAGGAGACCATTTCAAGATTTTCATGTAAATACCCTCCACGATAATAAACTTCTTGGAAAATAAATTTGCATAATCCTCTTCATTAGAAAGTTTAATCATGATATGCCTACCATCAAAAAGACCCACTTTCCAAATACCGATAAGCTTCAAATCTTCAAAGCATTTTCTAATTATTTCCAATTTAGGATGTCCATATTGGAATTTCCCAACAAGTGTAAACTTATGTGCATCGACAGTGAAGCCAATTCGGTTTCGGAGAAGATCAAAGTAGGTTTTCCACCTTTCTTGATAATTGGCTTAATGAAAGAACATCCACTTTTACCCGAAACAACATCATGGTAGAGTTGGGAAAGACAAGCTTATCGAATTGACCAAATTCGAGCCCACCACATCCACAAAGGAAGCCTTTCCAGCGAGATTCAGTACAGACCATCCGAAAACAAAACAAGAACAGATTCAAGGAATTCAAAGGAATTGAATTCACCCAAATCGAATTTAAAAAGAACAAGCCCGGAAACAAAATTGGAAAAGATCCAATTTAGAAGCCGAGGAACACCAAGAAAACATCCAATTCAGGGAACAAGAAACAATCTAAAGCCTGAAGAACTTGAAGAAATCAAAGCAAACTTCAAGAATCCCTCCTAAAATTCCGGAGCTTCTATATATATATCAAAAAATGTAACAAACAGAAATCGCATTGCTCCATCCGGCTATATATATATATATATATTCAAATAAGCAGTAAAGTAAAGTAAGCAGTAATAAAAATTTAATGCAAGTATAAAAATGACTTTCTCCTTTTTCAACAAATCTAAGAACTTTAGAGAAGTTATCTTTAGTAGGGAATTAAGATTATTGTATTGTGCCAAATAGAAGCATTTCTATTCTTTACCCTTTAGTCCAGGTGCAAAGAACATTGACTAATCTATAGATAGGCTCAGGATATTTTATTAGTAGAATGAGTTAATCTAGGCTTACACTACTAGATGTCCAAGGGTGGCTAAGGTCGGCCCTACCAGTGACCTGTTACCTTTCTATAAATCAAATTATTAGAATTTAGTCTGTCACTCTAAAAACTAATTAGTTTTACGCCCAATAAATATTATCTTCCTATTTATTTGCACTTCACCTTAAACAATCCGCATATATCCTGTGATTACCTAAGGATTCATGTGATATCTATCAGTTAAGAATTTATCTCCGGGTAGGTCTCAAAATTCTTCAACAGGTTTTAGCAAATTAAATGGCCAATTTAAAAAGTAAACTAAGATCAGGTATTAATATCATCACAATGTTTTAAAATATTTTATATTTAATTTTCCTACAAAATTTAATTAATTTATAATCTTTTAATAGTTGAAAGGAGAAAGATAATTAACCACTCAGAACACATTGAAATAACACAACAAAACATATTTATAAAACATTGAACCAAAGTACAAATACTTATCTGAAGTATTTCCTTCCAGTGATCCGCTGACTTCTACCGACTCCAAAGCAATGATGAAAGACTCCAACAACAATAACACACAACCAACACTCAAAATAAACTCACTGGATACAAAATAAAGTGGCACCCTAAGTATGGAAGAGACTAAATTAAACTAGAGATGAGAGAGAATATGCTAAAATGGGTATGTGTACTAAGAGGGCGGGTCTTGGTGTGATTTTTTCTATAGAATGGGCTCCTATTTATAGAGATCTGAATTTGACCAGGGGTTGCTTAAGTCACCTCTTCAAAATTCGTCCAAATTCAATGTATCTTCTAGAAGGTAACCGTTGCGCCTAGGCGCCGGGATCTGGCACCGAGGCGCCGGACTCCGTGACCAGGTCTTTCGTACCTCTTCACTTTGGGTAGCACCTCTTGGCGATCCAGACCGTTTCCTTGTGTCCAAATACATTGTATCACATGTCCTATATATTAGGAGTAACTTCCAGTCTTCTAGAAACTCCAATAACATCTTAACACCATCAAAATAACTGCCCAAAGTCATCAAAAAAATTGACAGCGTCTGTATCAAACTAGTGCTTAGGCGCCGGATTCTAGCTCCTAGGCGCCAGGCTAATAATTCCAAAATTTTGCTCCATAAGCTCCATTTTTGCTCCTTTTTCCTTCTTTTTCTTTCTTGGACTCTTTTTAAATCACCTACATATAAAAACAAGAAAATACCTTTCATTAAAGCATAATATCCTTAAGAATTGAATCATAAATAAGGCATAAAATGGATATTTTTTAGGTAGATCATTAGGCTCAGAGTAGGTTCACATTCTAAGACATCCATCTCGGTCTAGGTCTCGGGCTTGCATCACATGCTCAATGATGGCTGCCTGTTCATATCCATTAAATATTCTAGTGAACAACTTAATACCTTCATGGATAATGATTTTTCGTCCGTTGATATGCTTGAATTGTTCAAAGGATTACCGTTTAATAGCTTGAATCCGTCGTATTTCTACTTCAGAGATGTTTCTCCTAGAGATTTCTTTCTCTGGCATTGTCATGATAGGATAAATTTCAGCAAATGAAGTCTCGAGATCAAGAGATTCAAACTGGTTGATGTCATGTTCCTTAAGTCTTCTATCTTGTAGTTGTTTTTCTTCTTATCGCTTCAGTCATTTGTTTCGATTTCGCCTTTGTGAACAGGTAAGTCCTGCTGTCATCTTGTTAACCTCTGCAACCTCCTGAGCCGCAGTCATCACTACCGATTTTAATTTCCTAATATTAGGATTCAGTTCATGATTATCAGTTTCTGACTCATCCTCAATATCATATTATTCCCGAAGATTAAATTCTATCAGAGGTGTCTTTTCCTTAATTTCATTTTAATCGACTAGGTACAGTAATGACCATGGTATATCGATTCAATCTATAGCAGATCAAAGTTTAAATGAATTCTTGAACCCCTGTCAAAGTATCGGTGATCCAGTGTAAAAATCGTATCATTATGAAAAGTGAAAGTAGTCTATTGTCAGACATTTTTTTGTAAATGACAAGGTTATATGATATGTCAGACTAATTTTCATTTTCAAAGTGTTGTGATTATTATTATTATATTTTTTATTTTGAGGGATTGTGCTCACAAGTGTATACTTAGTAAGCAAGAAGAAAATGTCAAGAGACAAATTCAAATTTGTACAAACGAGACGAAAGATTATTATTATTATTTTTTCAGCTAAAAAACAAGTCATTGTCTTATGTTGCATAATATTTTTTCAAGAAATGCGCATTAATTGGGGGAAAAACTCTATCTCCTTGACAGTCAACTAACTGGTAGGAGCCTTCTGAATATGTCTTCTCAAATACATATGGGCCCTCCCACATTGGGTCAAATTTCCTCCCAGCTATTTTCCTGTGAGCAAGGAAAGGTCTTTGAAGTACTAAGACCGAATTTTCGATTTGAAATGTCCATGGGCCCGTATCATTTTGGCTTGGTACAATTTTAGATTCTGTTGATCTTGAAGTCGTTTGCCCTCTAGATTTTCTAGTTCTTGAAGACGTAATTTTGTGTTTTCTTCTTTAGTGATTTTGTTTGTAAACCATAATCCTAAGAGAAGGAATTTGAATTTCTAATGGAAGTATGGCTTCAGAACCATATACCAATAAAAATGGTGTTGGCCATGTTGGTGTTCGGTATGTAGATCTATAAGCCCATAACGATTCAATTAATTTTTCATGCCATTATCTTGGATTTCTAGTTAATGTTTTCTTCAAAATTTGGACTAAAGATTTATTGAAAGCCATCGGTCGTTAAAAATTTCTTTGAAGAGTTTAAAATATAGTTTTATGAAATAGAAAATTGATTTAATTTAATATGCATATGTATGGGTTTTGAAATTAATAATATTATTTTTTTTATTTTGAAAAATATGAAATCAAACCGATCTCATATAGATAATAGTTTGAATAATCAGGCATTTCACCGCAAGACATGTATTAATCCCGAAGAATAAGTACATAGCTTGAGGTGAAGCTTGATCAAATAAACTAAAAGGATTTATGACATCCGTTTGATCTGCGAACCATTTTGAGCGACAATTTCTCCTATCTAACATGAAGAAATTAGATAGGGTTACATTAATATGGAGTCTTCAAGTTTCCTATATGGGCAAACCCCTATAGTTAATTACATCTTAGATAACCGAAGTTAGCTAAGAAAACTCTTGATATAGATAAGGAAATATTTATATTTATGACTTTTGAAGGTAGGGTTTCCAAAGAAATGTGATAGTCGGAAATCAATAGGTGAATGACTCAAATTTTGGAACATTTTTATTTTATCGGAATCCAAAGGAGAGAAGGCTAGGGGAAGAAGCCTTGATGTCCTCCCAGACTATCCTATAGTTTGGCTTTAAATCTTGGGAATGAATTTATTTAAATTTCAATCGTGCCAATTAATTATAGAAATTATATTTTCATAATATCTGATTATACAAATGACTTGGAAGATGGGAGGATTTATGTCGTACCAGACGACAACCTTGGAATCCTAAAGCAAATTAGGGCTTATATTGCACGCCAGGGCTGTGCAAAGGCCTAAAGAAAAGGTGAAGATTTATGCTGCACTGGGCAAGCTACCTCGAAGTCCTATGGCTTGTTGTTTAGACTAAGGAAAGTTTTGCTGATGTAGACGGGTTTTGCTGTCGAAGATGGTTGTGCTGCCCATGATGCATGCTCCAAGTTCCTTGTCATATCAGGTTTAGGTTAAAGAAGTGTCAATTGAGGAGAAAAGAAAAGTATCATGTTTGATAAATATTAAAATTGAGATGTCTTAATATTTTATTAGGGGAACATTAAAGTTGATTATAACAACACCGGTTAAGATCCCACGGTCCATCATCCCGGCATAGTTAGTTTCATCAGATTCACTTAGTCCAGATGAATTTACTAAACCTAACTTAATGGGTTCCATACTTTCATTGAGACCGTGCAAAAACCCTGTTCGCAACACGTGGGTTACCTCCTCCAAGGAATTCCCGATCATTCAACGAGAAATTTTAGTTTAGTTGTAATTGTAGTTTTTATTTAGTTTGTGATTAAATTTTGAGTTGTTTTTTATTTTGACTGTTGTGGCTGTGAGTTTTATCTTGTTGTGATTTTTAGTTTAGCTTTTGTTTTGGTTTTGTGGCTATCCTGAAGGTTTTAGTTTTCATGCAGGATCACATTGTTATTTTATCATGCAAGCTTGCAAGAAAGAAAAGAATAGTACAACGCAGGTAAGTAAATTGCAATAAAATAAAAGTGTACCTGACGAGTCTTCTCGTCATTTCCAACTGCACTTAAAATGCATGTTAGGGCATTTAAACATTTGAATGAAAACACCTAGGTAGAGCTAAGGGAAGGTCCTGGTTGTCGTCTACAAAATCCTAATCCTATCACTTGTCAATTCCTTAGGTGTGCTTGAGGTTGATTTTCTTCATCAAAGAAAAATGAAGTTCAATTGTTCTTCTTAAACATCCCATTGGATTGAGAAAGTGCTTAGGACGAGTTCTGAACATCTTTTCAATGCTTCTGTGATCATCTTGAGTCTAGATGAACTTCATTATGTGGAAGAATTAATCATCCAGGGTTTAGTTGAGTTTTTGACGCTTGTTCAGTGAACCTGGATGTTTGATAATCCTATGAGTAAAGTGACATTTCATTCGACACTTCATTTAGGAGTTATAAGGATGAAAGCCTTTAGGGCAAATTAGTTCGTTAAGGAACTTAACCATTCTTAATTAAAGTTAAGTTAGTAATTTAAAATGATTCAGTTTAGTTATAAGGTTTCAGTTAATTTTTAAATATTTTAAATTTTTTTAAATTAGAAAAAAGTGTTCAAATTATTTTAGTTCAATTAAATTAATTTTAATGTTTAAATTGTTAAAATATAATTATAATATTTTAGATTAATTTTAATATATTAAATTGTCTTAATTTAATCATGATTTTTTAAATTGGTTTTAATATTTTGAGTTTTCTTTTTTTTATTTACTTTAATTATAAATTATTTCAAATTAATATTAATATTTAATATTTATTTTAATTCAATTTTAAATTATTTCCAATTAATTTTAATGTTTTAAATTGTTTTAATTTAATTATGATGTTTCAAATTAATTTTATTGTATTAAATTATTTTAAATTAATCTTAATGTTTTAAATTTGTTTTCATTTAATCTTAAGATTTTAAGATTATTCTTTTTAATTTCAATTATCATTTTTTGGTTTCATTAGTAAAAGTTAGGTGGTGTTTGATCAATTCATTGATTAGGGATTCAATTTCAAAGAATTAGAATCCTCCTACATCACATCCCCTAATCTTAACAATTTATGCTTTAATATGACTTAATTAATTGGGATTTCAACTTTAATGTTAAAGGTAGTTAATGAGTTTCTACCCCTTAGTTCCCTATGTTTTAATCATCCAAGAGGAAAGTTAAGAACAAATATTAACCATTCCCCTTTGGTTAAGCCTAAATAATAATTAAGAATAAAGTTCCTTAATTACCTTTATGCACATTTAAGCTTGTTCATCTCATAATACATTAAATTAAGCTCCAATGAATTTGAAATTTTTATGTCACCTCACTCACATGTTAATTAAGACATCAGAGGAGAAAATGTGATTTTTCTATTTTTAATTTAATTTATATAATTATTTTAGTAGAAAATAGGGATTTTCAATGAAAATTCAACAACATGACCAAGGTGAAACTTCTACTCATAGGAAAATAATGGAAGGTTCTTACTGACTTGAGGACCACTTGGACCAATTTTGGTGATTTCTTTAATTTTAATTTATTTATTAGAATTATTTAAGTTTTGTAGTATTAATTAATTAGAAAATAAAATTAAGGGGGAAAATTATGTTTTATATTTTTATTAAATCTCTTTGAGCTCAAGGAACTCAGAGACATAAAATTTGTATTTTTGTGATTTTTCTTTGAATTATTAGAAATATTTTAGTGAAAGGCTTGAAAATCCATTTTTTAATATTTAAAATTACTCTAAGCCTTCAAAATTTAATATCTTTACTTAGAGACTTAGATAAAATATTTTGTTGGCTCGCAAGTGATTAGGAGGCCAAATGTGAAATTTTAATAAATTTTAATATTTTTATGATTTTTATGACTTTTTAATTATTAAATATTTAAAAATAAGTTAAAAATAAAAATTTTATGAAAATTCCAATTTTAATTTTCCTGGACTCCTTTGATCTCAGAGAACTCCCAAAATTGATTTGATAAAGTTTTGAGTTTTATTTTGGGTTTTATGAATTTTTTAAGTTCAAATATGGTTATGTTACTTAGGTAATTCATTTATTGGGTTAAATTAACTCCAATTGATTTGAAATTTTTATGTGGGGTTCTCCTAATCCTAAAGCACAGTGGAGAATTGATTTATTGTCATTTTGATGTGTGGTTACTCCAAATTCATTTATTTTTAGTTTTAAGTGTTTGGTCAAATTAGGGTTATTTTTAGTGAATTAAATCAAACTATAATTTTACTAGGGTCCTCTGGTCCTAAGACACTTCCCTTAATTTTTATAGATTTTTATGAACAACATGCTAATTTCCATAATTAACTTTCAAGAGAATGGTCCTAAACTTAGAAAATAGAGAACTCCCTCTAGACATAACCTCTGACCTTAGAAAAATCAGAGAATGTTCCCAAGATTAGAGGCTACAAAAGCCCTATAGTCTCATGCCATGATGAATTATGTATGTGAATGTAGAATTGAAAGACTAAAAACAGTAAATAAATAATAAAAAATTAGACATATGACAAAATATTTTGATTTTAATTCCACATTGTTCGCCTCTGTTCACTGAGCAAGAGGGTATTTTTAGTTTATTTTACGATTTTTCTATGTAAAGATATGAAATTTTGAAGTCTGGCTATTTAAATAAATCAGAAAAATCCTAATTTCCTACTTATCCGACGCGGCGCCACCTCAACCTTAACGGCTCCGAAAGCACACACGTCGTCTCCCCATTCGGCATCGCCATCTGACTCATCACACGCTTTATGCTCCGCGGTTCTATCCGACGCAATCCTGGCCATCCAAGCGTTACATGCTCGATCTAACGACGCTCTGTCATCATCTTTGACTAGTGTAACTCGTGAGTCGTCCACACTAAAACCCTAAGATCTCGAGCTACACTTAACCAAATCGCATGGGGTTTGATCCTTTGGACTTGTCTAAGCATGGAGAACATATTCATAAGGCTAACATGCCTTGAAATTAAGTAGAATGAAATGGAGAATTCATGGAAGCTCGGGAGGAGGAGGAGTTCAATACCTTTGCTCTGAGAGGTGAGGCCTCAATCAGAGATGCGTAGCACGTTTGTGGATGTCCAAGGAGCCTACGAATTGAGCCTCTGGTCGTGGTGAAATGCCTAGACCCAAGTTTGACCTAGGCCGATTTGGAGCTTTGCCGAAAGCACAGATGGGTGGCCTGGTGATGGGGCTTTCACTAGGGACTTCATCTCTTGGTGTGGGGATGGTGTGGATGAAGTTAATTTGATTTTGGTGGATTTTTTAGGAGTGTCCTATTTCGGGCTCAAATTTGGGCTGAGAAATTGAGCTCGGACAAGTGATCTTAGGGCTGGAGAATGGTGGGGATCTTCTTCTCTTGGTTGGAATTAGGTCTGGGAGCAATTTGGGAGGGGCTCATGAAGAAAATTTTCGCACCTCAAACTTGGTTGTGAAGGAGCCACATTATAGAACTCGCCGAAGAGGGGAGCTTAGGCTTGGCAATAAGTGCCCTAGGCTGCTTAGGGTGAGGGCTAAGAAGAGCCACTAACCACTGAGGTGATCCCTCACTGACAAAGCCCAATTTTGGGTTTAAAGGGGTATGAGGGCGCTCAGGCTGAGCTATTCCAGTGGCTAGGTGATGCACCAAAAACATGTACGGTTTTTGCTATGTAATTTTACCCAATTTTGGTGATATTGCACTTTAATGAAAGGTATTTTTCATGATTTGTTGCAGGTATGATGTTTTTAGGTGATTGGAGTGAAAAGAAGAAAAAAGGAACGAATCTGGAGCAAAATGGAGCAAAATGATGAAAAAGTGTTGTTGCGCTGCCGGCGCCAGAGTGGGCGTTGCCAGCGCCCAAATCCAGATAGTCCAAAATTAATTGGACAATAGAGTGCCACCGACGCCCAAAATCTGTGGAGTTAAATTTCAAAGAGTTTTAGCGACTTTTTGAAGGGATTCCTACAGAAACTCTTGGGATTTCATCCCTATCTTATAAGTAACTATTTTTGGATGAAAATGTGTGGAGTCTAGAGTGTCTTGTGTCTTCTAGAGTAGTTTTAATGAGTGTTAAGTGTTAGGATTTAGGAGAAGAGTGTGTAGAGTGAGGATTTGAGAGGAATTCTTCTCTAAGGAGTGAAGAAGAAGGGGTAAAGTGAGAGATCGCTTCTTCCTTTCCATTCTAAAGAGAGAATCAAGTGTTGTAAAGAAGAGAGAAGAGGATTCAAAGGAACTTCAAGGTAAGTGCATTGGGGAAGAGAAAGAGATAAGTTGCATTTTCTTTTGTGATTTGTATGACTCTTCTTTTATATATAAAATCTATATTTTATTGTATCTTCTCCATGAATTCTGAGTAGTCTCCCTTGTCTTTCTTATTGCATAGAGATGTGATGATGGATTGATGTGGATTTGATGTGCTTTTAATGTAATTAAGAAATTTTGATGGTTTTTCATTTAGAACTTAATTTACTTTCGATTTGGCATATTAAAATGTTAAAATATGTTTTTGAACATTAAGTTTGGAAAGATTTAATGTCCTACAACAATAATGAAAGATCCATTCAATTTCTATGGATGAATTGCGTAGTTCATGGGAATTGAGTGCAAATGAATAGGGAAATATGTTTTGATGGACTTCAATGTGGAGATTTCAGGGTGACAGGCTGAAATCCCCAAATTGGTTCTAAGATTAGTAACTAATATCAAAGGTTAGCCTTCGGGTGAAGGGTGAGTGGGAGCTCCGAAGTGAGAACCGGTATCCTCCCAGCCTAGCCTTAGAGTTAGTGATTAAACTTAGAATATGTCAATATTCTTTTCTTACTTAGAAGAATGGGTACTCTTTTAAGGGTAAAGAATCATCTACGCTCCTATTTGGCACAATTACATAAATATTTGTTCCATATCAATCCACACATCATATTCTCATTGCAGGAGGAAAGATACTTTTCTCATATATCGAAAACCTTTTGAATAAATAGTTTAGTGTGTCTGTTAGTTAATTCTGTTCTTAAAGTTGTTGGAAGTAATTGTAGTTTAGTTAATCGTTACTGTTTCCTGCATAATAGTAGTAAGTAGTAAACTTTAATTATAATCTAAATATCAGATTTTAGTGCTACGTTATCTATATTCTGAACACTTTCTTATATTCCCAATTTACTGTGGATCGATATCCAGGACTCCATTAGAGCCCTGTATTACTTGATACGATATGTATACTTCCGTTGAATGCTTGGACTTAAAAAAATCATTATAAATATATAAATCTGAGTTCATAAATTCTTGCAAAATATAAGTTCGCTGCATCAAGTTTTTTGTGCCGTTGCCGGGGATTAAATCTTCTATAAGCAGTATCAAATTCTAGCATTTTTAAGTATATATAAAGTCAAGCATCAAGTTTTTGGCACCGTTGTCGGGGAAAATAGTAATGGAGTTAATAAAGTAAGTGAAAAAAAGTAACGGAGTTAAGAAAGTTAGTCAGAAAAAGTAAAGGAGTTAAGAAAGTAAGTTTATTTTGTAGTGTGTAATTGTGTGTTTGTTTACCTTTATTATAGTATTCATGTTTGTATATGCGTAGTAGCGGATCTATAGGTTTAGTGCCTTACAATTCGGAGTTTGAGCAAACTGTCAGAAAAATTAGAAAACAACAAGAACAAATTAAAAATCCTGGCAAAATGGTGAATAATCAAGATAATCAGGGAAATGATATAGGAAATTTGCCAAGACCTTTAAGAGATTATGCTAACCCAACAACAGATGAAATTCACATAACTATTCAAAATCCTGATGTTGCTGCTAATTCATTTGAACTTAAACCTGCTATTATCCAAATGATACAAAATAATCAATTTGGAGGAACACGTAATGAGGATCCAAATTTACATCTCGCTAGTTTTTTAGAGTTGTGTGCTACTTTTAAATATGACGGAGTGTCTTGTGATGTTGTCCGACTTAGACTTTTTCCTTTTTCATTAAGGGATAAAGCTAAGGTGTGGTTAAACTCATTAGCACCTAGATCTATTAGAACTTGAGGAGAATTATCTCAAAAGTTTCTATCAAAATATTTCCCTCCATCAAAGTTTGCTAAACTAAGAAATGATATTACATCTTTTTGTCAGTTTGAAGGAGAGTCAATATATAAAGCTTGGGAGAGATTTAAAGATCTTCTTAGAAAGTGTCCACATTATGCTTTACCAGATTGGTTAATAATTCAAACATTTTATAATGGATTAGTGGGATCATTGAGATCTATTATAGATGCTGCTGCTGGTGGATTATTAATGTCAAAACCTTTTGATGAATCATACGCATTAATTGAAGAAATGTCAACTAATAATTTTCAATGGCCCTCTGAATGGGTAAATCCTAAGAGAGTAGCTAGTGTTCATGATTCAGATATGATGACTATGATAGTTTCTTAAATTGCAGCACTTTCTAAGAAAATAGATCAATATGGAATGGATTATTCTCAACCACCTCAAGTGTTGGAGGAAAATTCATTTGGATAGATAACAAAATCTCAAACACCTTATGAGACTTTAAATGCTATTAATAAATATAACAATCCTTATTCGAATTATTATAATCCTGGTTGGAAGAATTACCCAAACTTCAATTGGAATAATAGTAATGCTAATTTTAACCCGTATTGGGCTAATAATTCTATAAATCCAATTGGAAATTCGAACAATCAAGGAAATACTAATTTTAGACCATCTTGTCCTCCTAGATTTAATAATAACCGACAATTTAACGATAAGAAGTTGTCAACTGAAGAAATGATTCTGAATATGGGAAATCAATTACAAACTCAAGGTGTTGCTATGAAAAATATTGAAAATCAATTAAAACATATTTTCACTGCACTTAATAATAGACCTTCTGGAACACTTCCAAGTAATGTTGAGATCAATCCAAAAGATCAAAACAAGGAACAACTTAAGGCTATTCAATTAAGGAGTGGAAATAAATTGGAAACTATAGTGCAAAAATAAGTTGAAATAGAAAAGGAGGAGAAAATTAAAAAAGGTTCAAACAAGATTCATCCAAACTTAGATTATCCTCTTAAGCCAATGAAGATAACTGTTGAAAAACCACCACATCCATTTCCTTAAAAATTGAAGAAACAAAACAGAAAAAATAGATTTGGAAAATTTTTGGAGTTCCTTAAGAAATAATCGATAAATATTCATTTTGTTGAAGAATTAGAACAGATGCCTGACTATGCTAAGTTTATAAAGGATATTCTGAGAAAGAAAAGAAAGTTTACAGATCATGAAACTGTTGCATTTAGCGGAGAGTGTAGTGCAATTATTCAGAAAAAACTTCCGTAAAAACTTAAAAGATCGTGATAGTTTCACTATTCCATGTGCTATAGGTGAATTTTTTTTTGGAAAAGCTTTATGTGATCTGGGAGCTAGTATTAATCTTATGCCTTTATCAAATTTCAAAAGGTTGGGACTAGGAGAAATTTCTCCTACATCTGTGACTCTTCCGTTGGCTGATCGTTCCATTACTTACTCTAAAAGAGTGGTGGAATATGTGTTAGTAAAAGTGGATAAATTTATCTTTCATGTGGATTTTATTGCACTTGATATGAAGGAAGATAAAGAAATTCCAATCATTTTGGGAAGATCATTCCTTGCTACTGGAAGAGCGGTAATTGATGTTCAAAAAGGAGAATTAACTATGAAAGTTAAAGATCAAGAGGTGGCCTTTAATATTTTAAAATCTATGATGTATCCCTCAATGGAAAAAGATAATAAATGTTTTAGGATGGATGTCTGTGATTACTTGAGAAATGATCATTTTGAAAATATATTTGAAAAAGAAAAAGAATATAAAAATATGTTTGAAGAAGAAAGTGAAGACGAAGAAAATTCAAATAGTAAGAAGAATGAAGATTTGGAGTATGTTCAGGAGAGATTCGAAGTATTAGACACTATGGAAGGTGGAGATAAAAGCTTAATTTCATCTATCATAAAACATCCTGAACTTGAGATGAAAATTCTCCCTAATCATTTAAAGTATAATTTTTTAGGAGAATCATCTACCGTGTCAGTTATTTTATCTTCAGAGTTAAACAAATACCAAGAACAAAAGTTATTGGAAACTTTAAAAAGGTACAAGAAAGCTTTTGGATGGACTTTAGTAGATATTAAAGGAGTTAGTCCTTTAAATTGTATGCACATAATTTAATTAGATGAAGAATATAAACCGAGAGTTAATCCGCAAAGGAGATTTAATCCTATAATGAAAGAAGTAGTTAAGAAAGAGATTTTAAAATTGCTGGATGCTAGAATTATTTATCCTGTTTCGGATAGTGCTTGGGTGAGTCCAATACATTGTGTACCGAAAAAGGGAGGAGTGACTGTTGAAGTGAATGAATGTAATAAAATTATACCCATAAGACAAATTAATGGATGACAAATTTGTATTGACTATAGGAAATTAATTGCCGTCACTAGAAAAGATCACTTTCCTCTTCCTTTTCTCGATGAAATGCTAGATAGAATTGCTGGACACAATTACTACTATTTTCTGGATGGATATACTGGTTAACATTAAACACCTATTGCTCTTGAGGATCAAGAAAAGACAACATTTTCTAGCTCTTATGGAACTTTTACTTTTCGAAGAATGCCTTTTGGACTATGTAGCGCACCTGCAACATTTCAGAGATGTATGATGTTTATCTTTAGTAGTATGATAGATAATGGAATAGAAGTTTTTATGGATGATTTCTCTGTATTTGGGACTTCATTTGAAATTTTCCTAAAAAACTTAGCAAAAGTTTTGGAGCTTTGTGAGAAAACAAATCTAGTTCTGAATTGGGAGAAATGTCAATATATGGTTGTAGGAGGAATTTTTCTTGGGCATAAAATTTCTGAACATGGTATGGAGGTAAATCCTGCTAAAATTAGAATGATTGAGAGATTGCCGCTACCCACTACTGTGAGAGAGGAGAGGAGTTTCTAAGGACACGCTGGATTTTACAGGTGATATATTAAAGATTTTTCTAAAATTACTAAAACTTTGTGCCGACTTTTAGAAAATGATAGAAAGTTTGATTTTAATGATGAATGCTTAAGAGCTTTCGAATTATCAAAATAAAAATTAATCACTGCACCTCTAATTGTTTCACCTGATTGGGAGAAATCATTTGAACTTTTGTGTGATGCTAGTGATTATGCATCCAAATAGCATTGGGGCAAAGGCATGATAAAGTTTTCAAAGTCATTTACTATGCTAGTAAAACTCTTAATGAGGCTCAAATTAGTTATACCACAACTGAAAGAGAGTTATTAGCTATAGTATTTTCTTTTGAAAAATTTAGACCTTATTTAATTGGAACTAAAAGTATTGTGGATACAGACCATTCAGCTATCAAATATTTAATGTAAAAAAAGGATGTGAACCCTAGACTAATTAGATGGATACTTCTTGTGCAAGAATTTTATTTTATGATAGTTGATAGGAAGGGAGCTGAAAATCAAATAGCTGATCATCTGTCAAGAATAGACTAAGAAAAATTATCTGAATTTGAAAAAGAAATTACTGAAATTTTCCCTGATGAGCAACTCTATACTATTATGGGAAGTAGTTTGCCTTGGTATGCTGATATTGTAAATTATATTGTAAGTGATATTGTACCACCTGATTTAACAAAGCAACAACAAAAGAAGTTTAAATATGATGCAAAATTCTATTTTTCGGATGAGCCCTATCTATATAAACAGTGTAAGGATCTGATTATTAGGAAATGTGTGAAACAAGAAGAAACTAATTTGATTATTCAACGATGTCATGATTTTGAATTTGGAGGTCATTTTGGTGTTGATAAAACTGCTTTTAAGATTTTACAATCTGGATTTTATTGGCCTACTCTTTTTAGAGATGTTTATAGATATATTAAATCATGTGATCGATGTCAGAGAGTAGGTAATATCTCTAGAAGAAATGAAATGCCTCTAAATTATAATTTGGAAGCTGAAATTTTTGATGTATGGGGATTAGATTTTATGGGACCATTTACTCCTTCATTTGGAAATGTATATATATTGGTTGCCGTTGAGTATGCCTCAAAATGGATTGAAGCTGTTGCTTTACCTAGATGTGATGCTCGGAGTGTTTCAAAATTTTTTTTAAAAAATATATTTACAAGATATGGAATGTCGTGAGTAATCATAACTGATGGTGGATCCCATTTTGAGAATAATCGAATTAAGAGATTAATTGAAAAATATAATATTATTCATAGAATCTCTACTGCTTATCATCCCCAGACTAGTGGTTTAGCAGAAGTGTCTAATTGTGAAATTAAAAGAAGTTTTGAGAAAACTGTGGATAATCATAAACTAGATTGGTCTGCTCGATTAGATACTACTTTATGGGCTTATAAGACTGCTTTTAAACCCCTATAGGAATGTCTCCTTATAGACTAGTGTTTGGTAATACTTGTCATTTACCAGTTGAATTGGAGCATAAAGTATATTGGGCGATAAAAGAGTTAAATTTTAATTTGAAAAATGCTAGAGAGAAAAGATTTCTGCAATTGAATGAATTGGAAGAGATTAGAAATGCAACTTATCACAATGATAAGATCTATAAAGAAAAAAGAAAATTATGGCAAAAGTTTTATTGAAAAAGATCTTGGAATTTAGATAAAAAGTTTTATTATACAACTCAAGATTGAAGTTATTTCCTAGAAAGCTTAAGTATATATGGTTAGGACCTTTGCGCATTGTAAAAGTTCATTCTTTTAGAGCTGTTGATATTAAAGATCCTAATACTGGAAAGATTTTTAAGGTTAATGGGCATCGATTTAAGCCTTACTTTAACAGGTTTCAACTTAACTTCAAAGAGGTTTTAATGCCGAGTCATCTCGATGAACTGAATGGTTTGTCGGGCTGACGACGTTAAGCCAAGAACTTTATGGGAGGCAACCCATATGTTTCTTTGTGGTGTGTTTGCTTGTTTCTTGTAGTTGTGCTTTTTAGATAGTTGTTTTTAAATCCTAATTACTCCTAAATACTTTAAAAATTGATAAATGATGGATCAAATCAAGATATTGGAATATTTTAGGCCAAAGGAAGTAAAGTGAGAATTTTTTACCACTGGAGCCGCCGGTGCGAGAATGGGCGCCGCCGGCGCCCTATCACAAATCATACACTGAACTTACTTGTTTGAGCACCGCCGACGCCTTATTGAGCACCTCCGGCACCGAAAATCTGTTTGACAGTTTTTAAGTTTTAAAATGTGAGTTTTGGCGGGATCTTCATTCTTATAACTCTTTAAACTCCTTTTTTGACATCTTAACTCCAGAAAAGTGAAAACCAACAATCCCAATTCGTATCCTATGGATTCCTTTCCCATTGAAACCCATCGATTTCGTGTTTTCAATCGAAGGAAGTTCATAAGATTTAAAGTGCAGCATTTGTTCAACAAAGTGATGATGAAAAGAAGGATTATCAAGGAAAGAGGCTTCATAAATAGAGGTATGGATAATCCTACTACTAGAATTGAAGAGATTATTAAGGAGAGACATTGGGAAGTGCTTTGCTACACCATCGCTGTCGTTGTAATTCCCGTCATGAAAGAGTTTTATGTGAATCTTCACGGGATCAATCATGGGTTTGTATTTGTGCATGACAGATTTGTACAATTCACTCCTGCACGAATTAATGATCTCTTTATGATCGAGAACATACCTATTTGCCATTATTCTAATTTCAATGCCATGATGGATAATATGAATGATGTGTATCGTTATCTGACAGATGAGAATGAAGAACGAGAAGTTAGAGAGAATGCATACATTAGTTTCCCATCTGCATCTCTCAATCCAGTATCAAAGCAGTGTAAATACTTTATTTCGGCAAAGTTATTTCCGACATTGAAGATTAGCAAGGTAACCAAGGAAAACGCCATTTTGAATTTTTGTAATCAAACTGGGAGGCCGGTTGACATTAGTAATATCATTGTGAAGTCAGTTCTAGGATTAATTGTGCAAGGATCAAAAAATGGGCTTGGACACCCGTCCAACATATTTCTGTTATATACTGAGTCACAGGTTCCTTATAAAAGTTGGGAAAATGTTCTTCTTCCATGGAGGCCTATTGATCCAACTAATCCCTATGACAACCAGGCAGTTGGAGATGAAGATGACATGAACTTACTCGCTGATTAACCAACGCAGACTTTACAACCGATTCAACCTTATTTTTCTAAAGGTTCGAGAATGATATTGAAGAGTATCAAACAGTTAGAGACTGAGGCACGGAACATTATGAATGCGATCAATAACATTTCTGATTTATTCGATCATATAGATTGGTGAATGAAAAAACAATTCGATCACACTAGTCGAATTGAGATGGGCTTGATCAATCTGATGAAGAAGAACGCGGTGACTGGTGAGGAATCATCTGACGAATTTCCATTTCATCCATTCTATAACTTGTTTATACATCAGCAATCAATTGGAGACATTAGAGGAGAGTATAGTTGTGAAACTTATGTGGAGTAATTGATGGATTCTACTTATGTTTGTTGTGTGTTTAGTTTGCTTTGCTTAGTTATATTTGGTTTGTGTAGTATTTACTCTGAACATGGATTTTAATTTGTTTACTTTCATTGTGTGCTTAGATCTTAGTGTTTTCCTATTGTAGAATACTTGGTGCATTAAATATCTAAGATTAGTTGGTTTGAATGAAAATATTTGGTGTCTATAATGTAACTTGGATTTTATATATATAAGATTGTTGTGTTTTGTTTGTGTGAAGAATTGTGTTAATTATTGCTTATGGGATGATGTAAATTCCTATTGAAGTGTTAAACATCATTGTAGACGTAAAAACGATTGAAAATATAAAAAAATTTTCAGACCTAAAAAATATTTTGAACTGGCGCCGTCGGCCCCAGAATGGGCGCCGCCGACGCGCAAATTTAGAAATTTTGGCCAATTTATTTAAATAGAGCGCCGTTGACGCCATATCAAGCACAGCCGGTGCCCGAACCCAGAAAAAGGCCTAAAACCCTCGATTTCACGATTTTTGCCTTGGGACCCGCAAATTTTTCCTTTTCCTTCATCTTCCTCCTCCATTTTTGGGATTTTGAAGATCTAGGGCTTGCTAGATCTCGTATTCAAGGAGATTTCAAGGTTATTCGACACCGGATTTACACTTCTCTTAGTAAGAGCTTAACTTTAAGTTATAATTTTTGGATTTTCACCATGGAAATCTCTCACATTGCTTATGGTGGAATTTTTGGAGTTTTAAAGAGATTTTGAGATTTCCATGATGAAATTTGCTCTTACTTGTTTAGAATAGTCTTCGGAGTTTGTTACATTGTGAATTTGGGATTTATTGGAATTTTCTTGCAAATTTTAGAAATTCACATTGCTCCAAGGATGAGTAAAGGGAAGAGGAAATTAGATTTTGATGAGGAGAGGTTCGTAAACATCAAAGCCCAATTTCGCTATAGCTCTTACCTTTACAACAAGAAGTGTATCCAGGATCGAGCTTTTGATAGTCCTAGAGGATCTGTAGAACAATTGATTGCAGAGTAGAATTGGGAACGATTTTGTTATTTCACTGCGAATGCTATTTTGGGAGTTGTTAGAGAGTTCTATTCGAATATACCTTAGACTGAGACTGAGTATGTGCTTGTTAGAGGAAAAATGGTTGAGTTTACCCCTCAGTGTATCATTGCTTTCTACCAGACTCGGGAACCATTCGTGTGTCCATATGAAAACTTTGACAATGAGAGGGAGAATATGAGAGAAGTTATTGCTTTTCTGACTGACAGATGAGGAGAATGGAAAGTAAGTCAAAAATAGTTGATAAATTTCATCGCCTCCCCATTGAATGTTGCTTCAAAAGTTTGGCATTATTTTATTTCTGTGAGACTATTACCTTCTTATCACCACAGCGAAGTTACTAGAGATAGAGCAATTCTGAACTACTGTATTTAGAAGATGAAAAAGATTGATAATGTAGCTATTATTTACAAGAATATTCAGACGATTGCTAGAGGCGAGACCACTGGAGGATTAGGACATCCTGCTTTAGTTCATGCCCTATGTGTTCAGTCTGGAGTGGAGTTCAGTAGTTCTGAAGATGTAGCTATACCTTTGAGACCAATTACAAAGAATATTATCTGTACTTATGAGTCACATGTAGGAGCCAGAGCTGAGCGTAGGAGTACTGATATTCCTACTAGGAGTTATGATGTTCCATCTACTTCTGAGCCACCTACCTTATCTGATATTATGGAGCAACTGAGGCTACAGAGTGCTAGTGTAGATAGACTTCATGGTCAGATGGATGTATTTGAGGCGAAGAGTGATGTGAATGAAGATTATCTGCAGAGGAGAGTTGAGTTCGATATTTCTTATTATGATGCTCAGGTCAGATTTATGAGGCGGGAGTCCGATGCGATATTTCCTTCTTGCCCCAGCTATACACCATATAGACCTGACCCTACTGAGGACCCTGCTGATGACCTTGTTGATGACCCTGCTGATCCTGGTGATGGAGATTGGTAGATTTTTTGTTTTTAATTCTATTGTTCTTATTGTGTTGTGTTGTACTGATGTGGTGTAGTGGATATTTGCTTTCCATATGATTTGTAACGTTGTTGGTGTATTATTATGTTGTACTGAAACATTTAAATTATTTGCTGGACTGTGTAGTACTGTGATAGTTTATTTCATGTTGTAGTGTTCTGTGGATGTTTAGATGTTTAATGTTAATTTCTCTTTACTCTTGCAAATATTTAAAATTTTTATATCACTACTACCAATTGTTGCATGCCTGCTAGTTGTAAATTTTGATTAATACCAGATAGTTGTTAAAGATTTCAAGATCCCAGCACAAAGAGGTTAGTTTTCTTCTACTCTAAACTGTTTCAAATTTAATGAAAAATTAAAGTTTGGGGGAGGGTAGAGAAATACTAACTTTTATTTGTTCTCAATTATTATATTTTAAAAAATTATTAACATAACTTATGGCAGTTGAACCTCACTGTAAGTAACTATAACTTTTTATTTCAGTAGAATATTATGGAAAGATAGGATGAAAATTTTTAGTAATAAAGGTTGATTTTATAAAACCAAGATATTTGGTATGAAAGGATTTGATTATAGTTAACTATTTAAAATAATAAAAACTGTATTTTTGAAATGTTAAGGGACTTAAAGTATTGTGTGTTAAGAAGAGATTGTAACTTTATGATGAATAATAAAGCTTATACTTAACTATAAAATAAAGAGATATTTCAGGTTTAAACTTTAGAAAGAGGAGAGTGAAGTTCAAAATCATTTAAGGGCTATCCAGATATAGTAATCCTCAATAAAAAAAAGAGAGAAAAGAAAAGAAGGATTGAAAAAAAATCCCTAAAATAAAAAAGAAAAATAAAAGAAAAGAAAAAAAAGAAAAAGAAAGAAAAAATATTTATGAGGAGAAGCTTGAGGAGATGCCTAATCAGAAATTGGTTTCACTTGAATCACCCTAAAGGGAAAGCTTGATTTCATTTCAGAATTTATGTTTTAAGTATTGGCCTACATTCTAAAAAAGTTTATATGAACTCCTTTTTTATTGAGGAACTCTTAATATGACAAATTATGGTTCATCTTGAAATAAATAGAAGACTAAAACTCTTAGACTTGATTGCTGAATATTCTTACACCTGTTGTGTTAACCTGAGTTGTTAAATTTCTTTCGTAAAATATAACCAATATATTATTTTTGAATGAAAAATTTTAGTGTCCTACAGTTAAAAAGTACGTTGCCTAGAGTTATATTTTATGTAGTAAAAGGATTACTTAAGGACAAGTAATAGTTAAAGTTTGGGGATTCTGATGCACCAAAAATATATACGATTTTTTCTATATAATGTTACCCATTTTTGGTGATATTGCACTTTAAGGAAAGGTATTTTTTATGATTTTTTGCAGGAATGATGATTTTAGGTGATTGGAGTGAAAAGAAGCAAAAAGAAACAAATTCGAAGCAAAAAGGAGCAAAAATGATCAAAATGGTGAAAAAGTGTTCTGGCGCCGCCGCCCAAATCCAGAGAGTCCAAAATTAATTGCACTATCTGGCGCCGTCAGCTCCTGAAGTCGGAGGAGTTTAAATTTGAAGAGTTTTTGTGACTTTTTGAAGGGATTCCTATGAAAACTCTTGGGATTTCGTCCCTATCTTATAAGTAACTATTTTTGGACGAAAATGGTGTGGAGTCTAGAGTGTCTTGTGTCTTCTAGAGTAGTTTTAGTGAAGTGTTAAGTGTTAGGGTTTAGGAGAAGAGTGCGTAGAGTGAGGATTTGAGAAGAATTCTTCTCTATGGAGTAAAAGAGAAGGGGTAAAGTGAGAGATTGCTTCTTCCTTTCCATTCTAAAGAGAGAATCAAGTGTTGTAAAGAAGAGAGAAGAGGATTCAAAGGAACTTCAAGGGAATAGCATTGGGGAAGAGAAAGAGATAAGTTGTATTTTATTTTGTGGTTTGTACGACTTTTCTTTTATATATAAAATCTATGTTTTAATGTATCTTCTCCATGAATTCTGAGTAGTCTCCTTTGTCTTTCTTCTTGCATAGAGATGTGATGATTGATTGATGTGGATTTGATGTGCTTTTAATGTAATGAAGAAATTTGATAGTTTTTCATTTAGAACATAATTTACTTTTGATTTGACCAATTAAAATGTTAAAATATGTTGTTGAACATTAAGTTTGAAAAGATTTAATGTTCTACAACAATAATGAAAGATCCATTCAATTTTTATGGATGAACTTCGCAGTTCATGGGAATTGAGTGCAAATGAATAGAGAAATATGTTTTGATGGACTTCAATGTGGAGATTTTAGGGTGACAGGCTGAAATCCCTAAATTGGTTCTAAGATTAGTAACTAATATTAAAGGTTAGCCTTCGGGTGAAGGGTGAGTGGGAGCTCCGAAGTGAGAGCCGGTATCCTTCCAGCCTAGCGTTAGAGTTAGTGACTAAACTTAGAATATGTCAATGTTCTTTTCTTACTTAGAAGAGGGGGTACTCTTTTAAGGATAAGGAATCATCTATGCTCCGATTTGGCATAATAACATAAATATTTGTTCCATATTAATCCACACATCATATTCTCATTTCAAGAGGAAAGATACTTTTCTCATATATCGTAAACCTTTCTAATACTTAGTTTAGTGTGTCTGTTAGTTAATTCTGTTCTTAAAGTTGTTAGAAGTAATTGTAGTTTAGTTAATCATTATTATTTCCTGCATAATAGGAGTAAGTGACCCAATTTTTGTAGTTCCAAATATAAGAATTTGTTACCACTACTAGAAAATTTAATTTCTGGCAAAGGCGCGAAACACTTGACCCGGAATAACTTGCTATATAGATGTGTACCAAATTTTAATTTACGGCAATAACATTAAATAAAACTTGATTGCTACTGAATGCTAGGCTGTTAGTGATTAATACTTTTTAAATATATGTTTACATAGCAAAATATAATTTTTAAAGGAAAATATTTTATATACTTTTTTGGGTACTACGCAAGTATATGTATCGTTTCAAGTAATAAAAGGCTTTGAAACAAAGACCCCAGTATCGATCCCATGGGGAAAAAAGGGTAATAAATTTTTAAATATTGTATTTCAAAATCTTTTTCTATTTTAATCTAACTATAAATTACTTTTAATTTACTAGATGCAGATAAAGAAAACATTAATAAGAAAATTATTTTGTGAAAACAATATAAAACAAACAACTTTCTTCCTTTCAATTAATCCAAGATTTTTAAGATAATTTAATATTCGTTGGAAAATCTATTTTATGGTATTGTGCCAAATAGAAGCATTCTGATTCTTTACCCTTTGATCCAGGGGCAAGAACATTGGCTAATCTACAGATCAGGTCCGGATGTATTGTTAGTAGAATGGGTTAATCTAGGCTCACACTACTAGATGTCCAAGGGTGGCTATGGTCGGCCCTACTAGTGACCCTTTCCTTATCTATAAATCAAATTATAAGAATTTAGTCTGTCACTCTAAAAACTTATCAATTCTACGCCCTTTAAATCTTATCTTCCTATTTATTTACACTTCACCTTGAATAACCCGCGCATGGCCTTTGACTACCCAAGGATTCATGTGACATCTACAAGTTAAGAGTTCTTCTCCTTCTAGATCTCAAAACTCTTCAACAGGTTTTAACAATTTAAATGGCCAATTTAAAAAGTAAAGTAAGATCAGGTATTAATATCATCACAATGTTTTGAAAATATTTTGATTTTGAATTCTCCATCGAATTTTATATTTTCTTATTTATCTTTTCATAATTAAAAGAAGAAAGTAAACTAAGTACTCAGAACACATTGAATATAAACAACAAAACATAATAAATAAACTTTAAATCAAAAATAAATACTTATCTCAAATATTCCTTCTACAGATCTTCTGATTCCTACTAACTCCACAGTGTAATGAACTCCAAATGCAACAACTTGAAAATAAACTCACTAAACTAAATAAAAGTGGACCTAAATTTCTCTCTCTATTTCTCTCTCTAAGGATGAGAGATTCTAAAGTGGTTAAGAGATAGGGGATACCATGGGGGCGCCATTTTCTGAAGGAGTGGACTCCTATTTATAGGCTTCAATGGTTGCCTTGAGGCACCTCTTCAAAACATGTTCAAATTTAATGAATCTTTTAGAAGGCCTGTCTAGCGCCTAGGCGCCGGAATCTTGTGCCTAGGCACCGGACACCGCGTCTAGTTATTCGCACCTCTTCACTTTGGCTCGCACCTCTTCGTGATTAAAACCGCTTTGGAGTGTCCAAATGCCAATGTATCACATGTCCTATTATCAAGGAACAACTGCCAGTCTTCTAGAATGTTCAATAACCGCTCACTCCGTCAAAATAACCTTCCAAAAGTCATCAAAAACTTGACAATTTCTGTATCGAGTCTGGCACGTAGGCGCCAACTTCTGGCGCCTAGGTGCCAGGCCATAATTTTTTATAATTCTTGTATTTTGCTCCATTTTTTCTCCGTTTTGCTCCTTTTTCACCCTTTTTACTTTTTTGGACCTTTTTACATCACCTACATCCAAAAACACAAAAATAACTTTCTTTAAAGCATAATATCCTTAGAAATTGATAAAAATCAAGGCATACAAATAGGTATTTTTTTCATGGAACAAAATCCCCTAAACTTAAATGTTACTTGTCCTCAAGTAACCCTTTTTACTATATAAAATGTATAACCTTTGGAATAAAAAGATAAATATTTAAGATTCCTTACCATTTTTGATTTTATAAAGTATTTAGTAAATTATTAACCCAATTTAATTAACTAGGTTTAATTTTAAGAATTTAAAGAATATTCAACTACCAAATCATAAGATTTCAAAATTTTCATCCATTTTGAAAATAATAGAAGTTTATTATATTAAGATCTCATAGATTATTTACAAGAAAAAGATCTTCTTGAAAAACCTTTCCTAAATAAAGATTCATGCATAAAAATTAAGTAAAATATGTAACTTGTTTTCCTTCTATAAGATAATTCAAGTGAAGCCAATTTTTGATTAGGCATTTCCTCAAGCTTCTCCTCCCTTCTCTTTTTTTTTATAGAGAGAGGATTACTATATCTGGATAGCCTGTTAATGATTTTTAACCTCACTATCCTTAACTTATATTTTCAAAATTATACATTTCCACTTAATTATTATAACATGAATAAAAATTCAAAAAGATTTTCAATCTTTTCTTTTTTTTAAGTGATAATTTTTTATTACTTAATACTTCTAAAATTCCATTATTACTATCATGAAATAGAAAAATTCCTTAATCTTATTCTTCTTTAAGTTAAATAATTCTATTCTTAAAATAAATTAAAGTTATTAAAATTTTGGTTAAGTTCACTAAATTGTTTATAATTTCAAAAATAAAAGTAATATTCAATAGATTCTTCATTCCTTAAGTTATGTTAAAAAGTTTTTATTTTAGGAAAATATTAGCTCTTTAAGGACAAATAAAATTTAAATTTGAATGTATTTTCCTTTCCCCCAAACTTAAGTTTTGGTATAATATGAAAAGTTGAAAGTATGAGAGAAAGAAAATCATAATTTTAAAAAGGAAATTTTTATATGTAAAAACGATCTCTAAAAAGAAAAATTTACTTCTACTCATGCTTTTATGAATAATAAAGATAAAATTGAAGCAGGTATAAAAAGTAAGCAAGCTAATTTTTATGATTATACTAAATTTAAAACAAAATAAAAACAGAGCAAAATTACTAATTAATAAACAGTAGACTAAAACAAACATATCATAAATTAACTCTAATCTCAATCTCAAACACAATATACTAAGAATATTCTAACAGTAAAATCTTAACACTAATCAATCCACACAGGTAAATAAACAAATCAACATACATCAAACATCAAACTAAACAAACAAACCAAACAAAATAAACTAACAATAAAGTAGCACAACATAGAGATCTATCAACTACTAGTCACTGGCTGTAGCCTCATCATCATCATCATCACCAAAGGAAAACTCAACATCCTTAGGATCAACAAATGGTGTGAAACTAGGAAAAGTAGGGAAACTAACATCATGCTCACCCTTAAGAAATCTGACGAGGGCTTCATCATACTCAGCATCATAGCTACTCTTCCTCTAGGTATAATCAGATAAATGATCAAGTTTCCTATCAATAGTATCAACCCTGAAGTGAGTTTGAAATAACTCCTCGTTCGTCGCTCTATAAGCCGATCATGCATTGACTCCCAGAAACTCGATGGTGGCTCAGAAGAAGTAGAAGATCGGGAAGTAGAAGGTCTACCTGGAGTGGGTGTAGAAGAAGAAGGAGCAGATGATCTCTTCCCTCGAAGACGATCATATATGATAATGCTCTCCTGACCAATTAGCTTATTAGTCTTCAACCTTTCCTCTGAAATATCTGCAGTGACTTCATTGCTAATACATAATGAATAAATCAGAGATGGGAATCCCAGTCCAACAGAAGTGCTGGATATCGCAGTAGAATTCACAGAATCATAAATAATACTGCCGACATCAATAGGCTTCCTTTCCTGAATGTAGTAGTTTAAGATCGCTCGATCTCTAGTCATGTCACTCAGGTGGTTGGAAGGTAACAATCTTGCAGAAATAAAATAGTGCCATGTTTTAGAAATACCATTTAACTTAGAGGATTTGAAGTTTACCCTTTTTCCGTTCCTGATCTTCCAATATCCAGTACCGTCAGTCAAATAAGCAATGATCATATCCAAATCTCCATCAGATGGAGATAATCCAGAATAGTGGCATTCTATAGTCGGTGGCAGGCCATAAAATACATTGATTCTTTCTGGAGTAAATCCTACTCCGACACCTCTGACAAAAACTTCATAATCTTCGGCATCCAGAAAATTTGCATAAAACTCTCGAACTATAGGGATAACAGCAACAACAGTGAAATAACAGAATCGTTGCCAGTTCTGTGCAACAATAGTGTTTTCAATCATCTCCCCCGGATTATAGAAACTTTATTCTGAAATGAACTTCCTCGACGTCACAAATTTATGGAATCGAAAATGCGCAGCCGTAGTAGAAAATTTGTTGCTATCGAAGTTTTCTCGTGCCTTCCCGCATTTAGATTTTGGAGCCATATAAACGTGAAAGAAAACAAGAATAAATTTAGGAATAAAAAATTTAAACTGTTTTTATGTTTAGAAAACTTAAAATAAGTTTAAAAATCCAAAGAAATCACTAAAAATCAAAAAAAATTTTCAAAATTTTGGTTCTTAGCAAAACCTAGGGAAATCTACGGTGAAAATCGAAAATAAATGATTTAAAGTGTAGATGTGACCTTGAGACGAAGAAATCGACTGGTTTCGCACCCAAATCCTTGATGTTTTGACCTCAAAATGGATTCTAAAAGCTGATTTTCGCGAAATATGGAGGAAGAAGAAGGCTTAGGCATCAATAATGGCTTTTTGGGGTATTTAAGAAATTTTTCGGGTACAGGCCAAACAGGCGCTTAGGCGCCGAATTCTGGCGCCTAGGCGCTAGACTCGCCTTTCACAAAAAATTATTTTTAAATTTAATTTTCCATCAAAACTCATAAATTCAACTTCCAATTACTCACATTAGAGTAGGGCTTTAGTTTCTAACTTCCAAAACATTTTCCAAAAATTTTAAAAATTAAATATTAAATCCAACAATCAAACATAAAGTTTAAATCAAACTTCACTAAATTCCATTTATAATCTTCAATATTGGCTCAATATATTCCATATAAGTATCATACTTGATTCAAGTTCCTAATAGATAATCAAACACAACAATTTCTAAGCAAAAACAACACACATTGAACATGAAAGCAAATACAGAAATACAATCGATTCACTACATCGATACAACGACTCAACAAACCAGATAATCACGATCTTATTACCAGAATACTCTAAGCTGCACAAGGGATATTGTGTATTCCGCTTGGAAAGAATACTAACGCTCTCGGGAAATCAGTAGTCGTCTATTCGTCAATCCACTTGTTCTTCGCATACATTTCAACTTGAGCATCTTGATAAGCCGCAAAATGATCAAATTGAAGTTTCATCTGCCATTCTAGATGTTCAATCTGATGAAACATCTCATGAAGGCAATCTCTAATGCTTTTAAACTCCGCTTCAAACTTATCAAAGCTACTAGAAATTTTTTCTAAACTTACCGCGATGAAACCATTGAAGTAGGGTTGAGGATCCTTTGAGATCTTGTCCCTAGCCTCTTCTCCAAGATTTCTTCCTTCCATTTCTACAAAAATTTCTCAAATCTCTCAAGAATGAAGTGTAATGGACGAAAATTTGATTTCTTGATGGTTAGGGATGAAGATGGGTTGATTTAAAGGTGAAAATCCTGTGAAAAACTAAAAATTTTCAGTTTTTGAATGACCCAGTAACCGTGGTGCTTAGGTGACAAATTTGGTTCCTAGGCAACGGACCTATTGATACATAGTTTAACTCGGGCACTTAGGCGCCGAATCTTGGCACTTAGGCGCCAGAACTATGTTCAACTCCGTTTCGCCTAATCGTTAAATTTCAAGGTTTAGTTCTCCAAGATAGGTAAATTATACTGTAAGAGTAATCTAGACTCAATAACACAAATTGTAAGCAATCATAATGAAGGTTAACTTGATCTCCTTTTTATTCATATTTAGAATAGAGTGATCCAATTTCTAAATCTTACATATTTCAAAATAATCTTCAGCTTAAGTCAACAAAGACTTATAAGCATCAATTTTTCTAAAGTAATATAAAATTAGTCAAGATCGAGGCATAACCTTACATTAAAAACATGAAAACACTCAAAATAAAAGATAATTATGGGTTGCCTCTTACAAAGCGCTTGGTTTAACGTCGTCAGCCCGACTTAAGTAAATTTTTAATCAGGTTGACTCAATTCATAAGCCTCCTTATAAATCATTTTAATATCTCCCAAATAAGGCTTCAATCTTAATCCATTTACTTTAAAAATTTTTCTTGTTTTGGGGTCTTTAATATCCACAGCTCCATAATGGTATACTTTCTCAATTATATAGGGTCCAATCCATTTAGATCTTAATTTTCTAGGAAAAAGTTTTAAACGAGAATTAAACAGTAATACTTTTTGTCCATGCTCAAAAATTTTTCCTGAAATTTTCTTATCATGTAACATCTTCATTTTCTCTTTATAAATACTTGCATTTTCATATGATTCATTTATTATCTCTTCTATCTCATTCAATTGCAATAATCGCTTTTCTCCTGCTTCATTCAAATTAAAATTAAATTCCTTTATCACCCAATAAGCTTTATGTTCAAGTTCAACAGGTAAGTGATAATGTTTACCATAAATTAACCGGTAAGGTGACATTCCGATTGGTGTCCTATAAGTTGTTCTATAAGCCCATAATGCAGAATTAAGTCTATCAACCCAATCAGTTCTTTTAAGATTAACAGTCTTCTCTAAAATTCTTTTAATTTCTCTGTTTGATACTTCAGCCATTCCACTTGTTTGTGGGTGATAAGCAGTTGTAATTCTATGTTTGATTCCAAATTTTTGTAGTAATGATTGAATTCTTACATTCCTGAAATGACTTCCACCATCAGTGATAATTACCTTAGGAATTCCAAATCTTGAAAATATCATTTTCTTTAAGAATTTAGAAACACTTTTCGAATCACAGTTTGGTAAAGCAACAACTTCAATCCACTTTGAAACATAATCAACTGCTAATAAAATATAAGTTTTTCCAGATGATGGAACAAATGGTCCCATAAAGTCTAAACCCCATATATTAAAAATTTCAACTTCCAATATATAATTTAAAGGCATTTCATCCTTCCTAGATATATTTCCCATCCTTTGACATCAATCACATGTTTTCACATAATGTCTCACATCTTTAAATAAGGTAGGCCAATAAAATCCAGAATTTAAAATTTTAAATGCAGTTTTATCTATGCCAAAGTGTCCTTCAAAATCGGAATCATGACATTTTTGAATAATAACAAAAGTTTCCTCATAAGGTACACATCTTCGAATTATAGAATCTCTTCCAATTTTAAATAAATGAGGATTTTCCCAAATATAAGATTTAGCATCATATTTAAATTTCTTAATAAATTTGTTATCCAATTCATAAGGTAAAATATTGCTAACTAAATAGTTAACAATATCAGCATACTAAGGTGTTTTGCATCCTTGAATAACATATAAAGATTCATCAGGAAATTTCTCATTTATATTTTCTTCCGAAATAATATCATTTTTAATTCTAGACAAATGATCAACAATTTGGTTTTCAGTTCCTTTTCTATCTACTATTTAAAAATCAAATTATTGTAGAAGTAAAACCCATCTTATCAGTCTAGGTTTAGAATCCTTCTTAGATATTAGATATTTAATAGCAGAATGATCAGTATGAACCAAGAAGATAAGGTCTAAATTTATCAAAGGCATATACTATAGCTAGAAGCTCCTTCTCAGTGGTAGTGTAATTTCTTTGTGTTTCAGTGAGAGTTTTACTAGCATAATATACAACTTTGAAAACCTTCTCATATTTTTGTCCTAATACGAGCTCCAATTGCAAAATCACTTGCATCACACGTTAATTCAAAAGATTTATTCCAATTAGGTGCAACAATGATAGGTGCAGTTATTAGTTTTTCTTTTAGAATATTAAAAGCATTAATACATTCTTTGTTAAATTTAAATTTCACATTTTTTTCCAATAAATGACAAAGAGGTTTAGCAATTTTAGAAAAATCCTTTATGTATCTTCTATAAAATCCGAGCATGACCTAGAAAACTTCTCACATCGATAATGATAGTAGGTGCTTGCAATTCAGCAATAATTTTAACTTTCACTTGATCTACTTCCATCCCTTTTTGTGAAACTTTGTGACCAAGTGCAATGCCTTCTGTGACCATGAATTGACATTTTTCCCAGTTAAGAACTAAGTTTGTTTTTTCACATCTGTTCAGAACTTTAGAAATGTTTTCCTAACAAGATTCAAAAGAAGTTCCAAAAACTGAAAAATTGTCCAAAAATATTTCAATTCCTTTGTCAATCAAATCACAAAATATTGACATCATACATCTTTGAAAATTTGCAGGTGCATTACATAAAACCAAAAGGCATTCTTCTAAAAGCAAAGGTTCCATAAAGACTTGTAAATGTTGTTTTCTCTTGGTCCTCAGGAGTAATAAGTAATTGATGATAACCAGAATATCCATCCAGAAAACAGAAATATGGGTGTCCAGCTAGTTTATCGAGCATTTGATCCAAGAAAGGTAAAGGAAAATGATCTTTTCTAGTGGCGTCATTTAATTTCCTATAATCAATACAAATTCTTCATCTAGTAACTTGTCTTGTAGGAATTAGTTCATTTTTATCATTAACAATGACAGTTACACCTCCTTTCTTCGGAACACAATGAATAGGACATACCCATTGACTAACTGAAATAGGATAAATAATACCAGCATCTAACCACTTAACAATTTCTTTTTTAACAACCTCTTTCATGATAGGATTTAAAAATCTTTGTGGTTCAATAGTAGGTTTAAAATTTTCTTCAATTAAAATTCTATGCATACAAATGGAAGGGCTTTTTCTTCTTATATCAGCAATAGTCCAACCAAAAGCTTTCTTATAATTCTTTAACACACCTAGTAATTTTTCTTCTTGATCTTTACTCGGTTCAAAAGAAATAATAACAGGTAAAGTTAACGAATTTCCAAGAAATGCATATTTTAAATGTGAAGGTAACATTTTTAATTCCAGTTCGAGGGCTTTTTTAATTGATGGTAAAAGTATATCATTTTGAGTTATGTCTAAAGTTTCCCAGTTATCTTTAATAAAATGAGTCTCTTCTTTTATTACTTCTTCATTTTCATCAGTTAAAAATTCAAATTTTTCTTCAGAAATGACTTTACATTTTTCTTGATAATGTTTCTTAATTAAATAATCAATTATATCCATTCGATAACATTTCTCTTTATCAGGGTGCTTCATTAATTTAAGAACATTAAATTTAATCTCTTGATCATTAACTCTCATGGTTAATTCTCCCTTTTGCACATCAATCATAGCTCGTCCGGTAGCTAGAAATGGTCTCCTTAAAATAATAGGCATCTCTTTATCTTCTTCCATATCAAGTACGATGAAATCTACAGGGAAGATAAATTTATCCACTTTAAGAAGGACATCCTCTATAACTCCTTTAGGATAAGTGATAGATCTATCAGCTAACTGAAGGGTTATGGTGGTGGGAGAAATCTCTCCTAAACTCAATCTTCTAAAAATAGAAAATGGCATGAGATTAATACTTGCTCCTAAATCACATAAAACTTTTCCACAAAATTTTTCTCCAATAGCACAGGGTATAGTGAAACTTCCAGGATCCTTTAACTTTTCATGTAATTTCTTTTGAATTATTGCACTGCATTCTTTACATAATGCAACAGTTTCAAAAGCTTCAAATTTTTGTTTCTTGCTTAAAATATCCTCATAAATTTTGCGTAAGTTGGCATTTGTTCCAAAGCTTCAACAAAAGGTATATTAATAGTATGTTCCTTAAAAATTTAAAAGAACTTAGAAAATCGATGATCAAGTTTCTGCTGTTTAAGTCTTTGAGGAAAAGGTGGTGGTGGTTATTCAACTTCCACATTAAGAGGTATAACAGTCTGATCATGACTAGGAGAGAGATTTTCTTTAGGTTTTTCGATCTCTTCAACCTCAATCTCTTTTTCAATTTCATTCTGCATTCTTTCTTTTAATTCCTTTCCACTTCTATGTTGCACAGCCTTAACATGTTCATGTTCTTTTCCAGTTTCCTTTGGATTAATTTCAACATTACTAGGAAGTGTTCCTACAGATCTATTATTAATTAAAATAGCAATTTGCCCCCATTTGATTTTCGATATTACGAATAGCAGTATTTTGATTTTGTAATTGATTATTCATTTGTAAAATTAATTCTTCTATTGATAACTTTTTCTGTTGATTATTAAATCCAGGAGGTTTATAATTTGGATTAACTTGATTATTCCTATTTCCAGTGGGATGAGATTGATTATTGCCCCATTGTGGTTGTGAATTATTCCAGTTAAAATTAGGATGATTTTTCCACCTAGGATTATAATAATTTGAATAAGGATTATTTTTACTTGCAATAGCTTGTAAAGTTTCAATAGTTGGAGAATCTTTAATATTAGTAGAGTTATTATGTGAAATATTAATTACAAAATTATCTAATTTTTTAGGCATTGCTGCTACTTGTGAAGCTAGGATAGAAAAGGCTTCATTATCGTGAATACTTGCCATCTTTTTAGGATTAATCCTTTCGGAAGTCCATTGAAAATTGTTATTAGCCATTTCTTCAATTAAAGTGTAAGCTTCTTCAAATGATTTAGACATTAAAGAACCTCCAAGAAGCAACATCAATAATTGATTTTAAAGATCCAATTAATCCATTGTAAAATGTTTGAATAATTAACCAATCAGGTAAAGCATGATGAGGACATTTTCTCAATATTTCTTTAAATCTTTCCCAAGTTTCATATATTGTCTCCCCATCAAATTGACAAAACGAAGTAATATCATTTCTTAATTTAGCAGTTTTAGAAGGAGGAAAATATTTAGCAAGGAATTTTTGTGTCATTTCAGCCCATGTTTTAATAGAACCAGTTGCTAATGAGTTTAACCACATCTTTACTTTATCTCTTAAGGAAAAAGGAAAGAGTCTAAGTCTAATAGCATCATCAGAAACATTATTATATTTATAAGTAGCACAAAGTTCTAAAAAACTAACAAGGTGTAAATTTCGATCCTCATTTGATGTTCCACCAAATTGATTGTCTTGCACCATTTGAATAATAGACGGTTTAAGTTCAAAAGAATTAGCATCTACAGTGGGTATTTGAATACTGCTATGAAGTTCATCAACTGTAGGCTTAGCATAATACCTTAATGGTTTATTAACATTTTGATCATTAAGTTAAATTGGGTTTTGTAAAGTAGCTATTTCTTAAAATTTTTGAATTTGTTTTCCCTTTTTAATTTTTCTAATTGTTCTTTCTAGTTCAAAATCTAAAGGTATTAATCCTTCAGAACCAAAACTATGCATAAAAAAATAAAGCAGAAAAAATTTTTATTTTATTTTTATATTTTTATTTTTATATTTTTATTTTTATATTATTATATTTTTTAATGTTTTTGGAAATATAATATTTAAAAATCTATAAATTGTACCTCTTATTCCCCGGCAACGGCGCCAAAAACTTGACCCGATTTTTGTATTTCCAAATGCAAGAATTTGTTACCACTGCTAGAAAATTTAATTTCTAGCAAAGGCGCGAAACACTTTACCCGGAATAACTTGCTATATAGATGTGAACCAAATTTTAATTTACGACAATAGCATTAAATAAAACTTGATTGCTACTGAATGCTAGGCCGTTAGTGATTAATACTTTTTAAATATATGTTTATATAGCAAAATATAATTTTTAAAGGAAAATATTTTATATACTTTTTTGGGTACTACGCAAGTATACGTATCGTTTCAAGTAATAAAGGGCTATGAAACAAAGACCCCGGTATTGATCCCACGAGGAAAAAGGGGTAAGAAATTTTTAAATATTGTATTTTGAAATCTTTTTGTATTTTAATCTAACTATAAATTAATTTTAATATGTAGATAAAGAAAATAATAATAAGAAAATGATTTTGTGAAAATAATATAAAACAAACAACTTTATTCCTTTCAATTAATCCAAGATTTTTAAGATAATTTAATATTCGTTGGAGAATCTATTTTATGGTATTGTGCCAAATATAAGCATTCCTATTCTTTACCCATTGATCCAGGCGCAAAAAACATTGGCTAATCTACAAATCAGGTCCGGATGTATTGTTAGTAGAATAGGTTAATCTAGGCTCACACTACTAGATGTCCAAGGGTGGCTATGGTCGGCCCTACTAGTGAACATTTCCTTATCTATAAATCCAATTATAAGAATTTAGTTTATCACTCTAAAAACTTATCAATTCTACGCCCTTTAAATCTTATCTTCCTATTTATTTGCACTTCACCTTAAATAGCCCGCGCATGGCCTTCGACTACCAAAGGATTCATGTGACATCTACAAGTTAAGAGTTCTTCTCCTTCTAGGTCTCAAAACTCTTCAACAGGTTTTAACAATTTAAATGACCAATTTAAAAAGTAAAGTAAGATCGGGTATTAATATCATCACAATGTTTTGAAAATATTTTGATTTTCAATTCTCCATCAAATTTTATATTATCTTATTTATCTTTTCATAATTGAAGGAAGAAAGTAAACTAACTACTCAGAACACATTGAATATAAATAGCAAAACATAATAAATAAACTTTGAATCAAAAATAAAATACTTATCTCAAATATTTCTTCTACAGATCTTCTGATTCCTACTGACTCCACAATGTAATGAACTCTAAATGCAACAACTTGAAAATAAACTCACTAAACTATATAAAAGTGGCCCTAAATTTCTCTCTCTATTTCTTTCTATAAGGATGAGAGATTCTAAAGTGTCTAAGAGATAGGGGATACAATGGGGGCACCATTTTCTGAAGGAGTGGACTCCTATTTATAGGCTTCAAGGGTTTCCTTGAGGAACCTCTTCAAAACATGTCGAAATTCAATGAATCTTCTAGAAGGTCTATCTGGCGCCTAGGCGCCGGATCTGGTGCCTAGGCGCAGGAAACCGCGTCCAGTTCTTCGCACCTCTTCACTTTGTCTCGCACCTCTTCGCGATTAAAACCATTTTGGAGTGTCCAAATGCAATGTATCATATGTCCTATTATCAAGGAACAACTGCCAGTCTTTTAGAATGTCCAATAACCGCTCACTCCTTCAAAATAATCGTCCAAAAGTCGTCAAAAACTTGACAATTTTTGTATCGAGTCTGGCGCATAGGCGCCAACTTCTGGCGCCTAGGCGCCATGCCAAAATTTTTTATAATTCTTGTATTTTTCTCCATTTTTGCTCCCTTTTCACCCTTTTTCATTTTTTGGACCTTTTTACATCACCTACATCCAAAAATAGAAAAATACCTTTCATTAAAGCATAATATCCTTAGAAATTGATAAAAATCAAGGCATAAAAATAGGTATTTTTTTCATGGATCAGTAAGTAGTAAACTTTAATTACAAATTAAATATTAGATTTTAGTGATACGTTACCTATATTGTGAACGCTTTCTTATATTCCAAATTTCCCTGTGGATTGATATCCAGGACTCCATTAGAGCTCTGTATTACTTGATACGTTTCGTATACTTGCATTGAATTCTTGAACTTAACAAAATCATTATAAATATATAAATCTAAGTTCATAAATTCTTGCAAAATATATGTCTACTGCATCAAATTTTTTGTGCCGTTGTCAGGGATTAAATCTTCTAGCAGTGGTACCAAATTCTTGCATTTTTAAGTATCTATAAAGTCAAGCATCACTAGGGCGGCCGACAAGGATAAGGCAGGCGGCTGGCAGGCTGAGGAAGAGTGGGGAAGGAGCTCAGTGCATTCAATTTGGCAGAGGGGTTGGTTAAACAAGAGTTTAAGGATGGGACTTAAGCTTAGCCAAAAGGCTAAACCCAATGGTCTAAAGTGGTGGACCTTTGCTCCATGGCTCAAAAGGCCTAGGTTAGGTTAGGTTAAACCAGTCCTAGGAGGTCTAAGGTTGGCTACCATGGAGTGGGTTTAGTCAAATTGGTTCAATTGGGTTTAATTTAAGTCTCATTAGGTCATAGGTCCAACTTAGGTCACATTGGGTTTAGGTTAGTCTAGCTTAGGTTTGATCTTGAGTTGGGCCAAATTGATTATGCAAGATTGTGTATATGATTGTAAGGAAGATTTTTCATAAAGTCTTTGAGTAGTTTTGAGTTCATTTTGGGGTTCAATTTGGTAGATTTTAGGATTTTTGCCAATTTAGGGTAATTGGCTAAGTTTGGGTTTAGGTTGGGCTAGAGTGGGGTTTAGGCCCAATTGAAGGTTTCAAATGGTTTAGGAGAATGTGGTGAAGAGTCCCCAACATCAATTGGGTGGAAATTTTAGGTTTAGGCCAATCAACTTAGAAGATTTTGGGCATATGTTTAATTTGGGCTAAAATTGGGTAAACTTGGTTCAAGTGAATTTGGGTGAGACTTGGGCTTAAATTGGGGGAAATTGATGAATCAATTCAATTTAGGGGAGATGAAGGGTTTAGAATTGAAATTGGGGAGAAATTGATTGGTATTAGGTCAATTAGGGGGATTTGGGTCACTTAGGCAAAATTGGGGAATTTTAGGTTTTAAGTAAAATTAGACTCAAATGTGGCTCAATTGAGCTTTAATTTGGTTTAGAATGATATTGGGGATGTTGAATTAAAGTTTAGAATTGAAATTGGGTAAGATTGAGATCAGTTGGGACAAGATTGGGTTTGATTTAGGCACTTTTGGGTTAAATGGATCAAATTGGTGCTTTTGGTTAAATTGGGCTAAGTTGGCCAAATTGGGTCATGTGGTAGTTGAGAAAAATAAAATTAGGAGTATTTAGGAGGTTTTGAAAATTTATGGGAATTTTTGGAATTTTAGGCCAAATGCGGTATTTAGGGTATGTGGAGATTATTTGGAGTGTATTGGGGTGTTTTGGTGGATTTAAGAGGTGGGAACTGTTTTGAAATGATTTTGAGGAATTTTGGGAATTTTAGTTTTATTTTGGGGAATTTTGGATGATTTTAGGGTGGATTTTAAGGGTATTTTAGGTATTTAGGGTATTTTGGGGCAAAAGGGTTTAGAAATTGAATTTTTGGAAAAATTGGGATTGGTTGAAGATGAGCAGTATGAAATTGTTTAAATAGAGCCATGGACCAAGGGTCACCTTCATTTGGTCCTCTATGTGTTGGTACTAGCCAAACCCTAGCCTGAGACAAAGATCTTGGGAAAACCACTTACATGAGTTTCCAAAGAGTTATGGGATCAAAGGTAATGTGCTTTATTTAGGGCTTATGAGTGTGTAGTGTGAGTGTGTATTGTGAGTGGTGTAAGCTCTAAACCTCCTAGGGTAGATCCTATGGCCTGACCACCTATAAGAGACTTCTCCTGGGCATCCTTATACTTGGTCTCTTCCTCCCAAACTGGAGCTTAGGCCTTAAGCATATGAAAACTCCCAGTGAAGTAAGAAAAGTTTGTATTTCTATGGGGAGGGTTCAATGACTAGTCTTCTAAGAAAGTCACCAGGAGATTCCTATGGCTAAACCCTAGGCTATTCTAAGGAAGACTAGACCTCAACCAAAAGTGAGGTCAACAAAAGCTTCAGCTAAACTGTTGGCCTTTGGGTAATAAATTCTCGAATATCACCAATCTATTATATGTCTTTGAATTTATTATCTTTGTGTTCTTAAAGGCTAATTCATTATCTGAGATAACTTTATGAGGAACTCTGAATCTATAAACAATTTATGTCTTAAGGAAATGAAGAACTTGTTCTGTTTTGACTTCCCTAAGTGGTATGGCTTCTGCCCATTTTGAGAAGTAATCAGTGGCTGCTAATATAAATCTATGTTCTTTCGTTGATGGAGGATCTATAGGGCCCACAATATCTGTGCCACAACATTCAAATGGCCAAGATGCAATTGTTAGATGTAATATATTTGGTGGTTGATGTAAGGCCACTCCATGAACTTGACATTGATGAAATTTTCTTGCTACTTCAAGGCAGTCAGTCATCATTGACGGCTTCTTTTTATTTTAATATTCATCTTGGGCTCAGACTGATGTGGAGCACATAAGCCTGAATGAACTTCTTTGACAAGTTCTTGAGATTTGGATTGATTTAAACATCTTAACCAAATTTGATGAAAAGATCGATGATAAAGAACATCATCTATTAAGACATAAGATAATGCTCTTTGTTTAATTTAAAGTGCAGTGGAATTGTTGTCAGGTAATATCCCAGCTCGTAAGTATTCAATAATTGGTTGTCGCCAATCATCTTTCTTTTCTTCATTGACAACAATTATTGTCATATTTTCTTTCTTTTTGTCCAAACTATCAAAATCAATTTGAGATAAAACTCGCCGTTCTTTTACGGATATTAAAATGTTATTCCCTTCAAGACAAGTAAATTCTTTTGTGAGTTTTGCCAAAGCATATACTAGAGAATTATCTTGCCTTGGAACTAGGAAAAATGCCACATTAGGAATATCTTGCAGTAATTCCATAACGTAATTAAAATATTGTTCAAGCCGTAATTTCAAAATTTTATATTTTCCTGTAATCTGATTAATAATCAGTTGAGAATCACCATAAATGTTGAGACTTTGATGTTCATTTTGATTGCCAGTTCTAATCCAACTATGAGCGCTTCGTACTTAGCTTCATTATTTGTACATGGCTTAGTTGAATGATAGGAAAATGGTATCATTCTTTTGTCCGAAGTAATAAAGATTATTCCTACCCTTGCTTTTCCAGGTATAGTGGTTTGTTCGTCTTTATTTTTTCTAGCGGAAGAAGATGCATCAAAATATAACTCCCATTGCTTTGAGTGAGAATCTATTATTTTGAATACTTGTTCATTAGGCAAATCATCATTAAGTGGAGATTCATTTAGTGTGGTGTGTGCTGCTAGAAAGTCTGCCAAGATTTGTCATTTGACAGCGTGCAACAGTACGAACGTTATATCAAATTGAAGTAACAACATTGCCCATCTTGCCAATCTTCCAGAAAGAGTTGGTCGAGTCATTAAATATTGCAATGGGTTAATCTATGAAATAAAGGTCACTTTGTGTGAAAACAAGTATTGTCTTAGCTTTTGAGCCGCAAAGATCAAAGCTAAACAATGCTTTCGATCATAGGATACCTTATTTTAGTTGGATTTAAACAACTACTTAGGTAATATAGAGCATTTTCTTTACCTTCTTCATTATTTTGAGCCGGCCATGCTCCTAAAGAATTTTATAAAGCTATAGTATAAAGGAAAAGAGGTCTTCCTAACACAGGGGCTGCTATAACAGGAGGTTTCATTAGATATTGTTTGATGTTTTCAAAAGCATATTGGCATTTTTCATCCCATACAAATTTGGTGTCTTTTCTGGTCAGGGCATTGAGAGGTTGACGTCTTCCTGACAGATTGGAGATGAAATGACTAATGTATACTAATTCCTTAGAAAGATTGTATTGTGTTAGAATTTTGGGAGAAGGCATATTCATAATAGCTTAAATATTGAGTGGGTCAATTTCGATCCCACGATGTCGAACAACAAATCCTAAAAAATTTCATGAGGTGCCACCAAAGGCACAGTTAAAAGGATTCGTTTTAAGATTAAATTTTCGTAATCGTTCGAAGACAATTCTTAAATCATATGTATGTTTTTTTTTGTATTTAATATTAACAACCAAGTCATCTATGTAACATTCAACTTGCTTGTGAATAAGCTCATCCAAAATTCTTGACATGGCCCTCTGGTAAGTAGCACCGGCGTTCCTTAGTCCAAATGGTATTACTTTATAACAGTATATCCCAGTCGGTGTTCTGAAAGCTGTATTTGGTTCGTCTTTAGGGGACATTTTAATTTGGTTATATCTTGACATTCTGTCCATAAAGGAGAATGTTACATGTGTTGATGCAATATCTACCATTAATTCAGTAATGGAAAATGGAAATTCATCTTTTGGACATGCTTTATTTAGCTCTTGAAAGTCTACACAAACTCAGATTTAGCCATTTTTATTCTTTAGTGGTACTATATTGGCCAGCCATATTGAATATTTTTCTCCTCGAAAAAAATTGGACTCAATTAGTTTCTTAAATTCTGTAATGACTTGTTGTTATATGTCAATACACATTCTTCTTGGACCTTGTTTTACAGGGACGACTTTTTGAACTATCCCTAGCTTGTGAACTACCACTTCTGGAGCAAGTCCAGACATTTCGTCATAATTCCAAGAGAAGCAGTGATTGTATTCTCTAATACTTGAACTATTACTTCTTCTTCCATATTATTAAGAGAACAGCTAATAAAAGCCAGTTTTGGGGTTTTTTTCAGTTCCCAAGTTTATTTCTTTTAATTCATCTATCGTTCATTTGATTTCTTCTTCAAATTCTGGTGGGGCATCCTCTATCATAGGATCGAGTATTTGTTCAATGTTAGATCATCTGTGACAACCAGGAAAAATTCTGTATCATCTAAAGGTCCTAGGACACCAAATCCTACTCTCTCTTAGGAATTATAATTCTATTTATTATTATTCCATAAATGCTCAAAAATTATAATGTTAGTCAACGAATTTTGCTTAGACATTAAATTATTTTGCAAAAGTTTTTGAACACAAGGAGAATAAAACTCAAAAGGAATTTTTATTGATTCCAAAAAGTTTTCATCTTTTGATTTTACATCAAAATCTGAGCTAGTAGAACCAAGTCAAAATTTTATTGGTTTTTTGTTTTCACTATGTATCTTTTTGACCACTAAATCTTCAACTTTTGTGGAAGAAAGAGGAGTTTGAGTCATAATATTTACATAGTGATTTATTTGTTCATACATAGATTCAAATTCTTTTCCTTTATCTTCCTCTTAAAGAAGTATCTTGAACTGGGGATCCTTTGGAATTGTTTTCTTCCTTTCTTCTTCTTCATAATTCAAATAAATTTCAAACTTTGGTATTTTCTTCAAGTTAGTAGCAGGGATCCCTTTTTATTGTGCTTGTCTTTGGCCATGGATCTGACCACTGACATCAACTTGTTTTTGTTTAGTTTCATTTTTGTCTTTTTTTCTTCACATTTGACACTGCATCTCTAGAGAATATTAATTTCTCTACTAGGGCATAATATACAGTGTCCTCGTGTAAACCAATTTTCTGGATTGAAAATGGTTGGACATCCCCTATTATGCAACATTCTTTTCCTTTTTGTAGATATTTGATACATTGGTGTAATGATGACAATACCATTTTATTTTCATAGAGCCAAGGTCGGCCAAGTAGAGCATTAAAAGATGTATTTGAATCAATGACATGGAATTCTGCCATTGTCAATAGATTATTTGTCTTTAAAAGCAAAGTTATCGATCCTACAGCTCGTTCTCCTTGTTGTTTAAATCCCCGTAACAAGATTGTATTAGTTAACAATCTACCGGCATCAATGTCCAAATGTGCGAGAGCTTTCAAATTCATAATATTAATTGAAGCTCCAGCGTCAATGAGTACTCTTGGAAGCATAATATCATTGATGTTCAATGTAATATAGAGGGAGCGATTTTTTTCAGTCTTGCCGAGTAGCAAATCATCGTCAGAGAATGTTTTTTTTTTGTTCTTTGAATGAATATGCTTCATTCACAGAAGTACTAGCAAGTTGAGCTAAACAGATTTCAAGATCTAAGAGAGCCTTTATAAAAAATTCTCTCATTTCCTTAGATATGGCAAGGGTGTCATATATGCTCAATTTTGCTGGTAGCTTTCTTAAATGAGCCAATACATTATAATCCACTTTTCCATGGATACCGTCTCTATTCTTTTCCAATGATCATTCTTGTATTGGAGGGACATTTTCCTTGGGTGCTACTATTTGTTTTTCTTTTCCTACAGGGGCCATTTTTGAAGGTAGAATTTTTCCACTTCTCAAGTTTTCTTCGATTATTTCATGTTGTATAATGTTCAATTCTTGAGTTTTTGAATAAAAAAATTCCAATTCTATGGAAATTGTCACTTTTACTAACTCGAGCGTAAAAGTTTCATCTTCACTGTTATTATCGTTCTGCCTGTCAGTAGTCTTGTCAGATTTACATATGATTGAAATATCGTCTATAGGATCAAAAATGACTCGCTCATTTTCATGAATATCATGAGAAATAGTCAAGATATAAGAAAAATGGGAAATGCTTTTATTTATGAACAAAAATTCATACAAAGTTAACGGTCTAAGGGATTTTCTCCCTTTGTCCAAAACAAATATCTTAGAAGCATATGACAAAGTAGAAGAAGTAAAAGATACAAAAGGAGGAGCTACCCCTATGTTTACAAGACTCTTATTTCCTTTTTGCTTCTTAGAAGATTTATTAAGAACATTCTTCGGATTGATGATCATTTCTTTATAGGATTTTCCTGGAACAATATTATTGTCATTAAAGCGATCTTCGTGAGTATTTACTTAGATCATATTTACCTAAGCTTTTTCAGTCTTCTTCAGATATTCTTTTGGAATAGTAATATTTCCTTATTTAAAGTTTTTCTCCAACCAGTCTTTGAAGATGAAGCAATCTTCAATTTTATGTCACAACATCCTATGATATGGACAGTAGTTAGGATGGTCTTTCAAATCTACCTTTGCCAGCCTTTTAGCCTTAGGTAATTTGAATTTAGGTATCTTTAGAAAACCACAAAAAATTTTAGCAAGCACCTCTGTTTTAAATGGATATTTCTTATTCATTCTATCGGCTATAGTTCTTTTATCTGTTTGTGGTAAGGTCGGTTGTTGAAATTATAATTGGGAAGGTGATTGTTGTTGTTGTTGATTTTGTCGTTGTTTCTTTTGTTCAGGTTGTATTTGCATCACCTGTTTCTCTTTTTATATTGCAGTAGTCTTCTTTTGTAGTATTTTGACTGGTTTTGTTTTCTTTGTTTTTTCCTTCTTCTTAGCTTCTTCTTAGAGATTAGTAACTTTGCTGAGTAATTTTTCAAACGGTTTTACGGTAAATCCCTTAAGCATAAATGCCATTGGGCCATCAATATTTTTAAAAAGTATTTCCACTGCATGTTGTTCTTGAAGTTGTGGCACAAATTTCATACTAAGATTTCTCCAACGTAGAATATAATCCACAAGTGTTTCTATTGGCTTTTGATTTTCTACAACCAGGTCTTAAACCATCATATGATGTTGTGCTCCAGCAAAACATTGGATAAAAAGATTTTCTAATTCTATAAAAGTTTTAACAAAACCATTAGGATGTTTAGCAAACCAGTTAAAAGCAATTCCCATTAAAATGTTGACAAATTATCAGAATAACAGGGGATCACTCCCTCCTGCATTGCAACAACTTGCTCTGAGGTGTACAAGATGTTGTCTCGGATTTCCTGTTCTGTCAAAAATTTTGATAAGTGGTGGAATAAAACCTTTAGGATATTGAACTGAATCAAATTCCTTTGGGTAGGGTCTACCCTTTGAAATTAATGATCCAATTCGTTCTTGTGCCATGGTTTCTTTCATTTTTTGTTCCACTAAATGTGAATGTTCTTTTTCGGAAATTCCACTTTGAATGGGTTCCTTATTCTTTTGTGAGCTTCAACTGTAATTTTATCTTCATGGATATGTATTGTTTCATGTTGAATAATTTCAATGGCCGATGATGGAGTTGTTAGAGATTTCTTTAAGGCCACATCCAATTCTTCCATTCTTTGTTCAACATGATTGATTTGTTCATCTCATTGTCTAATGACAAATCATAATTCTTTAGTAACATTTTCTTCATTTTTAGGAGATATTTCCCTAGCAGCACTAGTTCGTGTTTCTACGACATGTATTTCTATAACTTCTTGGCTGTGCTGGTTAGAAGAATTTTCCTTTCTTTGTGAAGCTAACAGTTTAATGTTATCTCTTAATTTATCTAATATTTCCTCAATCATTTCACCAAAACTCTTTTCAGGGGTATTATCTTGAGAAATATCCATATGAGTATCGATCATACTAGAAGCTCCATCTGAAACTTCTTATTTCCTTACATTCTTTTTAATTTAGAGTTATACTTTTTTTTATTGTGATTAGTCTTCATCTCGTTGTTTGTGCATAGGAGCCTTCATCGTTTTCGATGTTTCTTCAGCTTCCAAAAGTAATTTATTGTGTTTTATACTATTTGTCAAAGTAACTATCTCGTTCATTTTTTTATTTTGAACGGAGCTTAGTTGGCACTACAGTATTTCGACAATAAATGGACTTATCATATTGAAGGATTTTCTTTTTCATGGTAGTGGTAATTGCACATCCCATTTTATCCTGTAACTTGACAATTAAACATCTATCTTTCCGTGCCAATTGTTTGAATAAAGTGTGTATTGTTTGGATAAGTGAAAAATTTTCTTCTTTTAAAGACTGATACTACGCTCATTATATTCAACAGGTACGGGATAAAATTTTGTTTCTTCCCAAGGGTATGTGTTTTCTTTATATCCAACGAGGGTAAACTTTTCAATTTCATTTTCATTTATATTCTTTTTCTTTATTTGAGTAGGAGTTAAAGGAACGATTTTGGAGCTAGATCTAGACTCATACATTGATCTTGGAATATTGTCTTCTTATTCCTCATAAAGTCCTTTCCCTTTATTATTAACTTCTTCAAAGCTACATTGTTCCATAGGAAGTTGTTGAGATAAAAGAAAAGGTTCTTCATAAGGGTTCTCATAAATATTTGGAAAATATGGAAAAGGTTCTATTATCATTGTAGGATTATTCCAAATATATTCAGCTTCACCATCGAATATTTTGAATCCGTTTTGTGGAAAGTAAGCGGCTTCATTAAACGGTGAATTCAGATCTTGAAAATAAGAAAAGTCTTAATTAGGTGAATCCATTGCTATTTTCTGTCAAAGTCTAGAGAAATCTTATGTCAAAATTTATGATAGACTTGTCTATGAACTGGAATCATTATTGTTTTATCGTAAATAATTTTTTTAAAAGAGCAAGAATAAATTATATTGTTTATCAAATGATATTTTAAAAAATAAGTATTTTAACAAAAGATGAAGAGAAATAATCTATAAAGATCAAATTCTCTAGTGGAGTTGCCACTCTCTTGTCGACGATGGAAACTCATTGCTTCCGATCTTCACCAATTCCTAGGCATCGTGTCAAGTGTCAAGGAGTCATCAGTCTATTTATATTGCCACAGTCTTTAATCCCTTTTGAAAAGGGTGAGAGAAAAGGAACAAAATAGACAATCATAGGAATAGGTAATGTCATATCTTTATAGGGAGAACTCTTGCATGTTCTTATCCTACTAGGAAAAATCATAAGTCTGGTAACCAAAGATTTTTAGGTATTTAACCTATACCGAGTTCTTTTTACTTCTCCTATAGAAGCAAGCTTCTAAAGTTAATTACATCCTAGGCAATTCTAGTTTTGCATAAAGAAACTCTTGATTAATGTTAAAATTTCATTTTTCTAAATACTTTTTAGGAAAATAAACATACAAATGTTGTATTCCTAATGTTTATCTCATTTTGTCATGAGATATTATTTATGTCATGAGGTATCTTCTATAGATATTTTATTATTTTATCTTGTCAAGTTTCATATTAATGTCAATGTTTTTTTGTCATTGTTTTAATGTCATTTTGTTATTTCTTCTTTTTTAAGTTTGTTGATTATCCTAACAGTTCCAATTTTGTTTTGTTGACGGCTATCATAATAGTCCAGTTTTGTTTTGTTCTTGTTGTCATGTTATTTTTGTTGTTTGTTTAGGTTTCGTGACTAACCTAAAGGTTCCAGTTTTGTCACTATTTTATATTTTAATGTCGTGGATCGTCCTGCAAAATAGAGTTAGCACACCCTATAACATGCAAATAAAATCTGAACAAAACTTGTCCTCATCCTGCAAAGAAAATATCGTCAGAAATAATATCGTAAAAATATTTAGATTACCTGATAAAAATGTCCGTTGTTTCAAAGTTGTCAGATATCCAATTTTGGTCAAAATATTTATTTGATATCAAAAATTGAATTTTTTATTTCAATTTATATCGATTTGGGTTTGATAAGAATTTAGATTTAATGAATTTAAGAATTAGACTTTTAAATTCAGTTGTTAACTTAATAAGTCTAATGAGATTTAAGACTCAATGTCGTTTAATTCTAAAGGTTTGGAGTTGATTTTGATTTTTAGATTATCACTTGAATTTAAATAATAATTTTAGACTCTATGTCATTAGAGTCTAAAGGTTTTGAGTTAAGTTCAATAGAAATTAGACTTTGAGAATTTAGATTCAGTATTATTTGAATCTAGAATTTTTGGATTTTCTATGTTGTTTTAAGTTTTACTTGTTAGTTTTAAATTTAATTTATCGATTTAAGTTTAATTTGTTAATTTATGTCAAGTCAGGTCGATTTATGTCAAATTGTGTCGAGTTTGGTTGGATAATTGTTAAATTATGTTATTTTATGCTGGTTTATATTGTTTTAGATTTCAATTTGAATTGATCTAATGGTTTTCATCAGATTGTGTTGTGTTAAGTTTAAATTGGGTCGAACTTAGGTTTGATGTTTAGATATGTCAAGTTAAGGTTGGATTAAGTTTGATTTAGGTCGAACTTTGAAAATTAAATTTGATTTTGATTGAACATTAAAATTTATGTTGAATTAAGTTAACCTAAGTTTATGTTTGACTTAAATTATTGTTTATTTAGTTTCATGTCAAGTTAAATATGAATTATTTTGATTTAAGTCCAATATGGCTTAGATTTAAATTAAATTTTGACTTAGATTCAAGTCATATTGAACCTAGTTGAGGAAGACTTAAATCTAATGTAGGTTAGACTTAAGTTCAGTTTAAGTTTGATTAATCTTTAATTATTTAAGATTTAATTAAGGTTTAAGTTTAGTTAATCTTAGTTAGTTAAGATTTAATAGTTTAATTAAGTCTAATGTGGTAGACTTAATTATGATTTAAGTTTGATTAAGGCTGATTAAGCTTAATGTAGTTAAGGCTTAGTGATTAACTAGGTCTAATGAGTTAGACCTAATTTATGTCTTAAGTTTGTTTAATGTTTATTAAGCTTAATGTACTTAAGGCTTAATGGTTAATTAGATCTAATGAGTTTGACCTAATTGATGTCTTAAGGTTGTTTAATGTTGATTAATTTAGGTTTTATGTGGGTTAAACCTAGATTAAAAGTTACTTAAACCTAATGTCAGTATGGTCTTGGTTGATTAATTAGGTTTAATGTTGGTTTAAACCTAAGGTATAATGATTACTTAAACCTAATGTAAGTAAAGTTTAAGTTTGAGTTAAGTTAGGTTCCAGTTAGGTTGAACCTAGACTTAAGGTTGACTTAAGTTCAATATGGGTTGAATTTAACTTTAATTTAACTTGTGTTCAAGTTAGGTTGAACTTAAGTTATAAGTTTTGTTTGATAGGGGTTTGTGGTTAATTGGTTTAACTTAGGTTCAAGTTAGGTTTAACCTAAGTTATAATTTGTTTGATAGGGGTTTGTGGTTAATTGAACCTAATTAGGGTAAAGTTTAATTGGTTCAAGGTTAATTAAACAAAATTTGGGTAAGGTTTAATTGATTAATTAAACTTAATTTAGGTTAATCCTAATTGGTTTAAGGTTAATTAAACCTAATTTGGGTATGGTTTAATTAATTAATTAGACTTAATTAGGGTTAAGTATAATTGGTTTAAGGTTAATTTGGGTAAGTTTTAATTGATTAATTAGGCTTAATTAGGGTTAAGCCTAATTGGTTTAAGGTTAATTAAACCTAATTTGGGTAAGGTTTAATTGATTAATTAGGCTTAATTAGGGTTAAGTCTACTTAGTTTAAGGTTAATTAAACCTAATTTGGGTAAGGTTTAATTGATTAATTAGGCTTAATTAGGGTTAAGCCTAATTGGTTTAAGGTTAATTAAACCTAATTTGGGTAAGGTTTAATTGATTAATTAGAATTAACTAAGGCTAAGTCCAATTGGTTTAAGGTTAATTAAAGCTAATTTTGGTAAGGTTTAATTGATTAGTTAGGCTTAATTAAGATAAGTCTAATTAGTTTAAGGTTAATTAAACATAATTTAGGTAAGGTTTAATTGATTAATTAGGCTTAATTAGTGTTATGCCTAGTTGGTTTAAGGTTAATTAAACCTAATTTGGGTAAGGTTTAATTGATTAATTAGGCTTAATTAGTATCAAGTCTAATTGGTTTAAGGTTAATTAAACCTAATTTGGGTAAGGTTTATATAATTAATTGGGCTTAATTAAGGTTAAGTCTTATTGGTTAAAGGTTAATTAAACCTAATTTAGATAAGTTTAATTGATTAATTAGACTTAATTTGGGTTAAGTCTAATTGGTTTAAGGTTAATTAAACCTAATTTATGTAAGGTTTAATTGATTAATTAGGCTTAATTTGGGTTAAGCCTAATTTTTTTAAGGTTAATTAAACCTAAGTTGGGTAATTTTCAAAAAATTAATTAGGGTTATTTAGGGTTAAGCCTAATTTATTTAAGGTTTATTAAACTTAGTTTGGGTAAGGTTTAAGTGATTAATTAGACTCAATTAGGGTTATATCTAATTGGTTTAAGTTTAATTAAACCTAATTTGGGTAAGATTTAATTGATTAATTAGACTCAATTAGGGTTAAGTCTAATTGGTTTAAGGTTTGATTAAGTCTAATTTAATTAAGACTTAATGAATTAACTAGGTCTAATGGGTTAGACCTAATTAGGGTTTATGATTGATTAAGTCTAATTTAGTTAAGACTTAATGGTTTAATTAGGTCTAACAGGTTAGACCTAATTAGGGTTTAGGTTTAATGATTAATTAAATCTAACTTAATAAAGACTTGATTAAGATTGAGAGCTAATTTAATTAGGTTTTAATTATTATTTAGACCTAATTTAATTAAAACTTAATTAATTCAACCTAATGATAATTAGACTTAATTAATTTTTGGTTTGAGCTTATTGATGTTAAGTTTGAAAGGTTAACCTTGCTCATTTGTGAAATGACCCTAAGTAATCAGATTTTAACCTTATTTTGTTTTTTTAGGATTAATTAAATAATTCATTATTATTAACCCTAAAAATTCAAAATGTCATTTTAAATTTTTAAAAGCTCAAGATTTATTTTTTTTGGGTTTTTGTTTATCATAAAAAATTATTTAACAAATTTTCAATTTTATTCTTCTTAATTTTTAAATTTTATAATTTTTTATAAATAACCTCAAAGTCACATAAAAATTAGGAAATAACACCCTGAGAATTTTCCTAACCTTAGAAAAATCAGAGAACATGTCCTAATATGAGGGAATCATTTTTAAAAAAATTTAAAAATTTTTTAATAATAATTAATTTTAATAAATAAATGTCTCCATAGAGTGATTAATTAATTAAAAATTAGTTACAGAGAAAAAATTTATGATTTTTATCTCATAATTGTCTCCTCTTCATGCTGAGTTTAGGGATATTTTTGTCTCATTTTTATGATTTTTAGATGTTAAGATATTTAATTTTGATTATTTTAAGGTTTCCCTGAATTTAAATAAATCCAGATAAATCAAATAGCATTGTGTGACATCTTACTGATTGAAACGCGCTCGATCCGCCAATGGTGCAGGAATTGTTTAATCTGAGATGTTTGTCTTTTAAATAAAAGATCAGACGACTCTCCGTCATCTTCCTCCTCCCGTCTCAACCCAAACACTGTCTGAGTTCTAGGCTTAATATCTCGGCCAAATCTTGATGAAATTTCAAGAAATTTGTTTCAGAAGCTTCATCAAGTGGAACCGAACACATCCATACTAATTTATATAGGTTTTGAATTACTTCATTTCACAATGTATCAAACCAGAATGAGATTAAGGTTGAGTAATCCATACCTTGGCCACAGTGGGTCTAGCTTCAAATTGATTAGTCTGGAAGCGTCGTGTGGTCTAGAGAAGACTTTCCCGTAGTCCATATTAAGTTGAAATCAAGTCTTTATATAACTTTGATCAAAGGGAGGCTCTGCTCGAGGGAGTTGATCAAAGGCTATATTAGAGGCTATAGGGAGGCATGATTTTGATTTGGTTCCTCTTCTTTCAGTCCTTAAATGGATTTAGGATGGTTAATTTGAAGGTTTATGGAGTTTGATTTCAAACTTCCAAAATGCCTTGGTTTTAGGCTTTTTGGATGCTCTCGGGCTAGCTCTATTAAAGGGATTAAGTGGATTTCATGGCTTGATTTTAGGGTAGGATCAATTACTAAGGTCCTAGAGAAGAACTTTGACGTTTAAAGTTTCAGTGTTTGGGCATTGTATATGGTTTTTGGATTTCTTCCCCTCTTTTTTCATGTGTTCATGTTTAGCTCTATTTATAACCATGGGGATGGCTAGGGCTGAGCTTTGGATGGCTTAGGTTCACCTAGGGAGGATCTTAACCATGCTATTAATGTCCAAGGATAAGATTGCAAGCTATCGATAAAGAAATTTTATTTTTTAAAGTTTAAATCATGTAAGGTTTACCTAGAGTTTAGGTTTGGTCTTATGAATTAGATCTCCCCTATTTGCTCTTTAGGGAGGTAGATAAGGCCAGATATAACCTTCCTCATTTGTTTTCTTCACCTATTTTAATGAATTTAATCAGGGCATAACAAATAGGCTTACGATTCACCTCATGCATGGAATATTCATCATTGCATTTTACCATGGTAATGGCTTAACTCAAGCTATGTTTCTTTTTCATTGGATGATCAAGAAAATGGCTAAGATAACCTTTGCCATGGCTAGTGATCCACTAAAAATTTGATAGCTTTTTACTATTCATTTCATACCTGTTTTTGATGAAATTGCACTTTAAAGAAAAGGTATTTTTCATAACTTCATACAGGTACAATGATTTTAGGTCTTTGGAGCAAAAGAAAGCGAAAAGGAGCAAATTTGGAGAAAAAAGGGGCAAAAGGGCATTTTATTGAACTAGCGCTGAACGGGGCTGTCACCAGAGCTAGACTGCGCTATTTTTCTATACAGTTGCTACCGTATTGGCAGAAAAATACACCGAACGGCGCCCTATCCAGCGCCGGACTGCGTCCTATCCCGATTTTAAACTAGATTCATTGTATTTGGCCGGATTTTGGAGGGTTGCTTTAGGAAACTCTTGGGAATTCAGTTTTGGCCAAATTTAAACTATTTTGGAGCCAAGTTTAGAGAGGAGAGATTAGTTTAAAGTGTAGAGAGAGTTTAGATAGAGTGTCCTCTCATTTAGTTTAGGAAATCTAGTTTTTGTGTTTTCTCTTCTAAGGAGTGTGAAAGGAGAGGAAAAGTGAGAGATTTCTTCTTCCTTACTTATCTAAAGAGAGAATTGTGTGTTGTTGTGAAGAAAGAAGAGGATTCAAAGGAATTCCTTGAGATTCACTTGGGGAAGTGTTTGAGATAAGTTGTCTTTACTTTACTTTGTTTGTATGACGTTGTTTTTATATATATAATCCATGTTTTTTCATCTTTTCCTCATGAATCTTAAGTAGATTTCTTTGTTTTTCTCCTTTTCATGTGATGTGTCAATGTTGTGATATGGAAATGATGTGCCTATTTATGATAGAAAATTTGTGATGACCTTTTCACTTCGAACTGCATTAACTTTTTGATTTGGCCAATTGAATTGTTAAAACTTGTTGTGAAACATATTTTCCAACAGGAATATGAGTTCCACAAGAGAAGTGATGGCCACATTCAATGTCCATAATTGAGAGATGTAGTTCATGGGGATTGAGTGCAAATAAATAAGGAAATATACTTTGATGGGCGTAGAATTGGAGATTTCAGAGTGACAGGCTGAAATCCTCAATTTGGTCCTAATGTTTGGAAACTGAAGCGAAAGTTAGCTTCAGACGAAGGGAAGTGGGAGATATTGAATGAGAGCCAGTATCCTTCCAGTCTAACCACGCATTTGGGGGCTAAACTTATGATTAGCCAATGTTCTTTATACGCTGAAATATGGGTAAAGAATAGGAATGCTCCTATTTGGAATAATACATTTGCACTACTGATCTATGTCACAATAATCATCACATTATAATTGGAAAGGAGGAAGACTCTTTCTCGCAACTGAACTTTGTTATAAATTTAGTCTTGTGTTAGTTTAACTTGTTAGAGTTTAGAACGTATTTTGGTAGAAATAGTAACTACAACTGTTTGTCTTTATTTTAAAAATTGAACTTACTTGCAATTTTGCTGTGATTCAATAAATGATTTCTGTGATACGCCATAAAAGTAAAGCGTCCCTGTGGGGTCGATATCTAGGACTCCACTAGAGCCCTGTGTTTCTCGAGCGATACGTATACTTACATTTAATTGTGTGACTCATTATAAAACTAAATTAATATATATATATATATATATATATATATATATATATATTATATACGAGTTCATATATTTTGGAAAATTAAAAAGTTGCACCAAGTTTTTGGCGCTGTTGCCGTGGAGGTACGGTAAAAAAAAGGTAACTGTTAAAATTTAATTTTTTAGTATTTGAAATCTTATATTTGAATTACAAGTCATAATTGTGTGTGTTTGTTTATTGTTAGTGTGTTTATTGTGTTTGTATGCGTAGTGTCAGATCTATAGGTTTAATGCCTTACGATTCTGAATTAGAGCGTACTATTAGAAAAATTCAAAAAATAACAAAAAAAATTTGCAATTCTTTACAAAATGGCGAACTACATAAACAATCGAAACAAAAATACAAGCCCTTTAAGAGAATATGCTAATCCAATAGCTGATGAAATTCACTTAACTATCCAAAATCCTGATACTGCTGCTAATTCATTTGAGCTTAAACCTGCTATTATCCAAATGGTATAGAATGATCAATTTGGAGGAACACCTAATGAAGATCCTAACTTACATCTCGCTAGTTTTCTAAAACTGTGTGCTACTTTTAAATATGATGAAGTGTCAACCATTGCTGTTAGGCTTAGAATTTTTTCTTTTTCACTAAGGGATAAGGCTAAGGCGTGGTTAAATTCGTTAGCACCTGGATCTATCAGAACTTGGGGAGAGTTTTCACAAAAGTTTATGTCAATATATTTCCCTCCTTCCAAAACTGCTAAGCTGAGGAATGATATCACATCTTTTACTCTATTTGATGGAGAATCCATATATAAAGCTTGGGAAAGATTTAAAGATCTTCTGAGAAAGTGTCTACACCATGCTTTAACAGACTGGTTAATAATTCCAACCTTTTATACAGGATTAGTGGGATCTTAGAGATCAATTTTCGGTGTTTCTGCTGGTGGATCATTAACGTCTAAACCTTTTGATGAAGCATATCCGTTAATTGAAGTGATGGCTTCTAATAATTTTTAATGGTCCTCTGAGCGGGTAAATCTTAAGAGAGTAGCTAGTATTCATGATTCTGATGTGATAACTATGATAGTCTCTCAAATTGTTGTACTTTCCAATAAAATAGATCAAAACAAAATGAATTATTCTCCAACACCGCTAGTGTTAGAAGAAAATTCATCAAGGCAGATGATAGACTCTCAAATGTCTTATGAAACATTGAATGCCATAAATAACAAAGTCAATAATCCTTATTCCAATTATTATAATCCTAGTTGGAGGAATCACCCGAACTTCAACTGGAATAACTCCAATGATGTTGTTAACCCACAATGGGGAAACAATCTTATGAATCCTGTTAGAAATCTGAACAACCAAGGAAATACCAATTATAGACCTCTTATCCTCCTGGTTTTAATAATAATCAATAATTTAAGGAAAAAAAGTTGTTTACTGTAGAAATGATTTTGAATATGGGTAATCAAATTCAAGCTCAAAACGCGCAATGAAGAAAATTGAGAATCAATTGGGACATATCTTTACTGCGCTTAATAATAGACCTTCTGGGAATCTTCTTTGCAATGTTGAGATCAACCCAAAAGATCAAAATAAGGAGAAACTTAAGGCTATTCAATTAAGGAGTGGAAAAGAATTGGAACCAAGAGTTCAAAAAGTAGTTGAAGTTGAAAGAGAGGAAGTGAACATTGAGAAAGGTTCTAATAAGATATATCCAGACGAATATCCTCTAGAACCAACGAAGATAACAGTTGAAAAACCACCTCCTCCTTTTTCTGAAAGACTAAAGAAACAGAACAGGGATGGCAGATTTGCAAAGTTTTTGGAAATTCTTAGGAAATTAACGATTAATATTCTCTTTGTTAAAGCATTAGAGCATATGTCTGGTTATGCAAAGTTTATGAAGGATATTCTTAAAAAGAAAAGAAAGTTCAAAGACCACGAGACTATTGTACTTAGCGGTGAGTGTAGTCAATTATTCAGAAGAAGCTTCCTGAAAAACTTAAAGACCCAGGTAGTTTCACTATCCCATGTGCTATAGGTAAAAATTTTTTTCGGAAGAGCTTTATGTGAGCTTGGAGCTAGTATTGACCTTATGCCTTTATCAACATTCAAAAAATTGGTAATAGGAGAAATTCCACCTACATCTATGACTCTTCAACCGACTAATTGTTCTATCACTTATCCTAAAGGAGTTCTGGTAGATGTATTACTCAAAGTGGATAAATTTATCTTTCATGTGGACTTTATTGTATTTTATTTGGAGGAAGATAAAGAAATTCTAATTATTTTGGGAAGACCATTCCTTGCTACTAGGGAAGCTATGATCGATGTTCAAATAGGTGAATTAACTATGAGAGTTAATGACCAGGAGGTAACTTTCAATATTCTGAAATCTATGAAATACCCTTCAACTGAAAAACATGATGAGTATTTTCAAATAGAAATTTGTGATTATTTGAGAGAAGATCATTTTAAAGAAGTATTTGAAGAAAATCTGGAATGTGAGGATGAATTTGACAGTGAAAATGAAGATGATTTTGATGATGTGACAAATGAAAAGTTAGGATTTGTTCAAGAAAAATTTGAAAGATTGGATACTATAGAAAATGAAGATAAGAGTTTAATTCCATTTATCATTAAACCCCCTGAACTTGAGCTGAAAATTCTCCCTAATCATTTGAAGTATATGCTTTTAGGAGAATCATCTACTTTACCAGTCATTGTATCTTCAGATTTAAATGAATATCAAGAACAAAAATTATTGGACACCTTAAAAAGATATAAAAAGGCTTTTGGTTGGTCCATAGCTGATATTAAAGGAATCAGTTCATTGATCTGTATGCACAAAATTTTGATGAAAGAACTGTACGGCTTATTTTTAGGTCGTGTGTTGTATTTTGAAAAGGGGTCGCCTAACAGAAGTTGTCGGCAAATTTTTAATTTAATTTAAATAAATAATTTGAAAAGTAGTATTTGATTTTGAAAATAATTTTAAATTTGAAGATTTTAAGATATGAAATCGACTGGTCTCACATCCCGAATAGTTTACATAAACAAGCACCGCACCACAAACCGTGTATCTATCCCGAAGAATAGACACCTTGCTTGACGATGGGGCTTGATTAAATAAACTAGAAGATTTGTGACATCTGTTTGGTACTGCGAACCAATTTTATAAGCCGACAAATTCCTCTCGCTTAATATGAAAGCATTAAACGGGGTTTATATTACACGGGTTCTTAAAATTCCCTATAAGGGCGAGCCCCTATAGTTAATTACATCTTAAGTGACGGGAATCACCTAAGAAAACTCTCGATAATAATCGGTAGTTCGCTTCTCGAGAATTTCAAAGTTTAAGTTTTCGAGGATTGAATTTTGGAATTTCAATAGGGAATGGATCAAATTTGGAACATTTTGTTTTGGGAATTCAAAGGAAGAAAGGTAGGAGAAATCACAGATTCGAAGTGAACTTCGGTAATTCCCCGACTATCCTATTGTTTGGCTTGAATTCAGGAAAGTCCTAATGTTTATTTAATGTTTTGATCTTGTCAATTTTAATTAATTTGGACTTATATTTGTATGATATGATCACACAAATAGCCTCGAAGATATGAGGGTTTATGTCGTACTAAACGACTACCTCGGAGTCCTAAGACCGGTTAGGGCTTAATTTACATGACATGATCATGCAAATGCCTAACGAAGAGTTGAGGATTTATGTTGCACTAGAGCGAACTACCTCGAAATCCTATGGATTGGTTATTTAATTCTAGGAAAGTTTCTTTGAAGTAGACTCGAGTTTCTGTGATGACGATGGCCGTGCTTGCCCACCATGCTCCGAGCTCCTTGTTGTTGCAGAGGTTTAGTTTTAGAAATCATAAGTCAGGGGATGAGAAAAAGTGTTTTGGTTTAGAGAAGTCTTAAAATCCAAGTGTTTTTAGTGTTTTAGTTAAAACCAATCTTAAAATTGATTATAACAACACCGGTTAATATCCCACAGTTCCATCCTTCCGTCATCGTTATTTTTATCGGATTCACTTAGTTCAGATGAATTTGCTAAACTCAACTAAATGAGTTCCACACTTTCATTTAGACCGTAGGAAATCCCATTAGCAACACGTAGGTTACATCATCCGAGGTATTCCCGATCATCCAACAAGACGTTTTAATTTAGTTGTAATTGCAGTTTTGTGTTCTTTTTGTGATTAAATTTTGAGTTGTTTTATATTTTGAAATGTTGTGGAGGTGAATTTTATCTTGCAATGACTTTTAATTTAGTTTTGGTTTCAGTTTTAGGGACTATCCTAAAGGTATGGGTTTTCATGCAACAGTTGTTTATCATGCAAGAAAAGTAAGTGCGATGCGATTAAATAAATTGCAATGAGATAAATTGCAATAAAATAAAAGCGTACCTGGAGGGTCTTCCCGTCATCCCAAGCTGCACTTAAAACACAATTAGAATATTTAAGCAAGCTCCCAGGTAAAGCTAAGGGAAGGGTTATGGTTTTCTACCAAATTCCTAATCCCATAGCTAGTCATTTCCTATGACGTCTAGGTTCTTGTGTTTTGGTTTGAGGACGATTTTCTTCATCAAAGAATAATTAAGTTCAATTGTTCTTATAAGTATCCTATCATATTGAGGAAGTGCTTAAGAAGAATCTTAAACATCTTTTCAATACTGATAGGATTGTTTTAAGTCCAAATGGATTTAAACATAAAAATGAATTAATCGTCCGGGAATTCAAGTTTTGTTATCTTGCTCAGTGAACTAGGACATTTGAATATCCTATAGGTGAAGTAACATTTCATTTAATGTTCCGTTTAGGAGTTATGATAACTAAAGCTTTCAAGGGCAAATTGGTGTTCAAATGGTTCGTGATTTAGTTTAATTTCAGTTAACGGGTTTAAATTTGGAATAGTGTTCAAGTTGCTTTATTTTGAATTTCTTTATGTCTTAGGTGATGTTATCTTTTAATTCAATTTAATTTAACTTTAATTTAATTTGATTTGGTTTAGCTTCAATTTTAATTTAATTTATTTAATATAAATTGATTTTAATTTTAACTTGATTTTATTTTTTTTAATTTAATTTAATTTAATTTAATTTAATATGATTTAATTCAATTTAATTTAATTTAATTTAATTTAATTTAATTATTTATTATTTTTTTTAATTTAATTTAATTTAATTAATTTAATTTAACTTTAATTAAATTTAATTCAATTTAATTTAATTTATTCAATTTAATTTAATTTAATTTATTTGATTTAATTTAATTTAAATTAATTTAATTTGTTTAATTTAATTTAATTTAATCTTTAATTTAATTTTATTTTTAATTTTAATTTAATTGAAAATTTAAAAGAGTTTAATAATTTAACTTTTAATTTAATTTTAATGATTAAGTCCATTAATATTTTAAAACTTAGATTTGAATTATCATTTTAATTGGAGATTAAATATTATTGAGATGATTAATTTAGGGATTTTTAAATTAAAGAACAAATCTCTTCCTAATAATATCCCTATTTAATAATTTCAACTTTATTATTCTTCCAAATTTAATCAATTATTTGATTAAGGTTTATTTTAATTATCTTTAAATTATTTAATAGGTTTCTACCCTTTAATTATTTAAATTTCAATCATCCAAATCAGATTAAGATCAAATATTTTACTTTTTAATTTTATTAAACCTAAAGTTTTAATTAAAGGTTAAAATTTTTAATTACCATTTTTGCCCTTGAAGCTTAATAATTTCATAACTCACTAAATTGAGCTTAAATGAACTTGAAATTTTTATGTGACTTCACTCATATGTCAATAAAGACATGAGAGGAGAAAATGTGATTTTTATCTATTTAATTTATTTATGTAATAATTTTTGGTGGAAAATAGGAATTTCCAAGGAAAATTGAATAATATGACCAAGGGAAAGTTTCTGTCCTTAAGAAAATTATAGAACATTCCTAATGACCAGAGGACCACTTGGACCAATTTTGGTGATTTTTTGAATTACATTATTTTTATTATAATTATTTTAAGTTTTGGAGTATTAATTAATTTAAAAATAAAATAAAGGTTGAAAAATGAATTTTATATTTTTCAAAAATCTCTCTGATATCAAGGAAATCAGAGAATTAATTTTTACAATTTTTTGATTTTTCTTTGATTTATTAGAATTATTTTAGTGGAAATGCTAGAAAATACATTTTTTTTATTTTAAAATTACCTTAGGGCTTTAAAATTTAATATCTCATTATAGAAACTTAAGAAAAATATGGGGTTTGTTCCTAAGTGATTAAAATTCAAAATGTGACATTTTGGTGAATTTTATTATTTTTGTGATTTTTATTATTTTTTAATTATTAAAATATTAAAATAATACCAAAAAATCAACTTTTTTAGAAAATTGAAATTTTAATTTTCTTAAATTCCCCTGATATCAGAGAGGCTCCAAAACTAATTTTGTGAATTTTTGAAAAGCATTTTGAAAGTTATGAATTTTTAAAGTTCAAATTGATTAAATGGCTTAATCAACCCATTTAGTAGGGTTAACCAGGTCCAATTAACTTTAAATTTTTATTGTGAGTTCCTCTGATCTTAAAGGTCAGTGGAGAATTGATTTCAAGTCAATTTGATGTATGGTTAACTCTAATTAATTAGGGACCTATTTTGGGTGTTTAAGCCAATTAGGGTTATTTTAAATGAACTAGTTCAAAACCTATTCTTTCTAGGGTCCTCTGGTCATAAGAAACATCTCCAAATTTTCTTAGAATTTATTTCACAATAAGCTAATTATTAGATTTAAAATACTCAAAACAGTAACATGAATTTGAAAAATCAATAACTTCTCATAGGGATGGCCTCTGACTTTGGAAAATTCAGGGAATGTTCCCAAATTAAGAGGCTTCAAAAGCCCTATGGTCTCATGCCATGGTGAATTTCCTATATGCATGGAGTATTAAAACAATGTAGAGGGGAAATAAATCATTAAAAATAAAATACTTGATGAAATTAAATGATTTCTTTTCCACATTATTCTCCTCTGTTCACTGAGCAAGAGGGTATTTTTATTTTATTTTTTGATTTTTCTACACAAAGTTATGGATTTTTGAAGTTTAGGGAATTAAATAAATAAGAAAATACCCTAATTTTCTATTTATCCACGCGGCACCGCGTCAACCTTGGCAGCTCCGAAACACCGCGTGGCGCTCTCTGATTCGACACTGCCATCCGACTCAGCGCTCCGGGGGCCCGCTGTATCTTGCCGTCTCCTCATCCGACGCGATCCTGGATGTCCGTCCGCGCGTGTATTAAATGAACGACATCCGTTCATCGTCCCCAAGCCTCCTAGCCCGAGAACCGTCCGTCTTCTAGGCCTAAGATCTCACTCGATACTTGACCAAATTGAACGTTCTTATGCTCTATGGATTCGTCTCGAAAAGACGAACACATCCATATGGTTTATGTGGCATGAAATTGACTCAACAAAAATGGAGAATGTTCAGAAGCTTGGGAAGAAGAGTGAGGCCATACCTTTGCTCAGAGAAGTGTGGCTTCGATCTGAGGGTTATGTCACCTTCGATTGCGTCCCAGCAAGCTCCAGATGAAGTCTCCTGGTCTGGTGAATTGCCTAGTTATGAAAGTGACCACAGCCGATCACAAAGCTTGGAGGCTGGAACAACTGAGTGGCCTGGAGATGGGGCTTTCAGTGGGAAACTTCTCCTCTTGGTCCAGTGAAGGTGTAGGACCAGTCAATTTGAGGATTGGCTCACTGTGGCAAAGTGTCCCGGTTTTGGGTGAAATTTCAGTTGAGAAATTGGATTCTGTTGGTGGGGATTATGGCAAATTGACACTGGGGATCAACTGCTCTAAGTATGGAGTAGGGTTTGGAACAATTTTGGCAGAGTTTCGGTAAGGTTTGTGCAACTCTCTTCCCATGGCCGTGAGGGGGTAGGGTTTAAATAGAGGTGGTTGGAGAGCCTCACAGGGATGGCCAAGGGTTGGGATCAGCTGCTTTGGGCATGGGAAGAACGGCCATGGTGGCCATTGGGCATGGGGCGGCTCAGCAAGAGTGGAATTCCAAAGTTGGCTCACATGTGAGCTCTCGGGTGTGGTGTTTTCCGGCGACCAGTGGTCGGCCGGCCGAGGCTCGGTCACCATCTTGTTCGGGTGGGTCGGTGACGGGGTTTAGTGTAGGCAATTGGCAAATGCCATGTGTAAAAGGCTTGGATTAGAATGGAATGGGAGAGGGCTCATTTTGGCTCAAATTGGTCAACCCATCCCTTTGGGCTAGGTGCACCACTAAAGGCTTGGTTTAGGCTGAAGGAAAAGTGATTTGGCTCAGCATAATCAGTAGGGTCAAGTCACCATCCAAGCACAATTAGGCATAAGCATGGTTAAGGGGAATCATCGGAGTGGTTAATCACCTTTAGGAATTAAGGAAAGAGTCTCCTCCTTTTGCCCAAAATGGCATGGTGACATGTAAAGAGGCTCTCATGGCTTCCATGTGGCTCATGCATGGCTTCATGGCTCACCTTTGGCTTGGGAAAAGTTAAGTCAATTTCATGTAAATGGATTTAAGAAAATTTTGGTATTTTGATGGGAATTTGTATGGGGCTTAATTTGGAATGGCTTCATGATGAGTTTTGAAACTTAGGGATTGATTTAATTGAGGGTATGATGAGAAGAATTTGTCATATGGGCTTTGGATTGATTTTAGCCCTTTGGATTTTGGTGAAGATGAGCTTTAGGAAGGTTTCATGTAAGTGGGCTTTTAAGTTTCAAAATGAATTCATGGATGGGAATTTTGTAGAAGTTTGGGCCAAATAATTGTTGGGTTTAGTTTAGGGATATGTCATGAGTGATTTGAAATGAGTTTAGAATGATTTGGGTTTGAATTGGGTTGGATTTGGGCTTCTTTGGTGAATGGGCCAATATAGGTCAAATTGGGCTAACTTGGGCCAATGTTGGGCTAGGGTTGAAATTGATGTAAAATAAATGTTGGGAAATGTTTATGGGAGTGTTTCAAAGAGGTTTTGGCTTTGGTTGGGCTTTGATTTTGGGGTTTGGGCTTATTTGGGTTAGGTTTGGGTTTAGATCAAAATTGGGCTTTTTGGTTTTGGGTTGAATTTAAGTGGGGTTTGGGTCTAAATGTTGGGCAAATCATGTTAGTGTTTTGTTTGTAGGGATGTTAAGGGAGTTTTGGAAAAGATTTGGGGTTAATTGGAGTTGAATTGGGTGAGTTTGGGTTAGGTTTGGGTCATGGGTCCAAATTGGGCTTTAAGGCCAAAAGTGAAATTGGATCCAAATGTCAATCAAGTTGGACTTGGGTTTGGTCTAAATTGGTGTTGGGAATGTTAAATTGAAGTTTAGAATTGAATTGGACCAGAATTTGGGTCAATTGGGTAGGCTTGGTTTGACATTGGGTTCACTTAGGGTTAAATGGGGTCAAATTGGGGGTTTTGACAAAAGTAGGGTAAATTAACAAAATTGGCCCAAGGTGTAGTTGAACAAAGTGAAATTGGGAATATTTGGGATTTTTTTGAATTTTCTAGGAATTTTCTGAATTTTTGGATTTTTGGGTCAAGAGGGGTATTTGGAGGGTATTGGGAGGCATTTTTGGAATTTTTGGTATTTTTGGCTATGAATGATCAATTTGAGTAATTTGGGAATGTTTGGGATTGATTTTGAGGGATTTTGGATAATTTAGGTGATTTTGCAAATTTTGGATAGTTTCAAGGGTTTTGGGTAGGCTAAGCGGGTGTAGGGTCCCGGGGGTCAAAAATTGAAAATTTGGAAAATTGAAGATTGGGTGAATGTAAGTGGAATGAAATCATTTTGGTTTAGCCATGAAGCCATATCAAGCCCACATGAACAATGAAGGGACTCATTTGAGGCATTCACTATGTCGTTACTAACCCTCTTAGCCAAGGGCTTAGGGGTTAAGGACCATCCATGTGAGTCACCTTTATGAGTCAGGAGGTCAAGTTAGGTATGGGTGTGCTTCTAGGATGTGTGTGAAAGTGTAGTGTATATGTGTAGTGTGTGTGTAAGTCATCCCCGCACTGCACTGAGCCACCTGAGGCGGCTCTAAGGCCAAAGAGTCCTATAGGAACTCATCCTTTAAACTTCCACATTTGATTTCAACCCTCTAGGTGATTAGGGGTCTACAGTCAAGTTTGTGGAGTTTGCAGGGAGTTAAAAAGTGGTTTGAATTTCTAGGTGGTGGGTCTCAATTCTAATTCTCTAAGATAGTCAAAGGAAAAGCCTAAGGCTAGATCCTAAGTACTAAAGAGAAGAAGAGAAGACCTCTTCAAAAATGAGGTCAACATGAACAACATAAACCTAGAGTTGATCCACAAAGGAGACTGAACCCAATAATGATAGAAGTGGTTAAAAAAAAGATTTTAAAGTGGCTAGATGCTGGAATTATATATCATATTTCTGATAGTGTTTGGGTAAGCCCAATTCATTGTGTTCCTAAGAATGGAGGAGTGACTGTTGATATAAATGATCGAAATGAATTTATACCGAGAAGGCAAGTCACTGTTGGTGAATATCTATTAATTATAGAAAATTAAACACCGCCACCAGAAAAGATTACTTTCCTTTTTACCAATGGACACAAGTACTATTGCTTTTTATATGGATATTCTGGTTATCACCAAATACCTATTGCTACTGAGGATCAAGAGAAGACTACATTTACTAGCCCTTATGGAACTTTTGCTTTTAGAAGAATGCCCTTTGGATTATGTAATGCACCTGCAACATTTCAAAGATGTATGGCATCCATATTTAGCAAATTAATTGATGATGTAATCGAAGTGTTTATTGATGATTTCTCAGTATTTGAAGATTCATTTGATGCATGTCTATGCAACCTAGAAAAAGTTTTAGAGGTATGCAAAAGAATAAATTTAGTCCAAAACTGAGAAAAATGTCAATTTATGGTTACAGAATGAATTGTGTTTGGGCATAAAATTTATGAATATGGCATGGAAGTAGATCCTGTGAAATTCAAATTATAGAAAAATTACCACTTCTAACAACTGTGACAGGGGTAAGAAGCTTTTTGGGACATGTAGGATTCTACATGCGATATATTAAAGATTTTTCAAAAATTACTAAGTCTCTATGCCAACTTTTGGAAAAAGATAGGAAGTTTGATTTTAAATTTAAATTATTAAAAGCTTTTAATATATTAAAGGTAAAATTAATCGTTGCACCTATAATAGTTTCACCTAACTGGGAGAAACCATTTGAATTAATATGTGATATTAGCGATTATGCTATTGGAGTTGTTTTAGGGCAAAGACATTAAAAAAAGTTTAAATTTATATATGATGCTAGTAAGACTCCTACTGATGCTCAAATTAATTACACTACTACTAAAGAGAGTTATTAGAGATCATTTAAGCCTTTGAAAATTTTAGATCTTACTCAATTGGAGCCAAATGTATAGTGCATACTGATCATTCTGTTATTAAATATTTAATGCAAAAGAAGGATTCAAAATCAAGAATGATTCAACTGATACTTTTAATGCTAGAATTTGATTTTGAGATCGTTAATAGAAATGGGGTCGATAATCAAATAGCTGTTCATTTATCTAGACTTGAACAACCTTATTTGGATAACTTTAAAAAGGAAATCACTGAAACATTTCCTGATGAGCAATTATATAATTGTCGGCATATTTTTAGGTTGTGTGTTTTATTTTAAAAAGGGGGTCGCCTAACAAAAATTTTTGGCGAATTTTAGATTTTAAATTTAATTTAAATATATATATATAATTTGAAAGTAGCATTTAATTTTGAAAATGATTTTAAGTTTGAAAATTTTAAGATATGAAATCAAACCGAACTCACATCCCAAATAGTTTATATGAACGAGCACCGCACCACAAACCGTGTATCTATCCCGAAGAATAGACACATTGCTTGATAATGGGGCTCAATTAAATAAACTAGAAGATTTGTGACATCCATTTGGTCTGCGAACCAATTTTATAAGCCGACAAGTTCCCCTGCTTAATATAAATGAATTAAGCAGGGTTTATATTACCTGGGTTCTTAAAGATCCCTATAAGGGCAAGCCCCTATAGTTAATTATATCTTAAATGACAGGAATCATTTAAGAAAACTCTCGATAATGATTAGTGGTTTTGCTCTCAAGAATTTCAAAGTTTAAGGTTTTCAAAGGATTGAATTTTAGAATTTTCAATAGGGAATGGATCAAATTTGGAATAGTTTATTTTAAGAGTCCAAAGAAAGAGAAGTAGGAGAAGCTAAGGATCCAAGAAGAATCTTGGCAACTTCCCAAACTATCCTATTGTTTGGCTTCAATTTAGGAGTTTATTTAATGAGTTCCACACTTTCATTTAGACCGTGGGAAATCCCGTTAGCAACACGTGGGTTACATCATCCGAGGTATTCCCGATCATTCAACGAGACGTTTTAATTTTATTATAATTGTAGTTTTGTTGTTCTATTTGTGATTAAATTTTGAGTTGTTTTATATTTTGAATGTTGTGGCGGTGAATTTTATCTTGCAATGACTTTTAATTTAATTTTGGTTTCAGTTTAGGGACTATCCTAAAGGTTTTGGTTTTCATGCAACGATCTTATTTATCAAGCGAGAAAAGTAAAGTACGAGTGCATGTAAGTAAATTGCAATAAAGTAAATTGCAATAAAATAAAAGCGTACCTGGAGGGTCTTCCCGTCATCCTAAGCTGCACTTAAAACACATGTTAAGGCATTTAAACATTTCAATGAATACTCAGGTAAAGCTAAGGGAAGGGTTTTGGTTGTCTACCAAATTCCTAATCCTATAACTAGTCATCTCCTATGAAGTCTAGGTTCTTGGTTTGGTTTAAGGATGATTTTATTCATCAAAGAACAACTAGATTCAATTGTTCTTCTAAAACATCCAGTCATATTGAGGAAGTGCTTAGGGCGAGTCCTAAACATCTTTTCGATATTTGCGGGATTGTTTTGAGTCCAAGTAAATTTAGTTGCACGGGTGAATTAATCATCCAGGGGTTTAAGTTTTGTTCTCTTGCTCAGTGAACTAGGACATTTGAATATCCTATAAGTGAAGTAACACTATACTTGATACTTTATTTAAGATTTATAATAATAAGAGCTTTAAAAAGAGCAAAACAACTTATTAAGTATTTTAATGATTTAAACTCAATGATTTAATTTTAATTTTGACTTAATTATAAAAAAAGTTTAAGTTTGGAATAGTGTTCAAGTCATTTTTTTTAGATTTAATTTAAATCTTTACGTTTTAAATGATGTTATATCTCAGATTTAACATTTATGTTTTAAACCTACTGTAAGTGTTTGGTTTAACTCTTAATGATTTCATTTAGGTGTGTTGTTAAATGATTTTAATTCAATTTAATTTTAATTTAATTTAAGTTTAATTTAATTTAATTTAATTTAATTTGATTTGATTTAATTTAATTTAATTTAGTTTAATTTAATTTAATTTTAATTTTAATTTAATTTTATTTGATTTAATTTTAATTTAATTTTAATTCAACTTAATTTGATTTAATTTATTTTGATTTAATTTTAATTTTATCTTAATATATTAAATATGATTTAATTTAATTGTTAAGGTGTTAACTTGATTTAGATTTTGATTTAATTTAATCTCGACATCTTAAATTTAATTTAATTTAATTGTTAAATTGTTTAGCATTTTAAATTTTAAGTTAGGATTATCCTTTTAGTTAAGAATTAAATATTATTGAAGTGATTAATTTAGGGATTCATAAATTAAAGAATAAATATCCTCTTAATAATATCCCTACTTTAATAATCCAATTTCTATTGCTCTTCCAAAATTTCAATTAATTAATTAATTAAAGTTTTATTTTAATTATATTTGAAATGGTTAGTAGATTTCTACCCTCAATAACTTACGTTTCAATCATCCAAAATCAGCTTAAAATCAAATATTTTACCCTCCCCTTTTTGATTAATCCTAAAATTTTAATTAAGGGTTGAAATTTTTTAATTACCCTTTTGCCCTTCAAGCTTAATAATTCTATAACTCACTAAACTAAGCTCAAATGAACTTAAAATTTTGATGTAACCTCACTCACATGTCAATTAAGACATTAGAGGAGAAAATTTGATTTTTTTGTATTTAATTTATTTATGTAATTATTTCTAATGGAAAATAGGGGTTTTCAAGGAAAATTCAATAACATGACCAAGGAAATGTTTATGTCCTTAAGAAAATTATGGGATGTCCCTAATGACTAGAAGACCACTTGGACCAATTTTGGTAATTTTTTGAATTATATTTTATTTATTAGAATTATTTTGACTTTTCAAGTATTAATTAATTTAAAAAATAAATAAAAGTTGAAAAATGGATTTTATATTTTTTTAAAAATCTCTCTGACCTCAAGGAAATTAGAGAACCAAATTTTATATTTTTCTAAGTTTTCTTTGATTTATTAGAATTATTTTAGTGGAAGTGTTAAAGAAAATCATTTTTTTTTAATTCAAAAATTGTTTTAATCCTTTAAAATTCAATATCTTTCCCTAGAGACTAAGGAAAAATACTTGGTTTGTTCCTAGGTGATTAGAATTCAAAATGTGTCATTTTGGTTATTTTTAATATTTTTATGATTTTTATTATTTTTTAATTATTAAAAATATTAAAATAATGATAAAAATTAACTTTTTTAGAAAATTACAATTTTAGTTTTCCTAAGTTCCTCTGATGTCAGAGAAGCTCCAAAATCATTTTTGTGAATTTTTGAAAAGTATTTTGTGAGTTATTAATTTTTAAAGTTTAATTTTGGTTATGTGACTTAATTAATCCATTTAGTGGGGTTAAACATTTCCAATTGACTTCAAATTTTTATGTGATGTTCCTCTGATCTAAAGATCAGTGGAGAATTATTTTCAAGTTAATTTGATGTGTAATTAACCCTAATTAATTAAAGTTCAATTTTGGATTTTTTGGCCAATTATGGTTGTTCCATGTGAATTAACTCAAAACCTATTTTTCCTAGGTTCCTCTGGTCATAAGAAACATCACCAAATTTTCCTAGAATTTATTTCTCAGCATGCTAATTATTGGAATTAAAATACTCAAAATAATAACATGAACTTGGAAAATCAATAACTTCTCATAGCGATGGCCTTTGACCTTGGAAAATTCAGGGAATGTTCCCAAGTTCAGAGGCTTCAAAAGCCTCATGGTCTCATGCCATGGTGAATTGCCTATGCAAATGAAGAATTAAAACAATGCTGAGAGTAAATAAATCATTAAAAATAAAATACTTGATGAAATACTTGATTTCTTTTCCACATTATTCTCCTCTGTTCACTGAGCAAGATGGTATTTTTATTTTATTTTTGTGATTTTTCTATGCAAAGATATGGATTTTTGAAGTTCTGGTAATTAAATAAATAGGAAATAACCCTATTTTTCTACTTATCCACGCGGCGCCACGCAATGCTCGGCAGCTCCGAAAAGCCACGCGGCGCGTTCTGATTCTGCGCCGCCATCTGAGTCAGCGCGACGGGGGCTCGCCATTCACGTACCATTGCGCTGTCCGGCTTGATCTCGACCGTCAGCTCGATACACGCGCGATCCAACGGCTCCTGGTCATCGTCTACGATTGGTGTGCACCCGTGACTGTCCACACTAAAACCCTAAGAACTCACTCGATTCTCAATTGATTTTTATGTTCTTATACTCTATGGATTCATCTTGAAGAGACGAACAGATCCATACGGTTTATGTGGCATGAAATTAACCCAATCAAAATAGAGAATGTTCAGAAGTTCGCGGAGAAGAGAGAGCTCATACCTTTGCTCAGAGAAGTGTGGCTTTGATCTGAGAGTTGTGTCACCTTCGACTGAACCTAAGTAAGCTCCAGATGAAGTCTCTGGCCCTGGGGAATTGCCTAGACCTGATTTCCACCAGACTCAATTTCAACCTTTGGAGGCTAGAACAAATGGGTGGCCTGGAGAGGGGGCTTTCACTAGGGAACTCCTTCTCTTGGTCTTGTGCAGGTGTGGGTGAGTTTAATTTGATTTTGATGGAGGATTTGAGAGTGTTCTATTCTGGCCTTAGAATTGAGCTCCAAAATTGAGCTCAATCAGTGCGAGTTAGGGCAGCAGAACAGTGGAGATGGATTGCTCTTAGCTAGGGGAAGCTTTGTGAGGAGTTTGGAGGGATTCTGTGAAGGTTTGGTTCAGCCGACCTTTTAGTTGAATTAGAATATAAAGTATATTGGGCGATAAAGAAACTGAATTTTAATTTAAACGATGCTGGTGAGAAGAGACCATTGCAATTGAATGAATTGGAAGAAATTAGAAATGAATCATATGATAGAATACATAAGGAAAGACGAAAAATATGGCATGATCGAAAGATTGTTAAAAAGGACTTTGAAGCAAGAAAAAAAGTGTTATTATAAAATACAAGATTGAAATTATTTTCTGGGAAACTGAAATCTAGATGGTCAGGACATTTCATTGTCATATAAATGTATCTGTTTGGAGCTATGATTATCGAAGACCCTGAATCTGGAAGAATATTCAAAGTTAATGGCCAAAGATTAAAATCATATTCAAAGGCAGTAGACCTAATTTTAAAGAGGTTTTAATGTTGGATCAACCTGAATAACTAGAAGTTATGACGGACTGGCGACGTTAAACCAAGCGCATTTGGGAGGCAACCCATAATTATTGAGTGTTTGCTTTGTTTGATGTGTTATTTGTATTTATTTGTTAATTAATTAAGTCTTATTCTTCCTTTATTATCATTAACATCATTTAAAAAGGAATTGAACCGAAAATTGGAAAGAAATTGGAAAAAGTTAAGTTTGGCCAAATATGAACTAGGGCCGAATGGTGCGGTTATCAGAGCTGGACAGCGTCGTTGTTCAAAAAACAGTTTCTCATTTTTAAATTTGAGTTTTAGCGATTCTATGCGGTAAATCTTCCATTAGAACTCCCAAAAACTACCCCTAGATGTAGTAATACCCAAGGAATGAAGAGGAAGATCCCAAATCTTGTCCAAATAGATTCCGAATCAATGGAAACTTTAAGATTTCAAGTTTTCAACCATAGAAAGTTTGTTAGTTTCGAAGCGCAACGTCTATTCAACAAAAATATCTCAAAAATTAGATTGATTAAGAAACGAGGCTTTGTGAATCGAGGTACTTATTCTACTGCCACTAGAATTGATGAAATTATTGTTCAATAACGTTGGGAAGTATTGTGTTACACTACTACCGCCGTAGTTGTCCCGATTCTGAAGGGGTTCTATGCAAATCTTCATGGAATCAACCAAGGATCAGTTTATGTGCGAGGTAGGTTTGTCACATTTACTCCTGCAAAGATTAATGATTTATACATGATTGAGAATGTGCCAATATGCCACTTTTTGAATTTTGCCCCAACGAAGGAAAATATGAATGATATATACAGATATTTGACAGATGAAAGTGATGAATGGGAGATAAGAGATAGCAGGTGATCACTGAAAATTTTATTAAGAAATTCATACCTATTTTTGATGAAATTGCACCTTAAAGAAAGGTATTTTCTTTATTTTGTTGCAGGAATGTAGAATTTAGGTGATAAAAGAAAAAATCATAAAAAGGAGCGGATTTGGAGCAAAAAGGAAGAAAATAATACAATTTGTGCTGAGTCGCCGACGGCGAGATCGAGCCCGCCGACGGCGAGGATACGAGGAAGAAAATTCTAAAGGATTTATAACTGTCTCGCTGACAGCGAGCCCGAGCCCGCAGATAGCGAGATAGCACGGTTTGAAGATCTTCTAGAAGCCTCGCCGACAGCGAGGTAGTTCATCGCCGACGGCAAGCTAGTTCAAATGGCGCAGATACATTGAACCTGGACACTTTTTGAAGGGATGCTTACACACCTCTTGGTCCTTTGCTCACCTCTATATATAGAAGCCGAAATTCAGCTTCTAAGAGTGTTAATTGGTGTTATTGGGTGTTAAGTGTTATAAGTGTGTTATTTTGTGTTGTGTGTGTCAATTTGAGTCTTTAGTGAGTCTTTAGTGAGTTAGTGAGTTTTTAGTGAGTCTTCATTGCATCGGAAGGAAGAGTTAAAGGAACTGCGAGGAGTCCACTGCTGGGGATAAATCGAGATAAGTATTTGTATTTATTGTTTTTAACTTTAAATGAAATCCATGCTTAGTTTAGTTCCCATGCATTCCGAGTAGTTTATTAGTCTTTCTCCTCGTTTATGATATTAAGTGACTGGATGAACTAAAAATAGAAGTACTTTTATATATTAATAAATTGTGATAATTTTTACTTAAAACTTAATTTACTTTCAAACTGGCCATTTGATTTGTTAAAATGTGTTGATTATCAACTATAGTAAAAATTACATCTGATATTCGGGGAATTCAAGAGCCTTGGAAGGAAGGTGCAAACAAATAGGGAAATAATATCACGAGGCGTAGAATTGAGCATTTTAGTGTGACGGACTAAAATATTCAATTCGGTCCTATTGTTTGAGAGCCGAAGTGTAGATGTTAGCCCTCGGGCGAGGGGAACGTGGGAGCTCGAAGTGGCAGTCGGTATCCTCCCGCCCTAGCCGCAGATTCAGTAATCAAACATAGGATTAGTCAATATTCTTTACACCTGGACCAAAGGGTAAAGAATAGGAATGCTCCTATTTGTCACAATACTTTAAAATTATCAATTTAAATTCATCCATCACTTAAATTTCTAAACAAAGGGGAAAGATACTTTTTCTGAATAGTTAAGACTTATTTAGCAAATAGTTTAATTTCCTGCACTTTCAATACATATTAATTTTCTACTTAGTTAAGTTACCTAATTAAAATACTTAGTTTACTTTAATTCACTTAAATTTAGAATTCCAAATTTTCATATACTATTTTTATTATTATTATTTTAAAATTAGTTGTTATTCAATTTTCTATTTCCCTGTGGGATCGATAACCAGGACTCCACTAGAGCCTCGTACTACTTGATACAATACGTATACTTGTGTGGCATCCACAACATAAACAATTACAATTCTATACATATAATATAGCGGGATCAAGTTTTTGGCGTCGTTACAATTAAATTAAAAATATCATAATATAAAATTGTGGGTCAGCAGGTATGTAAGTTTTTCGACCACACTGTTAAATTGTACGTCGAAACACTTACATTATTTCATATGTGCAAAATTTCTCCCAACTATGAAAATCAGTAGAGTAATTAAGGAGTGTGCTATTATGAACTACTATATTCAAATGTGGATGCCTATTTATGTTGGTTCAATAATTGTCAAATCTGTTTTGGGATTGATCATTCATGGATCTAAGTATGGGCTTGGAAACCCTTCCACGATATTTCTTCTCTACAGTCAATCACAAGTGCAATATGAGAACTGGGAAAAAGTACTTCTACCTTGGAAGCCTATAGACCCAGCATAATGCATATAGTAACCAGACAATTGGTGATATGAATGACATGAGCATTATTGAAGATCAACCATCTCAGATGTCAACACCTATTCCTCCTTACTTTCCTGAAAGTTCACAAATTATCTTAAAGAAAATTAAGAAATTGGAAAAGGAAGTACAACACCTGATGAATGCAATCAACAATCTATCTGATTTCTTTGAACATCTAGATTTGAGAATGAAGGAACACTTTGATCATTCTGGATATCTTGAAGGAAGTATGACACAATTGATGAAAAGTAAAGGTTGGATTGAATAGGATTCTATTGAAGAATTTTCATGTCGTCCATTCTACAATCTGTTCGTTCATACTCAATCAATTGGAGATCTTAGAGTTGATGATAGTTCCGAGGAAGAATGAAAACTTGATTAATATATTTCTGTATTTGTGTAACTGATTAGTTTGCTTGAATGTTATATTTGGGCTTGCTTTCGTGTTTAGTTTTTAGCGTTATTGTGTTGTGGTTGTGATTGACACTGAATTTTAGAATTATATGGCTTGATGATGTGTAGTATTTAGTGTTATGTGTATGTGTTTGTATCTTGGATTTTATATATGAAAGAGATGTGTTGTGTTGCTTGTGTTAAAAAATATCATTTGCCATGACTTTAGAATGTTATTCAATGGTTAATTAAACTAATTGAACGTCGGAGCGAGCCTGAAAAGATCAAAATTGCAAAAGAAAGTCGGAAGCCCAACTTTTGAACTGGCACCGAACGACACTGTCACCAGCGCTAGACTACGCCAAAAGAATGAGAGTTTGTCCACAAGAGCAGAAAATGCACTGAATGGAGCTGCCGCTAGCTTCAGACAACGCTCGACTAGGAAAAAGGAGTGAAACTACAAATTTTCACGATTTAACCTTAGGACCTACCATTTTTGTCCAATCCATTGTCTTCTACCTCCAGTCAAGGCTGATTTTCACACCTAGGGCTCACTAGCTTTTGGATTTGAAGCAATTTCGTGGCTAGAAAAGTTCAGATTTCATATTCTCTTGGTAAGAGCTACACTTTAACCTAAAATTTTTCGATTTTAACCGTGGAAATCTCCTACATTAGGAAGATATGAAATTTTAAAGTTTTTGGAGAAACTTTGGAGATTATTCATGGATTTTGAGTTCTTATAATTTTAAATTTACCTTGGAGTCCATTACATTGCAAATTTAAAATTAATTTGAATAAATTTAGTATTTTTAGACAAATGGCTTTAAGAATTTCAAAGGGGAAGAAAAAATTTGAATATGATGAAAGAAAATTTGTGAATTTCAAGGCCTATTCACACTTTAGTACATTTCATAGCAATAAGAAATGTATTCAAGAGAAAGCATTCAAAAATCCTGGAGTTATGCTTGAAGAACTTAATCTGAATTGTCAATGAGAGATTTTATGTTATTTCACAATGCTGGGTATTGTTAGAGAGTTTTATGCAAATATGTATTATTCTGAGAGAGAATATATACTGGTTAGAGGCCAAATGGTTGAATTCACCCCTGCTCACATTAATGCATTTTATCAGTTAAGAGCACATTTTTCTTGTGAATATGAAAATTTTCCTATTACAAATGAAGCATTGGATATGATTGTAAACTTTTTGACTGATGGAAAAGGGGAGTGGAAGGTTAAACAAAGGCTAAAATTTAACTTCCCCCTTTCTACTTTAAATACTGTATCAGTTAGAGGACTTTAGAGTGACAGGCTAAAGCCCCCAATTTGATTTATTTTTTTATGTTTTTATACGAGATGTTAGCCCTCAAATGGAGGGAAACTAGGAAACTCTTGAGTGAGAGCTAGTATCTTTCCTGCCTAACCCGTCTTTAAGATTTTTAAAATAGTGAATTAACTTATGTTCTTTATAGCATCTCTAGTAAGGGTAAAGAATATAATTGTTTCTATTTGGCACAATACATTTTATATACTTCCACAAGAAATATTCTCCATAACTTGATACTGATTGGCTAGAATTTTATTTGATGTGATTGTTATAGATTTAATCTATGACCAATAATAATAACTTGGATTTCCTCAATAAATATGGGAGATTTCTTCACGATGAGTAATCAAACTGCTATGCGGCCTCATATTAGTTGCAATAGATAGAGAAATTCTACACCCATCAAAGTATATCTCCTGTCGGCATATTTTTAGGTTGTGTGTTTTATTTTGAAAAGGGGGTCGCTTAACAGAAATTGTCGGCGAATTTTTAATTTAATTTAAATAAATAATTTGAGAAGTAATATTTGATTTTTTGAAAATAATTTTAAATTTGAAGATTTTAAGATATGAAATCAAACCGATCTCACATCCCAAATAGTTTATATAAACGAGCACCGTACCACAAACCGTGTATCTATCCTAAGGATAGACACACTGCTTGATGGTGGGGCTCGATTAAAAAAACTAGAAGATTTGTGACATCCGTTTGGTCCGCGAACCAATTTTATAAGCCGACAAGTTCCCCGCTTAATATGAAAGCATTAAACAGGGTTTATATTACCCGGGTTCTTTAAAATTCTCTATAAGGGCAAGCCCCTATAGTTAATTACATCTTAAGTGACGGGAATCACCTAAGAAAACTCTCGATAATAATCGATAATTTCGCTCTCAAGAACTTCAAAGTTTAAGTTTTCAAAGGAATGAATTTTGGAATTTCAATAGGGAGTTGATCAAATTTGGAACATTTTATTTTGGGAATTCAAAGGAAGAAAGGTAGGAGAAATTACGGATTCGAAGCGAACTTCGGTAATCCGCCGTCTATCCTATTGTTTGGCTTGAATTTAGGAAAGTCCTAATATTTATTTAATGTTTTGATCTCGTCGATTTTAGTTAATTAGGACTTATATTTATATGATAGAATCATACAAATAGTCTGGAAGACGTGAGGGTTTATGTCGTATCGAACGACTACCTCGGAATCCTAAGTCTGGTTAGGGCTTAGTTTGCAATGCAAATGCCTAACGAAGAGGTTGAGGATTTATGTTGCACTAGGCAAACTACCTCGAAATCCTATAGCTTTGTTGTTTAATTCTAAGACAGTTTTGCTGATGTAGTTTCAAGTTTTGCTGACGATGATGGCCGTGCTGCCCACCATGCTCCAAGCTCCTTGTTGTTGCAGAGGTTTGGTTTTAGAAGTCATAAATCAGGAGATGAGAAAAGTGTTTTGATTTAGATAAAATCTTAATTTCCAAGTGTTTTTTATGTTTTATTTAAAACAAATCTTAAAGTTGATTATAATAACACCGGTTAAGATCCCACGGTTCCATCCTTCCGGCATCGATATTTTTATCGGATTCACTTAGTCCAGATGAATTTGCTAAACTCAATTGAATGAGTTCCACACTTTCATTTAGACCGTGGGAAATCCCGTTAGCAACACGTAGGTTACGTCATCCGAGGTATTCCCGATCATCCAACAGGACATTTTAATTTAGTTGTAATTGTAGTTTTGTGTTCTGTTTGTGATTAAATTTTGAGTTGTTTTATATTTCGAAATGTTGTGGCGGTGAATTTTATCTTGCAATGACTTTTAATTTAGTTTTGGTTTCAGTTTTAGGGACTATCCTAAAGGTGTGGGTTTTCATGCAACAGTTTTTATCATGCAAGAAAAGTAATTGCGATGCGATTAAAGAAATTGCAATAATGTAAATTGCAATAAAATAAAAGCGTACCTGGAGGGTCTTCCCGTCATCCTAAGCTGCACTTAAAACACAATTAGAACATTCAAGCAAGTTCCTAGGTAAAGCTAAGGGAAGGGTTATGGTTTTCTACCAAATTCCTAATCCTATAGCTAGTCATTTCCTATGACGTCTAGTGCTCTTGTGTTTTGGTTCGAGGACGATTTTCTTCATCAAAGAACAATTAAGTTCGATTGTTCTTATAAACATCCTATCATACTGAGGAAGTGCTTAAGACGAATCTTAAACATCTTTTCAATATTTCTAGGATTATTTTTAGGTCCAAGAGAATTTAATTATACAAATGAATTAATCGTCCGGGAATTCAATTTTTGTTGTTATCTTACTCAGTGAACTAGGACATTTGAACATCCTATAAGTGGAGTAACATTTCATTTAATGTTCTATTTAGGAGTTATGATAATAAAAGTTCTCGAGGGCAAATTGGTGTTCAAATGGTTTATGATTTAGTTTAATCTCGGTTATCGGATTTAAATTTGGAATAGTTGTTCAAGTTGTTTTATATTTAATTTCTTTATGTCTTAGGTGATGTTATTTAATTCAATTTAATTTTAATTTAATTTAATTTAATTTAATTCAATTTAATTTGATTCAATCTAGTTTGATTAGATGTTAAATTAATTTAGTTTAATTTGATTTAATTTCCTTTAATTTAATTTAATTTGATTTAATATTAATTTAACTTAATTTAATTTAATTTAATTTAATTTAATAAGTTTTAATTTAATTTAATTTAATTTAATTTAATTTAATATTTTTTAAATTTAATTTAATTTAATTTATTTATTTAATTTAATTTAATTTAATTTATTCATTTAATGTAATTTAATTAATTTATTTAATTTAATTTAATTTATTTATTTAATTTAATTTAATTTAATTTATTTGTTTAATTTAATTTAATTTAATTTAATTTTTAATTTAATTGTTTAATTTAATTTAATTTAATTTTTAATTTAATTTTAATTTAATTTAATTTTTAATTTAATTTTATTTTTAATTTTAATTTAATTGAAAATTTAAGAGAGTTTAATAATTTAACTTTTTAATTTAATTTTAATGATTAAGTCCTTTAACATTTTAAAACTTAAATTTGAATTATCATTCTTAATTAAGAATTAAATATTATTGAGATGATTAATTTAGGGATTTTTAGATTAAAGAATAAATCTCTTCCTAATAATATCCCTATTTTAATAATTCCAATTTTATTATTCTTCCAAATCTAATCAATTATTTAATTAAGGTTTATTTCAATTATTTTAAATTATTTAATGGGTTTCTACCTTTTAATTATTTAAATTTCAATCATCCAAATCAGATTAAGATCAAATATTTTACTTGTTAATTTTTATTAAACCTAAAGTTTTAATTAAGGGTTAAAATTTTTAATTACCATTTTGCCCTTCAAGCTTAATAATTTCATAACTCACTAAATTGAGCTTAAATAAACTTGAAATTTTTATGTGACTTCACTCATATGTCAATAAAGACATGAGAGGAGAAAATGTGATTTTTCTGTATTTAATTTATTTATGTAATTATTTTTGGTGGAAAATAGGAATTTCCAAGGAAAATTTAATAATATGACCAAGAAAAAGTTTCTGTCCTTAAGAAACTTATGGGACATTCCTAATGACCAGAGGGCCACTTGGACCAATTTTGGTGATTTTTTGAATTATATTATTTTTATAATAATTATTTTAAGTTTTGGAGTGTTAATTACTTTAAAAATAAAATAAAGGTTGAAAAATGAAATTTATATTTTTTAAAAATCTCTATGATATCAAGGAAATCAGAGAATCAATTTTTGCAATTTTCTGATTTTTCTATGATTTATCATAATTATTTTAGTGAAAATTCCAAAAAATGTATTTTTTTAATTTTTAAATTACCTTAGGGCTTTAAAATTTAATATCTCATTAAATAGACCTAAGAAAAATATGGGGTTTGTTCCTAAGTGATTAAAATTCAAAATGTGACATTTTGGTGAATTTTATTATTTTTATGATTTTTATTATTTTTTAATTATTAAAATATTAAAATAATACAAAAAATCAATTTTTTTTAGAAAATTGAAATTTTAATTTTCTTAAATTCCCCTAATATCAGAGAGGCTCCAAAACCAATTTGGTGATTTTTTGAAATGTATTTTGAAAGTTATGAATTTTTGAAATTTAAATTGATTAAATGGCTTAATCAGCCCATTTAGTAGGGCTAACCAAGTCCAATTGACTTCAAATTTTTATGGTGAGTTCCTCTGATCCTAAAGGTCAGTGGAAAATTTATTTCAAGCCAATTTGATACATGGTTAGCTCTAATTAATTAAGGAGCTATTTTGGGTGTTTAAGCCAATTATGGTTATTTTAAATGAGTTAACTCAAAACCTATTTTTCCTAGGGTCCTCTGATCATAAGAGACATCACCAAATTTTCCTAGAATTTATTTCACAGCATGCTAATTATTGGAATTAAAATACTCAAAAAAACAACATGAGTTTGAAAAATCAATAACTCTTCATAGGGATGGCCTCTGACTTTGGAAAATTCAGGGAATGTTCCCAAATTCAGAGGCTTCAAAAGCAGTACGGTCTCATGCCATGGTGAATTTCCTATATGCATGGAGAATTAAAACAATGCAGACAGTAAATAAATTATTAAAAATAAAATACTTGATGAAATTAAATGATTTCTTTTCCACATTATTCTCCTCTGTTCTATGAGCAAGAGGGTATTTTTATTTTATTTTTCTGATTTTCCTACACAAAGTTATGGATTTTCCAAGTTCTGGTAATTAAATAAATAGGAAAAATAACCTAATTTCCTACTTATCCACACGACGCCTTGTCATCCTCGGCATCTCCGAACGGCCACGCGGCGCGCCCCCATTCGACGCCGCCTTCCGACTCAGCGCCACGCGGCCCGCGGTTCACGTATCATCTCCTGGTCCGACGCCATCTGAGCCGTCCGTCCGCGCGTGTATTGAATGAACGGCATCCGTTCATCGTCCCCAAGCCTCCTAGCCCGAGAACCGTCCATCTTCTAGGCCTAAGATCTCACTCGATACTTGACCAAATTTAACGTTCTTATGCTCTATGGATTCGTCTCGAGAAGACGAACACATCCATACAGTTTATGTGGCATGAAATTGACTCAATGAAAATAAAGAATGCTCAGAAGCTCGGGAAGAAGAGTGAGGCCATACCTTCGCTCAGAGAAGTGTGGCTTCGATCTGAGGGTTGTTTCACCTTCGATTGGATCCCGACGAAGCTCCGGATGAAGTCTCCCGGTCCGGTGAATCGCCTAGGTATGATTTCGACCACGCCCGATCACAAAGCTTGGAGGCTGGAGCAACCGAGTGGCCCGGAGAGGGGCTTTTGCTGGTAGACTTCTTCCCTTGGTCCGGTGAAGGTGTAGGACCAATCAATTTGAAGATTGATCCACCGTGAAGAAGTGTCCTGGTTTTGGGCTAAAGTTTGAGCTCAAAATCGAGCTCAGTCCGGAGGGAATTGGGGCCGGAATTCGGTGGGGATCAAATGCTCTATGCATGGGGAATAGTCTGGAACAATTTTGGCAGAGTTTCCTTAAGGTTTGGTTCAGCACTTCTCATGGCCGAGAGGGGGTGGTGTTTAAATAGGAGAGGGTGGAGGGCCTCCCAGGGAGAGTTAGGGCTTGGGATCAGCTGCTCTTGGCAAGAGAAGAACAGCTACAATGGCCACTGGGGATGGGGCAGCTCAGCAAGGTGGAATTCCAAAGTTTGGCTCCTCCCCATGTCTCGGCCATGGAGTTTTCCGGCGACCTGTGCGGCTGGCCTGGCAGGCATGGGTCACCCTCGGGTCCGGGTGGGTCGGGGCTTGGGTTTAGTGCGATCAATCGGGCCTTGCCATGTGTAAAGGGGATGGCTTGGAATGGAATGGGGAAGAGGCCATTTTGGCTTGGTTTGGGTCAACCCATCATTTTGGGCTTGGTTCACCCTTCAAGGTGGCTTTGGGTGTTGTGGGGAGTCAAAAGGATCGACTGGTTTGGCATGGAGAAGTCCTTATCCAAATATATTTGGATTAAATTTGGGTTAAGGTGAAACATGCTTAAGGTTAATGACTTTTAGGAGGTGCTTAAAGGACCTCCTCCTTTTTCCATTTAAGGAGAGTTGACAACTTAGAGATCCTCATGGCTTGCCAATGGCTTGCATGTGGCTTCATGGCTCCATGTGGCTTGGGAAAAGATTGGGTCAATTTCATAAAAAAGGGATTTTGTGGATTTTGGCATTTTAATAGAAATTGTTATGGTGCTTGATTTGGAATTGTTTAATTGATGGGATTAGAACTTAGGGAATGGCTTTGATTAAGTGGATGGCAAATGAAAATGTCATGTGGGCTTTGGATGAATTTGGGCTTTTGAATTTGAAGGAAGTGGGCTTTTAGGGAGGTTTAAGGGAAGTGGGCTTTTTGAATTTTAAAATGGACTTTAGGATAAAATTATGGCAAAGGCTTGGGCCAAATAATTGTTGGGTTTAGCTCATATATGTCTTGGAGCAAATTGGGAGTGATTTGGATTTGAATTGGGTTGAATTTGAGCTCCTTTGGTGAATGGGCCAATATAGGTCAAAGTGGGCTAACTTGGGCCAATGTTGAGCTAGAGTTGAAATTGATGTAAAATTAATGTTGGGAAATGTTTATGGGAGTGTTTCAAAGAGGTTTTGACTTTGGTTGGGCTTTGATTTTGGGGTTTGGGCTCATTTGGGTTAGGTTTGGGTTTAGGTCAAAATTGGGCCTTTTAACTTTGGGTTGAATTTAAGTGGGGTTTAGGTATAAATGTTGGGAAAATCATGTTAGTGTTTTGTTTGTGGGGATGTTAAGGAAGATTTATAAAGGATTTGGGGTTAATTGGAGTTGAATTGGGTGAGTTTGGGTTAAGTTTGGGTCATGGGTCCAAATTGGGCTTTAAGACCAAAAGTGAAATTGGATCCAAATGTCAATCAAATTGGACTTGAATTTGGTCTAGATTGGTGTTGGGAATATTGAATTGAAGTTTAGAATTGAATTGGACCAGAATTTGGGTCAATTGGGTATGCTTGGTTTAACATTGGGTTCACTTTGGGTTAAAATGGGTCAAATTGGGGGTTTTGATAAAGGTGGGCTAAATTGACAAAATTGGCCCATGGTGTAGTTGAACAAAATGAAATTTATAATATTTGGGATTTTTTGGAATTTTCTAGAAATTTTCTGAATTTTTGGATTTTTGGGTCAAGAGGGGCATTTTGGGTATTTGGAGGGTATTGGGGGGTATTTTTGGAATTTTTGGTATTTTTTGCTATGAATGATCAATTTGAGTGATGAGAAATGTTTAGGAATTGGTTTTGAGAAATTTTGGGTGATTTGGAAATTTTGGAGGATTTCAAGGGTTTGGAGTAGGCTAGGCGGGTGTAGGGTCCCGGGGGTCAAAAATTGAAAATTTGGAATATTGAAGATTGGGTGAATGTAAGTGGAATAAAATCATTTTGGTTGAGCCATGAAGCCATATCAAGCCCACATGAGCCATGAAGGGACTCATTTGAGGCATTCACTATGTTGTTCCTAACCCTCTTAGCCAAGGGCTTAGGGGTTAAGGACCATCCATGTGAATCACCTACATGAGTGAGGAGGTCAAGTTAGGTATAGGTGTGTGAAAGTGTAGTGTATAGGTGTAGTGTGTGTGTAAGTCAGCCCCTTCACCAGACCAGGCCACCTGGGCAGGTCCTAAGGCCAAAGAGTCCTATAGGAACTCATCCTTTAAACTTCCACATTCGATTTCAACCCTCTAGGTGATTAGGGGTCTACGAGTCAAGTTTGTGGAGTTTGCAAGGAGTTAAGAAGTGGTTTGAATTTCTAAAAGGTGGGTCCCAATTCTAGTCCTCTAAGATAGTCAAAGGAAAAGCCTAAGGCTAGATCCTAAGTACTAAAAGAAGAAGAGAAGACCTCATCAAAAATGAGGTCAACAAATGGACCCCCAATATGTGTGGTGTGCTAACCAAGCACACTGCGTGTATTGGCGTTGACCGAAAAGATCAACTAAACCAACACAGATGTCCAAGTGACAAACTTAGGACGAAGTAGAAGAATTTCCGCTGGGGAGCGTCAAGTATATCTCTGAGACTGGAGATTCATGAACTCTCGCTGGGGAAAGGAAAAGGAGGTGAATCCCAAATCACATGACCTGGGGGAATTTCAATTTATATTTTATTTTGTTTCAATTTAAGTTTTGATGTGTGAGCTTAGATTTTAGTTTGGAGTTTCAATTTAGATTGAAGTTTTATTAAGATTAATTTGAAGGGATTTTGATTTAAAAAGAGAATTGAAATTTTGTGGTTTTAGATGTAACATCTTCAACCTCAAAAGAAAATTGAATCAATTGGATTGAATCATTACAATGAGGAGAGATCTCAGAGCAATGCGGTATCGGATGTAGAATCCTTAACCTCAAGAGTTTGATTTTGATGTATTTCATTGCAATAGGAAAAGAATCCTAAAACAATGCAGTCTCGGATGTAAAATCCTCAACCCCAAAAGTTTGATTTTGATGTATTTCAATGCGATAGGGAAAGAATCCTAAAGCAATGCAGTTTCGGATGTAAAATCCTCAACTCCAAAAGTTTGAATTTGATGTATTTCATTGCGATAGGGAAAGAATCCTAAAGCAATGCAGTTTCGGATGTAAAATCCTCAACTCCAAAAGTTTGAATTTGATGTATTTCATTGTGATAGGGAAAGAATCCTAAAGCAATGCAGTTTTGGATGTAAAATCCTCAACTTCAAAAGTTTGAATTTGATGTATTTCATTGCGATAGGGAAAGAATCCTAAAGCAATGCAGTTTCGGATGTAAAATCCTCAACTCCAAAAGTTTGAATTTGATGTATTTCATTGCGATAGGGAAAGAATCCTAAAGCAATGCAGTTTGGGATGTAAAATCCTCAACTCCAAAAGTTTGAATTTGATGTATTTCATTGCGATAGGGAAAGAATCCTAAAGAAATGCAGTTTCGGATGTAAAATCCTCAACTCCAAAAGTTTGAATTTGATGTATTTCATTGCGATAGGGAAAGAATCCTAAAGCAATGCAGTCTCGGATGTAAAATCCTCGACTCAAAAGTTGAATTTGATGTATTTCATTGCGATAAGGAAAGAATCCTAAAGCAATGCATTCTCTTATGTAAAATCCTCAACTCCAAAAGTTTGATTTTGGATGTATTTCATTGCAATAGGGGAAAGAATCCTAAAGCAATGCAGTTTCGGATGTAAAATCCTCAACTCCAAAAGTTGGAATTTGATGTATTTCATTGCGATAGGGAAAGAATCCTAAAGCAATGCAGTTTCGGATGTAAAATCCTCAACCTCAAGAATTTGATTTTTATGTATTTCATTGCGATAGGGAAAGGATCCTAAAGCAATGCAGTCTCGGATGTAAAATCCTCAACCTCAAAAGTTTGGATTTGAATAGTCATTGACTTTGCAAAGGTTTGTAGTGTCAATTTGAAAAGTGTGGAATTTTGGTGTTTCGAGAATTTCATGAAAGTTGTAAAAGACTTTCATGGAAGGAAATAGATTAGGAGGGAATATGTAGATGTTACATACCCCGTTCAAAAGAGTTGATCGGAAGTCACTGGTTTGGATTGGATGTAATTCCTCGCCATCAGATTCGATCCGTGTCAATGGAATCAACCGCTTCCATCCCAGACAAGGGAGAGAGTAGAACGGGTTGGATTTCAGATTTGGAAGGTTGGGTTTGAACTCGATTGAAATTTGATTTGAAATTTGGAAAGATTGAATTCGAAATTTGATTTAAAATTTGATTCGGAATCAGGAAAGATTGAATTTGAAATTTGATTGAGATTTGATTTGGAATTTGATTGAAATTTGATTTGAAATTTGGAAAGATTGAATTTGAATTTGATTGAGATTTGATTTGGAATTTGATTGAAATTTGATTTAAAATTTGGAAAGATTGAATTTGAATTTGATTTAAAATTTGTGCTCATTTTGTTTGTCCTTTAACGATTCAAATTTATTTTATCGTTTATTTAATGTTCATGTGAATTTGGTGTTCATCATTTTTTTGATTTTTAAGGAAAGTTTTCTTTTATTCTTTTTTTTTATTTCTTTTCTGTTCTTTGTTCGAAGTTCATTTAACTTTAATGGTGTTTCCCAGTCAATTTGCACAAAAGAGGTGAAGGCCAAAAAAATGTGACATGGTCTCTTTCATTCCAATCATGTCGAATATACATCATACAACTTAATCTGGAATACATCTCATACAATCCATGTAGACTCAAAATGGACTATGTATGATCTTTGTCGATCCATCCAAAAAAGCATCTATCAAAAATCCGTATCTGAATAGTGGGGTACATGGTCAATAAAATCACCTTCCAAGCCATCCTTGGCAAGGATGCCGTATGGATGTACATCGGAGGTGTGATATTTTCCATGTAGCTCACGACTCGTAAGGCCGGAGGCTCTCTAGCTCCGGTCCGGCCGGAAATGGTAAGGTGTCTTCTTGTCGTCCATCCTTCCGAAAGTAACCGAGATTCACTTCACCGGTACTCCCGGTATGCAATGCTTAGCGATATCCGCTCCGTTGCCCTTCGCATCATGACGGAACCTACCGGTAAAGGTATCTTCACCGGCCCTCGGAACTCACCCGGGCTTCGTTATCCGGAGGTCGATCCGAACATGATATTACACTCTTTCGGAAAGAGACCGTGCGAAGGGTCCGACAAAATCGTGGTGATCTATGTACGGGGGTATGCAATCACCCCGCTCAGTAGATGTTAATAATGCAGCTATTGGGTATGCAATCTGCCTGGCAGTACTCTCCATGTTATCAATCTCTTTACCATTCTCTTGATGACTAATGGCATCGGATCCACTTGCCCATGACGGAGTATTCCGGTGGGTTTCCCTTCCGTCCTCCGCAAAGTTGTAACAACATCCACATTGTATTGTAATTCTTCCTTTCCCCGGCATCCATCTCCGGGGTTCCGAGTAGGTGTTTTCCCTCAGGCGGCTTGCTCGGCCCATTCTTTTCAAATCCCGGATGCAATCCACGATTTCGTCGTTGTTCATACTCCGAGAATACGTCCGTATGTAGCTCGAGGCCCTCTAAGTATATTGATCCTTCTACCTCGATTCTCTCGAAGTATTCAAAGGTTTTCTTTTCAACATTCCGCATTCTTTCCAGCTCGTACTCCGGAATAATCCGCAAATGGCGAGGCCTCAGTGACATATTGTGGGATATACGGCTCAATCCCTTCACGTTCTCCCGCATACCTCGGCTCCTCGGGGATGATGTCCATCGGGACATCCCCGGGTTGCTTCTGCAACAAGGTCATGCATTACCGGTGGTTCTATCTCGGTGGCGTGGTAGCCTTCTTTCTTCGATCTTCGTGAGATTTCCCTGGTCCTTTCGTTATCCTAGGAGCCGGCCTCCTTTCTTCGGGTTCCCGGTGAACCGATGTCCTCGAAGTGTATGTGCCGGCGAGTAGCAATCGTCTCGTCGCGCCGGTCCGCGAGCTAGTTTGGTTAACATCTTACGGATATGGCGATTCTTATTTCTTCGTTGCGTCGCCGTGAGAGTAGCTCTTCGAACTTCGAATCGTCGTGGGCGCGGCGCCGACAAGCTCGTCCTCCGCCGTAGCGACTACGGACTTCATTTTCTTATCTTCTTCGATGTTTGCCTTTCTTTTCTTCGTCGTCGGATTGGTGGCTTGGGCCACCCACTTTCATCACCGTCTCGCCCGGCAGCTTCTTCTCGGTCAATCGGGACCCAGTCACTTTCCTCGTATCGTAGGCTCGCTGGTGCGAAATCCGAGTCAATCTCGATTATCGCTCCATCTTTCACCCTCTTTTCATCGAGTGCAAGGCTTACGCCATTTCTAAAGTTCAGGACCAACCGCCCGCTCGACATTTCCCCGCGAAAAGACAAGGAAAAGGATCGTGGGCTGTACTAAGAACAAGAACATTAAGAAAATGTTTATTAAAGACAGTTTTTTTTATTACTCTTATATTTTTAAATTTAACAGGAATGAAGTGGAAAAAGATCAGGAAAGAGATTTTGATATGGAAGAGAAAACAAGGAAAACTTTATTATCATGATTTTATTTATTTTAGCACATTTTTATTATTTTTGGGTTCAGACCCAGTCATAAGTAACTACTTCGCCCGTGCTTCTAGGGATGAAGAATTCATTCCTTCGAAACATCAGGTAGCATAATAATTCTTCAAGTATCGTCCGTTGATCGGAAGCATATGTCGTTCTCCTTGGCAATTCACTAGCTGGTAGGAGCCTCCTGAGTATACTGCTTCAACCACAAACGGCCCTTCCCAAGTGGGTTCAAATTTTCCTCCTATCTTGCGGTGTGCAAGAATAGGTCTCTTGAGAACGAGAACTAAGTCACCAACTTTCAAGGTTCTCGGCGGACCAATCTGTCATGGGCTCGAACCATCTTAGCTTGGTATAGTTCTAAATTCTGTCTGCGCCGCAAGTCTTTTCCCTTCCGGTGCTTTCCAATTCTTCTAGTCGTAATTTGGCATTCTCTTCTCGTCGTGATTTTGTTTGCAAGCTGCAATTCCGAGTGAAGGAAGCTCGAACCTCTAAAGGTAACACTCGCCTCGGACCCATACACCGGAGCGTAAGGTGTAGCTTCGAGTAGGAGTTCGAAGGTTGTTCGGTAGGCCCATAAGGCTTCTAATAACTTCTCGTGCCAATTTCTCTTATTATCGTCCGAAGTTTTCTTTAAGATTCGAACGAGGGTTTTATTAAAAGCCTCAGCCGAGGTCGTTTGCTCTTGGATAGTAAATTGTTGAGTATCGCCAGCCGATTCCGTGTCTCCCGACAAAATTGTTGATTTGCGTGCTTCTGAATGCTGACCCATTATCCGAGATAATCCTGCGCGGCACTCCGAAACGGTAGACAACTTGATTCTTGAAAAACTGTAGCACGTGGTGTGCTTTCACTTCTCTGAGTGGAACTGCCTCTGCCCACTTGGAAAAATAATCTGTAGCTGCAAGAATGAAGCGATGTCCTTTTGAAGATGGTGGTTCTATCGGACCCACTATTTTTGTGCCCCAACATTCAAATGGCCACGACGCAATTGTCAGATGTAGCACATTTGGAGGTTGGTGTAGAACCACTCCGCGCACTTGGCATTGGTGACGACTCTCGGCGATTTTCATGCGATCGGTCATCATCGAGGGCTAGTAGTACCCTAGTCTTTTAATCTTCATTTTCATCTTCGGACCCGACCGGTGAGCGCCACGCAGTCCCGAATGCACCTCTTTAACAATTTCACGGGCCTCGGACCCGCTTAGGCACCTTAGCCACATTTGATCGAAAGACCTTCCGTATAACGTGTTGTTTATTAATGCGTAAGACGAGTTCTTTTCTTGATCCGATGGGCTAACGACCTATCGTCCGGTAGTTTTCCTGTTTGCGGAGTAGTCATTAATGGCTCGTCGCCAATCTTCCGTGTTTTCTCGTCATCGTCGTAACCGATTTTTCTTCTTTTCTCGATATGTGTATCGTGTCTATGTCGAGCCGTGATAGGACCCGACGTCCGTGAACCGACACTTCTACCGACTCATCTTGCGAACAGCAAATTCTTTTGCGAGGCGAGCTAACGCATCTCGCTAAGGCATTTTCTTTTCCGGGAATTTTGTAGATTGTCACATTCGGAATTTGTTCCAACAACTCGTATGGCATACCTGGAAGTATTGCTCGAGTCTTGGCTTTAAAATTCCGTACTCGTCCGGCGATCCGTTGAATGATTAACTGCGAATCCCCGTAGATGTTGATGTCTCGTTATCCCCATTCGAATAGCTAATTCCAGATTCCGTTATGAGGGCTTAGTATTCGCTTCGTTGTTCGTACACGGCTCGTCAGGTGGTAGGAGTATCTTAACATCCCCCGCTCCGGTGTTATAAAGATTAGCCCGATTCCTCGCCTTACCGGGCACTATCACTTGCAATTCTTCGTCTTTGTGTGCCGAAGATGCTCCGTCGAAATATAATTCCCAACGTCGATCAACGTGGTCTTCTAGGCTCATTATTTGTTCATCCGGCGGATCGTCATTGAGAGGAGATTCCGCCGCAAAGGATGTGCTCGCGAGGAAGTCTGCTAAGACTTGTCCCTTTACGGCACGAAGAGGCACGAAAGTTATATCGAATTGCAATAATATCATCGACCATCCGGCAAGTCCGCCGAAAGTGTTGGACGAGTCATCAAGTATTGCAATGGATTAAACTTCGAGATCAAGTTGACCTTACGAGAAAGCATGTAGTGCTCGAGCTTTGAGCGGCGAAGATCGTGGCCAAACAATGCTTTTCAATTGCGGGATACCTTATTTCCGTCTGAAGTAAACGACGGCTTAAATAAGTAAAGAGCATTTTCTTTACCCTCATCATTGACCAGGCTAACAGTGGCTCCGAGAGAGTCGTCTAAAGCCGCGGTATAAAGTATCAGCCGTCTACCCGAGACCGGGGCCGCTAAGACAGGAGGTGTCATTAAATATTGTTTAATGTCCTCGAAGGCCTTCTGACATTTCTCTTCCCAAATAAATTTGGCGTCCTTTATAACTAGTGCCGAGAAAGGCTGACACCTACTTGACAAGTTTGAGATAAAGCGTCGAAGATATGCCAGCTTCCCTTGAAAAGATCGTAGTTGCTTTAAGGTTTTGGGAGGCGGCATTTCTAAGATAGCTTTTAATCTTTTCCGGTCTATTTCAATCCCACGATGTCGGACAACGAATCCTAAGAATTTCCCGGAGGTGACGCCGAAGGCGCATTTTAAGGGATTCATCTTAAGGTTAAATTGTCTTAATCGTTCGAAAACAATTCTCAAATCATATAGGTGGTTGTCCTTTACTTTGCTTTTGATGACCACATCGTCCACGTAGCATTCTACTTGATTTTGGATGAGATCATCAAAAATTCTTGTCATCGCTCTCTGGTATGTTGCTCCTACTTTCTTCAGTCCAAATGGCATCACTGTGTAGCAATATACTCCGATCGGCGTTCCGAATGCTCGTAAGCTTTTCATCTTCTCGGAGCCACTTTTATCCGGTTGTATCCCGAAGATCCATCCATGAATGAGAATATTTCATGCGTCGAAGCAATGTCGATCATTAATTCCGGGATCGGTAGAGGGAATTCGTCTTTTGGACATGCCTTGTTTAAATCTCTCGAAGTCCACACAAATTCCGATCCGACCATTCTTCTTTCGATCGGCACCACGTTGGCTAGCCAAGTTGGGTATTGTTCTTCACGGACAAATTTGGCGTCTATTAGCTTTTTAACTTCAGCTATGACTTGTTGTTCGATTTCTAGACGCATTCTTTTGGGACCTTGTCTGACTGGGACAGAAGCAGGATCCACTCCTAGCTTATGGACTGCAACCTCTGGAGATAGTCCTGACATCTCATCGTAGCTCCAAGCAAAACAATCTTTAAATTCCATTAATAACTTGATTATTTCTTCGGAGTCTTCTTTATTGAGTAAGGAGCTAACAAAGGTAGGTCTAGGCTCTTCGCTAGTACCTAAGTTAACTTCCGTTAACTCATCTATCAGTAGATTTAATCTCTTCTTCGAATTCGGTGGAGCGTCTCCAATTTGTAAATCTTCAAATTCTTCCGTAGTTTCCATGCAGTCTTCATTAGACTCGCAAGTGACAACCAAGAAAAATTCGCATCGTCAACCGATCCTACCGTGCCGAATCCGAGACCATGCTTTGAATCGGGCGGACGTCCGGAGTTATTCCATAATTTTTCAAAATGTTGTGATTGGCCTTTTGTCCATTGTCGAGGTAAGAAACCACGCCGAATTAAATTTTGAACACAGGGAGAGTACCACTCAAAAGGTAATTCCATTAATTCTGATGAAGTGACATCTTCAAATTGTACATTATTTTCCGTTTTGGAGGAAGGAGCACCACGGTAGAATTTGATTTGCTTTGCACTGTCGCTACGTACCTCTTTGACCACCATACCCTCGATCTTATTAGAATGGATCGGGGTTAGGGTCATAGTATGTACGTAGTGGTTAATCTTCTCGTACATTGATTTGTATTCTTCATTCTTTTCATCTTCGAGAGAGATCTTCGAATTGCGGCTTCTTCCGACTTATTATCGCTCGCTTCTTGCTCGATTTCTTTTTCTTCTTCGTAACTCGTCTTCCTAATCAACATTGATGGTCGGTTTCCTCGTCCAACTCGTCCTAACGTCTCTACCACGACCTCGTCCCCGGCCTCGACCTCGGATGCGAGTTGTGGAGAAACCTTCACCATCTCGCCGTAAGGGAGTGGTGAGTGACTCGTTGGACTAGAACTTCAGGTTCTTCGTTGTCCCGAACTTTCTTTGCTTCATTTTTCATGGTATCTCTGGAGAAGATTGTTTTCTTCGGAGGTGCATAATAAGCTGCATCTTCGTGAATTCCAATTTCGTGTACGGAGAATGGTTGTAAGTCACCTTTGATGCACTGTTCCCCTTAATCGTAGTATTTGATGCACTGATGTAGAGATGATGGTACCATCCTGTTTTCATGTATCTAGGGTCGGCCCAGTAGAGCGTTGAACGACGTTTCTGAATCAATTATGTGAAATTTTGTGGTTGTCTTTGCTAAGTCACCGGTCTTCATTAGTAGTGTTATCGATCCGAGGGCTCTTTCTCCTTTCTGGTTGAATCCTCTTAATAACATTTTGTCGGCTTCGAGCTCACGAGCATCAATTTCCAAATATGCTAGTGTTCGAAGACTCATTATATTGATTGATGCCTCTGGATCCACCAATACTCTGGAGAGTGTAAACTTCCCAATTGTAACTGAAATGCACAACGGTCGGTTGTGGTCTGCTGTCCCAAGTAGTAGGTCATTGTCCATGAAGGTAACACCTCGCTGTTCCTTTAACGAACAAACCTCATCTAAGGAATCTCCGGCCATTCGAGCTAAGCAAATTTCCGGATCAAGTAAGGCCTCGATCGAGCTTCTCTCATCTCCTTTCGATAAGATGAGAGCGTCGTAGATGCTCGCTTGGTTCAGTAGTTTCCTAAGATGGGCTAGCACGTTGTAGTCCACTTTATCTTCATGTGTTCCGGCTTCTTCCCGAATGGGTATTTCTTCTGCGGGGGTTGGTTCTTCTTGAACAACCACCTGCTTTCCTTTGTCCTTTGGACCCATTCTCGGAGGTAAATCTCTTCCACTTCTTAAGTTAACTTCCGTAATTTCTTCCGACTCTAGTGTTGAGCTTCGCTAGTGTTTCCTCTCGAATCGGAATGACAGGTTCTTCCGGATTAGCTTCGAAGTCCGAAGGCTCTAACTCTATTGTGACCGGAGCTCCTCGAAACTCGCGAGATAGATTCGTTGCTTGTTGAACTCTCGTAGCCTCCTCGATGGATGTCTTCTTCGTCATTGCGATCGTCGAGATCGTGTATGATTTGAGAATTGTCATTGGTATCGAAATCGATGTCCAGATTGTCGCTAGTTACGTAATCGTTAGAAACGAGTCAAAAACGTAGCCAACGCCATCACCCTTATCATTATAAGATCCCACCGAAGTGTGCAGATAATCATACAGAGTCAGAGGTTCGAGGGATTTCTCCCCCGAATCCGAAACAACTATCCTAGGATAAGCAGCCCCTAGTCTAGCCTTGGGAGCCTCGGTCCTCTCTTCTTCGTCGATTTTTTTCTTCTCCTCAATCGTCTTCTGTTGAGGTGGTTCTTCTATCGCAAGTGACAAGTGTCGGCTAACGGGTTTCGAACTTTGAATTGAAGCTCGCACCTAAGTGGTTTGGATGCTGTCTAAAATCGTTTTTGAAGACCTTGTCCAAGAGGTAGTCCATCCATCGTCAGTCGCATAGGGATCTATCGGAACGATGGGATCAGTCGAGACAACATTGACGGAACCTCCTTTCTGGGGTTCCTTCATGTACTCCTTCAGGATTGTTATATTCCCTTTCCGAAGGTTGTCGTTGAGCCAACTTTTCGAAGGTAATGCAATCTTCCATCTTGTGTCCAAGCATCCGGTGATAAGGGCAAAAGTTGGGATCACCTTTCTTGTTGACTTCTTCCGGTCTCTTAGGCTCGGCAAGTTGGAAATCCGGAGTCTTCATCGACTACGAAACATTTTTAGCACTCGCTTCATTCTTGAATGGATATTCCCCGCTAGAAGCTCCCTTAATGTACGTTGCGGATGAGGCGGTTGTTCATATCGTTGAGGTGACCGATAGCTAGGTCGGGGTTGTTGGTAATTCGTTGAGGTTGTCGCGGCCGTTCGGACGATATTTGTATCGGCTGCTCGCCTTTGTCGACCGCCGCAACGATCCCGGATTTCTTTTCAAAAGTCTTCACGAGCTTTTGCTTGTCTGTCTTGTCGGTGAAACTTAATTGCTTCGCCTCCTCTTGCATGCTTACGGCCTTGCTTAACAACTTCTCAAAAGTCTTAATAGTAAATCCCTTGACGAGAAGTGCTATCGGGCCGTGAATGCTTTTAAGTAAGATGCCGGTTGCATGTTGTTCTTGTAATTGTGGTTCACACTTCATGCTTAAGTTCCTCCATCGAAGTATGTAATCCACCAAAGTTTCGTTCGGCTCCGCTTCTCTACCACTAAATCACCTATAGTGATGTGGTCCTGAGCTCCGGCGAATCGCTTGATGAAGAGGTTTTCTAGTTCTGAGAATGTCTTCACCGAACCATTCGGTAATTCTGCATACCAATCAAAGGCGATCCCTGACAGTCGCCGACGAATCGTCGGAAGAGTAATGCATCGCTCCGACATTGCAACAGTCGGCACGAAAGTGTGCAACATCGCCGTCGGGGGTTCCCGTTCCATCAAAGGTTTTGAACGGAGGTGGTACGAAGCCTTTCGGGTATTGGACGGCGTCGAATTCTTCCGGGTAAGGTCTACCCGTCCGAATGGATGTCCCGCTCTTTGATTGTGCTAAGGCATCTCGCACTCGTTGTTCCACCAAGCTCTTGATATCTTTTACGGAATCATGCTTTGTATTGTATCTTTCTTTAGCTGATCATCCCCGTTGACGGATGTAATCTCCTTTCCTCCGTCTCCAATGTGAATAACCTCTAGGGGTGTCTCTCTTTGGGGTTGCACTTGACTTTGGAGAGTGGCTAGGGCTACGGCCATCTCTTCCATTCTTTTCGCCATTTGTGCGATCGTATCGTCTTTTTCTTGAAGCTGCCTTCTCATCACTTCCGGCTCCTCTCTTCGCGGTCGCGGGAGCACCTTGTGAAGCCGACGAAGCTCGTGTTTCGACCATGTTGATTTCTCGCATACTCATCGTCCATGAATTCGATGAATCAATCTCGTCTCCGAATTTCTCTTCTCTTTCTTTTTCTAGTCGTCGAATATCAGTCCTCAACTTTTCCATAGCGTCCTCTAGCGGTCTTTTCTGTGCATCCTCGCAGTTTTCGTGCGATAGCTGCCGGGTTCCCTTCTCACGAGTCCCCTTTACTGCAGTGACACTTTCTTCGGATTCAAGTCTCCTGACGAGACTTTCCTTTTCGGGCTGCTGTTTCAACCTTAATTGTCCAGTAGTGGGACGCCACACCATCCTTCTAGCAGCAGAAGGTCTAGGACCAGATGGTCTGTAAGCCAAATGCTCTGGAAGGTGGTATCCTCCCTAATCCGCAACCCCGAAACAACGATAGGCGGACTAGCCTTCATCCTTTTACATGGCTTTTCCGTAACGATGGCGGAGTTCTACTCGTGGCCCAAGACGGGATTTGAGCGGCACCCGCCCTATCCTTCTTAGAATCTCCGATACTGGGGCATTTCTCTTTCTTTGCTAGTTTCTCGATCACGTGCCGTAGTCGGGCGAATGGCGTGATCCTAGCCCTTTTCTTTCCGTTGTCGTCGTAGTATGCTTGGTCGAGGTAATGTAGAAACAATCCTCGCGGACATTTTCCTCGTCGGCCACGCGGTGGAAAGGGGATGGAATCTACTTCCTTCCAAAAAGGGTGTATCTTCGGGCAATTGTTTGTATTCGGGTAGTGGTGTGTACTCGAGATTTCGGGATTTCCTCCAGGAAAGCAACTTCGGCAGCTCTGGCCTTCCTGGCAATCTTCCTACTTCTGTTCCTTCTTTGGGTCCGTGTTAGTGATGGAATTCTTGAGCTGGACCAGATTTCAAAAACAAAGGGTCTCACAGGAAAGTCTGTACCCTCCACGGTAGCAGGTTCACCATAGTTCCGGATTTCCTTCCCCTTTAATCTGCGAGCTGCGGGTAGGTGCGAGACAACTAGCATCGAGTGGGGGTAGCAAGAACAGTCCTCCTGCCGGACGAGCAGTACTCCTCTCAGTCGGGATCTTTTGCAGGGGAGGAAACTCTTGGGTTAACCTAAGGTTGAACTCGATCAGCGGCTTCTTAGCTTCAGATACTTTGTTTGTCAGTGCAAAAAGGGAAACGTCGGTGATCTTGACATTTGTGTTCTCGAATCCTTGTCCAAACCGGATGATCCCATTGTCGGGCAGCTCATCCTTGTAAACAGCGAAGTCGAGTCCATTGGTGAAGGAGAAAATGAGCTTTGGGGCCTCCATTTCTACAGGGCAGATCCTGATTGTCAGTCCCAAGTTATGCTTCTTCTCATTAGGACAAAAAGAAAGGAATTGAAAAGAGTCCGAACTCATTCTTGTTCATGTATTTATAAGAAGGAGTTATTTGTTAAAAGAGTCATTCATTAGAGGGTTTGTTTATTTAGAATGAAATGTTCAAAGGTGTAGAGAAGGTAAGGAATCCGATTCAGAGTTGGAAAGGAAAAGAAAGTCTTATGCAAGACTTCTCGACCCGAAGGATCACTCCTAAACTAACACCTATTGGGGGTCCACCCCACCTCAGAAATGAGGTAAAAGGATCTCGGAACATTTCTGTTTAGGGGTGTCTAAACAGTGGCTCCTAAATCCAAGAGAGTGTTGGCTAACAGAAATTGTCAGCGAATTTTTAATTTAATTTAAATAAATAATTTGAGAAGTAATATTTGATTTTTGAAAATAATTTTAAATTTGAAGATTTTAAGATATGAAATCAAACCGATCTCACATCCCAAATAGTTTATATAAATGAGCATCGTACCACAAACTGTGTATCCATCCTAAGGATAGACACACTGCTTGATGGTGGGGCTCGATTAAATAAACTAGATGATTTGTGACATCCGTTTGGTCTGCGAACCAATTTTATAAGCCGACAAGTTCCCCTGCTTAATATGAAAGCATTAAACGAGGTTTATATTACCAGGTTCTTTAAAATTCCTATAAGGGTAAGCCCCTATAGTTAATTACATCTTAAGTGACGGGAATCACCTAAGAAAACTCTCGATAATAATCAGTAATTCTGCTCTCAAGAACTTCAAAGTTTAAGTTTTCAAAGGAATGAATTTTGGAATTTCAATAGGGAGTTGATAAAATTTGGAACATTTTATTTTGGGAATTCAAAGGAAGAAAGGTAGGAGAAATTACGGATACGAAGCGAACTTCGGTAATCTCCCGTTTATCCTATTGTTTGGCTTGAATTTACGAAAGTCCTAATATTTATTTAATGTTTTGATCTTGTCGATTTTAGTTAATTAGGACTTATATTTATATGATAGAATCATACAAATAGCCTGGATGATGTGAGGGTTTATGTCGTATCGGACGACTACCTCGGAATCCTAAGTCCGGTTAGGGCTTAGTTTGCAAAGCAAATGTCTAACGAAGAGGTTGAGGATTTATGTTGCACTAGGCAAACTACCTCGAAATCCTATGGCTTTGTTGTTTAATTCTAAGACAGGTTTCTGTGATGTAGATTCAAGTTTTGCTGACGACGATGGCCGTGCTGCCTACCATGCTCCAAGCTCCTTGTTGTTGCAGAGGTTTGGTTTTAGAAGTCATAAATCGGGAGATGAGAAAAGTTTTTTGGTTTAGAGAAAATCTTAATTTCCAAGTGTTTTTTATGTTTTATTTAAAACAAATCTTAAAGTTGATTATAACAACACCGGTTAAGATCCCGCGGTTCCATCCTTCCGGCATCGTTATTTTTATCGGATTCACTTAGTCCAAATGAATTTGCTAAACTCAATTGAATGAGTTCCACACTTTCATTTAGACCGTGGGAAATCCCGTTAGCAACACGTAGGTTACATCATCCGAGGTATTCCCGATCATCCAACAGGACATTTTAATTTAGTTGTAATTGTAGTTTTGTGTTCTGTTTGTGATTAAATTTTGAGTTGTTTATATTTTGAAATGTTGTGGCGGTGAATTTTATCTTGCAATGACTTTTAATTTAGTTTTGGTTTCAGTTTTAGGGATTATCCTAAAGGTATGGGTTTTCATGCAACAGTTGTTTATCATGCAAGAAAAGTAATTGCGATGTGATTAAAGAAATTGCAATAATGTAAATTGCAATAAAATAAAAGCGTACCTGGAGGGTCTTCCCGTCATCCCAAGCTGCACTTAAAACACAATTAGAACATTCAAGCAAGTTCCTAGGTAAAGCTAAGGGAAGGGTTATGGTTTTCTACCAAATTCCTAATCCTATAGCTAGTCATTTCCTATGACGTCTAGGCTCTTGTGTTTTGGTTTGAGGACGATTTTCTTCATCAAAGAACAATTAAGTTCAGTTGTTCTTATAAACATCCTATCGTACTGAGGAAGTGCTTAAGACGAATCTTAAACATCTTTTCAATATTTCTAGGATTAATTTTAGGTCCAAGAGAATTTAATTATACAAATGAATTAATCGTCCGGGAATTCAATTTTTGTTGTTATCTTACTCAGTGAACTAGGACATTTGAATATCCTATAAGTGGAGTAACATTTCATTTAATGTTCTATTTAGGAGTTATGATAATAAAAGTTCTCGAGGGCAAATTGGTGTTCAAATGGTTTATGATTTAGTTTAATCTCAGTTATCGGATTTAAATTTGGAATAGTGTTCAAGTTGCTTTATATTTAATTCCTTTATGTCTTAGGTGATGTTATTTAATTCAATTTAATTTTAATTTAATTTAATTTAATTTAATTCAATTTAATTTGATTCAATCTAGTTTGATTAGATGTTAAATTAATTTAGTTTAATTTGATTTAATTTCCTTTAATTTAATTTAATTTGATTTAATATTAATTTAATTCAATTTAATTTAATTTAATTTAATTAATATGTTTTAATTTAATTTAATTTAATATTTTTTTAATTTAATTTAATTTATTTAATTTATTTAATTTAATTTAATTTAATTTATTAATTTAATTTAATTTAATTAATTTATTTAATTTAATCTAATTTAATTTTTTTATTTAATTTAATTTAATTTAATTTATTTGTTTAATTTAATTTAATTTAATTTTTAATTTAATTTTAATTTAATTTAATTTTTAATTTAATTTAATTTAATTTTTAATTTAATTTTAATTTAATTTAATTTTTAATTTAATTTTATTTTTAATTTTAATTTAATTGAAAATTTAAAAGAGTTTATTAATTTAACTTTTTAATTTAATTTTAATGATTAAGTCCTTTAACATTTTAAAACTTAATTTGAATTATCATTCTTAATTAGGAATTAAATATTATTGAGATGATTAATTTAGGGATTTTTAGATTAAAGAATAAATCTCTTCCTAATAATATCCCTATTTTAATAATTCCAATTTTATTATTCTTCCAAATTTAATCAATTATTTAATTAAGGTTTATTTCAATTATTTTAAATTGTTTAATGGGTTTCTATCTTTTAATTATTTAAATTTCAATCATCCAAATCAGATTAAGATCAAATATTTTACTTGTTAATTTTTATTAAACCTAAAGTTTTAATTAAGGGTTAAAATTTTTAATTACCATTTTGCCCTTCAAGCTTAATAATTTCATAACTCACTAAATTGAGCTTAAATGAACTTGAAATTTTTATGTGACTTCACTCATATGTCAATAAAGACATGAGAGGAGAAAATGTGATTTTTCTGTATTTAATTTATTTATGTAATTATTTTTGGTGGAAAATAGGAATTTCCAAGGAAAATTTAATAATATGACCAAGAGAAAGTTTTTGTCCTTAAGAAAATTATGGGACATTCCAAATGAGCACAGGACCACTTGGACCAATTTTGGTGATTTTTTGAATTATATTATTTTTATAATAATTATTTTAAGTTTTGGAGTGTTAATTAATTTAAAAATAAAATAAAGGTTGAAAAATGAAATTTATATTTTTTAAAAATCTCTCTGATATCAAGAAAATCAGAGAAACAATTTTTGCAATTTTCTAATTTTTCTATGATTTATCATAATTATTTTAGTGAAAATTCCAAAAAATGTATTTTTTTAATTTTTAAATTACCTTAGGGCTTTAAAATTTAATATCTCATTAAATAGACCTAAGAAAAATATGGGGTTTGTTCCTAAGTGATTAAAATTTAAAATGTGACATTTTGGTGAATTTTATTATTTTTATGATTTTTATTATTTTTTAATTATTAAAATATTAAAATAATACAAAAAATCAACTTTTTTTAGAAAATTGAAATTTTAATTTACTTAAATTCCCCTGATATCAGAGAGGCTCCAAAACTAATTTGGTGAGTTTTTGAAAGGTATTTTGAAAGTTATGAATTTTTGAAATTTAAATTGATTAAATGGCTTAATCAACCCATTTAGTAGGGCTAACCAAGTCCAATTGACTTTAAATTTTTATGGTGAGTTCCTCTGATCCTAAAGGTCAGTGGAAAATTGATTTCAAGCCAATTTGATGTATGGTTAGCTCTTATTAATTAAGGAGCTATTTTGGGTGTTTAAGCCAATTATGGTTATTTTAAATGAGTTAACTCAAAACCTATTTTTCCTAGGGTCCTCTGATTGTAAGAGACATCACCAAATTTTCCTAGAATTTATTTCACAATATGCTAATTATTGGAATTAAAATACTCAAAACAACAACATGAGTTTGAAAAATCAATAACTCTTCATAGGGATGGCCTCTGACTTTGGAAAATTCAGGGAATGTTCCCAAATTCGGAGGCTTCAAAAGCCACTATGGTCTCATGCCATGGTGAATTTCCTATATGCATGGAGAATTAAAACAATGCGGACAGTAAATAAATTATTAAAAATAAAATACTTGATGAAATTAAATGATTTCTTTTCCACATTATTCTCCTCCGTTCACCTGAGCGAGAGGGTATTTTTATTTTATTTTTCTGATTTTCCTACACAAAGTTATGGATTTTCCAAGTTCTGGTAATTAAATAAATAGGAAAAATAACCTAATTTCCTACTTATCCACGAGGCGCCCTGTCATCCTCGGCATCTCCGAACGGCCACGCAGCACGCCCCATTCGACGCCGCCTTCCGACTCAGTGCCACGCCGCCCGCGGTTCACGTATCATCTCCTGGTCCGACGCCATCTGAGCCATCCGTCCGCGCGTGTATTGAATGAACGGCATCCGTTCATCGTCCCCAAGCCTCCTAGCCCGAGAACCGTCCATCTTCTAGGCCTAAGATCTCACTCGATACTTGACCAAATTTAACGTTCTTATTCTCTATGGATTCGTCTTGAGAAGACGGAAACATCCATATGGTTTATGTGGCATGAAATTGACTCAATGAAAATGGAGAATGCTCAGAAGCTCGGGAAGAAGAGTGAGGCCATACCTTTGCTCAGAGAAGTGTGGCTTCGATCTGAGGGTTGTTTCACCTTCGATTGGATCGCGACGAAGCTCCGGATGAAGTCTCCTGGTCTGGTGAATCGCCTAGGTATGATTTCGACCACAGCCGATCACAAAGCTTGTAGGCTGGAGCAACTGAGTGACCTGGATAGGGGGCTTTTGCTGGTAGACTTCTTCCCTTGGTCTGGTGAAGGTGTAGGACCAATCAATTTGAAGATTGATCCACTGTGAAGAAGTGTCCTGGTTTTTGGGCTAAAGTTTGAGCTCAAAATTGAGCTCGACTTGGAGGGAATTGGGGTCGAAATTCGGTGGGGATCAAATGCTCTATGTATGGGGAATAGTCTGGAACAATTTTGGCAGAGTTTCCATAAGGTTTGTTTCAGCACTTCTCATGGCCGAGAGGGGGTGGTGTTTAAATAGAAGAGGGTGGAGGGCCTCCCAGGGAGAGTTAGGGCTTGGGATCAGCTGCTCTTGGCAAGAGAAGAATAGCTACAATGCCCACTGGGGATGGGGCAGCTCAGCAACGTGGAATTCCAAAGTTTGGCTCCTCCCCATGTCTCGGCCATGGAGTTTTCCGGCGACCCAGGCGGCTGGCCGGCAGGCATGGGTCACCCTCAGGTCCAGGTGGGTTAGGGGCGGGGTTTAGTGCGATCAATTGGGCCTTGCCATTTGTAAAGGGGATGGCTTGGAATGGAATGGGGAAGAGGCCATTTTTGCTTGGTTTGAGTCAACCCATCATTTTGGGCTTGGTTCACCCTTCGAGGTGGCTTTGGGTGTTGTGGGGAGTCAAAAGGATCGAGTTGGTTTGGCATGGAGAAGTCCTTATCCAAATATATTTGGATTAAATTTGGGTTAAGGTGAAACATGCTTAAGGTTAATGACTTTTAGGAGGTGCTTAAAGGACCTCCTCCTTTTGCCATTTAAGGAGAGTTGACAACTTAGAGATCCTCATGGCTTGCCAATGGCTTGCATGTGGCTTCATGACTCCATGTGGCTTGGGAAAAGATTGGGTCAATTTCATAAAAAAGGGATTTTATGCATTTTGGCATTTTTAATGGAAATTGTTATGGGGCTTGATTTGGAATTATTTAATTGATGGGATTAGAACTTAGGGAATGGTTTTGATTAAGTGGATGGCAAATGGAAATGTCATGTGGGGTTTGGATGAATTTGGGCTTTTGAATTTGAAGGAAGTGGGCTTTTAGGGAGGTTTAAGGGAAGTGGGCTTTTTGAATTTTAAAATGGACTTTAGGATGAAATTTTAGTAAAGGCTTGGGCCAAATAATTGTTGGGTTTAGCTCATAGATGTCTTGGAGCGAATTGGGAGTGATTTGGATTTGAATTGGGTTGAATTTGGGCTCCTTTGGTGAATGGGCCAATATAGGTCAACGTGGGCTATCTTGGGCCAATGTTGGGCTAGGGTTGAAATTGATGTAAAATTAATGTTGGGAAATGTTTATGGGAGTGTTTCAAAGAGGTTTTGACTTTGGTTGGGCTTTGATTTTAAGGTTTGGGCTCATTTGGGTTAGGTTTGGGTTTAGGTCAAAATTGGGCCTTTTAACTTTGGGTTGAATTTAAGTGGGGTTTGGGTATAAATGTTGGGCAAATCATGTTATTGTTTTGTTTTTGGGGATGTTAAGGAAGATTTAGAAAAGATTTGGGGTTAATTGGAGTTGAATTGGGTGAGTTTGGGTTAGGTTTGGGTCATGGGTCCAAATTGGGCTTTAAGGCCAAAAGTGAAATTGGATCCAAATGTCAATCAAATTGGACTTGGATTTGGTCTAGATTGGTGTTGGGAATGTTGTATTGAAGTTTAGAATTGAATTGGACCAGAATTTGGGTCAATTGGGTATGCTTGGTTTAACATTGGGTTCACTTTCGGTTAAAATGGGTCAAATTGGGGGTTTTGATAAAAGTGGGGTAAATTGACAAAATTGGCCCATGGTGTAGTTGAACAAATTGAAATTGAGAATATTTGGGATTTTTTGGAATTTTCTGGGAATTTTCGGATTTTTGGATTTTTGGGTCAAGAGGGGCATTTTGGGTATTTGGAGGGTATTGGGGGGTATTTTTGGAATTTTTGGTATTTTTGGCTATGAATAATCAATTTGAATGATGAGAAATGTTTAGGAATTGGTTTTGAGAAATTTTGGGTGATTTGGAAATTTTGGAGGATTTCAAGGGTTTGGAGTAGGCTAGGCGGGTGTAGGGTCCCGGGGGTCAAAAATTGAAAATTTGGAAAATTGAAGATTTGGTGAATGTAAGTGGAATAAAATCATTTTGGTTGAGCCATGAAGCCATATCAAGCCCACATGATCCATGAAGGGACTCATTTGAGGCATTCACTATGTTGTTCCTAACCCTCTTAGCCAAGGGCTTAGGTGTTAAGGACCATCCATGTGAATCACCTACATGAGTCAGGAGATCAAGTTAGGTATAGGTGTGTGAAAGTGTAGAGTATAGGTGTAGTGTGTGTGTAAGTCAGCCCCTTCACTCGGACCGGGCCACCTGAGGCGGTCCTAAGGCCAAAGAGTCACTATAGTAACTCATCCTTTAAACTTCCACATTTGATTTCAACCCTCTAGGTGATTAGGGGTCTACGGTCAAGTTTGTGGAGTTTACGGGGAGTTAAGAAGTGGTTTGAATTTCTAAAAGGTGGGTCCCAATTCTAGTCCTCTAAGATAGTCAAAGGAAAAGCCTAAGGCTAGATCCTAAGTACTAAAAGAAGAAGAGAAGACCTCATCAAAAATGAGGTCAACATCTCCCTATTTATTTTCACTCAACCATATGGATTACATTGTCACCCATACAATCTCATGTGATTCTTTCTAATTTTTAAATAAGAAAATACCGTACTGGATCTTACATGCTCTCACAACAAATTTTAACATCTTAATTGGCCAAATCAAGAAGTAAATAAAGTGCAAGGTTTTGAATAAGCACAACTTCTACCAAAATTTAAATCCTATACTTCACACAACATACTTCCATAACTTAATTACTTCATCACTTAAGGAACAAGATAAAGAATGCTACGCTGAATTCATGGAGAAAATGCAGTCAAAACATGGTTTAAAGGTAGAAATCATAGTGAAAACACAAGAAGCCTTAATTAAAAATCAAATGTAATACAAAAATAAAGACTTATCTGTAATTCTTCTCAACAAAACTCTTGAAGTTCTTTTAAAAACTTTGCTTTCCCTTACAATACTCTTTAGAGGTTGGCGCCCAAATCTGTGGACTCCAAATCTCAATTCTACTCCTAATACAAACTATATAAAATGAAGTAAAGATGGTGAAGTAGAGAGGTGTGTTCTAAAATAACTCTCTAACATAATCCTCACTCTTAAACACAAACCACACACTCCAACAACAACCATTTTTCTGATCTCTCCTCTTTTTATACTTCTCCAAAAGGTGTCTTCGTATCTCTTCAAATTGTATCCATATTCAACGTATCCTCCAAGATATGCATCCATTTAAGAGTATTTTGAATTGAATTTGGCGCTAATAGGAAGTTACCCACGTTCTCACCAAGTGGTGCTTCAAAAACCTTTTCAAAATGGTTCCTAAATTTAATTAACTCCTCTTCTTTAATTGTTGCGCGTAAGTGCGGGGTACCAGCGCTTAGCTGGGAGCCTGCTGGTGTGTAGCTCCAGATTAGGGCGCATAGCCACGGGGCCTTGGCGTGTAAGTGCGTGTTCTGGCGCTTAGCTGCCACACATCACTTTTTCAATTTTCTTCATTTTTGCACAAAATTTGATCATTTTTCACTATTTTCATCATAATCATCCATTTAATCATACCTGTAAGAAAAACACACAAAATACATTCCATTAAAGTGCAATATCATTAAAAATATGTATAAAATGTGTATAAAAATACTATATATTTTAGGTGTATCAAAATTCCCAAACTTGAAATGTTACTTGTCCTCAAGTGACACTTTAATCATATAAAAATCATACAACAAAATTATGTGATGAATTTCTTTAGAAGTTTTTAAAATATTATTCTAGAAATGTACTAGTCCAATTTAGAAAAAAATTTGGTAAAAGAAACCAATTTAAAGTTTAGAAATCTCTTAGGTAAAGGTTAATAAAACAATTTCAGTTTCTATCTTATTGAGAAATATTTATAGATTCTTCAAAATAAAAAGTATAAGCATTTTATTTTCTTTACATAATAATATTTACTTAAATAATTATACACTATATTATATTTATAAGCTTCAAGATTTTCATCAGATCTTATACTCTATAAAGATTAGGTGTTGAATGAATTTTTTATTAGGACCTTAAATCCTCAAGCTACTCTTTCCTTTTCACATACTCTTCTTTTTTTTACTTTACTTTTCTTTTTCTTTTTTTTATAAGACAATGATTACTGTATCTGGATAGGCAATTAATAATTTTGAATTCCACCCTTCCTTTCCTTAAAGCATAAGGTAGATTAATATATATCTTTGGCTTAGAAATATAATAAAAGTTTTGAAACTTATTTTTAATAAAAGAAAATTAATTAGTCAAAATAAAAGTCTAATCGTTCTATTTTTCCAGATATATAACTTTTCTACTAAAGATAGTTATAAAATATTCATCATTTCTTTAGTAAGAAATTTTTAACTTTAAATTTTTCATCCTTACTATAAATTTTAACTAAATTCTCTTACTCATTTATATATTAAAATTTTATTTCCCTAATATAACTCCATACACATAATTTTTTTTCATTTAAAATTAAATTTTTAGCACAGCTAAGAACAAATAAAGTTTTATGTTTCTTGAATGTTGTTTCTCATCCCCCAAAACATTAAATCTTCATTATAATGAAACATTTAAGTATAGTAACAAAATACACGGGTAGGTACATAAAACTATAAATATTAAACTTGCAGGAACTTTTAATATCCTAAATATGCAGGTATTAAAAACATGAATGAGAAAGACTAGATTCAAAATTAAATTATTTTTTATTATTTATATAAAAAAAATTCAAAAGACTTCTAAAGTAGTTGATAACATAAAAGAAAATTCACACACTTAAACAAAAATTCATAAGTAAGACATATGTATGGCAGTAAATTGAAAAGTTAAGTATGAAATTTTAATTAGTGGATTTTAATAGCATTTTAAAACCTTCATAAATAGTTTATGGAAAAACTTCTAAACTAACAAACAAAATACACTAACAAATCACTAACACATTTACTACCACAAACATTCATATCACATTTCACAAACACACAACATCCATAACTAAAATAAACACAAACTAAGGTGTTTCAGCAACTATTATAACAAAATGAAAGACATAGAGTAGTCCTCTTTAACATCCACAAATGATAATAAACAACACAAAAACAATAAAAATAGAAATAGTCCATCACATATCACATCAAAAAATATAACTCAAAATAAAATATCAATCCTAATCATCTTCTTCCTCTTCCTTATAATCCGCTTCGTTCTAGGTACGGGTAGGCACGTATGGGCTATAATGTGGATGAGTAGGTATCACAACACTAAAATCACCTCTAATCAATCTAATTATATAACTGTGATAATTCCTCTCATACTCACTATGTTTCTGAAGAGATTCCCCCATATGGTCTACTTTCCTCTCTAAATCATGCATTTGATCCGAAGTATAGTTAACATTATCTTTTATCTTATTCAAAAGTTCAATCTGCGGATAAAAAAACTGACCTGAAGATGCCTAGGATGTGGAAGCATGAGATGTAGATGCAGCAGAAGCAGATGCACTAAAACTCCTAAAAAATCCTCCTCTCTAGCCAAAAATTGAACGCTCAGCATAAGTCTTCAAATTCGAACTAGTAGTAGGCTTAAGAGGTTAATGAACCTCTCCCTAATTTTTAGATCTAACACCAGCCTGCTCACACAATGAATGTATAAGAGAACAAAATCTCATACCTGTAGTGGTGGCAGATCTGACAGTACTCCAGATACAATCATAAATAATCTTTCCAATGTCTATCGACTTCCTATGCTGAATACAGTAGTTCAAAGTGGTTCTTTCTCTAGTCACTTCGGTTAGATGATTTGTAGGAAGCAGCTTGGAGGATATGAAATAATGCCATGGTTTGGAATTTACATTCAACTTTGCTGCAGGGAAGTTAACTCTTCTCTCATTTGTAATTTTCCATAACCCCATCCCATCTGTCAAAGTAGAGATAATCTCATCAAATTCTTCCTCAGTAGGATTGTAATCTAAATAAAAGCATTACATACTAGGCAACAATAGGTAAAATCCATTAATTACCTCAGGAGTAAAATATATCAGCTGTCCTAGCATGAAAACAAAGTTATCCTCTGACTCCAGGAGATTTGCATAGAACTCCTGAACAACAGATAAAACAACTACAACAGTAAAATAATAGAATTTATCCCAGAGGTGATTCATAATCATGTCTTCAATTTCTCAGCCTGATTTATCGAATCCTCGCTCTCGGGTCAATTTATGTGACTGTAATGCTTGCACATAACGATATTGAGCTTTTGAACTGACAAATTTGTCAGAATCAAACGTGGCTCTCCCTTTGCTCCTCTTTGGTGCCATTTCTCAAATTTACATAAAAATCACTATAAATTCTACATTCAACTTAAAATCACTAAAGTTAACTCCTAAAGGTTAAAATACTAAATTCAAGTAATTTCTCAAGCTTTTTCTCAAAATTTCACCAGAAATAATAATTTTTGGATTTTTATAAAAGGAATTCAAAATATATGGTGAAAAGAAAAAAAATTTACTTAGGAGTACTGCTCTTACCTCAAGAAGATTGAATCTAACATTTTTCACTTGAAACCGCTCAAGATTTGCAAATGTGTTAATGCCCTAGCCTCGAAAATCATGAAAATCCAGAAGAAGAAGACGACGGTGAGGTGTAAAAATGGCAATTTTCAGGTTTTAAACATGGAAACTGATTTTTGCAAACCACTCCTAAGAGAGAAAGTATGGCGCTTCGCCACAGAGCTCTGGAACGTAAGCGCAGGGTCTCAGCGCATAGCCGCCAGCTCGTAGTTTTTGATTTTTTCGTTAAATAAATATTCTCGCTCCTTTAATCAACCCTAAATTGATTTAATAAGTATCTAATCATCATATAATCTTCTTATCTCTAGAATTACGCTTCCTTTAGATTAACAACAATTCAACATATGTTTTACACAAACATAAACTTTTACTTAATTAAACTCATACAAATTACAAATATAAACCACAAGTCTTTAATCCAAGATACTTGGATAAGATCTCATCTTTTCTACTCATAATAAAAAACTCAATCCAAACACTAAACACTAACATAAAAAATAAAACAAATAACACACAAAATACATGAACATCAAACACTTAACACAGTTAATTAAAAAAAACACAAAAAACTAACACTTAACACACTATAGAACTTAATTCCAGTCTCTATTAGGTGGAACATATCCAATACCTTTATTAGTTCCATCTGAACAATTTGGGATATAGATTTGATAGAATGGATGATGATGAAGACATCTGATAGAATATACTTCAATCTACTTGTTTTTTAGATACATCGCCTTGTCCGCTTCTTCAACATAACATATATGACTAAATTGCATTTTTAATTGACATCCAATATGTATTAAATGTGCATTAGTTACATTTACCTTTGATTCAATTGAAGCAACATTAGCCTCGATAATTGCAATGTTCTTAGCTATTCCTTGAATACTAAAGGCCAAAAACCCGTTATTTAACTCCTTTACACTCTCACTAACAAACTTCTTCTTGTTGGCATCCTCCTTCTTCTTAACATCATTCTCCCAAGAAAACATTTTCAACTCTTAAAATCTTTTGTAAAGCTCTTAGGATAGAAAATTGGAATGGGATGAATTTCCTTTAATCTAGTCTCTATTTATAGACTTTAGATGGCTTAAAACTATCCTCCCATGTTCACAAACCACCAAATAATGTGCCATGCAACTTCTCCATGATAATGGCTTCTAGAAACTCATTTTTCATGGCTTCCATAACTCTGGCGTCTAAGTGACAATTGCTGGCGCTTAGCCGCCAATGCTCATTTAAGCACGTGTTTGCTAAACATCTGAAAAATCTTTTTAACTCATACAAATAGTCAAATAAGGTCTTATTAATCTCTACTAACATAATATAAGAAAAATACTTCCATATAACTCTTACATCAAACCAACTAAAACACACAAAACAAACTTATAGCAAAGCATAACGATAACTATGGGTTGCCTCCCACAAAGCGCTTGGTTTAACGTCGTCAGCCCGACATACATAATACTTAATTTGGGTGACCCATCATCAAATTCTCATCAGGTTTAACTTGATCTGCTGAGAAATAAGATTTTAGTTTATGACCACTTGCTTTAAATATTTTCCCAGTTTTAGGATCTTTAATGTCCATGTCGGCATATTTTTTTAGGTTGTGTGTTTTATTTTGAAAAGGGGGTCACCTAACAGAAATTGTCGGCAAATTTTTAATTTAATTTAAATAAATAATTTGAGAAGTAATATTTGATTTTTGAAAATAATTTTAAATTTGAGGATTTTAAGATATGAAATCAAACCGATCTCACATCCCAAATAGTTTATATAAACGAGCACCGTACCACAAACCGTGTATCTATCCAAAGGATAGACACACTGCTTGATGGTGGGGCTCGATTAAATAAACTAGAATATTTGTGACATCCGTTTGGTCTGCGAACCAATTTTATAAGCCGACAAGTTCCCCTGCTTAATATGAAAGCATTAAACAGGGTTTATATTACCTGGGTTCTTTAAAATTCCCTATAAGGGCAAGCCCCTATAGTTAATTACATCTTAAGTGACGGGAATCACCTAAGAAAACTCTCGATAATAATCAGTAATTCGCTCTCAAGAACTTCAAAGTTTAAGTTTTTCAAAGGAATGAATTTTGGAATTTCAATAGGGAGTGGATCAAATTTGGAACATTTTATTTTGGGAATTCAAAGGAAGAAAAGGTAGGAGAAATTACGGATTCGAAGCGAACTTCGGTAATCCCCCGTCTATCCTATTGTTTGGCTTGAATTTAGGAAAGTCCTAATATTTATTTAATGTTTTAATCTTGTCAATTTTAGTTAATTAGGACTTATATTTATATGATCGAATCATACAAATAGCCTGGAAGATGTGAGGGTTTATGTCGTATCAGACAACTACCTCGGAATCCTAAGTCCGGTTAGGGCTTAGTTTGCAATGCAAATGCCTAACGAAAAGGTTGACGATTTATGTTGCACTAGGCAAAATACCTCGAAATCCTATGGCTTTGTTGTTTAATTCTAAGACAGTTTTGCTGATGTAGATTCAAGTTTTGCTGACGACGATGGCCGTGCTGCCCACCATGCTCCAAGCTCCTTGTTGTTGCAGAGGTTTAGTTGTAGAAGTCATAAATCAGGAGATGAGAAAAGTGTTTTGGTTTAGAGAAAATCTTAATTTCCAAGTGTTTTTTTATGTTTTATTTAAAACAAATCTTAAAGTTGATTATAACAACACCGTTAAGATCCTGTGGTTCCATCCTTCCGGCATCGTTATTTTTATCGGATTCACTTAGTCCAGATGAATTTGCTAAACTCAACTAAATGAGTTCCACACTTGCATTTAGACCACGGGAAATCCCGTTAGCAACACGTAGGTTACATCATCCGAGGTATTCCCGATCATCCAACAGGACGTTTTAATTTAGTTGTAATTGTAATTTTGTGTTCTGTTTGTGATTAAATTTTGAGTTGTTTTATATTTTGAAATGTTGTGGCGGTGAATTTTATCTTGCAATGACTTTTAATTTAATTTTGGTTTCAGTTTTAGGGACTATCCTAAAGGTGTGGGTTTTCATGCAACAGTTTGTTTATCATGCAAGAAAAGTAAGTACGATGCGATTAAATAAATTGCAATAAAATAAAAGCGTACCTGGAGGGTCTTCCCGTCATCCCAAGCTGCACTTAAAATACAATTAGAATATTTAAGCAAGTTCCTAGGTAAAACTAAGGGAAGGGTTATGGTTTTCTACCAAATTCCTAATCCTATAGCTAGTCATTTCCTATGACGTCTAGGTCCTTGTGTTTTGGTTTGAGGACGATTTTCTTCATCAAAGAATAATTAAGTTCAATTATTCTTATGAACATCCTATCATATCGAGGAAGTGCTTAAGGCAAATCTTAAACATCTTTTCAATATTTCTAGGATTGTTTTAAGTCCAAATGAATTTAATTATACAAATGAATTAATCGTCCGGGAATTCAATTTTTGTTGTCTTGCTCAGGGAACTAGGACATTTGAATATCCTATGAGTGAAGTAACATTTCATTTAATGTTCTACTTAGGAGTTATGATAATAAAGGCTTTCGAGGGCAAATTGGTGTTCCAATGATTTGTGATTTAGTTTAACTTCAGTTAAAGGGTTTAAATTTGGAATAGTGTTCAAGTTGCTTTATATTTAATTTCTTTATGTCTTAGGTGATGTTATTTAATTCAATTTAATTTTAATTTAATTTAATTTAATTCAATTTGTTTAATTTAATTTAATTCAATTTAATTTAATTTAATTTAATTTAATTTAATTTAATTTAATATGTTTCTTAATTTAATTTTATTTAATTAATTTTAATTTAATTTTAATTTAATTTAATTCAATTTAATTCAATTTGTTTAATTTAATTTAATTTAATTTAGTTCAATTTAATTTAATTTAATATGTTTTAATTTGATTTAATTTAATTTAATATTTTTTAATTTAATTTAGTTTATTTAATTTAATTTAATTTAATTTAATTTATTTATTTATTTTAATTTAATTTAATTAATTTATTTATTTAATTTAATTTAATTTATTAATTTAATTTAATTTAATTTAATTTATTTGTTTAATTTAATTTAATTTAATTTATTTATTTAATTTAATTTAATTTAATTTTTAATTTAATTGAAAATTTAAAAAGAGTTTAATAATTTAACTTTTTAATTTAATTTTAATGATTAAGTCCTTTAACATTTTAAAACTTAAATTTGAATTATCATTTTTAATTAGGAATTAAATATTATTGAGATGATTAATTTAGGGATTTCTAGATTAAAGAATAAATCTCTTCCTAATAATATCCCTATTTTAATAATTCCAATTTTATTATTCTTCCAAATTTAATCAATTATTTAATTAAGGTTTATTTCAATTATTTTAAATTGTTTAATGGGTTTCTACCTTTTAATTATTTAAATTTCAATCATCCAAATCAGATTAAGATCAAATATTTTACTTGTTAATTTTATTAAACCTAAAGTTTTAATTAAAGGTTAAAATTTTAATTACCATTTTTCCCTTCAAGCTTAATAATTCCATAACTCACTAAATTGAGCTCAAATGAATTTGAAATTTTTATGTGACTTCACTCATATGTCAATAAAGACATGAGAGGAGAAAATGTGATTTTTTCTGTATTTAATTTATTTATATAATTATTTTTGGTGGAAAATAGGGATTTCCAAGGAAAATTTAATAATATGACCAAGGGAAAGTTTCTGTCCTTAAGAAAATTATGGGACATTCCAAATGACCAGAGGACCACTTGGACCAATTTTGGTGATTTTTTGAATTATATTATTTTTATTATAATTATTTTAAGTTTTGGAGTGTTAATTGATTTAAAAATAAAATAAAGGTTGAAAAATGAAATTTATATTTTTTAAAAATCTCTCTGATATCAAGGAAATCAGAGAATCAATTTTTACAATTTTTTGATTTTTCTATGATTTATTATATTTATTTTAGTGAAAATGCTAGAAAATATATTTTTTAATTTTAAAATTACCCTAGGGCTTTAAAATTTAATATCTCATTAAATAGACCTAAGAAAAATATGGGATTTATTCCTAAGTGATAAAAATTCAAAATGTGACATTTTGGTGAATTTTATTATTTTTGTGATTTTTATTATTTTTTAATTATTAAAAAATTAAAATAATACAAAAAATTAACTTTTTTTTTGAAAATTGAAATTTTGATTTTCTTAAATTCCCCTGATATCAGAGAGGCTCCAAAACAAATTTGGTGAATTTTTGAAAGGTATTTTGAACGTTATGAATTTTTGAAATTTAAATTGATTAAATGGCTTAATCAACCCATTTAGTAAGGCTAACCAAGTCCAATTGACTTCAAATTTTTATGGTGAGTTCCTCTGATCCTAAAGGTTAGTGGAGAATTTATTTCAAGTCAATTTGATGTATGGTTAGCTCTAATTAATGAGGGATCTATTTTGGGTGTTTGAGCCAATTAGGGTTATTTTAAATGAGTTAACTCAAAACCTATTTTTCCTAGGGTCCTCTGGTCATAAGAGACATCACCAAATTTTCCTAGAATTTATTTCACAACATGTTAATTATTGGAATTAAAATACTCAAAACAGTAACATGAATTTGAAAAATCAATAACTTCTCATAGGGATGGCCTCCGACTTTGAAAAATTCGGTGAATGTTCCCAAATTCGTAGGCTTCAAAAGCCACTATGGTCTCATGCCATGGTGAATTTCCTATATGCATGGAGAATTAAAATAATGTAGAGGGAAAATAAAATATTAAAAATAAAATACTTGATGAAATTGAATAATTTCTTTTCCACATTATTCTCCTCTGTTCACTGAGCAAGTGGGTATTTTTATTTTATTTTTGTTATTTTCCTACACAAAGTTATGGATTTTCCAATTTCTGGTAATTAAATAAATAGGAAAAATAACCTAATTTCCTACTTATCCACGCGGCGCCCTGTCATCCTCGGCATCTCCGAACGGCCACGCGGCGCGCCCCCATTTGACGCGCCTTCCGACTCAGCGCCACGCAGCCCTCGATTAACGTATCATCTTCTGGTCCGACGCCATCTGAACCGTCCGTCCGCACGTGTATTGAATGAACGGCATCCGTTCATCGTCCCCAAGCCTCCTAGCCCGAGAACCGTCCATCTTCTAGGCCTAAGATCTTGCTCGATACTTGACCAAATTTAACGTCCTTATGCTCTATGGATTCGTCTCGAGAAGACGAACACATCCATACGGTTTATGTGGCATGAAATTGACTCAATGAAAATGGAGAATGCTCAGAAGCTCGGGAAGAAGTGTGAGGCCATACCTTTGCTCAGAGAAGTGTGGCTTCGATCTGAGGGTTGTTTCACCTTCGATTGGATCCCAGCAAGCTCCAGATGAAGTCTCCTAGTCCGGTGAATCGCCTAGGTATGATTTCGACCACAGCCGATCACAAATCTTGGAGGCTGGAGCAATTGAGTGGCCTGGAGAGGGGGCTTTTGCTGGTAGACTTCTTCCCTTGGTCTGGTGAAGGTGCAGGACCAATCAATTTGAAGATTGATCCACTATGAAGAAGTGTCCTGGTTTTTGGGCTAAAGTTGAGCTCAAAATTGAGCTCAGCTGGAGGGAATTGGGGCTGGAATTCAGTAGGGATCAAATGCTCTATGTATGGGGAATAGTCTGGAACAATTTTGGCAGAGTTTCCTTAAGGTTTGTTTCAGCACCTCTCATCGCCGAGAGGGGGTGGTGTTTAAATAGGAGAGGGTGGGGGGCCTCCCAGGGAGAGTTAGGGCTTGGGATCAGCTGCTCTTCACAAGAGAAGAACAGCTACAATGGCCACTGGGGATGGGGCAGCTCAGCAGGTGAGAATTCCAAGCTTGAGCTCACATGTGAGCTCTCGGCTATGGAGTTTTCCGGCGACCCAGGCGGCTGGCCGGCAGGCATGGGTCACCCTTTGGTCCAGGTGGGTCAGAGCTGGGGTTTAGTGCAGTCAATTGGGCCTTGCCATGTGTAAAGGGGATGGCTTGGAATGGAATGGGGAAGAGGCCATTTTGGCTTGGTTTGGGTCAACCCATCATTTTGGGCTTGGTTCACCCTTCAAGGTGGCTTTGGGTGTTGTGGGGAGTCAAAAGGATCAGCTGGTTTGGCATGGAGAAGTCCTTATCCAAATATATTTGGATTAAATTTGGGTTAAGGTGAAACATGCTTAAGGTTAATGACTTTTAGGAGGTGCTTAAAGGACCTCCTCCTTTTGCCATTTAAGGAGAGTTGACAACTTAGAGATCCTCATGGCTTGCCAATGGCTTGCATGTGGCTTCATGGCTCCATGTGGCTTGGGAAAAGATTGGGTCAATTTCATAAAAGGGGATTTTGTTGATTTTGGCATTTTAATGAAAATTGTTATGGGGCTTGATTTGGAATTGTTTAATTGATGGGATTAGAACTTAGGGAATGGCTTTGATTAAGTGGATGGCAAATGGAAATGTCATGTGGGCTTTGGATGAATTTGGGCTTTTGAATTTGAAGGAAGTGGGCTTTTAGGAAGGTTTAAGGGAAGTGGGCTTTCTGAATTTTAAAATGGACTTTAGGATAAAATTTTGGTAAAGGATTGGGCCAAATAATTGTTGGGTTTAGCTCATAGATGTCTTGGAGCAAATTGGGAGTGATTTGGATTTGAATTGGGTTGAATTTGGGCTTCTTTGGTGAATGGGCCAATATAGGTCAAAGTGGGCTAACTTGGGCCAATGTTGGACTAGGGTTGAAATTGATATAAAATTAATTTTGGGAAATGTTTATGGGAGTGTTTCAAAGAGGTTTTGACTTTGGTTGGGCTTTGATTTTGGGGTTTCGGCTTATTTGGGTTAGGTTTGGGTTTAGGTCAAAATTGGGCTTATTGGTTTTGGGTTGAATTTAAGTGGGGTTTGGGTCTAAATGTTGGGAAAATCATGTTAGTGTTTTTTTTGTAGGGATGTTAAGGAAGATTTAGAAAATATTTGGGGTTAATTGGAGTTGAATTGGGTGAGTTTGGGTTAGGTTTGGGTCATGGGTCCAAATTGGGCTTTAAGGCCAAAAGTGAAATTGGATCCAAATGTCAATCAAATTGGACTTGGATTTGGTCTAGATTGGTGTTGGGAATATTGAATTGAAGTTTAGAATTGAATTGGACAAGAATTTGGGTCAATTGGGTATGCTTGGTTTGACATTGGGTTCACTTTGGGTTAAAATGGGTCAAATTGCGGGTTTTGATAAAAGTGGGGTAAATTGATAAAATTGGCCCATGGTGTAGTTGAACAAAATGAAATTGGGAATATTTGGGATTTTCTGGAATTTTCTGGGAATTTTCTGAATTTTTGGATTTTTTGGGTCAAGAGGGGTATTTTGGGTATTTTGAGGGTATTGGGAGGTATTTTTGGAATTCTTGGTATTTTTGGGTATGGATGGTCAATTTGAGTGGAGAGAAATGTTTAGGAATGATTTTGGAGAATTTTGAGTGATTTGGAAATTTTTGAGAAATTTAGGTAGTTTTAAGGGTTTGGAGTAGGCTAAGCGGGTGTAGGGTCCCGGGGGTCAAAAATTGGAAATTTGGAAAATTGAAGATGGGGTGAATGTAAGTGGAATGAAATCATTTTTGTTGAGCCATGAAGCCATATCAAGCCCACATGAGCCATGAAGGGACTCATTTGAGGCATCCACTATGTTGTTCCTAACCCTCTTAGCCAAGGGCTTAGGGGTTAAGGACCATCCATGTGAATCACCTACATGAGTCAGGAGGTCAAGTTGGGTATATGTGTGGTTTTAGGAGGTGTATGAAAGTGTAGTGTATAAGTGTAGTGTGTGTGTAAGTCAGCCCTTCACTAGACCAGGCCACCCAGGGCAGTCCTAAGGCCAAAGAGTCCTATAGGAACTCATCCTTTAAACTTCCACATCTGATTTCAACCCTCTAGGTGATTAGGGGTCTACAGTCAAGTTTGTAGAGATTGCAGGGAGTTAAGAAGTGGTTTGAATTTCTAAGTGGTGGGTCCCAATTCTAGTCCTCTAGGATAGTCAAAGGAAAAGCCTAAGGCTAGATCCTAAGTACTAAAAAGAAGAAGAGAAGACCTCATCAAAAATGAGGTCAACAGTCCACAGCTCTACAAAAAAAAAACATTTATTACAATAAATGAACGCATCCACCTAGACTTAAGTTTTCTAGAAAATAATCTCAATGTAACATTATATAGCAAAACTTATTATTATGGTTCAATATTTTTATTCAGAATCTTACGATCATGCCACATTTTCTTCTTGTCTTTATATATCTTAGCACTTTCATATGGTTAATTCCTTATCTCTTCAAGCTGATTTAATTGCAATAATCTTTTCTCACCAGTATCCTTCAAATTATAAATGAACTCTTTAATAGCCCCATATGCTTTATGCTCAAGTTCAACTGGTAAATGACAAGCTTTCCCAGAAATTAGTTTATATGGGGATATTCCTATAAGAGTCCTGTAAGTAGTCCTATAAACCCACAGAGCAAAATCTAATTTGATTGAATAATTCTTTTTTTTTTTTGAATAAAAAATTTTTCTAAAATTCTTAAGTTTCACGATTGTATAATTCAACTGAACCACTTGTCTAAAAATGATAAGCAGTAGTAATTTTATTGATGACATAATATTTCCTTACTATTTTGTCCATAATTCCATTTTTAAAATGACTAACCCCATCAGTTATGATTACTCTTGACATTCAAAATCTACAAAATATATTTTTTCTTTAATACTTTGCAACACTTCATTAATCACATCGAGGCGAAGCAACAACTTCTATCCATTTAGATACATAGTCTACTATTAACAAAATGTATAAATTTCTGAAAGATGGTATAATGGTCCTATGAAATCTAATCCCCAAATGTTAAGTATTTCAACTTCCAACATGTAATTAAGGGGTATCTCATTCCTTCAAGAAACATTGCCTACATGCTGAAATCGATCACACTTTTTAATAAAAGCATTAACATCCTTAAAAATTATAGGCCAATAAAATCTAGATTGTAGAATTTATATGCATTTTTATCAACATTGAAATGTCCCCCAAAATAAGAATCATGACATTTTTGAATAATTTCATAAGTTTCTTCTAATGGCACACATCTTCGAATAATAAGATCCTTTCCTCATTTAAATAAAAACGGGTTGTCCCAAAAATAAGTCTTAGCTTCAAATAAAAATTTCTTCCTCTGTTGGTATGTTAATCCATAGGGTAATATGTCACTAACAACAACGTTCACAATGTCTGCAAACTATGGAACATGCCACTCATTAATAGTGAATAGTTTTTCATCAGAAAAATGTTCATTAATTTCTTCATTAGAAAGGAGAGATCTTTCTTTATCAAGCATGGACAGATGATCAGTAATTTGATTATCAGTACCCTTCCTATGTATTATCTCAAAATTAAATTCTTGCAAAAGAATCCATCTTATTAGTCTTGGTTTTGCCTCCTTTATTTTCATTAAATCTTTAATAGCAGAATGGTCAGTATGCACCACACATTTAGTCTTAATTAAATATGATTTAAACATATCAAAGGCATATAGTATAGCTATTAACTCTTTTTTAGTTGTGGTATAGCTTGATTGTAGACTCCTAATCACCTAGAGGTTTGAAATCAAATGTGAAGGTTTAAATGATAAGTTCCCTGTAGGACTCTTTGGCCTTAGGACTACCCTGGGTGGCCTGGTCTGGTGAGGGTTGACTTACACACTCACTACACTCATACTCTACACTCTCACACACACAATCCAAATCCTAAAACCACACCCATACCCAACTTGACTCCCTGACTAATGTAGGTAATTCATATGGATGGACCTTAACCCCTAAGCCCCTGGTTAAGAGGGTTAGAAACAATATAGTGAATGCCTCCAATGAGTCCTCTCATGGCTCATATAGGCTTAATATGACTTCATGGCTCAACCAAAGTGATTCCATTTCACTCATACTTGATCAATCTTCATTCTTCCAAAATTTCAATTTTTGACCCCGGGGACCCTACCCATCAAACCTACCAAAGGTCCTTGAAATTGCCCAAGTCCTCCAAAATCTTTAAATCACCAAAAAGTCATCATAATCAGTCCTAAACATTTTCCCCCACTTAAATTGACCATCTCCAGCCAAAAATACCAAAATTTCCAAAAATACCACCCAATACCCTCCAAATTACCAAAATACCCCTCTTGACCCAAAAATCCAAAAATTTCGAAAATTCCCAGAAAATTCCAAAAAATCCCAAATATTCCCAATTTTATTTTTTCCAACTACACCATGGGCCAATTTTGTCAATTTACCCCACTTTTACTGAAACCCCCAATTTAGCCTACTTTAAACCCAAATGAACCCAATGTCAAACCAAATCACCCCAATTTATCTCAATTTTGGTTCAATTCAATTCTAAACTTCAATTAAATATTCCCAATATCAATCTAGACTAAATTCAAGCCCAATTTTATTGGCATTTGAATCCAATTTCATTTTAAAAGCTTAAGGCCCAATTTTGACCCATGGCCTAAACCTAGCTCAAACAAACCCAATTCAATCCCAATTTGACCCAAATCTTTTCTAAAACCTTCCTAGCATCCCCACAAACAAAACACTAACATTATTTGCCCAAAATTTGGACCCAAACCTTACTCAATTTCAACCCAAACCCAAAATCCCTTAAATGTGCCTACACTAAAACCTAACCCAAATGGGCCCAAATCCCAAAATAAAAACCCAACCAATGTTGAAACCTATTAGTAACACCCCCATAAACATTTCCCAACATTAATTTTACATCAATTTCAACATTAGCCCAACTTTAGCCCAAGGTAGCTCATTTTGACCCATTTGGACTCTATTACCAAAGAGACCCAAATTAGACCCAATCCAATTCCAAATCACCTCAAGCTTATTTCAAATCACCCATTACACATCCCTAAACCAAACCCAACAATTACTAGGCACAAACTTTTACAAAAAAAATCCCATCCATAAATTTATTTTTAAGCCTAAAGTCCACCTTTTTAAACCTTCCTAAAAGCCCATTCCTAAAATAATTACAAAAGTCCAAACCCATCCTAAGGCCCACATTACAATCTCATCACATCCTCACTCAATTAAAATCATCCCTAAGTCCTAAATTAGCGATCAAATTTTTCTAAACCAAGCCATATGCCAAATCCTATCAAATCACCCCTAAATTAACAAAACTCCTTAAAAGCCATTTTCATGAAACAAAGCCAACTTTTTCCAAAGCCAAATGGAGCCAAATATTAGCCATTTACAAGCCATATGAAGCCATGAGGGGTTTGACATGTGACCATACCCAAAGTAGCAAAAGGAGGGGCCCCTTTCTTAATCCTTCATTAAGCATTTTTAACTCCTTCCATGCTACACACTAAAACATGTTTAACCACATCACCTTGGATGGAGACTTCACCACCCCTTCCTAGCTGACCCAACTGATTTTTTCAGCCCAAAACCAGGTCATGGGGAGGTGAACCTAACCCAAAACCATGGCTTGGACTAAATCAAGCCAAAATGGCCTCTCCCCCATGCCATTTTAATCCAAGCTCTTTACACATGGCATTGGTCAATTACTTACACTAAACCCCAGCCCTGGACCTCCTGACCCTGAGGGTGACCCATGCCTGCCGGCCGACCACCAGGCCGCCGGAAAACACCACACCCGAGAGCATCATGTGAGCCCAAGCTTGGAATGCTCACCTGCCGAGTTGCCCCATGCCCGATGGCCACCGTGGCCGTTCTTCTCCTCACCAGAGCAGCTGATTCCAACCCCTAACTCCCCCTGGGAGAGCCTCCAGCCAGCTTTATTTAAACCCATCCTCTCTCAGCCATGGGAGAGGTGCTGAAACAAACCTACTAAAAACTCTGCCAAAATTGTCCCAGACCACTCTCCACACTTAGAGCAATTGATCCCCAGTGTCCATTTGCCCTAATCCCCATTAACGAGCTCAATTTCGGAGTCCAAATTTCACCCAAAAATAGGACACTTCACTACAGTGAGCCAATCTCTAAATTGATTGGTCCTACACCTTCACTAGACCAAGAGAAGAAGTTCCCCAGTGAAATTCCCCTCTCCAGGCCACCCAGTTGCTCCAGCCTCCAAGCTTTGTGATCGAATGTGGTCACTTTTGTACCTAGGAAATTCACCAGGCCAAGGGACTTCATCTGGAGCTTACTTGGACCCAATCAAACGTGACACAACTCTCAGATCGAAGCTTCACTTCTCTGATCAAAGGTATGAGCTAATTCTTTATCCCAAGCTTTTGGAGATTCTCCATTTCAAATGCCTTAATTTCAATGCATGTTTACCGTATGGATGTGTTCGTCTCTTCAAGACAAATCCACAGAGCATAAGACATGAAAATCCATTGAGAATTGAGTGAGATCTTAGGGTTTTAGTGTGGATTGTCACGGGTGCACACCAATCGTAGACGATGACTAGGAGCCGTCGGATCGAGCGTGTATCGAGCGGACGGTCAGGATCAAGTCGGACAGCACAATGGTACATGAACCGCGAGCCCCTGGAGCGCTGAGTTGGATGGCGGCGCCGAACCAGAAAGCGTCGCGTGGCTGTTCGGAGATGCTAAGGATGACGCGGCGCCGATTCGGATAAATAGAAAAATAAGATTTTATGGATTTATTTAATTACCAGAACTTAGAAAATCCATAACTTTGTTTAGAAAAATCCTAAAAATAAAATAAAAATACCCTCTTGCTCAGTGAACAGATGAGAATAATGTGGAAAAGAAATCAATTAATTTCATTTAGTATTTTATTTTTAATGATTTAATTACTCTCTGCATTATTTCAATTCTCCATGCACATAAAAAATTCACCATGGCATGGGATGATAGGGCTTTTGAAGCCTCTGAATTTGGGAACATTCCCTGAATTTTTCAAGGTCAGAGGCCATCCCTATGAGAAGTTATTGATTTTTCAATTGCATGTTACTGTTTTGAGTATTTTAATTCCAATAATTAGCATGTTGAGAAATAAATTCTAGGAAAATTTGGTGATTTTTCTTATGACCAGAGGAACCTAGAAAAAATAAGTTTTGAGTTAATTCACTTGGAATAACCCTAATTGGTCTAAATACCCAAAATTAAATTTTAAATAGTTAGGGTTAACTACACCCCAAATTAACTTAAAAATAATTCTCCACTGATCTTTGGGATTAAAGGAATATCTCATAAAAATTTGAAATCAATTGGACTTGATTAACCTCACCAAATGGGTTGATTAAGCTTCTTAAGCAAAATGGGTAAAATTAAACTTTAAAAATTCATAACTCACAAAATACATTTCAAAAATTCACAAAAATAGTTTTGGAACTTCTCTAATATCAGAGGAACTTAGGAAAATTAAAATTGTAATTTTCTAAAAAAGTTGATTTTTATCATTATTTTAATATTTTTAATAATTAAAAAATAATAAAAATCATAAAAAAATTAAAAATAACCAAAATGTCACATTTTGAATTCTAATTACCTAGGAATAAACCAAATATTTTTTTAAGTCCCTAGGATAAGATATTGAATTTTAAAGGCTTAATGTAATTTTTAATATTAAAAAATATATTTTCCAACCTTTTCATTAAAATAATTCTAATAAATAAAAAAAATCAAAAAAATATAAAATTTATTTCTTTGGACTTCTTGAGGTTAGAGAGATTTAAGAAAAATATAAAATCCTTCTTTCAAATTTAATTTTATTTTAAAATTAATTAATACTCTAAAACTCAAAATAATTCTAATAAATAAAATATAATTCAAAAAATCACTAAAATTGGTCGAAATGGTCCTCTAGTCATTAGGAACATCCCATAATTTTCTTAAGGACAAAAACATTTCCTTGGTCATGATATTGAATTTTCCTTGAAACCCGCTATTTTCCATTAAAATAATTACATAAATAAATTAAATACAGAAAAATCACATTTTCTCCTCTAATGTCTTAATTGACATGTGAGTGAGATTACATAAAAAATTTCAAGTTCATTTGAGCTTAATTTATTGAGTTATATAATTATTAAGCTTGAAGGGCAAAAATGGTAATTAAAAATTTCAACCTTTAATTAAAATTTTAGGATTAATCAAAAGGGGAGGGTAAAATATTTGATTTTAAACTGATTTTGGATGATTGAAACTTAAATGATTAAGGGTAGAAACCTACTAACCATTTCAAAAAATAATTAAAATACAACTTTAATTAATTAATTAATTGAAATTTTGGGAGAATAATAGAAATTGGAATTATTAAAGTAGGGATATTATTTAAGAGGATATTTATTCTTTAATTTAAAAATCCCTAACTAAATCACTTCAATAATACTTAATTCTTAATTAAAAAAAATTAATTAAAATAATAAGCCAAATTAAAATTAAACTAAAATTAAATTAAATTAAAATTAAAATTAAATTAAAACTAAATTAAATTAAAATTAAATTGAAATTAAATTAAAATTAAATTAAAATTAAATTAGATTAAGTTAAATTAAATTAAATTAAAATTAAATTAAATTAAATTAAATTAAAATTAAATTAAATTGAATTAAAATTAAATTGAATTAAATTAAATTAAAATCATTTTACAACGAACCTAAAAGAAATCATTAAGAATTAAATCTAAAATAATTTGAACACTATTCCAAACTTAAACTAACTTTTTAAAATTAAGTGAGAATTAAAATTAAATCATTAAGTTTAAATCATTAAAATACTTAATAATTTGATTTGCCCTTTTAAAGCTCTTATTATTATAACTCTTAAATGAGGTATCAAGTGAAGTGTTACTTCACTTATATGATATTCAAATGTCCTAGTTCATCGTGCAAGAGAACAAAACTTAAACCTCCTGGATGATTAATTCACTTGTATAATTAAATTCTCTTAGACTTAAAACAATCCTAGAGGTATTGAAAAGATGTTTAAGACTCGTCTTAAGCACTTCCTCAATATGATAGGATGTTTATAAGAACAATTGAATTTAATTATTTCTTTGATGAAGAAAATCGTCCTTAAATCAAAACACAAGAACCTAGACGTCATAGGAGATGACTAGCTATAGGATTAGGACTTTGGTAGACAACTAAAACCTCTCCCTTAGCTTTACCTAGATACTTTTTGAAATATTTAAATGCCTTAACATATGTTTTAAGTGTAGCTTGGGATGACGGGAAGACCCTCCAAGTACGCTTTTATTTTATTGCAATTTACTTTATTATAATTTACTTACATGCACTGTACTTTACTTTTATTGCATGATAAACAACTGTTGCATGAAAAACAAAACCTTTAGGATAGTCCCTGAACTGAAACCAAAACTAAATTAAAAGTCATTGCAAGATAAAATTCACTGCCACAACATTTCAAAATATAAAACAACTCAAAATTTAATCACAAACGTAACAACAAAACTACAATTGCAACTAAATTAAAACGTCTTGTTGAATGATCGGGAATACCTCAGATGATGTAACCCACGTGTTGCTAACGGGATTTCCCACGGTCTAAATGAAAATGTGGAACTCATTCAGTTGAGTTTAGCAAATTCATCTAGACTAAATGAATTCGATGAAAATAACGGTGCCGGGATGACGGAACCGTGGGATCTTAATCGGTTCTGTTTAAATAACTTTAAGATTTGTTCTAATTAAAACATTATAAACACTTAGGTTTTAAGATTTTCTCTAAACCAAAACACTTCTCTCATCTCCTGATTTATGACTTTTAAAACTAAACCTCTGCAACAATAAGGAGCTCAGAGCATGGTGGGCAGCACGGCCATCGTCATCAGCAAAACCTGAGTCTACTTCAGCAAACCTTTCTTAGAGTTAAATAACCAAACCGTAGGATTTCGAGGTAGTTTTCCTAGTGCAACATAAATCTTCAAACTTTTCGTTAGGCACTTGCATAATCATTTTATGCAAATTAAGTCCTAACCGGTCTTAGGATTCCGAGGTAGTTGTTTGGTACGACATAAATCCTCACATCTTCGAGACTATTCGTGTGATTATATCATACAAATATAAGTCTTAATTAATTAAAATTGGCAGGATTACAACATTAAATAATTTTCTTAAACTCAAAGCCAAATAATAGGATAGTTTGGGAAGTTGCCAAGATTCTTCTTGGATCCTCAGCTTCTCCTACTTCTCTGCCTTTTGACTCCTAAAATAAATTGTTCCAAATTTGATCCATTCCCTATTGAAATTTCCAAAATTCAAATCCTTTGAAAACCTTAAACTTTGAAATTCTTGAGAGCAAAACCACTGATCATTATCGAGAGTTTTCTTAAATGATTCACTTCATTTAAGATGTAATTAACTATAGGGGCTTGCCCTTATAGGGAACTTTAAGAACCTGAGTAATATAAACCCTGCTTAATTCATTTATATTAAGTAGGGGAACTTGTCGGCTTATAAAATTGTTTCGTAGACCAAACGGATGTCACAAATCTTCTAGTTTATTTAACCGAGCCCCATCATCAAGCAGTGTGTCTACTCTCCGGGATAGATATACAACTTGTGGTGCGGTGCTCGTTTATATAAACTATTCGGGATGTGAGATCAGTTTGATTTCATATCTTAAAATTTTCAAATTTAAAATTATTTTCAAAATCAAATACTACTTTTCAAATTATTTATTTAAATTAAATTAAAAAATTTGCCGACAATTTTTGTAGGCGACCTCTTTTCAAAAATACAACACTCAACCTAAAAATATGCTGACAGTTACTCAAATATCTTGTAACATCTATCCTGAAACATTCATCATCTTTACCTCTGGTAGGATATTTCATTGATTTTGGAATATTAAATCTAACAGTTTGATCATTGACGCACATAGTTAATTTTCTTTTCTGCTCATCTATCATTGCTCTTCTTTTAGCTAGGAAAGTTCTCCTTAAAATAATAGGCATTTCCTTATCTTCCTCCATAACAAGCACAATGAAATCAACAGGAAAGATAAATTGATCCCCTTTTACTAAAACATCTTCTATAACTCCTTTAGGATATGTGATCAAATGATCTGCTAATTGCAGAGTTACAGTAGAAGGGGTTATTTCTCCTAATTTGAGTCTTTTAAATATAAATAATGACATAAGGTTAATGCATGCACCTAAATCAGATAAAGCTTTTCCATAAAATCTGTCTCCGATTGCACATGGAATTGTGAAGCTACCAAGATCTTTAAGCATTTCACGAAGCTTCTTTTGAATTATTGCACTGCATTTTTCACTAAGTGCAATAGTCTTATTATCTTCAAACTTCCTTTTTCTTTTTAGAATATCTTTCATAAGCTTCAGATAGCTTGGCATTTGTTCCAAGGCTTCAAAAAATGGAATATTAATTGTATGTTTCTTAAAAATCTCCAAGAACTTTGAAAATTGCTTAACCAACTTTTGTTGTCGAAGTCTATGAGGAAATGATTGTGCTGGCTTTTCTAAATCAATTTTAGGGTGAGAAATAGGTCTTTCCAAACCCTTCTGGGTATCCTCTTTTGGTTCTTCAATCTCTTCTTACACTCTACCTTCTAACTCTCTTCCACATCTCAATTGAATAGCTTTTACTTGCTCTTTATTTTTTTATCTCGGATTTATCTCAGTATTACTAGGAAGCGTTCCTTGGGATCTATTACTTAATGAATTGGCTATTTTTTCCAATTGATTCTCAATATTTCTAATTGTAGCTCCTTGACTTTGCAATTGATTTCCCATTTGTAACACCACTTCTTCTATAGACAACTTCTTCTCTTTAAAGTGTGAAGCACTATTAAAACCTAGAAGATAAGTAGGTCTATAATTATTATTCCCTTGGTTTCTCCAATTCCTCAATTGGTTTACTTGATTGTTCCCCCATTGTCGAGTAATACCACCATGGTTATTGGTATTCCAGTTAAAGTTTGGATTGTTCTTCCAACCTGGGTTATAATAATTGGAATATGGGTTATTAGGCTTGTTTATAAAATTTAATAATTTTTAAAGATGTTTGAGAGTCTACCATTTGGCCTAATGAATTTTTTTCAATCATTGAAATTGTTTGAGAAAAATTCATTCCAAATTGGTCTATATTCCTTGATATGTAGCCACTTGATTTGTTAGCATTGCAAAAACATCATATTTATGAATACTGACTACCTTATTAAGATTTAACCTCTCTGAATGCCATTGAAAATTATTTGTATCCATTTCTTTAATTAAAGCATAAGCATCATTAAACTTCTTGGACATAAATGAACCACCTGCAGCAGAATCGATAATAGATCTAAAAGATCCAACTAATCCATTATAAATAGCTTGAATTATTAACCAATCTAGTATCGAATGATCTGGACACTTTCTTAGGAGATCTTTAAAACGTTCCCATGCTTCATAAATTGATTCCCCTTCACACTGGCTAAAAGATGTAATGTCATTTCTAAGCTTAGCAGTCTTTAATGGTGGAAAACATTTAGCAAGAAATTTTTTGCGCTAAATCACCCCATGTTCTTGTAGATCCATGTGCTAAATAAGATAACCACATCTTAGCTTTATCTCTTAATGAAAAAAAAGTTTAAGTCTAATAGAACCATCCAAAAGACCATCATATTTAATTGTAGTGCACAATTTTAGAAAATTGGCAAGATGCAAATTTGGATCTTCAGTTGGTGCTCCTCCAAACTAATTATTAGATATCATTTGGATAATAGCAGGTTTAAGTTCAAATGAATTTGCCACTACAACAAGATTTAGAATACTACCATAAAATTAATCTACTTTAGGGTTAGCATAATCTCTTAAAGGTCTGAATTCTATATGGATTTCAGCATTTTGCTTATTTTGATTTGCCATTTCTTGAATATTTTTATCTTTTTCTATTTATTTAATTTTTTTAGTTTTTTTTATTTCTTTCTAATTCAAAATCATAAGGCACAAGTCCTTCAGATATTGAACTACATGTACATAATTATAAAATACAATAAAATTAAATTACACAACAAAAATAACAACATCCTAAAATAAATCTAACAAGTTTAAATAAGACTTTAAAATGTAAAAATTAATTTTTCTTAAAAATTTTTTTCTTTATTAATTTCTTTCCCCACTTTTCTGGCTGTTGTTAAACTTGCTTGGTCTGCTCATGCTGAACTCCACTCCAACCCTATGGTCGAACTTTGGAGACCGGCAGAAAGCCGTGGCACTGCGATTGAGACGAGTGGAATAAACAATGCTTTGGTAATGTCTATCAAATGGTCATAGATGCTGATGAGAAAGTCAAGATGCTTGAAGCTTTACAGGATCAGGAAGGGGGTCATACTCAAGCCATGCTGGATGCCCAAATTCATCTGCTCAACTCTTTGGAGGAGGAAGAATTATTACTTAAAGAGACAAACATCTATTTGGGGATAGGAACATTAAATTCTTCCATGCAGTAATTAAGTATAGAAGACAAATCAATGCTATTCTTAAAATCAAGAATGAAGAGGGCAATTGGATATCCGAACACGCCTTAATCTCCCAAAGTGTTGTTAGTTTTTTCAATCCCTATTGGCGGCTCAACATTCCGCCAATGATTCTTTCCGACGCGAGGTGTTTAGTGAAGATCTATCTTATGTACGAGCAACTGAATCTCACCATGCTGCCTGATGCTGATGAGATCCTTAATGCTTTGAATAACATTGAAGGTAATAAAACTGCAGGACCTGATGGGTTCACCTCTACCATTTATTTGTCTGCTTGGGATGTGGTGGGCTCTGACCTCATCCAGGCAGTCCAGGCCTTTTCTCTGGTGCTGAAATACCAAAGTACTTTACTACAACAGCCATTACCCTAATTCCCAAAGAAAATCAAAAAGCCACTTGGTCTGACTTTAGAACCATATGCCTTACTAGTACCTTCTCCAAGATTATCAGTAAAATCATTGTTGGAAGGCTTCAACCTCATCTCAACAAACTCATTAGTGCCAATCAATCAGCCTTTGTGCAAGGCAGGAATATTACAGATAACTGCTTGTTAGCTCAGGAGCTTTTGCTTGATATTGATAAGGTTTGTAGAGGACATAATCTCATTTTTAAACTAGACCTCGACAAGGCTTATGATTCTGTCAGCTGGAGTTTTTAAACTAGGGGTTTTCATCCTTCCTTCTGTAATTTAATCAGGAAGTGGCTCTCAGGTGCTTGGTACAGTGTTTTCCTGAATGGAAGCGACCAAAGTTTTTTTAATGCCGGGAGAGGGCTGAAACAAGGAGACCCTTTGTCTCCAACCATCTTCATTCCGATTTTTGATTATTTCTCTAGAGTGCTCAATGCTACCTATAAGAAGTACCCTTACCTTAACTATAATCACAGCTCTTCCCAATTGATAAGCCATTTGGCTTATGCTGATGATGCCATTATTTTCTCCAATGGTAGTAAACAAGCTATCAAAAGAATTATGCAGGTGCTGGAACATGTTACTAAAGTTGCTGGATTGAAGCTCAATGTCAAGAAGTGTCAGTTTCTGGTGGGGAATAACTATAAGCGCACTGCTGGGTGAAGGAAACGGACTAGTTTCACTGCTTGCTCTGCTCGCCATTAAAATATTTAGGGTTCAACTTATCAAAGGTAAGAAGAGGCAAACCCAATATGATGAGATTGTCAACAAGATTTCTTCGGCTATAGCTTATCTGGACCAATAAATTCCTCTCCAATGGTGGCAGATTGACCTTGTTGAAGAGTATTTTATCTACTTTCCCATTATACACCATGCAGATGGTTCACATGAAACTAAGCACATAGAAAATGATGGAGACTACTTTCAACAAATTCCTTTGGGAAGGCCAATATAAACAACCTCATTGGGTTGTTTGGAACAAGGTCTGCAAGCCTACCAAGGCAGGAGGATTGGGATTTAAAAGTTTCAAACAGATGAGCCATCTCTACCATTGTAAACAGTGGATTAAATTAGTTAAACAAGACACCATGTGGGCAATTTAACTAAAGGAGAAATACTGCAAGAAAGTTCATGTCAATGAAGTGAAAGCTAAGATGAGGGATTCCAAGCACTGGAAAAATCTGCTTAAAGTTAGGGAGACTGCCAACGAACTGCTGTTTTGGGAGGTGGGGGATGGCCAGGTTCACTTCTTTTTGGATACCTGGCTACCTGATGGCCCCATCTCTGCCCCTTCAAACTGCTCACCTAAGTTGAAGGTGTCTGACTTCTGGACCCAAGGGAAGTGGAATTCTGAGTTGCTGGGTAATTATGTGGATGCAGATACTGTGCAACAAATACTATCTATTAATATTAATCCCAATAGTCCTGATAAATTATTGATCAAACATGTCACTACTTCCTCTCTTAATGGTGTTATTCACCAAATTTACAAAAGTTGGCCTCAATACAGTTGGGGAAAAAAGATTTGGAATAGAAACCTGTCCCCATCTATGTCTTTTTTCAGCTGGAGGCTCTTTCACAAGCTCGTTACCTCTTGATGACATTTTAAAATTAAAAGGTCTTAAAGTTGCTTCCGGATGTTGGCTCGTCACTCCCATGAAGAAACACTCTCTCATGTGTTCCTTACCTGTGCTTTTTCTCAGCGAGGTTTGGACCGAGGTAATTCGAGCACGTGCATTTATCTCAACACAGATATGATTGGAAAGACTTTGAGGCTTGTTGGGAGGATTGGAGAAACCTAAACTCTTACTACATCCCTTTAGTAATCTGTTGGTTTATCTGGATGACCAGGAACCAAGCTAAATTTGAAAGTCTCAGCTGTATGGTCCACTCCACTGTGATTAAATGCTGTAGCTTCATTAACAAGAATGCTAAATTAGTTCCCTCAGCACCTAACAGTGTAGTCGTTGCTTGCATTGAGTCCCTACCCTCTTATCCTTGGGTAAAAATTAACATTGATGGAAGCTTTACTTCATCCTTTGCTGGTATTGGTGCGATCTGTAGAAATAATCCAGGGCGGCTCCTTTGGTTTTTCCAATCACCTACTTTTGCTTCTTCGCATTAGAGGCTGAATTATGGGCTGCCTTCACAGGCCTTAACTACGGCTAAAGCTCTCCACCTCCCTTATTTTTGGCTGAAATCCGACTCTATGCAAGTAGTGAATATTATGCAAGGCACTTACTCCTCCACCCGGGAACTGACCTATTTTTGCAGAACCTTCCCTTCTCCATCTGAATTTCTACAAATCAAATGGACCCACACCTTTAGAGAAGGTAATCAACCAGCCAACTGGCTTGCTAAAAAGGCTGCAACTGATAGTAATATTGTCTTTTCTGTAACTCCTTCTGAGCCATTAAGGCTGTTACTTTTTGGGGACTCTCTAAAGCTCCCTTTTATTAGATGTACTAAACCTTTATAATGAATGAAGTTCTTTTGTTTTACTATATATATATATATATATATATATATATATATTTAAAGGAAAGGGCAGAAGAAGCCCCTACATGTTGAGAAATAAAATTTTACAAAAGGTGATAGAAAGGCCCCCAAACTAATAAAAACCTAGTGGCAGCCCCTACCAAGGTAAAGTAAAAACAGTACATGTAAAGTCCCTCCCACTCACCAAAACAAGCAACAACTATGAACTAAGGTTGCAGAAAAAAAGGCCCCAACTGAGGAGGTCAGAATTGTAACCCCTATCCAATCCACTGATCAATTATTAGATACACAGGCCCCAACTGCTATTGAAGTTTGTGAAATGCAAAATGAATTGGAAGGAAAATGGCACACCCAAACCTCCAGGAAAAAGAAAAAGAATACTCTTACTGAAGTGCAAAAGTTAGGGACCCCTTTATCTGAGGGGGAGTTAGCTGGCACTTCTGTCACAAGGGGAAGATCTAGATCAAGATCTCAGCCTTCACTCCATCCCCCTCCAAATAAATGATTAACTTTTTATGTTGGAACATTATGGGTATTACCAACCCCTTATCTTTAAAAAGTCTTTGACATCTCAATAAGAAACATAAGCTTTAGTGTGTTACTATTTTGGAACCCTTGGTTCACAAATACCCACAGAAGATTATCAGCAAATTACATGGCTTCACCCATTATGCTAACTGTAACAATAAAATTTGGATTTTCTGTAGAAGAGAGGTCTCCTGGACAGTTCTTATTGACAATAAGCAATTCATACACTCATCCTTTCAAATCAATGGCAGAAATGGTGTAGTAACTTTTGTATATGCTGGCTGCAGTAAGGAAGATAAACAGCTCTTGTGGACTCATCTCCATGGCATTAGTGCTCAACTGAACTCACCCTGGCTGGTTGGAGGTGATTTTAACAGTATTGGCTCTACAGGTGAAAAACTTGGAGGTAGGACTCCTAAGCTCTCTGATATGACTACTTTCAATGATAATATCCTAGCAGCACACCTTTTTGATATTGAGTTTAGAGGGCCTGCCTATACTTGGAAGAGAGGTAAAATTTGGGAGAGGCTTGACAGAAATTTGTTTAACAATAACTGGCTATCAAATTGGCTTCTCACTTATGTGACCCATCTCAGTCTTGCTGGCTCAAACCATAGGCCCCTCCTAATTTCCATTACCACTCCTAGCTGCAATAATACTCCCCCTCCTTTCATATATCTTAATGTCTGGTCCACCTATGCTGATTTCCACAAGATTGTCTAGGATAATTGCTGTAATACTGATCACCCAGACCCTCTAACTAAGTTAAGTATTTTGCAGAATAAACTTAGTAAAGCTCTTAGAAAATGGAGTTAGAATTCTATTGGTGACCTATCTGCTGCTGTCCAGGAGGCTGAAAAGGAGACTAATAGGATGGAGACTAAGTTTCAAACTGGAATTGCCACTGAGGATCAGTTTTATGCAGCACAAACAAATCTGCTAATTGCTACTGATAAGTTGGAACAGTACTTAAAACAGAAAGTTGTATTGAACCACTTTATCAATGGTGATAGGAACACTTAATTCTACCAAGCATGTATTAAATACAGAAGAAAATGCAATAACATCCACTCCATCTATTCTGATGAGGGCATCAAACTTCTGGATGACAATGAGATTAAACTAGATGCTGTTAAACACTTTGAAAGGCTACTTAACCATCCTCCAATGAACAGAATGCCAATTGATGGATCCCTTTTTCAAGACAATTTCCAATATACCAGTGAATTTGAGCTTACTGAAATCCCATCAGAACAGGAAATCTGGAATGCTTTAAACTAAGTTCCAAAACTACATGGAAACTGGTTGGTGGGGATGTTGTTGTTGCAATTCAAAGTTATTTTCAAGGACAACCTCTTCCTAGCTATTTTTGCGCTTCCAATTTTGTGTTGGTGCCTAAAAATTCAATTTTATAAAGATGGGATCACTTCAGACCCATTTGCCTCACTTCTGTGATCAGTAAGACCATCAGTAAAATCATTGTGGGGAGACTTCAACCACATCTTGATAGAATGATTTGCTTGAATCAATCAGCCTTTGTTAAAGGAAGGTCTATTACTGACAATGTACTTCTTGCTCAGGAACTTTTTTTGGATTTGGATAAAGTTCATAGGGGGGAAATCTTATTTACAAGTTGGACATTCAAAAAGCCTATGATACTATTAGTTGGGGGTTCATCACTGATGTTTTGACTGCTAGAGGTTTCAATCCCTAGTTCTGCAATCTTATTAATGGGTGACTGAACACTAATAAGCACTCTATTCTGATTAATGGACAAGCCAGAGGTAATTTCAAAGTAACTAGAGGACTTAAACAGGGAGACCCATTGTCTCCAACCATCTTTATCTTAGCAGTGGATTACTTCTCCAGGATGCTTAATAATGCCATTCTGAATAAAAGCTTTGCCAGGTACCATCACAGATCTAACATTTGCTATAACTCACCTTATTTATGCAGATGACATCATGATCTTCTCTAGTGCCCATAAATCTGCTGTGAAAAAGCTGAAACACTGCCTGAACTCCTTCCAAAACCATTCAGGAATGATTTTTAGTCTTGACAAATGTCAGCTGTTTTTCTCCAAGCTGACACCTATCCATATCAAGCATTGGATCTTGGATTATATTGGCTTCATCTTCAGTACTCCTTCAATTAAATACCTTGAGGCCTATCTCACTATGGGAAGAGCTAAACAAATACAATTTGATGAAATCCTCACCAAGATTAACTCTCAGCTGAGCTGCTGGACTAATTCCTTTTTATCTAATGGAGGTAGAATCACACTCCTTAAGAGCATACTTACCACCTTCCCTTCTTACCTTCTACAAATGATCAAAATGAAGAAAAGCACCCCATTGCTGATGGAAAGGGCTTTCAATAGATTCTTATTTTCAGGTCAGAGACAACAAATGCATTAGACTTCATGGCAAAAAGTTACTAAACCAGCCTTGGCTGGTGGACTTGGATTTAAAGGAATCCCTCATATCCGGCGAGTCGATAATTGCAAGCTGTGGATCCATTTTAGAGCACGAAACCTCATCGTGGGACAAATTTAAGAAGGGTAAGTACTGCAAATCATTGCACCCTTCTCAGGTGGTCAGGAAAGTTGGAGATTCTAGACTTTGGGTTAAATTGCTCAAAATAAGACAATCTACTGAGGACTTGTTTATCTGGGATCTGGGGATGGGGGAAGTTAACTTCAGGTTGGATAATTGGTGCCCCAAAGATTGGTTAATTGCTAGGGAGACTCCTGCTGACCATTCATCTAAGGTTGCTGACTTTTGGGATGGGCATAACTGGTCACTCCCACATTTTAAAGCCATACTTCAGGATCACTCTGCTATCAGATTTCTACAATTAAATTCAACAAAAGTACTCAAGACAAAATTAACTGGCTCACTCACCATACCCAGATCACCACTAAAGCCATCTACAGAAAATTATACAACTAGACCCCAGTACCCTGAGAGAATTACCATCTGGAGCAAGTTCCTGTCCCCATCTATGTCTTTCATGTGCTGGAGAACGTTCCATGGCTTAATACTTACAGATGACATCCTTAAACTGAAAGGTCCTAGGGGCCCTTCTAAATGTGTGGTGTGTAATACTCAGGAAGAATCTATCCCACATCTCCTTTTCAGCTGCTCTTTCTCTAAAACAATATGTTTGCAATTAACTCTCAGTTGGGAGAACTTAAATTGTCATTGGGAAGACTTTCATAATGGCTGGAAGGACTGGCAGAACCAGAAAATTCAAACTCTTCACCTCATTGTCATTTGATTCTTATGGATGGCCAGAAATAATGCTAAATTTGAGGGGACCACTGCTACTGTGGCCAAAGTGGTTGGTAACTGTAAAGCCTACCTGTACAAGATCATCAACCATAATAGTTTTTCCAACACCCTTCACATTTGTCTCCCAACTTCAGCTGGCACTAATGTAAAATTGGTTAGATGGAATCCCCCTATAAGGCCAACTATTAAGATTAACATTGATGGAAGCTTCTCAAATGAAAGATCTGGAGTTGGGAGAATTTTTAGAAACCACCATGGCAATTGCCTACTTTTTTTTCTATGCCCCTGTGATTGCACATGATGCCCTTGAAGTTGAATTAATTGCAGTGTTGTGTGCTTTGCAACTAGCCAAGATTTCCAACTGGTCCAATATTTGGCTAGAAGTTGATTCCACTGTACTCCTTAATAGCCTGAATCAGGATTTTTCATCAACCTGGCTTCATAACTACTGGAAAAAGCAGATTAACTATCTAAAACCCCCTCAGTCAACCTTCTCTTCCATACTAAGGGAAGGGAACAAAGCTACTCACTGGCTGGCATGTACTGGTGCTAAATCTCAGCAGGTATTGGTATCTCTTGCCCCCCCCCCACCTGAACTCAAAGTACTAATTATTGGAGATAACCTGAGACTCCCTCACCTTAGAGTGGAGTCATTTGCCTGAATTTGAGTTGTGCTACCTTGGTCCTGTGGATACTCTTCCTTTGTTTTCTGTTGTAGTGGAATTTTGGCCAATTATATATATACATATGATAAAATTACATAAACATATTTATATATATTGGCAGCTTTTTCTTTTGGGTTTAGTGGTAGTGGAGTGGAGTGGAGTTTTGTATTTGAAATCGGGCCTCCTGTTTTGTAGGGCCCTTTTCCCCCTCTTTGTACTCCTTATTTATATGAAATGTTAGGAGCTATGTAGTTCCTTTTTAATATATATATATATAGCAAAAATGGAAAAGATATATTAATGCCCAAAAGTTAGATATATCTGATGAAGGCGAGGTATAAAGAGTCCCCTATAAGTAATATATATATATATATATATATATATATATATATATATATATTAATACTCCTTTTAATTATTTTATAATGTGGATACTACACAAGTATACGTATCATTTATCAAGCAATATATGACTTTTTGCTTAAACCCCGAGATATCGAACCCACGGGGAAAGTGATTAATATTGATAATATCTTCTGATTTAAAAACAAAAAATTAAATTTTTAATTTTAGAAAAGATTTTACTCAAACTAAAGATAATATTTTAGGAATTAGAATTTGATTCTTTTTGTTAATTTTATAATTTGAAATGAAAGTAAGCAAAAATTTTAACTAAACTTTTGTAAAATGAAAACTTATGCAAATGAAATATGTTTTTCCTTTTTATGAACCACTAATAAGTTCAAGAGAATATTTGTTGTGGATGTATCTAAAATGTGTTGTGCCAAATATGAGCAATTATATTCTTTACACTTACTAGAGATGCTATAAAGAACATAGGTTACTTCACTGTTTTAAAAATCTTGTTAACGGGTTAGGTAGGAAAGATACTAGCTCTCACACTAGAGTTTCCTCGATTACCTCCACCTGGGGACTAACATCTCGTAACATAAAGAAATGAATCAAATTGGGGGATTTAGCCTATCACTCTAAAGTTCTGTAATTCTACACCCAACGAAGTATATCTCCCTATTTATTGGCACTCAACCATATGGATTACATTCTCACCCATATAATCTCATGTGATTCCTTTCAATTGTTAACTGAGACAATACCGCATTGGATCTTACATGTTCTCAAAATAAATTTTAACATCTTATTTGGCTAAATCAAGATATAAATAAAGTGCAAGGTTTTGAATCATCATAACTTCTTCCAGCATTTAAATCCTATACTTCACACAACATACTTCCATAACTTAATTACTTCATCACTTAAGGAAAAAGATAAAGAGAACTTCTCAGAATTCATGGATAAAATGCAATCACAACTTGGTTTAAAGATAGAAATCATAGTGAAAACACAAGAAGTCTTAATTAAAAACCAAATGTAATAAAAAGATAAAGACTTATCTGCATTTCCGCTCCACAAAACTCTTAAATTTCTTTTGAAAACTTTGCTTTCCCTTACAATAATCTTTAGAGGTTGGTGCCCGACTCTGTGGATTCCAAATCTCAATTCTACTCCTAATACAAACTATATAAATGAAGTAAAGTTGGTGAAGTAGAGAGGTGTGGTCTAAAATAACTCTCTAACATAAACCTCACTCTTAAACACAAACCACACTCTCCAACAATAAACATTTTTCTTGTATTCAAGTCCTATTTTTATACTTCTCCAGAAGGTGTCTTCGTATCTCTTCAAATTGTGTTTAAATTCAATGTATTTTCCAAGAGATGCATCTATTCAAGTGTATTTTGAATTGCATTTTGTCACCAATAGGAATTTACCCACATTCTTATCAAGAAGTTCTTCAAAAACCTCTTCAAAATGGTGCCTAAATTAAATTAACTCCTCCTTTTTAACTACTACGTGTAAGCATGGGGTACCGAGGCTTAGCCGCGAGCCTGCTGGCGCGTAAGCTCCAGATCTGGGTGCATAGCCGTGGGGCCTTGATGCTTAAGCGTTGGTTCTGGCGCTTAGGCTCCATATATCACTTTATCAATTTTCTTCATTTTTGCTCTAAATTTAATCATGTTTCACTCTTTTCATTACAATCATCCATTTAATCATAATTGTAAGAAAAACACACAAATTACCTTTCATTAAAGTGCAATATCATCAAAAATAAGTATAAACATGCATATAAAAACACTATATATATTAAATACATCTGTCGGCATATTTTTTAGGTCGTGTGTTTTATTTTGAAAAAGGGGTCGCCTAACAGAAGTTGTCGGCGAATTTTTAATTTAATTTAAATAAATAATTTTGAAAAGTAGTATTTGATTTTGAAAATAATTTTAAATTTGAAGGTTTTAAGATATGAGATTAAACCGATCTCGACATCCCAAACAAGTTTACATAAACGAGCACCGCACCACAAACCGTGTATCTATCCCTAAGGATAGACACATCGCTCGACGATGGGGCTCGATTAAATTAACTAGAAGATTTGTGACATCCGTTTGGTCCGCGAACCAATTTTATAAGCCGACAAAATTCCCCCGCTTAATATGAAAACATTAAACGAGGGTTTATATTACTCAGGTTCTTTAAAATTCCCTATAAGGGCAAGCCCATATAGTTAATTACATCTTAAGTGACGGGAATTACCTAAGAAAACTCTCGATAAAAATCAATAATTCTGCTCTCAAGAATTTCAAAGTTTAAGGTTTTCGAGGATTGAAATTTGGAATTTCAATAGGGAATGGATCAAATTTGGAACATTTTGTTTTGGGAATCCAAAGGAAGAAAGGTAGGAGAAATCACAGGTTCGAAGCGAACTTCGGTAATTTCCCGACTATCCTATTGTTTGGCTTGGATTTAAGAAAGTCCTAATATTTATTTAAATGTTTTGATCTTGCCAATTTTAATTAATTAGGGCTTATATTTATATGACAGAATCATACAAATAGCCTCAAAGATGTGAGGGTTTATGTCGTATCAGACGACTACCTCGGAATCCTAAGACCGGTTAGGGCTTAATTTGCAATGCAAATGCCTAACGAAGAGTTGAGGATTTATGTTGCACTAGGCAAACTACCTCGAAGTCCTATGGGTTTGTTATTTAATTCTAGGAAAGTTTTGCTGATGTAGATTCAAGTTTTGCTTGATGACGATGGCCGTGCTTGCCCACCATGCTCCGAGCTCCTTATTGTTGCAGAGGTTTAGTTTTAGAAATCATAAATCGGGGGATGAGAAAAGTGTTTTGGTTTAGAGAAGTCTTAATTTCCAAGTGTTTTTGTGTTTTAATTAAAACAAATCTTAAAGTTGATTATAACGACACCGGTTAAGATCCCACGGTTCCATCCTTCCGGCATCATTATTTTTATCGCATTCACTTAGTCCAGATGAATTTGCTAAACTCAACTGAATGAGTTCCACACTTTCATTTAGACCGTGGGAAATCCCGTTAGCAACACGTAGGTTACATCATCCGAGGTATTCCCGATCATCCAACAGGACGTTTTAATTTAGTTGTAATTGTAGTTTTGTGTTCTGTTTGTGATTAAATTTTGAGTTGTTTTATATTTTGAAATGTTGTGGCAGTGAATTTTATCATGCAATGACTTTTAACTTAGTTTGGTTTCAGTTTTAGGGGCTATCCTAAAGGTGAGAGTTTTCATGCAACAGTTGTTTATCATGCAAGAAAAAGTAAGTGCAATGCAGTTAAATAAATTGCAATAATGTAAATTGCAAGAAAGTAAATTGCAATAAAATAAAAGCGTACCTGGAGGGTCTTCCCGTCATCCCAAGCTGCACTTAAAACATAATTAGAATATTTAAGCAAGTTCCTAGGTAAAGCTAAGGTAAGGGTTATGGTTTTCTACCAAGTTCCTAATCCTATAGCTAGTCATTTCCTATGACGTCTAGGTTCTTTGTGTTTTGGTTTAAGGACGATTTTCTTCATCAAAGAACAATTAAGCTCAATTGTTCTTATAAATGTCCTATCATATTGAGAAAGTGTTTAAGAAGAATCTTAAACATCTTTTCAATACTTCTAGGATTGTTTTAAGTCCAAATGGGTTTAATTATACAAATGAATTAATCGTCCGGGAATTCAAGTTTTGTTAACTTGCTCAGTGAACTAGGACATTTGAGTATCCTATGAGTGAGGTAACGTTTCATTTAATGTTCTGTTTAGGAGTTATGATAACTAAAACTTTGAAGAGTAAATTGGTATTCAAATGATTTGATTTAGTTTAATTTCCATTAATGGGTTTAAATTTGGAATAGTGTTCAAGTTATTTTAGATTTATTTTGAATTCTTTGTCTTTAGTGATGTTATATTTAATTCAACTTAATTTAATTTAATTTAATTTAATTGAGTTTTAATTTAATTTAATTCAATTTAATTCAATTTAGTTTGATTTGATGTTACATTAATTTGATTTGATTTAATTTTAATTTAATTTGATTTAATTTAATTTTAATTTTAATTTAATTTAATTTAATTTAATTTTATTTTACTTAATTTAATTTAATTTTATTTAATTCATTTAATTTAATTTAATTTTTTTATTTAATTTAATTTAATTTAATTTAATTTATTTAATTTAATTTTAATTTTTAATTTAATTTTATTTTTTAATTTTAATTAACACTTTAAAAGAGTTTAATAATTTAACTTTAGTTTAATGGTTAAGTCTTTTAATATTTTGAATTTGAGTTATCATTTTAATTAAGAATTGAATATTAATGAGATGATTAATTTAGGGATTTTTAAATTAAAGAATAAATCTCTTCCTAAAAATATCCCTATTTTAATAATTCCAATTTTATTATTCTTCCAAATTTAATCAATTATTTAATTAAGGTTTAATTATTTTAGAATTTGTTTAATGGGTTTCTACCCTTTAATTATTTAAATTTCAATCATCCAAATCAAATTAGGATCAAATATTTCACTTGTTAATTTTTTTATTAAACCTAAAGTTTTAATTTAAGGATTAAGATTTTTAATTACCATTTTACCCTTTAAGCTTAATAATTTCATAACTCACTAAATTGAACTCAAATGTACTTGAAATTTCTATATGACTTCACTCATATGTCAATAAAGACATGAGAGGAGAAAATGTGATTTTTCTGTATTTAATTTATTTATATAATTATTTTTGGTAGAAAATAGAGATTTCCAAGGAAAATTTAATAACATGAACAAGGGAAAGTTTCTATCCTTAAGAAAATTAGGGGACATTCCTAATGACCAGAGGACCACTTGGACCAATTTTGGTGATTTTTTTGAATTATATTATTTTTATTATAATTATTTTAAGTTTTGGAGTTTTAATTAATTTAAAAATAAAATAAATGTTGAAAAATAAATTTTATATTTTTCAAAAATCTCTCTGATATCAAGGAAATCAGAGAATCAAATTTTACAATTTTCTGATTTTTCTATGATTTATTATAATTATTTTAGTGAAAAAGCTAGAAAACATATTTTTTTAATTTTAAAATTATCCTAGAGCTTTAAAATTTAATATCTCACTAAATAGACCTAAGAAAAATATGGGGTTTGTTCCTAAGTGATTAAAATTCAAAATGTGACATTTTGGTGAATTTTATTATTTTTGTGATTTTTATTATTTTTTAATTATTAAAAATATTAAAATAATATTAAAAATCAACTTTTTTAGAAAATTGAAATTTTAATTTTCATAAATTCCCCTGATATCAGAGAGGCTCTAAAACCAATTTGGTGAATTTTTAAAAAGTATTTTAAAAGTTATGAATTTTTGAAGTTTAAAATGACTAAGTGGCTTAATCAACCCAATTAGTGGGGCTAACCAAGTCCAATTGACCTCAAACTTTTATGGTGGATTCCTCTGATCCTAAAGGTCAGTGGAGAATTGATTTCAGGTCAATTTGATGTATGGTTAGCTCTAATTAATTAGAGACCTATTTTGGGTGTTTAAGCCAATTAGGGTTGTTTTAAATGAACTAACTCAAAACCTATTTTTCCTGGGGTTCTCTAGTCATAAGGAACATCACCAAATTTTCCTAGAATTTATTTCACAACATGCTATTTATTGGAATTAAAATACTCAAAACAGTAACATGAACTTGAAAAATCAATAACTCTTCATAGAGATGGCCTCCGACTTTGGAAAATTCGGGGAATGTTCCCAAATTCGGAGGCTTCAAAAGCCCTATGGTCTCATGCCATGGTGAATTGTATACATGCATGGAGAATTAAACGTATGCAGAGAGTAAATAAATTATTAAAAATAAAATACTTGATGAAATTAAATGATTTCTTTTCCACATTATTCTCCTCTGTTCACTGACCAAAAGGGTATTTTTATTTTATTTTTCTAATTTTTCTACACAAAGTTATGAATTTTTGAAGTTTAGGGAATTAAATAAATAGAAAATACCCCTAATTTTCTATTTATCCACGCGGCGCCAACTCATCCTCGGCATCTCCGAACGCACACGCGTCGCGCTCCCATTCGACGCCGCCATCGACTCGGCGCTCCGGGCCCCGCGGTTCTTGTACCATCTCCTGGTCCGACGCCATCTGAGCCGTCCGTCCGCGCGTGTATTGAATGGACGGCATCCGTTCATCGTCCCCGAGCGTCCTCACCCGAGATCCGTCCACACTAAATCCCTAAGATCTCACTCGATACTCAATGGATTTTCATGTTCTTATGCTCTATGGATTCGTCTTGAAGAGACGAACACATCTATACGGTTATCATGCATTGAAATTAAAGCATTCAAAATGGAGAATCTCTAGAAGCTCGGGATGAAGAATTAGCTCACACCTTTGCTCAGAGAAGTGTGGCTTCAATCTGAGAGTTGTTGCACCTTCGATTGGATCCCAGCAAGCTCCAGATGAAGTCTTCTGGTCTGGTGAATTGTCTAGATGTGATTTCGACCAAGCCCGATCACAAAGCTTGGAGGCTGGAGCAACTCGGTGGCACTGGAGATGGGGCTTTTGCTGGTGGACACCTTCCCTTGGTCTGGTGAAGGTGTAGAACCAATCAATTTGGGGATTGGCTCACTGTGGAGAAGTGTCCTGGTTTTGGGTGGAATTTCAACTACGAAATTGAGCTCGCGAGAGAAGAAATGGCAGGGGGATCTCACCTGGGGATCAAGTGCTCTGTGTATGGGGAGGAGTACTGGAAAAATTTTGGCAGAGTTTCCTTAAGGTTTGTTTTCAGCACCTCTCATGGCCGAGAGGGGTGGTGTTTAAATAGGAGAGGGTGGAGGGCCTCCCAGGGAGAGTTAGGGCTTGGGATCCGCTGCTCTTGGCAAGAGAAGAACAGCTCCAATGGCCACTAGGGATGGGGTAGCTCAGCAGGTGAGAATTCCAAGTTGGGCTCACATGTGAGCTCTCGGCCATGGTGTTTTCCGGCGGTCTGGTGGCCGGCCGACCAGGCATGGGTCACCCTAAAGGTCAGGTGGGTCAGGGCTGGGACTTGGTGCAAGCAATTGGCAATTGCCATGTGTAAAGAGCTTGGATTAAAATGGAATGGGGGGAAGACCATTTTGGGTTCAAATGAGTCAACCCATGGTTTTGGGCTAGGTTCACCACCCAAGGCCTAGTCTTGGGCTGAAAAGATCACTTGGGTCAGCCAAGAGAGAATGGTGTGGTCTCCATCCATGATGAGGTGGCTAAGCATGGTTTAGTGTGTGACATGCTTAAGGTAAAAAAGGGGTTAAGGAGGATTAGGAAAGGGGCCCCTCCTTTTGCCATTAATGGCTTGATCACATGTCGAAGCCTTCCATGGCTTCATGTGGCTTGTCCATGGCTTGCATGGCTCACCTTTGGCTTGGGAAAAGGTTTGGTCAATTTCATGAAAATGGATTTTAGGAATTTTTGGTAATTTGATGGAAATTTGCATGAAACTTGATTTGGAATTATTTGATGATGAATTTAGGACTTAGGTATTGGATTTAAATAAGTGGATGACAAATGGAGATGTCATGTGGGCTTTAGGGTAGATTTTGGGCCTTTGGATGTGGTGAAGTGGGCTTTTAAGAAAGTTTAAGGGGAATGGGCTTTTTGATTTTAGGATGGGCATTTGGGTGAAGATTTTGTGAAGAACTTTGTCAAATAAATGTCATAATTGGTTTAGGGATGTTCTATGAAGGGCTTGGAGTCAATTTGGTGTGATTTGGAGTTGAATTGGTTTGAATTTGTGTTTATTTGGTAAGTGGGCCTATATGGGTCCAAGTGGGCCAAGTTGGGCTAATGTTGGGCCAGGATTGAAATTGATGTAAAATCAATGTTGAGAAATGTTTATGGGAGTGTTTCAAAGAGGTTTTGGCTTTGGTTGGGCTTTGATTTTGGGGTTTGGGCTCATTTGGGTTAGGTTTGGGTTTAGGTCAAAAATGGGCCTTTTAGCTTTGGGTTGAATTTGAGTGGGGTTTGGGTCCTAATTTTGGGCAAATCATGTTAGGGTTTTGCTTGTGGGGATTCTAAGGAAGATTTAGAAAAGATTTGGGGTTAATTGGAGTTGAATTGGGTGAGTTTGGGTTAGGTTTGGGTCATGGGTCCAAATTGGGCTTTAAGGCCAAAAGTGAAATTGGATCCAAATGTCAATCAAATTGCACTTGGATTTGGTCTAGATTGGTGTTGGGAATGTTGAATTGAAGTTTAGAATTGAATTGGACCAAAATTGGGGTCAATTGGGTAGGTTTGGTTTAACATTGGGTTTACTTTGGGTTAAAATGGGCCAAATTGGGGGTTTTGACAAAAGTAGGGTAAATTGACAAAATTAGCCCATGGTGTAGTTGGAAAAAATGAAATTGGAAATATTTGGGATTTTCTGGAATTTTCTGGGAATTTTCTGAATTTTTGGATTTTTGGGTCAAGAGGGGTATTTTGGGTATTTGGAGGGTATTGGGAGGTTTTCTTGGAATTTTTGGTATTTTTGGGTATGGATGATCAATTTAAGTGATGTGGAAATGTTTGGGATTGATTTTGGAGAATTTTGGATAATTTGGAAATTTTTAAGAAATTTGGGTAATTTCGAGGGTTTTGGGTAAATGTTGGCGGGTGTAGGGTCCCGGGGTCGAAAATTGAAAATTTGGGAAATTGAAGATTGGGTGGATGTAAGTGAAAAGAAGTCATTTTGGTTGAGCCATGAAGCCATATCAAGCCCATATGAGCCATGAAGGGACCCATTTGAGGCATCCACTATGTTGTTCCTAACCCTCTTAGCCAAGGGTTTAGGGGTTAAGGACCATCCATGTGAATCACCTACATGAGTCAGGAGGTCAAGTTAGCTATGGGTATGGATTTAGGAGGTGTGTGAAAGTGTAGTGTACAAGTGTAAGGTGTGTGTAAGTCAGCCCCTTCACCAGACCAGGCCACCCAGGGCAGTCCTAAGGCCAAAGAGTCCTATAGGAACTCATCCTTTAAATTTCCACATTTGATTTCAACCCTCTAGGTGATTAGGGGTCTACAGTCAAGTTTGTGGAGTTTGCAGGGAGTTAAGAAGTGGTTTGAATTTCTAAAAGGTGGGTCCCAATTCTAGTCCTCTAAGATAGTCAAAGAAAAAGCCTAAGGCTAGATCCTAAGTACTAAAGAGAAGAAGAGAAGACCTCATCAAAAATGAGGTCAACAAATGGACCCCCAATAGGTGTGGTGAGCTGACGGAGCACACCGCGCGTATTGGCGTTGACCGAAGCGATCAACAAAACCAACACAGAAGTCCAAGTGACGAACTTAGGGCGAAGTAGAAGAGTTTCCGCTGGGGAGTGTCAAGTATATCTCTGAAACTGGAAATTCCTGAACTCTCGCTGGGGAAAGGAAAAGGAGGTGAATTCCAAATCACACGATCTGGGGGAATTTCAATTTAGATTTTATTTTGTTTCAATTTAAGTTTTGATGTGTGAGCTTAGATTTTAGTTTGGAGTTTTAATTTAGATTGAAGTTTTGTCAAAATTAATTTGAGGGATTTGATTTGAAATGAAAATTGGAATTCTGAGGTTTTAGATATAACATCTTCAACCTCGAAAGAAAATTGAATTAATCAGATTGAATCATTACAATGAGGAGAGATCTCAGAGCAATGCGGTATTGGATGTGAAATCCTTAACCTCAAGAGTTTGATTTTTGATGTATTTCATCGCAATAGGGAAAGAATCCTAAAGCAATGCAATCTCGGATGTAAAATCCTCAACCCAAAAACTTTGAATTTGATGTATTTCAGTGCCGTAGGGAAAGAATCCTAAAGCAGTGCAGTCTTGGATGTAAAATTCTCGACCCAAAAGTTTGAATTTGATGTATTTCAGTGCAATAGGGAAAGAATCCTAAAGCAGAGCAGTCTTGGATGTAAAATCCTCGACCCAAAAAATTTGAATTTGATGTATTTCGGTGCGATAGGGAAAGAATCCTAAAGCGGTGCGGTCTTGGATGTAAAATCCTCGACCCAAAAGTTTGAATTTGATGTATTTCGGTGCGATAGGGAAAGAATCCTAAAGCGGTGCGGTCTTGGATGTAAAATCCTCGACCCGAAAAGTTTGAATTTGATGTATTTCAGCGCGATTAGGGAAAGAATCCTAAAGCGAGTGCGGTCTTGGATGTAAAATCCTCTACCCAAAAAGTTTGAATTTGATGTATTTCGGTGCGATAGGGAAAGAATCCTAAAGCGATGCGAGTCTTGGATGTAAAATCCTCGACCCAAAAAGTTTGAATTTGATGTATTTCAGTGCATTAGGGAAAGAATCCTAAAGCAGTGCAGTCTTAGATGTAAAATCCTCGACCCAAAAAGTTTGAATTTGATGTAAATAGGGAAAGAATCCTAAAGCAGTGCAGTCTTGGATGTAAAATCCTCGACCCAAAAGTTTGAATTTGATGTATTTCAGTGCAGTCTTAGATGTAAAATCATCGACCCAAAAGTTTGAATTTGATGTATTTCAGCGTAATAGGGAAAGAATCCTAAAGCAGTGCAGTCTTGGATGTAAAATCCTCGACCCAAAAGTTTGAATTTGATGTATTTCAGTGCAATAGGGAAAGAATCCTAAAGCAGTGTAGTCTTGGATGTAAAATCCTCGACCCAAAAAGTTTGAATTTGATGTATTTCGAGTGCGATAGGGAAAGAATCCTAAAGCGAGTGCGGTCTTGGATGTAAAATCTTCGACCCAAAAGTTTGAATTTGATGTATTTCGAGTGCAATATGGAAAGAATCCTAAAGCGAGTGCGGTCTTGGATGTAAAATCCTCGACCCAAAAGTTTGAATTTGATGTATTTCAGTGCAATAGGGAAAGAATCCTAAAGCAGTGCAGTCTTGGATGTAAAATCCTCGACCCAAAAGTTTGAATTTGAATTTTCGATTGAGATTTGATTTGAGATCTGGAAGATCGAAATTGAGATTTGATAGAGATTTGAAATCTGGAAAGATTGAATTTGAAATTTGAAAGGATGAGTTTGAACTCGATTGAAATTTGATTTAAGATTTGATTTGAAATTTGGAAGATCAAATTTGAGATTTGATCGAGATTGGATTTGAAATTTGATTGAAATTCGATTTGAAATTTGGAAATATCAAATTTGAAATTTGATCGAGAGTGAATTTGGAATTTGATTGAGAATTTGATTTGTGATTTAATTTAACATTTATGTTGATTTCGTTTATCTTTTAATGGTTCAAATTTTATTTTATCGTTTATTTAATGTTCATGTGAATTTGGTGTTCGTCATTTTTTAGATTTTTTTTTTAGAAAGTTTTCTTTTATTCTTCTTTTTATTTCTTTTCTGTTCTTTGTTCAAAGTTCATTTAACTTTAATGACGTTTCCCAATCAATTTGCACAAAAGAGGTGAAGGCCAAAAACGTGACATGGTCACTTTCATTCCAATCATGTAGAAGATACATCATACATTTTGATGCGGAATATATTTCATACAATCCATGTAAACTCAAAACGGACTGTGTATGATCTTTGTTGATTCATCAAAGAAGCATCTGTCAAAAATCCATGTCTGAATAGTGGGGTACATGGTTAATAACATCACCTTCCAAGCCATCCTTGGCAAGGATGCCGACTGGATGTACGTTGGAGGTGTGATATCTCCCATGTAACTCACGGCTCGTAAGGCCGGAGGTTCTCTAGCTCCGGATCCGGTCGGAAATGGTAAGGTGTCTTCCTGTCATCCATTCTCCCGAAAGTAAGCGAGATCCGCTTCACTGGTACTCCCGGTATGCGATGCTTAGCGATATACGCTCCGTTGCCCTTCGGTATCATGACGGAACCTACCGGTAATGGTATCTTCACCGGCCCTTGGAACTCACTCGGGCACTGCTTATCCGGAGGTCGGATCCGAACATGATGTTACACTCGTTCGGGAAAGAGACCGTGCGAAGGGTCCGACAAAGTCGTGGTGATCTATATGTGGGGGTATGCGATCACCTCGTTTGTAGATGTTGATAATGCAGCTATTGGGTATGCAATCTACTGGCGATACCCTCCATGTTATCAATCTCTTTAACATTCTCTTGATGACTAATGGCATCGGATCCACTTGCCCATGACGGAGTATTCCGGTGGGTTTCCCTTCTCGTCTTCGACGAAAGTTGTAGCAAGCATCCGCATTGTATTGTGATTCTTCCCTTCCACGGCATCCATCTCGGGGTTCGAGTATGTGTTTTCCCTCAGGTGGCCTGCTCGGCCCATTCTTTTCAAATCACGGATACAATCCACGATTTGTTGTTGTTCATACTCTGAGAATACGTCTGTATGTAGCTCGAGGCCCTCTAGTATGTTGATCCTTCTACCTCTAATTCTCTCGAAGTATTCAAAGGTTTTCTTTTCAACATTCTGCATTCTCTCCAGCTCGTATTCCGGAATGATCTGCAGATGGCGAGGCCTTGTGACATATTGTGGGATATACGGTTCAATCCCTTCACGTTCTCCTGCATACCTCGGCTCCTCAGGGATGATACTTGTCGGGACATCCCCCGGGGTTGCTTCTGTAACATGGTCATGCATTACTGGTGGTTCTATTCGGTGGCGTGGTAGCCTTCTTTCTTCTGGTCTTTGTGAGATTTCCCTGGTTCTTTCTGTTATCCTAGGAGCTAGCCTCCTTTCTTCAGGTTCCTGGTGAACCGGTGTCCTTGAAGTGTACGTACTTGCGATAGCAAGCTGTCTCGTCGCGCCGGTCCGCGGCTAGTTTTGTTAACATCTTACGGATACGGCGATTCTTATTTCTTCGTTGCGTTGTCTGTAAGAGTAGCTCTTCGAACTTCTTGAATCTACGTGGGCGCGGCGGCGACAAGCTTGCCCTCTGCCTGTAGCGACTACGGACTTCATTTTCTTGTCTTCTTCGGTATTTGCCTTTCTTTTCTTGTTGTTGGATTGGTGGCTTGGGCCACCCACTTTCATCACTTGTCTCGCCCGGGTAGTTCTTCTCGGTTAGCGGGACCCGGTCACTTTCCTCGTACTTGTAGGCTCGCTGGTGCGAAATCCGAGTCAATCTCGATTATCGCTCCATCTTTCACCCTCTTTTCATCGAGTACAAGGCTTACGCCATTCTTAAAGTTCAGGACCAACCGCCCGTTCGACATTTCCCTGCGAAAGACAAGGAAAAGGATCAGGGGCTGCACTAAGAACAAGAACATTAAGAAAATGTTTATTAAAGACACATTTTTTTTCTCTTATATTTTAAAATTTAACAGGAATGAAGCGGGATAAGATCAGGAAAGAGATTTGGATTTGGAAAAGAAAACAAGGAAAACTTTATTATCATGATTTTATTTATTTTAGCACATTTTATTATTTTTGGGTTTGGACCCAATCATAAGTAATTACTTCGCCCGTGTTTCTTAGGGATGAAGAATTCATTCCTTCAAAACATCAGGTAGCGTAATACTTTTTCAAGTATCGTCCGTTGATCGGAAGCATATGTCGTTCTCCCAGCAATTCACTAGCGTGGTAGGAACCTCCCGAGTATCTTGCTTCAACCACAAACGGTCCTTCCCAAGTGGGTTCAAATTTTCCTCCTATCTTGCGGTGTGCGAGAATAGGTCTCTTGAGAACGAGAACTAAGTCACCAACTTTGAAGGTTCTTGGGCGGACCGGTTTGTCATGGGCTTGAACCATCTTAGCTTGGTATAGTTCTAAATTCACGTTGCGCTGCTAAGTCTTTTCCCTTCCAAGCTTTCTAATTCTTCGAGTCGTAATTTGGCGTTTTATTCGTCGTGATCTTGTTTGCAAGCTGCAATTCCGAGTGAAGGAAGCTGAACCTCTAAAGGTAACACTCGCCTCGGACCCATACACCGGAGCGTAAGGTGTAGCTTGAGTAGGAGTTACGAAGGTTGTCCGGTAGGCCCATAAGGCTTCTAACAACTTCTCGTGCCAATTTCTCTTATTATCGTCCAAGGTTTTCTTTAAGATTTGAACGAGAGTTTTATTAAAAGCCTCAGCGAGGCCGTTTTCTCTTGGGTAGTAAATTGTTGAGTATCGCCGGTCGATTCCGTGTCTCCCGACAAAATTGTTGATTTGTGTGCTTCGAATGCTGACCCATTATCCGAGATGATCTCGCGCGGCACCCCGAAACGGTAGACAACTTGGTTCTTGAAAAGCGTAGCACGTGGTGTGCTTTCACTTCTCTAAGTGGAGCCGCCTCGCCCACTTGGAAAAGTAATCGCGTAGCCGCAAGAATGAAGCGATGTCCTTTTGAAGATGGTGGTTCCATCGGACCCACTATATCCGTGCCCCGACATTCAAATGGCCACGACGCAATTGTCGGATGTAGCACATTTGGAGGTTGGTGTAGAACCACTCCGTGCACTTGGCATTGGTGACGGCTCTTGGCGCTTTTCATGCGGTCGGTCATCATCGAGGGCCGGTAGTACCCTAGTCTTTTAATTTTCATTTTCATCTTCGGACCCGTGGTGAGCGCCACGGAGTCCTGAATGCACTTCCTTTACAATTTCACGGGCCTCGGACCCGCTTAGGCACCTTAGCCACATTTGATCAAAAGACCTTCTGTACGATGTGTTGTTTATTAATGCGTAAGACGAGTTCTTTTCTTGATCCGATGGAGCTAGCGACCTATCGTCTGGTAACTTTCTGTTTGCGGGTAGTCATCGATAGGTCGTCGCCGATCTTCTGTGTTTTACATCCTTCTTGCATGTCGATTCTTTTTCTTTTTCGATTTGTGTATTGTGTCTATGTCGAGTCGTGATAGGACTGACGTCCGTGAACTGACACTTCCATCGATTCATCTTGCAAACGAGCAAATTCTTTTGCGAGACGGGCTAAAGCATCTGCTAAAGCATTTTCTTTTACGGGAATTTTGTAGATCGTTACATTTGGAATCTGTTCCAACAGCTCTATGACATACTGGAAGTATTGCTCGAGTCTTGGCTTTAAAATTCTGTATTGTCCGGCGATCTGTTGAATGATTAACTATGAATCTCCGTAGATGTTGATGTCTGTTATCCCCATTTGAATAGTTAATTCCAGTCCCTTTATGAGGGCTTCGTATTCTGCTTCGTTATTTGTACATGGTTCTGTCAAGTGGTAGGAGTATCTTAACATCCCCCGCTCCGGTGTTATAAAGATTAGCCCGATTCTGCCTTCACGGGCACTATCACTTGCGATTCTTCGTCTTTGTGTGCTTGAAGATGCTCCATCGAAATATAATTCCCAACGTCGATCATCGGGGTCTTCTAAGCTCATTATTTGTTCATCCGGCAAATCGTCATTGAGAGGAGATTCGGCCGACAAAGGGTGTCTTTGCGAGAAAGTCTGCTAAGACTTGTCCCTTTACGGCACGAAGAGGCACGAAAGTTATATCGAATTGCAATAATATCATTGACCATCGGCAAGTACGCCGGAAAGTGTTGGACGAGTCATCGAGTATTGCAATGGATTAAACTTCGAGATCGGGTTGACCTTATGAGAAAGCATGTAGTGCACGAGCTTTTGAGCGGCGAAGATCGGGGCCAAACAATGCTTTTCGATTGCGGGATACCTTACCTCCGTCGGAAGTAAACGACGGCTTAAGTAGTAAAGAGCATTTTCTTTACCCTCATCATTGACACAGGCTAACGGGGCTCCGAGAGAGTCGTCTAAAGCCGCGGTGTAAAGTATCGGCGGTCTACACGAGGCCGGGGCTGCTAAGACGGGAGGTGTCATTAAATATTGTTTAATGTCCTCGAAGGCCTTACGGCATTTCTCTTCCCAAATAAATTTGGCGTCCTTTTTAACTAGTGCAGAAAGGCTGACACCTACACGACGGGTTTGAGATAAAGCGTCGAAGATATGCCAACTTCCCTTGAAAAGATCGTAGTTGTTTTAAGGTTTTGGGAGGCGGCATTTCTAAGATAGCTTTAATCTTTTACGGGTCGATTTCAATTCCACGATGTCGGACGACGAATCCTAAGAATTTCCGGAGGTGACGCCGAAGGCGCATTTTAAGGGATTCATCTTAAGGTTAAATTGTCTTAATCGTTCGAAAACAATTCTCGAATCATACGAGTGGTTTTCCTTTACTTTGCTTTTGATGACCACATCGTCCACGTAGCATTCGACTTGATTGTGGATGAGATCATCAAAGATTCTTGTCATTGCTCTTTGGTAGGTTGCTCTGCGTTCTTCGATCCGAATGGCATCATCGTGTAGCAAAATACCCCGATCGGCGTTACGAATGCTGTAAGCTTTTCATCTTACGGAGCCATTTTTATCCGGTTGTATCCGAAGATCCATCCATGAACGAGAATATTTCATGTGTCGAAGCGATGTCGATCATTAATTCAGGATCGGTAGAGGGAATTCATCTTTTGGACATGTCTTGTTTAAATCTCCGAAATCCACACAAATTCGATCGACCATTCTTCTTTCCGATCGGCACTACATTGGCTAGCCAAGTCGGGTATTGTTCTTCACGGATAAATTTAGCGTCTATTAGCTTTTTAACTTCGGCTATGACTTGTTGTTCAATTTCTAGACGCATTCTTCTGGGACCTTGTCTGACTGGGACAAAAGTAGGATCCACTCCTAGCTTATGGACTACAACCTCTGGAGCTAATCCTGGCATCTCGTCATAATTCCAAGCAAAACAGTCTTTAAATTCCATTAATAATTTGATTATTTCTTCGGAGTCTTCTTTATTGAGTAAGGAGCTAACAAAGGTAGGTCTAGGCTCTTCGCTAGTACCTAAGTTAACTTCCGTTAACTCATCTATTGTGGATTTAATCTCTTCTTCGAATTCTGGTGGAGCATCTCCAATTTGTACATCTTCGAGTTCTTCTGTAGTTTCCATGCAGTTTTCATTGGACTTGCAAGTGACAACCAAGCAAAATTCGGTATCGTCGATCGACCCTACTTGTGCCGAATCCGAGTCCATGCTTTGAATTGGGAGGACGACCGGAGTTATTCCATAATTTTTCAAAATGTTGTGATTGGCCTTTTGTCCATTGTCGAGGTAAGAAACCACGTTGAATTAAATTTTGAACACGGGGAGAGTACCACTCGAAAGGTAATTCCATTAATTCTGATGAAGTGACATCTTCGAATTGTACATTATTTTCAGTTTTGGAGGAAGAAGCACCATGGTAGAATTTGATTGGCTTTGCACCGCCGTTACGTACCTCTTTGACCACCATACCCTCGATCTTATTAGAATGAATCGGGGTTAGGGTCATAGTATGTACGTAGTGGTTAATCTTTTCGTACATTGATTTGTATTCTTCGTTCTTCTCATCTTCGAGAGAGATCTTGAATTGCGGCTTCTTCGACTTATTGTCGTCGCTTCTTGCTTGATTTCTTTTTCTTCTTCGAGACTATCTTCCCAATCAACATTGATGGCTGGTTTCCTCTGTCCAAGCTGTCCTAACGTCTCTACCATGGCCTCGTCCCCGGCCTCGACCTCGGATGCGAGTTGTGGAGAAACCTTCACCATCTCGTCGGAAGGGAGTGGTGAGTGACTGTTGGACTAGAACTTCAGGTTCTTCGTCGTCCTGAACTTTCTTTGCTTTATTTGTTACGGTATCTCTGGAGAAGATCATTTTCTTTGGTGGTGCATAATAAGTCGCATCTTCATGGATTCCAATTTCATGTACGGAGAATGGTTGTAAGTCGCCTTTGATGCCTTTGTTCCCCTCCATCATAGTATTTGATGCATTGGTGTAGAGATGATGGTACCATCCTGTTTTCATGTATCCATGGTCGGCCCAGTAGAGCGTTGAACGATGTTTCTGAATCAATTATGTGAAATTTTGCGGTTGTCTTTGCTAAGTCACCGGTCTTCATCAGTAGCGTTATTGACCCGAGGGCTCTTTCTCCTTTATGGTTGAATACTCTTAATAATATTTTGTCTGCTTCGAGCTCGCGAGCATCAATTTCCAAATATGTTAGTGTCCGAAGACTCATTATATTGATCGATGCTCCTGGATCCACCAATACTCTGGAGAGCGTAAACTTCCCAATTGTAACTGAAATGTACAACGGTAGGTTGTGATGCTCGCTGTCCCAAGTAGTAGGTCATTGTCGCGTGAAGGTAACGCCTCGCTTGTTCCTTTAACGAGCAAACCTCATCTAAGGAATCTCTGGCCATTTTAGCTAAGAAAATTTCTGGATCAAGTAAGGCCTTGATCAGAGTTTCTCTCATCTCCTTTGATAAGATGAGAGCGTCGTAAATGCTCAGTTTGGCCGGTAGTTTCCTAAGATGGGCTAGCACGTTGTAATCCACTTTATTTCCATGTGTCTCGGCTTCTTCTCGAATGGGTATTTCTTCTGTCGGGGTTGGCTCTTCTTGAACAACCACCGCTTTCCTTTGTCTTTTGGACCCATTCTTGGAGGTAGAACTTTTCCACTTCTCGAGTTGACTTCGTAATTTCTTCCGAATCTAGTATTGAGCTTGCGGTGTCTCTTCTTGAATCGGAATGACAGGCTCTTCCGGATTATCTTCAGAATCTGAAGGCTCTAACTCTATCGTGACCGGAGCTCCTCGAAACTCAAAGATAGATTCGTTGCTTGTTGAACTCTCGTAGCCTCCTTGATGGATGTCTTCTTCATTATTTTGATCGTCGAGATTGTGTATGATTTGAGAATTGTCGTTGGTATTGAAATCGATGTCCGGATTGTCGCTAGTTACATAATCGTTAGAAACAATCAAAACGTAGCCAACGCCATCACCCTTATCATTATATGATCCCACCGAAGTGAGCAGATAATCATACAAAATCAGAGGTTTGAGGGATTTCTCCCTCGAATTGGAAACAACTATCCTAGGGTAAGCAGCCCCTAGTCTAGCCTTAGGAGTCTCAGTTCTCTCTTCTTCGTAGATTTTCTTCTTCTCTTCAATCGCCTCCTGTTGAGGTGGTTCTTCTATCGCAAGTGATAGTACCGGCTTAACAGGTCCCGAACTCTGAATTGAAGCTCGCACCGAAGCGGTCCGGATGCTGTCTAAAATCTTCTTCGAAGACTTTGTCCAGGCGGTGGTCCATCCATCGTCAGTTGCATAGGGATCTATCGGAATGACGGGATCAGTTGAGATAACATTGATGGAACCTCCTTTCTGGGGTTCCTTCATGTACTCCTTCGGGATTGTTATATTTCCTTTCCGAAGGTTGTCGTTGAGCCAACTTTTAAAGGTAATGCAATCTTCTATCTTGTGCCCAAGCATCCGGTGGTAGGGGCAAAAGTTGGGATCACCTTTCTTGTTGACTTCCTGCGGTCTTTTAGGCTCGGCAGTGGAAATCTGGAGTCTTCATCGGACTACGGAACATTTTCGATCTTGCTTCATTCTTGAACGGATATTCCACTGCTCGAAGCTCCCTTAATGTACGTTGCGGACGAGGCGGTTGTTCATCTTGCGGAGACGACCGATAGTTGGACCGGGGTTGCTTGGTAATTCCGTTGTGGTTGCTTGCGGCCGTTACGGCGGTATTTGCATCGGTTGCTTGCCTTTGTCAATCTGTTGTAATGATCCCGGATTTCTTTTCGAAGGTCTTCACCGAAGCTACGCTTGTCCATCTTGTCGGCGAAACTTAATTGCTTCGCCTCTTCTTGCAAGCTTCCGGCCTTGCTTAACAACTTCTCGAAAGTCTTAATAGTGAATCCTTTGAGGAGAAGTGCTATCGGGCCGTGAATGCTTTTAAGCAAGATGCCGACTGCATGTTGTTCTTGTAGTTGTGGTTCACACTTCATGCTTAAGTTTCTCCATCGAAGTATGTAATCCACCAAAGTTTTGTTCGGCCTTTGTTTCTCTACCACTAAATCACCTATAGTGATGTGGTGCTGAGCTCCAGCGAATCGCTTGATGAAGAGGTTCTCTAGTTCTGAGAACGTCTTCACCGAACCATTTGGTAATTCTGCATACCAGTCGAAGGCGATTCCCGACGAGCTGGCGACGAACTGTCGGAAGAGTAATGCATCGCTCCGCCGGCATTACAACAAGCGGCACGAAAGTGTGCAACATGCTTGTCGGGGGTTCCCGGTTCCGTCGAAGGTCTTGAACGAGAGGTGGTACGAAGCCTTTCGGGTATTGGACGGCGTCGAATTCTTCGGGTAAGGTCTACCCGTCCGAATGGATGTCCCGCTCTTCGATTGTGCTTAGGGCTTCTCGCACTTTCTTGTTCCACCAAGTTCTTGATATCCTTTTCGGGGATCATACTTTGTGTTGTATCCTTTTCGATTGGTCATCCCCATTGACGGATGTAATCTCCTTTCCTCCGTCTACAATGTGAATGACCTCTGGGGGTGTCTCTCTATGTGGTTGTACTTGACTCTGGAGAGTGGCCAGAGCTACGGCCATCTCTTCCATCCTTTTTGCCATTTGAGCGATCGTGTCGTCTTTTTCCTGAAGCTGCCTTCTCATCAGTTCTGGCTCCTCTCTTTCTGCGCGGTGCGGGAGCACCTTGCGAAGGCGATGAAACTCGTGTCTCGACCATATTGATTTCTGCATATTCGTCGTCCATGAATTCCGATGAATCGATCTCATCTCCGAACTTTTCTTCTCTTTCTTTTGCCAGCCGTCGGATATCGGTTCTCAGCTTTTCCATGGCATCTTCTAGCGGGGCTTTACGTGTGTCTTTGCGGTTGTCGTGCGATAGGCTGCCGGGTCCCTTTTCACGAGTCCCCTTTATCGCGGTAGCACTTTCTTCGATTCCGGCCTCTGGCGAGACTTTCTTTCTCGGGCTGCTTGTTTCGATCTTAGTCGCCGGTAGTGGGACGCCATACCATCCTTCTAGCGACGGAAGGTCTAGGACCGGATGGTCCGTCGGCCGAATCTTTGGAAGGTGGTATCATCCCTAATCCGTAATCCCGAGACTACGACGGGCGGACTAGCCTTCATTCTTTTACTTGGCTTTTACGTCATGACGGCGGGCTCTACTCGGGGCCCAAGACGGGATTTGGCGGCACCCGCCCTATCCTTCGTAGAATCTCCGATACGGGGCAGTTTTCCTTCTTTGCTAACTTTTATACCAAAGTTTGCAGTCGAGCAAACGGCGTAGTTCTAGTTCTTTTCTTGCGGCTATCGTTATAATATGCGGGCTGAGGTAATGTGGCAGCAATCTTGCGAACATTCTCCTCATCCTCTGCGGCGGAGAGGGGATGGAACCTGCTTCCTCCCAAGAGTGGTATGTAGTCAGGCAGCGGTGTATATTTTGGCAGCGGTGTATATTCTGGCAGCTGTGTATATTCTTGCAGTTCTGGAATTTCCTCTAGGAAAGCAATTTCAGCAGCTCTGGCTTCTCTAGCGATCCTTCTACTTCTGTTTCTTCTTTGGGTCCTTGTCAGTGACGGAATCTTTGAACTGGACCCGATTTCGAAAACGAGAGGTCTTACGAGAAGATCCGTACCCTCCACGGTAACGGGTTTACCATAGTTACGGATTTCTTTCCCCTTTGATTTGGCGAAGTCGGGGTAGGTGCGGAAACAACTAGACCGGTGGGGGTAGTAAGAACGGTCCTCTCGCGGACGGCGGTACTCCTCCTAGTCGGGATCCTTTGCGGGGAGGAAACTCTTGGGTCGACCTAAGGTTGAACTCGAGCGGTGGTTCCTCGGCTTCGGATACCTTGTTCGTCGGTGCAAAGAGGGAGACGTCGGTGACCTTGACATTCGTGTTTTCGAATCCTTGTCCGAATCGAATGATCCCATTGTCGGGCGGCTCATCCTTATAGACGGCGAAGTCCGATCCATTGGTGAAGGAGAAAATCGGCTTTGGGGCTTCCATTTCGCGGGGTAGATTCGGTTGTCGGTCCCGAGTTATGCTTCTTTTCTTTAGGACGAAAAGAAAGGAATTGAAAAAGTCCGAACACATTCTTGTTCATGTATTTATAAGAAGGAATCACTTATTAAAAGAATCACTTATTAGAGGGTTTGTTTATTTAGAACGGAATGTTCGAAGGTGTAGAGAAGGTAAGGAATCCGATTCGAGTTGGAAAGGAAAAGAGAGTCTTAAGCGAGGACTTCTCGACTCGAAGGATCATTCCTAAACTAACACCTATTGGGGGTCCACCCCACCTCAGAAATGAAGTAAAAGGATCTCGGAACCTCTCTGTTTAGGGGTGTCTAAACAGTGGTTCCTAAATCCGAGAATGTTGGCTATACTTGTTCACGGTAGAAATGAACATAGTATTCCAACGGAAAGAAAGGTAGTTTGATCCACTAAGGACATGGATGCACTACCGATTTTTGAAAACAGAATTATCGATTATAATGGAGAGAGGAATTTTCCACGTGAGTCGCCGAAATCTGTCGGCATATTTTTTGGTCGTGTGTTTTATTTTGAAAAGGGGTCGCCTAACAGAAGTTGTCGGCGAATTTTTAATTTAATTTAAATAAATAATTTTGAAAAGTAGTATTTGATTTTGAAAATAATTTTAAATTTGAAGGTTTTAAGATATGAGATTAAGCCGATCTCACATCCCAGAATAGTTTACATAAACGAGCACCGCACCATGAGCCGTGTATCCATCCCTAAGGATAGACACACTACTTGACGGTGGGGCTCGATTAAATAAACTAGAAGATTTGTGACATCCGTTTGGTACGCGAACCAATTTTATAAGCGAGACAAATTCCCTTGCTTAATATGAAAACATTAAACGGGGTTTATATTACACAGGTTCTTTAAAATTCCTATAAGGGCGAGCCACTATAGTTAATTACATCTTAAGTGACGGGAATCACCTAAGAAAACTCTCGATAAAAATCGATAATTCGCTCTCAGAGAATTTCGAAGTTTAAGGTTTTCGAGGATTGAAATTTGGAATTTCGATAGGGAATGGATCGAATTTGGAACATTTTGTTTTGGGAATCGAAAGGAAGAAAGGTAGGAGAAATCACGGAGTTCGAAGCGAACTTCGGTAATTTCCGACTATCCTATTGTTTGGCTTGGATTTAGGAAAGTCCTAATATTTATTTAAATGTTTTGATCTTGCCAATTTTAATTAATTAGGGCTTATATTTATATGATAGAATCATACAAATAGCCTCGAAGATGTGAGGGTTTATGTCGTATCGGACGACTACCTCGGAATCCTAAGACCGGTTAGGGCTTAATTTGCGATACGAAATGCCTAACGAAGAGTTGAGGATTTATGTTGCACTTAGGCGAACTACCTCGAAGTCCTATGGGTTTGTTATTTAATTCTAGGAAAGTTTTGCTGATGTAGATTCGAGTTTCTGCGATGACGATGGCCGTGCTTGCCCACCATGCTCCGAGCTCCTTGTTGTTGCGAGAGGTTTAGTTTTAGAAATCATAAATCGGGGGATGAGAAAAGTGTTTTGGTTTAGAGAAGTCTTAATTTCCGAGTGTTTTTGTGTTTTAATTAAAACAAATCTTAAAGTTGATTATAACGACACCGGTTAAGATCCCGCGGTTCCATCCTTACGGCATCATTATTTTTATCGCATTCACTTAGTCCGAGATGAATTTGCTAAACTCAGTTGAATGAGTTCCACACTTTCATTTAGACCGTGGGAAATCCAGTTAGCAACATGTAGGTTACATCATCAGAGGTATTCCAGATCATCCAACAGGACGTTTTAATTTAGTTGTAATTGTAGTTTTGTGTTCTGTTTGTGATTAAATTTTGAGTTGTTTTATATTTTGAAATGTTGTGGCGGTGAATTTTATCTTGCAATGACTTTTAACTTAGTTTGGTTTCAGTTTTAGGGGCTATCCTAAAGGTGTGAGTTTTCATGCAACAGTTGTTTATCATGCAAGAAAAGTAAGTGCGATGCGGTTAAATAAATTGCGATAATGTAAATTGCAGAAAGTAAATTGCAATAAAATAAAAGCGTGCTGGAGGGTCTTCCAGTCATCCCAAGCTGCACTTAAAACATAATTAGAATATTTAAGCAAGTTCCTAGGTAAAGCTAAGGTAAGGGTTATGGTTTTCTACCAAGTTCCTAATCCTATAGCTAGTCATTTCCTATGACGTCTAGGTTCTTTGTGTTTTGGTTTAAGGACGATTTTCTTCATCGAAGAACAATTAAGCTCGATTGTTCTTATAAATGTCCTATCATATTGAGAAAGTGTTTAAGAAGAATCTTAAACATCTTTTCAATACTTCTAGGATTGTTTTAAGTCAAATGGGTTTAATTATACAAATGAATTAATCGTCAGGAATTAAAGTTTTGTTATATCTTGCTCGAGTGAACTAGGACATTTGAGTATCCTATGAGTGAAGTAACATTTCATTTAATGTTACATTTAGGAGTTATGATAACTAAAACTTTTGAGAGTAAATTGGTATTGAAATGATTTGATTTAGTTTAATTTCATTAATGGGTTTAAATTTGGAATAGTGTTGAAGTTATTTTAGATTTATTTTGAATTCTTTATGTCTTTAGTGATGTTATATTTAATTCGACTTAATTTAATTTAATTTAATTTAATTGAGTTTTAATTTAATTTAATTCAATTTAATTCGATTTAGTTTGATTTGATGTTACATTAATTTGATTTGATTTAATTTTAATTTAATTTGATTTAATTTAATTTTTAATTTTTAATTTAATTTAATTTAATTTAATTTTATTTTACTTAATTTAATTTAATTTTATTTATTTAATTTAATTTAATTTAATTTGTTTATTTAATTTAATTTAATTTAATTTAATTTATTTAATTTAATTTTAATTTTTAATTTAATTTTATTTTTTAATTTTAATTAACACTTTAAAAGAGTTTAATAATTTAACTTTAGTTTAATGGTTAAGTCTTTTAATATTTTGAATTTGAGTTATCATTTTAATTAAGAATTGAATATTAATGAGATGATTAATTTAGGGATTTTTAAATTAAAGAATAAATCTCTTCCTAAAAATATCCATATTTTAATAATTCCAATTTTATTATTCTTCCAAATTTAATCAATTATTTAATTAAGGTTTAATTATTTTAGAATTTGTTTAATGGGTTTCTACCCTTTAATTATTTAAATTTCAATCATCCAAATCAAATTAGGATCAAATATTTTACTTGTTAATTTTTTTATTAAACCTAAAGTTTTAATTTAAGGATTAAGATTTTTAATTACCATTTTACCCTTTAATCTTAATAATTTCATAACTCACTAAATTGAACTCAAATGAACTTGAAATTTTTATATGACTTCACTCATATGTCGATAAAGACATGAGAGGAGAAAATGTGATTTTTCTGTATTTAATTTATTTATATAATTATTTTTGGTAGAAAATAGAGATTTCAAGGAAAATTTAATAACATGACCAAGGGAAAGTTTATGTCCTTAAGAAAATTAGGGGACATTCCTAATGACCAGGAGGACCACTTGGACCAATTTTGGTGATTTTTTTGAATTATATTATTTTTATTATAATTATTTTAAGTTTTGGAGTGTTAATTAATTTAAAAATAAAATAAATGTTGAAAAATGAATTTTATATTTTTCAAAAATCTCTCTGATATCAGGAAATCGGAGAATCGAAATTTTACAATTTTCGATTTTTCTATGATTTATTATAATTATTTTAGTGAAAAAGCTAGAAAACATATTTTTTTAATTTTAAAATTATCCTAGAGCTTTAAAATTTAATATCTCACTAAATAGACCTAAGAAAAATATGGGGTTTGTTCCTAAGTGATTAAAATTCAAAATGTGATATTTTAGAGAATTTTATTAATTTTGTGATTTTTATTATTTTTTAATTATTAAAAATATTAAAATAATATTAAAAATCAACTTTTTTAGAAAATTGAAATTTTAATTTTCTTAAATTCCCCTGATATCGAGAGAGGCTCTAAAACCGATTTGGTGAATTTTTAAAAAGTATTTTAAAAGTTATGAATTTTTGAAGTTTAAAATGACTAAGTGGCTTAATCGACCCGATTAGTGGGGCTAACAGAGTCCGATTGACCTCGAACTTTTATGGTGGATTCCTCTGATCCTAAAGGTCGGTGGAGAATTGATTTCAAGTCAATTTGATGTATGGTTAGCTCTAATTAATTAGAGACCTATTTTGGGTGTTTAAGCCGATTAGGGTTGTTTTAAATGAACTAACTTCAAAACTTATTTTTCTAGGGTTCTCTGGTCATAAGGAACATCACCAAATTTTCCTAGAATTTATTTCACAACATGCTATTTATTGGAATTAAAATACTCAAAACGAGTAACATGAACTTGAAAAATCAATAACTCTTCATAGAGATGGCCTACGACTTTGGAAAATTCGGGGAATGTTCCCAAATTCGGAGGCTTGAAAGCCACTATGGTCTCATGCCATGGTGAATTGTATACATGCATGGAGAATTAAACGTATGCAGAGAGTAAATAAATTATTAAAAATAAAATACTTGATGAAATTAAATGATTTCTTTTCCACATTATTCTCCTACGTTCACTTTGACGAAAGGGTATTTTTATTTTATTTTTCTGATTTTTCTACACAAAGTTATGAATTTTTGAAGTTTAGGGAATTAAATAAATAGAAAATACCCCTAATTTTCTATTTATCCACGCGGCGCCAACTCATCCTCGGCATCTCCGAACGCACGCGCGTCGCGCTCCCGATTCGACGCCGCCATCGACTCGGCGCTCGGGCCCCGCGGTTCTTGTACCATCTCCGAGTCCGACGCCATCCGAGCCGTCCGTCCGCGCGTGTATTGAATGGACGGCATCCGTTCATCGTCCCGAGCGTCCTCGCCCGAGAGCCGTCCACACTAAATCCTACAGATCTCGCTCGATACTCGATGGATTTTCATGTTCTTATGCTCTATGGATTCGTCTTGAAGAGACGAACACATCTATACGGTTATCATGCATTGAAATTAAAGCATTCGAAATGGAGAATCTCCAGAAGCTCGGGATGAAGAATTAGCTCATACCTTTGCTCAGAGAAGTGTGGCTTCGATCTGAGAGTTGTTGCACCTTCGATTGGATCCGGCGAGCTCCGGATGAAGTCTCTCGGTGCAGTGAATTGTCCAGATGTGATTTCGACCAAGCCCGATCACAAAGCTTGGAGGCTGGAGCAAGCCCAGGTGGCTCGGAGATGGGGCTTTTCTTGGTGGACACCTTCCCTCGGTACGAGTGAAGGTGTAGAACCAATCGATTTGAGGATTGGCTCGCTGTGGAGAAGTGTCACTGGTTTTGGGTGGAATTTCGACTACGAAATTGAGCTCGCGAGAGAAGAAATGGCGGGGGATCTCACTTGGGGATCAAGTGCTCTGTGTATGGGGAGGAGTACGGAACAATTTTGGCGGAGTTTCCTTAAGGTTTGTTTTCGGCACCTCTCGTGGCCGAGAGGGGTGGTGTTTAAATAGGAGAGGGTGGAGGGCCTCCCGGGGAGAGTTAGGGCTTGGGATCAGTTGCTCTTGGCGAGAAGAACGGCTCCGATGGCCGGCGGGGATGGGGCAGCTCGGCGGTGAGAATTCCGAGTTGGGCTCACATGTGAGCTCTCGGCCATGGTGTTTTCGGCGGCACTGGTGGCGGCCGGCCGGGCATGGGTCACCCTCGAGGTCGGGTGGGTCGGGGCTGGGACTTGGTGCAAGCAATTGTCAATGCCATGTGTAAAGAGCTTGGATTGAAATGGAATGGGGGGAAGACCATTTTGGGTTCAAATGAGTCAACCCATGGTTTTGGGCTAGGTTCACCACCCGAGGCTCGGTCTTGGGCGAAAAAGATCACTTGGGTCGGCCAGAGAGAATGGTGTGGTCTCCATCCATGATGAGGTGGCTAAGCATGGTTTAGTGTGTGACATGCTTAAGGTAAAAAAGGGGTTAAGGAGGATTAGGAAAGGGGCCCCTCCTTTTGCCATTAATGGCTTGATCACATGTCAAGCCTTCCATGGCTTCATGTGGCTTGTACATGGCTTGCATGGCTCACCTTTGGCTTGGGAAAAGGTTTGGTCAATTTCATGAAAATGGATTTTAGGAATTTTTTGGTAATTTGATGGAAATTTGCATGAAACTTGATTTGGAATTATTTGATTATGAATTTAGGACTTAGGTAATGGATTTAATTAAGTGGATGACAAATGGAGATGTCATGTGGGCTTTAGGGTAGATTTTGGGCCTTTGGATGTTGTGAAGTGGGCTTTTAAGAAAGTTTAAGGGGAATGGGCTTTTTGATTTTAGGATGGCCATTTGGGTGAAGATTTTGTGAATAACTTTGTCAAATAAATGTCATAATTGGTTTAGGGATGTTCTATGAAGGTCTTGGAGTCAATTTGGTGTGATTTGGAGTTGAATTGGTTTGAATTTGGGTTTATTTGGTAAGTGGGCCTATATGGGTCCAAGTGGGCCAAGTTGGGCTAATGTTGGGCTAGGGTTGAAATTGATGTAAAATCAATGTTGAGAAATGTTTATGGGAGTGTTTCAAAGAGGTTTTGGCTTTGGTTGGGCTTTGATTTTGGGGTTTGGGCTCATTTGGGTTAGGTTTGGGTTTAGGTCAAAAATGGGCCTTTTAGCTTTGGGTTGAATTTGAGTGGGGTTTGGGTCCAAATTTTGGGCAAATAATGTTAGGTTTTTGCTTGTGGGGATGCTAAGGAAGATTTAGAAAAGATTTGGGGTTAATTGGAGTTGAATTGGGTGAGTTTGGGTTAGGTTTGGGTCATGGGTCCAAATTGGGCTTTAAGGCCAAAAGTGAAATTGGATCCAAATGTCAATCAAATTGCACTTGGATTTGGTCTAGATTGGTGTTGGGAATGTTGAATTGAAGATTAGAATTGAATTAGACCAAAATTGGGGTCAATTGGGTAGGTTTGGTTTAACATTGGGTTTACTTTGGGTTAAAATGGGCCAAATTGGGGGTTTTGACAAAAGTAGGGTAAATTGACAAAATTGGCCCATGGTGTAGTTGGAAAAAATGAAATTGGGAATATTTGGGATTTTCTGAAATTTTCTGGGAATTTTCTGAATTTTTGGATTTTTGGGTCAAAAGGGGTATTTTGGGTATTTGGAGGGTATTGGGAGGTTTTCTTGGAATTTTTGGTATTTTTGGGTATGGATGATCAATTTAAGTGATGTGGAAATGTTTGGGATTGATTTTTGAAAATTTTGGATAATTTGGAAATTTTTGAGAAATTTGGGTAATTTCAAGGGTTTTGGGTAGGCTAAGCGGGTGTAGGGTCCAGGGGTCGAAAATTGAAAATTTGGGAAATTGAAGATTGGGTGGATGTAAGTGGAAAGAAGTCATTTTGGTTGAGCCATGAAGCCATATCAAGCCCATATGAGCCATGAAGGGACCCATTTGAGGCATCCACTATGTTGTTCCTAACCCTCTTAGCCAAGGGTTTAGGGGTTAAGGACCATCCATGTGAATCACCTACATGAGTCTGGAGGTCAAGTTAGGTAAGGGTATGGTTTTAGGAGGTGTGTGAAAGTGTAGTGTACAAGTGTAAGGTGTGTGTAAGTCGGCCCCTTCACCGGACCGGGCCACCTGGGCGGTCCTAAGGCCAAAGAGTCCCATAGGAACTCATCCTTTAAATTTCCACATTTGATTTCAACCCTCTAGGTGATTAGGGGTCTACAGTCGAGTTTGTGGAGTTTGCGGGGAGTTAAGAAGTGGTTTGAATTTCTAAAAGGTGGGTCCCAATTCTAGTCCTCTAAGATAGTCAAAGAAAAAGCCTAAGGCTAGATCCTAAGTACTAAAGAGAAGAAGAGAAGACCTCATCAAAAATGAGGTCAACAACATCACAATCAATTGATAACATATCCTAAAGGAGTTATAGAAGATGTCTTAGTAAAAGTAGATCAATTTATCTTTCTTATTGATTTCATTGTGTTAGATATGAAAAAAGATAAAGAGATACCTATTATTTTGGGGAGACCTTTTCTATCTATAGGAAGAGCAATGATAAATGTACTAAAAGGAGAATTAATTATGTGTTTCAATGCTTAAACTATTACATTGAATATTTTAAAATCAATAAAATAGCCTACAAAAGGTAAAGAAGATTCATGTTTCAAGATGGATGTAATGAAATATCTGAGTGAATGCCTTTTTAAAACAACTTATGAAGAGAATTCTGAAAGTAAAAAAGTGGGAACATGAGCAAGAAGAGGAAGTACAACATTTTAATGATTTTAATGATTTTAATGAGGAAGATTTAAATTATTTCAAGAAAGTTTTAAAGTTTTGGACATGACACAGAAAGATGAATCTTTTAGTCCATTAATTTAAAAACCTTTTGAACTTGAATTGAAGTTACTTCCTGAACATTTAAAATATGCCTTTTGAGGTGAAGAAGAACAGAGTTTGCTTGAAACTTTAAATAAATATAACAAAGCCTTTGGATGGACCATAACTGATATTAAAGGAATTAGTCCTTAAATTTGTATGCACAGAATATTTATGGAATAAAACTGTCACAGGGCTGATCCTCAAAGGAGATTAAATCCTATTATGAAAGAAGTTCTTAGGAATGAAATTTTAAAGCGGTTAAATACTTGAATTATCTACTCTATTTCAGATAGTGCATGGGTTAGCTCTATTCACTGTGTTCATAAGAAAGGAGAGTATCTGTAACTATTAATGAAAAGAACGAGTTAATACCAACAAGAAAAGTTACAGGATGGCGAGTATGCATTGATTAAAGAAAATTAAATCTTGCCACCATGAAAGAACATTTTTCACTACCCTTTCATGATCAAATGTTGGATAAACTAGTTGGGCATAAATACTTTTATTTTCTGGATGGATATACTGGTTATCACCAAATACAAATTGCTCTTGAGGATCAAGAGAAAATAATGTTTACCAGTCCTTATGGTACATTTTCTTTTAGAAGAATGCACTTTGGTTTATGTAATGCCCCTGCTACATTTCAAAGATGTATGATGGCAATTTCGTGTGATTTAATTGAAAAATGTATGGAAGTAGACCCTACAAAATTCAAGTGATCGTTATTTTACCTTGCTTATCAAATTTAAGGGAGATTAAGAGTTTTTAGGACATGCTGGATTCTATAGGTGTCATATTAAAGACATTTCAAAAATTACTAAGCCTCTATGCCAGTTAATGGAAAAGGATGTAATTTTTAGTTTTGATAAACAATATCTAAAATCTTTTGAGCTGCTAAAAAAGACATTAATCACTGCACCAACCATTATTTCACTAGAGTGGGAAAAGTCTTTAAATTAATGTGTGATGCAAGTGATTATGCTATTGGAGTTGTATTAGGACAAAAACATGATAAAATTTTTAAGTAATCTACTACGCTAGTAGAACTCTTAATGAAGGTCAAATTAATTATACCACAACTAATAAAGAGTTATTAACTATAGTATTTACTTTTGATAAATTCAGATCATATTTAATTGGAACAAAATGTGTAGTGCATACTGACCATTCTGCTTTTAAATATTTAATGAAAAAGAAGGATGTAAAACCAAGACTGATAAGATGGATTCTTCTTTTACAAAAATTTGACTTTTAGATAGTAGATATGAAGGGTGCTGATAATCAAAATGTTGATCATCTATCCAGGCGTTAAAATGAAAAATCTCTCTATTCTGATGAAGAAATTAATGAACATTTTCCTGATAAAAACTTGTTCACTAATAATGAGTGGTGTGTTCCATAGTATGCCAACATTGTAAACTTTATTTTTAGTAATGTATAACTCTATAGATTTAAATACCAACAAAGAAATAATTTTTTATCTGAAGCTAAGAATTATTATTGGGAAGACCCATTTTTATTTAAATAAGGAAAGGATCTATTTATTCAATGATGCGTTCCATTAGACGAAACTTATGAAATTATTCAAAAATGTCATGATTCTGATTTTGGGGGACATTTTGGAATTGATAAAACTGCATATAAACTTCTATAATCTTGATTTTATTGGCATACAATTTTTAAGGATGTTAATGCTTAAAAATTGTGACCATGTTAGCATGTAGGAAATATTTCTAGAAAAAATAAGATGTCCCTCAATTATATATTCGAAATTGAAATATTTGACGTTTGGAGATTAGATTTCATAAGACCGTTTATACCATCTTTCAGAAATTTATACATATTGTTAGCAGTACTATGAATATAAATGGATATAAGTTGTTGCTTTACCTTAATGTGATGCTTGAAGTGTTGCAAAGTTTATAAGAATGAGCATATTTTGTATATTTGGAATGCTAAGAGGAATCATAATAGATGTGGGAAGTCATTTTATAAATGTAATTATGGAGAAATTAGTAAGAAAATATCATATTAACCATAAAATTGCTACTACTTATCATTCTTAGACAAGTGGTTTGGTTGATTATCCAATCGTGAAATTAAAAGAATTTTGGGAAAATTTGTTAATCCAAACAAAAAGGATTGATCAATCAAACTGGATTTTGCTTTGTGGGATTATAGGATAGCATATAGAACTCTTATAGGAATGTCACCAAATAGGCTAATTTTTGGGAAAGCTTATCATTTATCAGGTGAACTTGAGTATAATGCATATTGGGGTATTAAAGAGTTCAATTATAATTTGAAGAATGTTGATGAGAAAAGATTATTGCAATTAAATGAGCTTGAAGAGATATGGAACGAATCATACAAAAGTTTTTAGATATATAAAGAAAAGATGAAGATGTGGTATGATAGTAGGATTATGAATAAATATATTGAGCCAGTACAACAGGTTTTGCTATATAATGCAAGATTAAGATTATTTACTAGAAAACATAAGTCCACGTGGATGGGCCCATTTTTTGTAATAAAAGTTTATCCCTATGGAACTATGGATATTAAAGATACTAAAACTAAGAAAATATTCAAATTGCATGTTCATGGATTGAAACCTTTTTTCTCAGTATATCAACTTAGACTTAATGGGAATATGATGTTGGGTCACCCAGTATAAGTACTGGGTATGTCGTTGTGCTTTGTTTTCATTTTTTTTATGTCTATTGTTTTGTTCAAAGTAAGAATTATATGGTAGTATTTTGATTATAATATGTTAGTGGATATTAATGAGACCTTATTTGATAAATTGGATGAATTAAAATAATTATTTGAATGTTTAGCAGACCTGTGCTAAATTGAGCACTGGCGGCTAAGAGCCATAGTTGGCGTTAGGCGCCAGAGTTATGAAAAACATGAAAAATGGGTTTCTAGAAGTCCTAATTGTGGGGAGGTTGTATGGGACATGATTTCATGGTTCTTGAACGTGGGAGGGCACTTCTAAAGCATTTAAAGTCTACATATACGAACCAAATTAAGAAATATTCACCCCATTACATATTTTCATCCTAAGAGCCTTAAAGAAGAGTTTAAGTTAGAAAAATGTCTTCTTGGGAGTGAAATTAAGAAGAAAGAGGATGAAAACTAGAAGAAATTCATTTGTGAATGTGTGCAAGAGTTATACAACGGATTTCTAGCCGTTAGTATTCAAGGAATAGCAGAGAAGATTACAAAGATCGAGGCTAAAGTAGCGTCAATCGAAGCAAAGATAAATGAAACCAGTGCACATTTAGCACATACTGGATGACACTTAAAGATGTAATGTAGTCATACTAGTCATATTGAAGAAGCAGATAAAGTCATGTTTTTAAAGAATAAATGGATAGAAAAAGATTCGATAAGAGTATTCAACCATCGCCCATTCTATTTAATTTATATACCAAATGGTTCGGAAGGAATTAAGTTCTTGAGTCGTATTAAGTTGTTTGTTAGTCATGTTTAGTTGTTAGTGTATAGTGTTTTATGTGTTGTTTGTGTTATAAATATGTTGTATTTAAGTGTTTATTTTGTGTTTTGTTTAAATCTATTTAAAAGTGAGTAAATATGAGATCTTATCCAAGAACTTTGGATTAAAGATTTGTAGTTTGTATTTATTTATTTAATTTAGTAAAGAAGTTTTTGTTTGTGTGAAACTTGTAATCAATATATTTTAATATTACTGTGTGATTCTGGAGGTAATAATAATACAAGGAGAAGATATACTTGTTAAAACCATTTAGGGTTGATCAAATGAGCTTACATGTGTATTTAACGAAAAGTTGAAATTAGCGAATTTGGGACTAAGCACTGAGAACCCGTGCTTACGCGCCAGACTTCCGCAGCTAAGCTCCGAAACTTTCACGCTTAAGCACTGGTTCGCTAAAATCAGTTTAGAAGTTTTAAAAACCCAAAAAATCACCTTTTTCTCTCCCCGCCGACTTCTTTGTTTTGAGTTCACGACATAGAGAGTTAGGGCATCTCCAAATTTGAGATTTTTGAGCTGAATCAAGCCAAATTTGCTAGATTTGATCATCTTGAGGTAAGAGCACTACTTCTATGTAAACTTTTTCTATTTTCATCATGTATTTGAGGAGCATTATGGAGAAATATGAGATTTACTATTCATGTTGAAAATTTGAGAAAAAGCTTTGGAAATTACTTTGATTTAATAGTTTAAGCCTTTGGAAGTTGAGTTTAGTGATTTAAGTTAAATGTAGAATTTATGGTAATTTTTATGCTAATTTTAGAAATGGCACCAAAAAGAAGCAAGGTGAGATCCATATTTTATTCAAACAATTTTATAAGTTTCAAACTCAAAATTGTTACATGGAAGCTCTACAATCACGTAAATGGATTTAGAAGTGATGCTTTGACAAGCCTGGTGGAGTGATCGAAGATATGATCGTTAGAAGACTCTGGGACATATTTTGTTGTTTCTTGGTCATAGCCGTTATTTCTGTTATACGGGAGTTTTATGCAAATCTCTCTGAGTCAGAAGAAAACTTTGTGATGGTTTAAGGGAAATTGGTTCATTTCATGCCTGAGGTAATAAATGAGTTTTAGCTGATGTCGTCGACTACTTTTTGTTTTTATTCAAATTATATTCCTACAGGGGAAGAATTGGATGAAATCATTTCTTCTTTGACTGATGGAAGAAGATTATGGAAAATAACTAATGACAGAAGAGTTAACTTCCCTGCTTCAAAGCTGAATGCCACCTCTAAGGCGTGACATTATTTGATATCATCCAAGGTGGTTCCTACAAATCATCTGAGTGAGGTTGTTGACCTCATTTTTTGATGAGGTCTTTTCTCTTCTCTCCTTAGTACTTAGGATCTAGCCTTAGGCTTTCCCATTGACTATCTTAGAGGACTAGAAATAGAACCCACCACTTAGAAATTTAAACACCTCTTAACTCCCTGCAAACCCCATAAGTTTGATTGTAAACCCCTAAGTCACTTGGAGGTTAAGATCAAGTGTGGAGGTGCAAGGATGAGTTCCTATAGGATGGTCAAGCCTTAGAACAACCCTGGGTGGCATGGTCCTGGTGATGGTTAGCCTGCACACACCACACTCTCGCACACATCCCAAACCCTAAAAGTACTCTTACCCAATGGCTTCCTGACTCATGTAGGAAATTCATATGGATGGACCTCAACCCCTAAGCCCCTAGCTAAGAGGGTTAGGAACAACATAGTGAATGCCTCAAATGAGTCCTCTTATGGCTCTTATGAGCTTGATATGGCTTCATGGCTCAACCAAAGTGATTCCATTCTACTCAAACATGATCAATCTTTATTTTTCCAAAATTTCAATTTTTGACTCCTAGGGCCCTACACCCACTAAACCTACTAAATGTCCTTGAAACTACCCAAAATTTGCAAAATTTCCTAAATTACCAAAAATTCCTTAAAACTAATCATAAATATTTCCCACCATTGAAATTGATCTTCCTTAGCCAAATATACCAAGATTTCCAAAAATACCCCCCAATACCCTCCAAATACTGAAAATGCCCTTTTTAACAAAAAAATCCATAAATTCCAAAAATTCCCAGAAAATTCCAAAAAAATCCCAAATATTCTTGATTTCATTTTGTTCAACTACACCATAGGCCAATTTTGTCAATTTAACCCATTTTTGTCAAAACCCCCAATTTCACCCATTTTTAACCCAAGTGGACCCAATGTCCCACTAAATCAACCCAATTGACCTCAATTTTGATCCAATCCAATTCTAAACTTTAATTCAATATCTCCAATATAAAATTAGACCAAATCCAAGCCCAATTTGATTGAAATTTGGATTCAATTTCAATTTAAAGCCTGAAGCCCAATTTTGTCCCATGACCTAAACCTAGCTCAAACCAACCCAATTCAACCCCAATTGGCCCCAAATCTTTTCTTAAACCTTCTCAATATCCCCACAAACAAAATACTAACACGATTTGCCCCAAATTTGAACCTAAACTCCACCCAAACCTAGCCCAAAACCAAAATCCCCTAAATTGGCCTAAACCCAAACCTAACCCAAATGGGCCCAAATCCCAAAATCAAAGCCCAACCAAAATTGAAAACTCGTTCTAACACTCCCATAAATATTTCTCAACTTTAATTTTACATAAAATCCAATATTAGCCCAACCTTAAACCAAGTTAGCCCAATTTGACCCAGTTTGGCCCCTTTACCAAAAAGGCCCAAATTAAGCCCAATCCAACTCCAAATTACTTCAAACCTACTCCAAATCATTCAAGACACATCCCTAAAATAAACCCAACATTTTTTTGGCCCTATCCTTCACAAAATTTCCATCCACCAATTTGTTTTCAAACCTAAAATCCCACCTCCTTAAATATTTTTAAAAGCCCACTTCCAACAAATTCAAAAGCCCAAATTTCACTCCAAAGCCCACATGAAATTTTCCCTCATCATTCCCTATGATTTAAATCACCCCTAAGTCAAAAACCCATCATTTTGATTAAACAAAAATAGCATCATGAAAAAACCAATCAAAAAATCCAAAGTTTTCAAAAAATTCCAAATAACCTTTTTTCATGAAAATTGACCAAGCCATGGGCAAGCCATAGGCTAGCCATGAAGCCATCCTTAAGCCCCATGCAAGCCATGTGAGTGGTTTTCATGTGACCATACCATATTGGGTAAGAGGAGGAGCATCTTTCTTGATTCTATTAAAGTGATTAAGCACTTCTATGCTTCCCTTAAACCATGCTTAAATCTAAATGTACTCAGATTGTGACCTTTCCCCACTAAGCTAGCTGACTCACCTGATCTCCCTCAGCCCAAACCAGAGCTTGGAGAGGTGAACCCAACCCATTTACATGACTTGACCCATTTGGATCCAAAATCACCCCTCTCCCAATACCACTTAAATCTAAACTCTTTACACATGTCCATGGCTAATTGACTGCACCATTGCCAACCCCTGACCCTCCTCATCAAGATGGTGACCTAACCCTACCGGCCAGCCGCTTGGATCTCCAGAAAACGCCATGGCCTAGAACTCCATGTGAGCCAAAATTTTCAATTCTTCCTTGCTGAGTTGTCCCAGTCCAATTGAACACCATGGCTGTTCTTCTCTTGTATAGAGCAGCTGATCCCAAGCCTTAACTCCCCCCGGGAGGCCCTCCAGCTGTGTCTATTTAAACCCACCACCTTCTCGGCCAAACAAGGTGATGAACCAGACCTAAACAAAACTCTGCCAAAATTGCTTCAGGACCTTCTTCTAACCTGGAGCAATTGATCCTCAACTTCTCCTACCTCTCTTCCATTGGACTCATAAAATAAACTGTTCTAAATTTGCGCTAATCCCTCTTGAAATTCCAAAATCCAATCCTTTGAAATCATTCAACTTTAAAATTCTTGAGAGCAAAAACACTGATCATTATTGAGAGTTTTCTTAAATGAGTCTCATCATTTAAGATGTAATTAACTATAAGGGCTTGCCCTTATAGGGAACTTTAAGAACCCAGGTAATATAAACCCTGCTTAATTCATTTATATTAAGCAGAGGAACTTGTCGGCACATAAAATTGGTTCGTAGACCAAACGGATGTCACAAATCTTCTAGTTTATTTAATCGAGCCCCATCATCAAGCAGTGTGTCTATTCTTTGGGATAGATACACGGTTTGTGGTGCGATGCTCGTTTATATAAACTATTTGGGATGTGAGATCGGTTTGATTTCATATCTTAAAATTCTCAAACTTAAAAATTATTTTCAAAATTCAAATGTTACTTTTCAAATTATATATATATTTAAATTAAACTTAAAATTTAAAATTCGTCGACAACTTCTGTAGGCGACCCCCTTTTTAAAATTAAACCTACAACCTAAAAATATGCCGACAGAGGTAACTAGAGAAAGACCTACTTTGATATATTTTATTCAGTAGGGGAAGGCAATTGATATTGGAAAGAATATTTAGGATTGTATTTGGAGTTCTGCCAGAGTTACTACTTCTGCAGGTATGGGATTTTCTTCTATTATACATTCATTATGTGAGCAGGCTGGTGTAAGATCTAAAAATTGGGAATAGGCTCTTCATCCTCTTAAGCCTGTTACTAGTGTGAATGTGAAGACATATGCTTAGCATTCCCTTTCTCGGTAAAGAGGAGGATTCTCTTGAGCTTCAGTGCATCTACTTCTGCTGCTTCTACTTCTCGTGCTTCAACTTTACGAGCATCATTAGGTTAGTATTTTGGTTTGCAAATAGAACCTTTAAATAAAATAAAAGATAATATCAATTATATTGCTGATAGAGTTCATGACATAGAAGAAAAGGTAGATCATATAGGGGATTATCTGCAGAGACATAACGAATATGAGGATAATTATCATAGTTATATATATAGATTAATTAGAGAAGATTATATTGATGTGCTATCTTTTCATCCACATTATACCACATATGAGCCCACACATGCTTGGAATGAAGGAGATGATGATGAGGAAGGAGATGAGGATTAGGATTTATAGTTTGTATTTGTTGTGAACTTTTATGTTATATTGTATGCTGGAATTTTTATTCTGTATGAGTTGTGAACTTTTTATGTGTGGTTATTAATTAGATTTTTTTCATGGTAGATGTGATGGAAAAAATTATGTTCTAGTTGGTGAACTACTTTAGTTTGTTTTATGTTATTTGTGGAAGTTGTTGGTTTATGTTATGTGATATGATTGTTTAGAGTTTTTATTGTAGTAAATGTGTAAAAATTTCTTAGTTTATTTTGCTTGTTAGTGTAGAACTTATTTCAGAAACTATTAGGAAAATTTAGAACACAATTAAAATCAACTATTTAATTTTATGTTTTAACTTTTTCAATTTATTACCATATATATTGTTGTTGTAAATTTCCATTTTAGTATGTGTAAATTTTTTTTGTTACCTCCACCTTTAGAAGTTTTTTGAATTTCTTTTATATACAATGTGAAGTTAAAATTTAATCGAGTTATTTTTACTCCTATTTTTAATTATTATACTTACATATTTAGGATATAAAAATTCCTGTAGGCATGATACTTATAGTTTTCAATTCTTACCCATGTATCTTTTTACTATTCTTAAATGTTTTAGCATAACAAAAATTTTAAAGTTTGGGGCGAAGGAAAAACAATTTTCAAAAACATAAATTTTATTTGTTCTCAAATGTACAAAAAAAAATTGATTTTGATTGAAAAATAATTATGCGTATGAAGTTATATTAGGGAAGTAAAATTTTGAATATAGAAATGAATAAAAGAATTTAGTTAAAATCTATAGTAAGGATGAAAATTTTAAAGTTAAAAATTTCTTATTGAAGAAATGATAAATATTTTGTAACTATCTTATGTAGGAAAAGTTGTATTTTTTGAGATATGAAAGGATTAAACCTTTATTTTTAATACTTAAATTTCTTTTATTGAAATTAATTTTCAAAACTTTTATTATATTTTTAAATAAAAGATATATATCTACCTTATGCTTCAGGAAAGAAAGGGTAGAATTCAAAATTATTAAAGGTTCATCCAAATATACTAATCCTTGTCTATATATAAAAACAAGAAGAAAAGAAAAGTGAAAAACAGTATGTGAAAAAGAAAGGAGAAGCTTGAGGATTTAAGGGCCTAATCAAAATTTGGTTCCACACATGATCTTTCTAAAGTATAAGACTTAAGAAAAATCTTGAAGCTTATGAATATAATATAATTAGTATAATTATTTTTTGTAAAGATTTTTAAGTAAAGAAAATAAAATGCCTAAAACCTATATTTTGAAAATTCTGCATGTATTTCTGAATAAGATAGAAACACATATTTTTCATAACCCTTTACTTAAGAGATTTCTAAACTTTAAATTGGTCTTATTTGCTAAATTTTTTTCTAAATTGGCTACTACATTTCTAGAACAAACTTTTAGAAACTCCTACAAATACTCATCCACATAATTTTCTTATTTGATTTTTATATGATTAAAGTGTCACTTGAGGACAAGTAACATTTTAAGTTTGGGGGATTTTGATACACCTAAAATATATAGTATTTTTATACACATTTTTATATCAATTTTTGATGATATTGCACTTTAATGGAAGGTATTTTGTGTATTATTCTTGCAAGTATGATTAAATGGATGATTGCGATAAAAGCAGTAAAAAAGGACCAAATTTGGAGCAAAAATGAAGATAAGTGCAAAATTGATCTGTGGTGGCTAAGCGCCTAGACTTGTGCTTGCGTGCCAGAGCCTCGCGACTATGTGCTAGACCCAGAGCTTACATGCCAGAAGCCACATGACTAAGCGCTGAGACCTTGCACTTACACACAGAAGTTACTAAAGAGGAGTTATTTAATTTTTTGTTCCTTTTTAAAGAGATGTTTGAGGTATCTCTTGGTACAAACGTGGGTAACTTCCTATTGGCACCAAAATCTAATTAAATTACTCTTAAATGGATTCATCTCTTGGTGGATTCATTGAATCTGGACACAATTTGAAGAGCTACGAAGGCACGTATTGCAATAAAATAAAAAAAGGACTTGAAGATCAGAAAAGTGGATGTTGTTGGAGGGTGTGTAGTTTATGTTTATTGTACAGGTGAGTTTTTAGTAACACACCACCCCACTTCCCAATTTCTACTTACTTTAAAATAGTTTTTATTAAAATAATATGTGAGATTTGGAATCCTTAGAGTTGGGCGCCAACCTCTAAGGCTTATTGTAAGGAAAAGCAAATTTCTCAAAGGAACTTCAAGAGTTTGGTGGAGAAGATTTTTCAGATAAGTCTTTATCTTTGTTGTTACATTTGGTTTTTGAAAGCGGACACTTCGTGTAAATTTAATATTTCTAGAATTTGATATAGATGAGTTTAGATATTCAATAATAGCAGAGTTATCTTTCAATGCAAGTATACGTATCGCTCAAGTAATACAGGGCTCTAATGGGGTTCTGGTTATCGATCACATAGGGATAGTTCAGAGGCTACGGACTAGGATTATAAAAACCTCTCACAGGAAAAGTTTAGAGGCTACGGACTATGATTATCTGTCACTAATATGCAATCGTAAATAAGATAAAGTTTTAATAAACTAGTTATACTAACAGTTAACTAATTCTACTAATAAAGTGAAATTCAAATTTATAAGCAAGAATCCTTCTCCTTGTTAAGAAATTTAAGTGAATGGTTAATTAAAATTTGTTTAAAACTGTGTTGTGTACGAGCATACCTATTCTGCCAAATAGGAGCATACCTATTCTGCCAAATAGGAGCATACCTATTCTTTACCCTTTTGTCCAGGCATAAAGAACATTGATTAAACCTATGTATGGTTACTGAATCTGCGGCTAGGCTGGGAGGATACCGACACTCACTTTGGAGCTCCCACGTTACCCTCACCTGAGGGCTAAAATCTACACTTCAGCACCCAAACGATATAACTGAATTGAGGATTTTAGTCTGTCACCCTAAAATATCCAATTCTACGCCAGATAAATATTATTTCCCTATTTATTTGCACCCTACTTTCAAGGACTTTGACCTCCCTGAATCTCGGATTTAATCTTAACTATAGTTGTTAAACTCAACATATTTTAACTAATCAATTGGCCAGACTGAAAGTAAATTAAGATTTAAGTGAAAATATTATCACAACTTCTTTAAAATTTTCTTGACACACTAGATTAAATTACCATTTCACTAAAATATCAAAACAAGGAGAATGACAAAAAAACTACTCAGATTTCATGGAGAAGATATGACAAAACTTGGATTTCATATATAAAAACAAAGTTTTACAAACTAAAATAAGTAAATAAAACTTATCTCGAATTCCCAAAGAAAACTCTGTGAAGTTCCTCTGAATCTTTTCCTTTCTTTACAGCACGCAAAATTCTCTTTCGAAATGGAAAGGTGGAAGAAATCTCTCATTTCCCGTCCACTCTTACAATCTCTTGAAGAGTCCCTCACGATATCACTAATTAAACTCACTATCTAAAACAAGACACTAACTAACACTCTAGAAACCCTTTGGACTCACTAGACACACACTCTTGACACTCTAGGGGACACACTATGGACTTGGTGGTCACACAAACAACAACCTTTTTGGCTCCAAATTATTTATTTTAAAGTAGTTGAAAAGTTTCCAAGAGTTTCCAAAGCATCCCTTCAAAAATTTTTCACATTCGATGCACCTCGTGAGAGAACCGACTTTCTCGCCGATGGTGGCCTCGAGCTCACCGTCGGCGGCCTTCTAAAAACTTAGCCTTTGACTATCTTCCATAAGGCCCGCTGTCGGCGGCCTTGATCTCGCCATCGGCGGCCTCCCTTGTAATATATTTTCTGAACTTTCAGAAAAATTCCGCCGTCGACGCCGTCTAGCTCCCTGTCGGTGCCCTTGATCAAATTTTTATTTTTTTTTGGTTCTTTTTGCTCAAATTCGATCCTTTTTGCATTTTTTCGCTCCATAGCCAATAAATCAACATACCTACAACAAATCATCAAAAATACCCTTCTTTAAAGTGCAATATCATCTAAATCAATATAAAATAGGCATTAAAATCTTAACATATTTTTAGTGGGTCAATATCCCCCAAACTTAACTATTACTTGTCTTCAAGTAATTTTTATACTACATAAAAGTTATGATTCATTGTGGTAAAGTTTTATTTCATAAATACTGTAATTTTGATTTAAATAAATATCATAGTAAGATTTCTTAGAAGGATTTTGAAGTAATTAAATTAACTCTGCAGATATAAGGCTATCAAGTCATCAAGTCTAAGAGTTCTAGTCCTCTATTCATTTCAAGAATGACTATATGTTGCAATATTAATTCACTTAGAATATTCAGATGATAAGAAATTCATGACAACACTATTGATAAAGAAACTAGTCCATAAATATAAGCTTAGAAAGTATTAGTTTTCCCTTTAGGTTAATCCAAGTGAAGCCAATTTTTGATAAGGCATCTCCTCAAGCTTCTCCTCACTCACTTTTTCTTTTCTTTTTATTTGGATTGCATTTCAATCCTTTATATATTTTTCTTTTCTTTTCAGAGATTGTTTTTTAAACCTTTCTTTTTCTTTTTCTTTTTCAAGTGAGGATTACTATATCTGGATAGCCTGTTAATGATTTTAAACTTCACTCTTCTTTTCCTACATTTGAAACTTATAGCATTCCTTCCCCTTATATGTAATTCATAGTCTTTACATCATTGAGTTCCATTCTTTTATTTCTCATCTAAATTCCTAACATTCTTAATATTTCAAAATATAGTTTTCTTTACTTTAAATAATTAACTATAGTCTTATCCTCTTATACTAAATATCTTAACCTACAAAATTAATTTTCATTACTAAAAATATTTCTTTGAATCTTCTACAATATTTAAATAAAATCTAAATATAGTTAACTGAATTAAATTTTATCACAAAAATCATGTTATAAATTTTGAAAATATTTTAATTAACAACATATAATAGTTAATATTTTTCTCCCCCCAAACTTAAAGTTTTAAATAATAGAAATAATATGGGTGGAAAGAAAAATTTTAAATATTAAAATCATACCTTTGTACTTTAGGCATTTTATTCTCTCTGAAATTTTTGCATGTTCTTCTAAAAAATTTTAACTTCAACTGACCTGTAATATTAGGAACTTTTCTACACATATAATAGTTTAGAGAATTTGCTAGGGTAAAAAATTTTTGAAACAAGTATATAAACTAAAACATTTAACAACAATAATTAACTACACATGACAATACAAAATAACAATTGCATTTCACAACACAAAAACAAACAGTCTACTATTTAAACTAAGAGTCCACAATTAGAATTATAATTATGCATCACAATCCAAAAATGAAATACAAACTACAAACACAATACATATCTCAAAAAATAAAACAGTTCACGAAATACAAATTACAAAATGAAATACAATAACAAAACTCAAATACATCACATCACAAAAAATCAGAGATTAAAATCCCATGCTATGTCTTCATCTCCCTGATCAGTAGGTGGATTGGACTAATAGCAAGTATACCGGGGGCATTCTGGAAAAGTAACATCAGGCTCACCTCTATAGTATCCAGCCTGAGCATCATAATAAGTAATCTCGAAATCAGAATGCAGCTGAAGATATTCACTATCATGATCATATCTCCGCTCTAATCCTTCAATCCTTTGATCTATTCTCCCAAGTTTTTCATCAAACATTTCAAAACTTTTCCACTACAGGGTCATCTCATTCATCAAATCATAAAGAGTAGGAGAGCTAGAGGCAGGAGGGTCATAACTAGTAGAGGGGATATCTCTACTGGTAGAAGGTGCTTTACTCCTACTCCCAGATCTCCATTCTTCATGGGATTCGTAAGTATTCAAATTGGCTTTACTAATGGGTTTCATAGGATATACCCATTCTTCATCGTCTCTAGCTTCCACTCTAAATAATTGGTAAAGTGTAAAAATTAGGCCAGAATCTCCTAAATATCCACTTGATTCACTCTTTGTCATGGCAAAAATATTCTTGTAAAGAATATTCCCCACATTTATACTTCTATTGTTCTGAATACAGAAATTCACAATAGCTCTATCTCTTGATACTTCACTATGGTGATAGGTAGGTAGCAGAGTAAAACAAATGAAATAATGTTATGCCTTAGCTGTAGCATTCATCATGGATAAAGGAAAGTTAAACCGTTAACGATGCTTAATTTTCCAAATCCCTTTCCCATTAGTGAGAAAGTCAATAACATCGTCTAACGGACCTTTCATAGTTCCAAATGTTTCATACTCGCTAGAGTAAAAATTGTGAAGCTCGTAAAAAGAATTAATGCGGGCAACATTAAAATCAACATAAATCCTCTTACTTTTACAGGCTCGTCCTCAAGTTGAGTCAGATTTGCATAGAACTTTTTCACAACTTCAACGGCAGCCTTGTTAGTAGAGTAACAGATGTTCTCCCACTTCCTTTCTCTAATAACTCGTTCCACCTCTCCTCCAGGATTATCAAAAACTCAATCTTGAATACACTTGTTTCCTTGGAAGATTGAAGTGTATCTTGGTTGGGCTTTAGCATTTATAAACTGAGTCTTTTCAAATTCAAGTCACCTCTTTTGAAGGGGAGCCACTTTTTGATCTATCAAAATTACAAAAATCCAAACTAAATTCTAAAATAATAATACTATGGCTTCCAAAGGTGACTTAAAGTAATTTAAATCAAGTTCCATGAATTTCTTCCACGTCTTTTCTCCACATTTTCAATTTTTCAAAATTCCTTGATGTGGAAAAAATTCATGGTGAAAATAAAAAAGTTTTACATAGGAGGGAAGCTCTTGCTGAGGGAAGATGAAATCCGACGTCAAAATGAGTTGAAATCGCTCCAAATCCAAGATCTCTCAAGCCCTACGTCAAAATTTTTGATAAATAAGGGAAGAAGATGATGAATAGTGGCGATTGACTGGTCAAAATCACGGTTAAAAGTTAACTTTTGGGATCTCGCCATCGGCAAGGTTGTTCGCGCTGTCGGCTGGCTCAATTAAATATAATTTCAATAGTCTCAGGAAAAACACGTCATCGGCGGCCTTGAGCACGCCGTCGGCTAGATTCCTAAATTTTGATCATTTTTCTGATTTTTATGATTTCAATCAATTTTAAGCCTCGTCGTAATCTGTTCAATCATTCTAAACATAAATTTTAAGTGATTAAGTAATGTATTAACACAAATAAACATACACACAACAAAACTTCACAATTATATAATAAATCCAAGTGTTACAATACACATTACATAACAAACAAGCCAGGTATTTTCTTAACCTAAATTCATCAATTCAGCGTCGCAATCCAAACCACAATACTCTAAACGCTGAAAAAAAACATTCCAAACATAATCTCATCTATACTGAGATTAAAAAGCAAAGAATCAAAAGCAAACAAACAAACATAGTTCAAATCAAGTCAACATAAAGAAACATATAAAGTAAAGCAATTCCACTACTCTTCTGAATAAGTGTTGGTTTCTCCTCTGATATCACCCATTGCTTGAACATGGACGAACAGGTTATAGAAAGGTCAGAATGGGACTTCTTCAGTTGAATCTTCTTCAATCCATCCCATTCTTTTCATTAAGTGTATCAAACTTGCTTTGAAATGTCCAGTATGATCAAAATGCTCTTTCATTCTCCAATCAAGGTGATCAAAGAAATCAGAGATAATGTTAATTGAATTCATTAAATTTTGTACCTGGTTATCCAAATTTTGGATTCTATGTAAGATCATCGGTGTCTTATCCTCTACAAGAGATTGAATTTGAATAGAGTTTTATGATGCTTTGATCCATAATCACACCCATATTATTCTCTTCATCGTTGGCTGGGAACATTCTGGTTGGGTCTAAAGGTTTCCAAGGCAGAAGTACATTCTCCCAAATTTCGTATGATACTTGAAACAAACTGCATATTGAGAAAATTTTTGAAAGATGTCGAAGCCCTTAAGATGATCCTTGAACAATCAGGCCAAAAATAGATTTCACAATAATTGATCCAATATCAATTGGCCATCCCATTTGAATGCAGTAGTTCAATATAGTACTCTCTTGAGTGACTTTACCGATCTTCATTGCAGGAAATAGCTTTGCAGGTATGAAAAAGTGCCAAGGTTTCGAAACGGGATTTAAAAGTGTAGCAGAAAAACTGACATACCCGTTTTCTCTAACTTCCCATTCTTCAGATTCGTCAGTCAAATATTGGTAGATTTCATTCATCTTATCTCTCGTCAGCATGAAATTGGAATAATGGAAGACAGGAACATTCTCAAGCATCTACAATTCATTAATTCATCCAGAGTTAAAATTTATCTACCTACCTCGCACATAGAGGCTTCCTTGGTTGATTCCATGCAAATTGGTGTAAAACTCCTTCACCACAGGAATGACTACTGCAACAGTAGTGTAGTAAAATACTTCCCATCTTCATCGCATGATCATTTCTTCGATTGTTATCAAAGGATTGTTTAATCCTCGTTTGACAAAATTACTTTCTTTGATTAGCCTCCTCTTTGACATCACCTTGTTGAAAAGTCGTTGTGCCTCGACACTGTCAAACTTTCGCCGGTTAAACACTCAAAATCTTGGGTGATGTTTTGAATTGGAAACCATTAGAGAAGAATTCAAGTGAGTTTCCATTCGTTTTTTAGAAATGTAGACTTTAGGAACTGTCTGTAGAAGTTTATGGGAGATAAATTCGCCTAAAACTGCAAAAACTGTCATTTCAAACTCGAAAAACTGCCCACTCACCGATCTCGTTGTCGGCGGCCTCAATGGCGCCATCGGTGAGCTATGTGCATTTAAATGTCAGGGACCTTGGGAAAAACCCACTGTCGGCGGCGTCAAGCGCGCCATCGGCGCCTTAGGCAAAATTTTGCACAAAAATGTCGTGGTCAAATACATTCCAAATTTTCTCTATGGATCTAAATTTCATGATGATCAAAGGGTAAATACGAGTAGTAGAATTCAATACTACCACAAAAAATGATAAATTCAAACAAACACAGAACAAATAAAGATAACTATGGGTTACCTCCCATAAAGCGCTTGGTTTAACGTCGTCAGCACGACCAATTCAGGTGTTATTCAAGTTGACTGAGCATTAAAACCTCTTTAAAGTTTGGTCTTTTACCCTCAAAATATGGTTTTAATCTATGTTCATTTACTTTAAATCTATTCCCAGTCTTTATATCTTCAATTTCAACAGCTCCATAAGTATAAACTTGAGTCACAGTAAAGGGTCCTAACCAACGAGACTTCAATTTCCCAGGAAATAACTTCAACTTTGTATTGTAAAGTAAAACTTCTTGTTCTGGTTCAAAGTTCTTCTGGTTAATCTTCTGTTCATGTCTTAACTTTAGCTTTTCCTTATAAATTCTGTAGTTATCATATGATTCATTTCTTAATTCTTCTAACTCATTCAATTGTAACAATCTCTTTTCACCAACATTTTTCAAATTATAATTGAATTCTTTAATCGCCTAATATGCTTTATATTATAATTATACTAGTACGTGGCAAGTCTTTCCAAAAATGAGTCTGTAAGGAGTCATTCTAATTGGAGTTTTATAAGCAGTCCTGTATGCCCATAATGCAGTATCCAGTCTTGCAGACCAATCTACTCTACTAGGATTTACAGTCTTTTCTAAAATTTGTTTAATCTCACGATTAGAAACTTCAGCTAATCCATTGGTTTGAGGATGATAAGTAGTAGAGAATCTATGAACAATATTAAATTTTGCCAATCTTCGAATATATTTATTTTTAAAATGGGATCTACTGTTAGTGATAATCACTCTCTGCATTTTGTATCTTGTGAAAATGTTTTTCATTAAGAATCTTGAAGCACTTTTAGCGTCACAACGAGGTAAAGCTTGTGCTTCAATCCACTTTGATACATAATCAAATGCAATCAAAATATATAAGTTCCCAAATGAAGGAATAAATGGTCCCATGAAATCTAATCCCCAAACATCAAAAATCTCAACTTCTAACATGAAATTCAGAGGCATTTCATTTCTTCTAGATATATTACCTATGCATTGGCATCTATCACAAGTTTTTTATATCTATAAACATCTCTAAAAAGAGTAGGTCAATAAAATCCAGCTTGTAAAATTTTGTGCACAGCTTTGTCAATCCTAAAATGTCCTCCAAATTCAGAATCATGACATTTTTGAATAATCAGTTCAGTTTCTTCATAAGGCACACATCTTCTAATAATAAGATCATTACATTGATTTTATAAATATGGTTCATCCCAAAAATATTCTTTTGCATCATGAATGAATTTTTTCTGTTGTTGTAGTGTTAGCATAGATGGCAAAATATTGCTTACTGTATAGTTAACTATATCAGCATACCAAGGTATTTTCCACTCATTTATATTATAAAGTTGTTCATCAGGGAAACTATCTATTATTTCATTGTTGGTGCCAGATATTTCAAGAGATTCTAATCTCGACAAATGATCCACAATTTGATTGTCAGTTCCTTTTCTATCAATTACCATAAAATCGAATTCTTACATCAAAAGTATCTATCTAATTAATATTTGATTAGTATCTTTCTTTTGCATCAAATATTTAATAGCAGAATGATCAGTATGCACAATACATTTAGTCATAATTAAATAAGATCTGAATTTATCAAAAGGATACACAATAGCTAGTAACTCATATTTAGTAACTGTATAGTTAATTTGAACATCATTAAGGGTTCTATTAGCATAGTATATAACTTTAAAAATCATATCATACCTTTGACCAAGAACGTACTCCAATAGCATAATCACTAGCATCACATATTAATTCAATTATTTTCTCCCAGTCAGGTGAAACTATTACAGGTGTTGTGATTAGTTTTTTCCTTTAATAATTCAAAGGCATTTAAGCAGTCTTCAGTAAATTCAAATTTCTTGTCCTTTTCTAAAAGTTGGCATAGAGGTTTGCTAATTTTTAAAAAATCTTTAATATAACGCCTGTAAAAACCAACATGTCCAAGAAAACTTCTTACCCCTCTCACTGTAGTAGGAGGTTGTAATTTAGCTATAACTTGGATTTTTGCAGGATCTACTTCCATGCCATTTTCCTAAATTTTATGCCCTAATATAATTCTTCCTGCAACCATAAATTAACATTTCTCCGGATTTAGAACTAAATTAGTTCTTTCGCATAACTCTAAAAATTTTTCAAGATTATTTAAGCATGCGTTAAATGATGTTCTAAATATAGAGAAATCATCTATAATTACTTCTATTTCATTATCAATTAACTTACTAATTATAGACATCATACATCTCTGGAATGTTGCAGGTGCATTACATATTCCGAGAGGCATTCTTCTAAAAGCAAAAGTTCCATAAGGAGTAGTAAAAGTTGTTTTCTCTTGATCCTCAGGAGCAATAGGAATATGATGGTAACCGGTATATCCAACCAAAAAACAATAGTACTTGTGACCATCAAGTCTATCTAACATTAGGTCTAGAAAAGGAAGAGGAAAATGATCTTTTCGGGTGGCGACATTTAATTTTATATAATTAATACAAATACGGCATCCAGTAACTTGTCTGATACATATTAATTCATTATTCTCATTTGCTTCAACAGTTACTCCTCCTTTCTTAGGAACACAGTGAATTGGACTTACCCAAGAACAATCCAAAATAAGATATGTAATACCAGAATCTAAAAATTTTAAATTTTTTTTAACTACTTCTTTCATAATAGGGTTCAGTCTCCTTTCTGGATTGTACTGCTTATTTTTAGGTTGTGTGCTGTATTTTGAAAAGGGGTCGCCTAACAGAAATTATCGGCGGATTTTAAATTTAATTTAAATATATATAATTTAGAAAGTAGCATTTAATTTTTTTAAAATGATTTTAAGTTTAAAAAATTTAGGATATGAAATCAAACCGATCTCACATCCCGAATAGTTTATATAAACGAGCACCGCACCACAAACCGTGTATCTATCCCGAAAAATAGACACACTGCTTGAAGATGGGGCTCGATTAAATAAACTAGAAGATTTGTGACATCTGTTTGGTCTGCGAACCAATTTTATAAGCCAACAAGTTCCCCTTCTTAATATTAAGGATATAAGCAGGGTTTATATTACCTAGGTTCTTAAAGTTCCCTATGAGGGCAAGCCCCTATAGTTAATTACATATTAAATGTCTGAAGACACTTAAGAAAACTATCGATAATGATCAGTGATTTTACTCTACATAAATTCAAAGTTTAAGGTTTTCAAACAATTGGATTTTGGAAATTTCAATTGGGAATGGATCAAATTTGGAACAGTTATTTCTAGGAATTCAATGGAGGAGAAATAGTAGATGTCACGGACCCGAAGTGAACTTCGGTGACTTCCTAGACTATCCTAATGTTGGGCTTCAATTTAAGAAATATATTTAATGTTTCAATCGTGCCGATTTTAATTAGTTAGGACTTATATTTGTATGATATGATGATACAAATTGCCTCGAAGATGTGAGTGTTTATGTCGTACCAAACGACTACCTCGGAGTCCTAAGACTGGTTAGGGCTTAATTTGCATAGCACAACTATGCAAATTCCTAACAAAAAGTTGAGGATTTATGTTGCACTAGGCAAACTACCTCGAAATCCTATGGATTGGTTATTTAATTCTAAGAAAGGTTTTGCTGATGTAGATTCCAGTTTTGCTGACGACGATGGCCGTGCTGCCCACTATGCTCCAAGCTCCTTGTTGTTGCAGAGGTTTAGTTTTAGAAGGTGAAAATCAGGGGATGTCGGCATATTTTTAGGTTGTGTTTTATTTTGAAAAGGGGTCGCCTAACAGAAATTGTCGGTGAATTTTTAAAATTTTAAATTTAGTTTAAATATATATAATTTGAAAAGTAGCATTTGATATTGAAAATAATTTTAAATTTGAAAATTTTTAAGATATGAAATCAAACTGATTTCAAATCCCAAATAGTTCACATAAACGAGCGCCGCACCACAAACCATGTATCTATCCCGAAGAATAGACACCTTTGCTTGATAATGGGGCTCGATTAGATAAACTAGAAAGGTTTGTGACATCCGTTTGGTCCGCGAACCAATTTTATAAGCCGACAAATTCCCCAGCTTAATATGAAAGCATTAAACGGGGTTTATATTACTTGGGTTCTTTAAAATTCCCTATAAGGGCAAGCCCACATAGTTAATTACATCTTAAGTGACGGGAATCACCTAAGAAAACTCTCGATAATAATCGATAATTCGCTCTCAAGAATTTCAAAGTTTAAGTTTTCAAGGAATCGAATTTTGGAATTTCAATAGGGAATGGATCGAGTTTGGAACATTTTGTTTTGGGATTTCAAAGGAAGAAAGGTAGGAGAAATTACGGATTCGAAGCGAACTTCGGTAATTTCCCGGCTATCCTATTGTTTGGCTTGAATTTAGGAAGATCCTAATATCTATTTAATATTTTGATCTTGCCAATTTTAATTAATTAGGACTTATATTCGTATGACATGATCATACAAATAACTTGGAAGATGTGAGGGTTTATGTTGTATCGGACGACTACCTCGGAATCCTAAGACCGGTTAGGGCTTAATTTGTAATGCAAATGCACTAACGAAGGTTGAGGATTTATGTTGCACTAGGCAAACTACCTCGAAGTCCTATGGTTTTGTTGTTTAATTCTAGGAAAGTTTTGCCGATGTAGATTCAAGTTTTGCTTGACGACGATGGCCGTGTCGCCCACCATGCTCCAAGCTCCTTGTTGTTGCAGAGGTTTAGTTATAGAAGTCATAAATCAGGAGATGAGAGAAGTGTTTTGGTTTAGAGAAGTCTTAATTTCCAAGTGTTTTTTATGTTTTATTTAAAATAAATCTTAAAGTTGATTATAACAACACAGGTTAAGATCCCACGGTTCCATCCTTCCGAGCATCGTTATTTTTATCGGATTCACTTAGTCCGGATGAATTTGCTAAACTCAACTAAATGAGTTCCACACTTTCATTTAGACCGTGGGAAATCCCGTTAGCAACACGTAGGTTACACCATCCGAGGTATTCCCGATCATCCAACAGGACGTTTTAATTTAATTGTAATTGTAGTTTTGTGTTTTGTTTGTGATTAAATTTTGAGTTGTTTTATATTTTGAAATGTTGTGGCGGTGAATTTTATCTTGCAATGACTTTTAACTTAGTTTTGGTTTCAGTTTCAGGGACTATCCTAAAGGTGTGGGTTTTCATGCAACAGTTGTTTATCATGCAAGAAAAAGTAAGTGCGATGCAATTAAAGAAATTACAATAATGTAAATTGCAATAAAATAAAAGCGTACCTGGAGGGTCTTCCCGTCATCCCAAGCTGCACTTAAAACACAATTAGAATATTTAAGCAAGTTCCTAGGTAAAGCTAAGGGAAGGGTTATGGTTTTCTACCAAATTCCTAATCCTATAGCTAGTCATTTCTTATGACGTCTAGGTCCTTGTATTTTGGTTTGAGGACGATTTTCTTCATCAAAGAATAATTAAATTCAATTGTTCTTATAAGTATCCTATCATATTGAGGAAGTGCTTAAGAAGAATCTTAAACATCTTTTCAATATTACTAGAATTGTTTTAAGTCCAAACGAATTTAATCATGTAAATGAATTAATCGTCCGAGAATCTAAGTTTTGTTATCTTGCTCAGTGAACTAGGACATTTGAATATCCTATAGGTGAAGTAACATTTCATTTAATGTTCTGTTTAGGAGTTATAATAACTAAAGCTTTCGAGGGCAAATTGGTGTTCAAATGATTTAATTTAAGTTAATGGGTTTAAATTTGGAATAGTGTTCATGTTACTTTATTTTGAATTTCTTTAAATTCTTTATGTCTTAGGTGATGTTATTTAATTCAATTTAATTTAACTTTAATGTAATTTAATTTGGTTTAGTTTTAATTTTAATTTAATTTTAATTTTTAATTTTAATTTTAATTTAATTTAATTTTAATTTTATTTTTTATTTAATTTTTTTTATTTTAACTTAATTTAATTTAATTTAATTTAACCATTATTTTGATTTAATTTTATTTAATTAATTTAATTTAACTTCAATTAAATTTAATTCAATTTAATTTAATTTATTTAATTTAATTTAATTTAATTTAATTGATTTGATTTAATTTAAATTAATTTAATTTGTTTGATTTAATTTAATCTTTAATTTAATTTTATTTTTAATTTTAATTTAATTGAAAATTTAATTTTAATTTAATTGAAAATTTCAAGAAAAGTTTAATAATTTAACTTTTAACTTAATTTTGATGATTAAGTCCATTAATATTTTAAAATTTAAATTTGAATTATCATTTTAGTTAGGAATTAAATATTAATGAGATGATTAATTTAGGGATTTTTAAATTAGAGAATAAATCTCTTCCTAATAATATCCCTATTTTAATAATTCCAATTTTATTATTCTTCCAAATTTATTCAATTATTTAATTAAGGTTTATTTTAATTATCTTCAAATTGTTTAATAGGTTTCTACCCTTTAATTATTTAAATTTCAATCATCCAAATCAGATTAAGATCAAATATTTTATTTGTTAATTTTATTAAACCTAAAGTTTTAATTAAGGGTTAAAAAATTTAATTACCACTTTGCCCTTCAAGCTTAATAATTTCATAACTCACTAAATTGAGCTTAAATGAACTTGAAATTTTTATGTGACTTCACTCATATGTCAATAAAGACATGAGAGGAGAAAATGTGATTTTTCTATATTTAATTTATTTATGTAATTATTTTTGGTAGAAAATAGAGATTTCGAAGGAAAATTTAATAACATGACCAAAAAAAAGTTTCTCGCCTTAAGAAAATTATGGGACATTCCTAATGACCAGAGGACCACTTGGACCAATTTTGGTTATTTTTTTAATTATATTATTTTTATTATAATTATTTTAAATTTTGGAGTATTAATTAATTTAAAAATAAAATAAAGGTTGAAAAATGAAATTTATATTTTTCAAAATTCTCTCTGATATCAAGGAAATTAGAGAATCAATTTTTGCAATTTTCTGATTTTTCTGTGATTTATTATAATTATTTTAGTGAAAATGCCAAAAAATGTATTTTTTTAATTTTTAAATTACCTTAGGGCTTTAAAATTTAATATCTCATTAAATAGACCTAAGAAAAATATGGGGTTTGTTTCTAAGTGATTAAAATTCAAAATGTGACATTTTTGTTAATTTTATTATTTTTATGATTTTTATTATTTTTTAATTATTAAAATATTAAAATAATACAAAAAATCAACTTTTTTAGAAAATTGAAATTTTAATTTTCCTAAATTCCCCTGATATCAGAGAGGCTCCAAAACCAATTTGGTGAATTTTTGAAAGGTATTTTGAAAGTTACTAATTTTTTAAATTTAAATTGGCTAAATGGCTTAATCAACCCATTTAGTAGGGCTAACCAAGTCCAATTGACTTCAAATTTTTATGGTGGATTCCTCTGATCCTAAAGGTCAATGGAGAATTGATTTCAAGCCAATTTGATATATGGTTAGCTCTAATTAATTAAGGAGCTATTTTGAGTGTTTAAGCCAATTAGGGTTATTTTAAATGAGTTAACTCAAAACCTATTTTTCCTAGGGTCCTCTGGTCATAAGAGACATCACCATATTTTCCTATAATTCATTTCACAACATGCTAATTATTGGAATTAAAATACTTAAAACAGCAACATGAATTTGAAAAATCAATAACTTCTTATAGGGATGGCCTCTGACTTTGGAAAGTTTAGGGAATGTTCCCAAATTCAGAGGCTTCAAAAACCCTATGGTCTCATGCCATGGTGAATTTCCTATATGCATGGAGAATTAAAACAATGCAGAAGGGAAATAAATCATTAAAAATAAAATACTTGATGAAATTAAATGATTTCTTTTCCACATTATTCTCCTCGTTCATTGAGCGAGAGGGTATTTTTATTTTATTTTTCTGATTTTTCTACACAAAGTTATACATTTTTGAAGTTTAGGGAATTAAATAAATCAGAAAATCACTAATTTTCTATTTATCCGAGTCGGCGCCGCATCAACCTTAACATCTCCGAAGTGCAGCGTGGCGCGCTCCCATTCGATGCCGCCACTTGAGTCAGCAGCCCGGGTCCCTCCTTCCGCTTATTATCCGTTGATCCGACCTAATCTGAGCCGTCCGTCCGCGCGTGTATTAAATGAACGGCATCCATTCATCGTCCCCAAGCATCCTCACTCGAGAGCCGTCCACACTAAAACCCTAAGAACTCACTCAATACTTAACGGATTTTCGTGTTCTTATGCTCTATGGATTCGTCTTGAAGAGACGAACACATCTATATGGTGATCATGCGTTGAAATTAAAGCATTTGAAATGGATAATCTCCAGAAGCTCGTGATGAAGAATTAGCTCATACCTTTGCTCAGAGAAGTGGCTTCAATCTGAGGGTTGTGTCACCTTCGATTGGATCCCAGCAAGCTCCAGATGAAGTCTCCTGGTCTGGTGAATCGCCTAGGTATGATTTCGACCACATCCGATCACAAAGCTTGGAGGCTGGAGCAACTGAGTGGCCTGGAGAGGGGGCTTTTGCTGGTGGACTTCTTCCCTTGGTCTGGTGAAGGTGTAGGACCAATAAATTTAAGGATTGATCCACTGTGGAGAAGTGTCCTGGTTTTGGGTGGAATTTTGGCTGAGAAATTGAGTTCTGTTGGTGGGGATTAGGGCAAATTGGCACTAGGGATCAACTGCTCTAAGTATGGAGAGTGATTTGGAGCAATTTTGGTAGAGCTTCAGTAAGGTCTGGTTCAGCACCTCCCATGGCCGAGAGGGGGTGGTGTTTAAATAGGAGAGGGTGGAGGGCCTCCCAGGGAGAGTTAGGGCTTGGGATCGAGCTGCTCTTGGCAAGAGAAGAACAGTCTACAATGGCCACTAGGGATGGGGCGACTCGGCGAGTGAGAATTCCAAGTTTGGGCTCACATGTGAGCTCTCGGCACAGTGGTTTCCGATCGCTGTGGTGGCTGGCCGGCCGAGGTCGAGTCACTTGTTGTCACCGGGGAGGTCGAGGCTGGAGCTTAGTGCGATCGATTGTCAATGCCATGTGTAAAGAGCTTGGATTGAAATGGAATGGGGGAAGGCTATTTTGGGTTAAAATGAGTCAACCCTTGATTTTAGGCTAGGTTCACCACCCAAGGCCTGGTTTTGGGCTGAAAAGGATCACTTGGGTCAGCCAAGAGAAAATGGTGTGGTCTCCATCCATGATGTGGTGGCTAAGCATGGTTTAGTGTGTGACATGCTTAAGGTAAAAAAGTGTTTAAGAAGGATTAGGAAAGGGGGCCCTCCTTTTGAAATTAATAGCTTGATCACATGTCAAACCTTCCATGGCTCCATGTGGCTTGTCCATGGCTTGCGTGGCTCACCTTTGGCTTGGGAAAAGTTGAGTCAATTTCATGGAAATTGATTTAGGAAAAATTTTGGTATTTAGGTGTGATTTGGCATGAGGCTTGATTTTGAATTATTTGATGATGGGATTAGAACTTAGGGAATGGCTTTGATTAAGTGGATGGCAAATGGAAATGTCATGTGGGCTTTAGGGTAGATTTTGGGCTCTTTGAAATGGTTTTAGATGGGCTTTTAAAATGGTTTAGGGAAGTGGGCTTTTGGATTTTAAAATGGATTTTAGGATGAAATTTTGGTAAAGGCTTGGGCCAAATAATTGTTGGTTTTAGCTCATGGATGTGTCATGAGTGACTTGGAGCAAATTGGGAGTGATTTGGGTTTGAATTGGGTTGAATTTGGGCTTCTTTGGTGAATGGGCCAATATAGGTCAAAGTGGGCTAACTTGGGCCAATGTTGGGCTAGGGTTGAAATTGATGTAAAATTAATGTTGGGAAATGTTTATGGGAGTGTTTCAAAGAGGTTTTGACTTTGGTTGGGCTTTGATTTTGGGATTTGGGCTCATTTGGGTTAGGTTTGGGTTTAGGTCAAAATTGGGCCTTTTAGCTTTGGGTTGAATTTGAGTGGGGTTTGGGTCTAAATGTTGAGAAAATCATGTAAGTGTTTTGTTTGTGGGGATGTTAAGGAAGGTTTAGAAAAGATTTGGGGTCAATTGGAGCTGAATTGGGTGAGTTTGGGTTATGTTTGGGTCATGGGTCCAAATTGGGCTTTAAGGCCAAAAGTGAAATTGGATCCAAATGTCAATCAAAATGGACTTGGATTTGGTCTAGATTGGTGTTGGAAATGTTGAATTGAAGTTTAGAATTGAATTGGACTAGGATTTTGGTCAATTGGGTAGGTTTGGTTTGACATTGGGTTCACTTTGGGTTTAAAATGGGTCAAATTGGGGGTTTTGATAAAAGTGGGGTAATTTGACAAAATTGGCCCATGGTGTAGTTGAATAAAATGAAATTAAGAATATTTGGGATTTTCTGTAATTTTCTGGGAATTTTCTGAATTTTTAGATTTTTGGGTCAAGAGGGGTATTTTGGGTATTTGGAGGGTATTGGGAGGTATTTTTGGAATTCTTGGTATTTTTGGGTATGGATGGTCAATTTGAGTGGAGAGAAATGTTTAGGAATGCTTTTGGAGAATTTTGGGTGATTTGGAAATTTTTTCGAAATTTGGGTAGTTTCAAGGGTTTTGGGTAGGCTAAGCGGGTGTAGGGTCCCGAGGGTCAAAAATTGAAATTTTGGGAAATTGAAGATTGGGTGAATGTAAGTGGAATGAAATCATCTTGGTTGAGCCATGAAGCCATATCAAGCACACATGAGCCATGAAGGGACTCATTTGAGGCATCTACTTATGTTGTTCTAACCCTGCGCGAGGGCTTAGGGGTTAAGGACCATCCATGTGAATCACCTACATGAGTCGGGAGGTCGAGTTAGGTATGGGTGTGGTTTTAGGAGGTGTGTGAAAGTGTAGTGTATAGGTGTAGTGTGTGTGTAAGTCGGCCCTCACCGGACCGAGGCCACCTGGGCGGTCCTATGGCCGAAAGAGTCCTATAGGAACTCATCCTTTAAACTTCCGCATTTGATTTCAACCTTCTAGGTGATTAGGGGTCTACAATCAAGTACGTGGAGTTTGCGGGGAGTTAAGAAGTGGTTTGAGTTTCTAAGTGGTGGGTCCCGATCCTAGTCCTTTAAGATAGTCGAAAGGAAAAGCCTAAGGCTAGATCCTAAGTACTAAAAGAAGAAGAGAAGACCTCATCGAAAATGAGGTCAACAAATGGACCCCGATAGGTGTGGTGAGTCGACGGAGCACACCGCGCATATTGGTGTTGACCGAAGCGATCAACAAAACCAACACAAAAGTTCAAGTGACAAACTTAGGACGGAGTAGAAGAGTTTCCGCTAGGGAGTGTCGAGTATATCTGCGAGGCCGGAGATCCCTGAACTCTCGCTGGGGAAAGGAAAAGGAGGTGAATTCCAAATCACATGATCTGGGGGAATTTCAATTTAGATTTCAGTTTACTTCAGTTTAAGTTTTGATGTGTGAGCTTAGATTTTAGTTTGGAGTTTTAATTTAGATTGAAGTTTTGTTAAGATTAATTTGAAGGGATTTGATTTGAAATGAAAATTGGAATTTTGTGGTTTTAGATGTAACATCTCCAACCTCAAAAGAAAATTGAATTGATTGGATTGAATCATTACAATGACGAGAGATCTCAGAGCAATGCGGTATTGGATGTAAAATCCTTAACCTCAAGAGTTTGATTTTGATGTATTTCATTGCTGTAGGGAAAGAATCCTAAAGCAGTGCAGTCTCGGATGTAAAATCCTTAACCCCAGGAATTTGATTTTAATGTATTTCATTGCGATAGGGAAAGAATCTAAAGCAATGCAGTATCAGATGTAAAATCCTCAACCCCAAGAATTCGAGTTTGATGTATTTCATTGCGATAGGGAAATGATCCTAAAGCAATGCAGTCTCAGATGTAAAATCCTCGACCCAAAAGTTTGAATCTGATGTATTTCATTGCGATAGGGAGAGAACCTAAAGCAATGCGGTATCGGATGTAAAATCCTCAACTCCAAAAATTTGATTTTGATGTATTTCATTGCGATAGGGAAATGATCCTAAAGCAATGCAGTCTCGGATGTAAAATCCTCAACTCCAAAAGTTTGATTTTTTTGATGTATTTCATTGCAATAGGGAAAGAATCCTAAAGCAATGCAGTCTCGGATGTAAAATCCTCAACTCCAAAAGTTTGAATTTGATGTATTTCATTGCAATAGGGGAAAGAATCCTAAAGCAATGCAGTTTCGGATGTAAAATCCTCAACTCCAAAAGTTTGAATTTGATGTATTTCATCTCGATAAGGAAAGAATCCTAAAGCAATGCAGTTTCGAATGTAAAATCCTCAACTCCAAAAGTTTGAATTTGATGTATTTCATCGCGATAAGGAAAGAATCCTAAAGCAATGCAGTTTCGGATGTAAAATCCTCAACTCCAAAAGTTTGAATTTGATGTATTTCATTGCGATAGGGAAAGGATCCTAAAGCAATGCAGTTTGAGATGTAAAATCCTTAACTCCAAAAGTTTGAATTTGATGTATTTCATTGCGATAAGGAAATAATCCTAAAGAAATGCAGTTTCGGATGTAAAATCCTCAACCCCAAAAGTTTGAATTTGACGTATCTCATTGTGATAGGGAGAGGATCCTAAAGCAATGCAGTCTCGGATGTAAAATCCTGAACTCCAAAAATTTGAATTTGATGTATTCATTGACTTTGCAAAGATTTGTAGTGTTGATTTGAAAAGTGTGGAATTTTGGTGTTTCGAAAATTTCACGAAAGTTGTAGAAGACTTTCATGGAAGGAAATAGATTGGGAGGGCATATGTAGATGTTACATACCCCGTTCAAAAGAGTTAATCGAAAGTTGCTGGTTTGGATTGGATATAATTCCTCGCCATCATATTCGATCCGTGTCAGTGGAATCAACCGCTTCCATCCCAGATAAGGGAAAGAGTAGAACGGATTGGATTTCAGATTTGGGAGATTGAATTTGAATTTTCGATTGAAATTTGATTTGAGATCTAGAAGATCGAATTTGAGATTTGATTGAGATTTGGGATCTGGAAAGATTGAATTTGAAATTTGATTTAGATTTGATTTGAAATTTATGTTCATTTTGTTTGTCTTTTAATGATTCAAATTTATTTTATTTATTTAATGTCCATGTGAGTTTGGTGTTTATCATTTTCAGATTTTTAAGGAAAGTTTTCTTTTATTCTTTTTTTTATTTCTTTTCTGTTCATTGTTCGAAGTTCATTTAACTTTGATGGCGTTTCCAGATCAATTTGCACAAAAGAGGTGAAGGCCAAAAATGTGACATGGTCACTTTCATTCCAATCATGTTGAAGATACATCATACAACTCGATGCGGAATACATCTCATACAATCCATGTAGATTCAAAACGGACTATGTATGATCTTCGTCGATCCATCCAAAGAAGCATACGTCAAAAATCCATGTCCGAATAGTGGGGTACATGGTTAATAACATCACCTTCCAAGTCATCCTTGGCAAGGATGCCGTATGGATGTACGTTGGAGGTGTGATATTTTCAATGTAACTCATAGCTGGTAAGGCCGGAGGCTCTCTAGCTCCGAGTCTGGCTGGAAGTGGTAAGGTGTCTTCCTGTCGTCCATCCTTCTGAAAGTAACTGAGATCCGCCTCACCTGGTTCTCCCGGTATGCGATGTTTAGCGACATCCTGCTCCGTTGCCCTTCGATATCATGACGGAACCTACCGGTAACGGTATCTTCACCGGCCCTCGGAACTCACCCGGGCCTACTATCCGAAGGTCGGATCCGAACATGATGTTACACTCGTTCGGGAAAGAGACCGTGCGAAAGGTCCGACAAAGTCGTGGTGATCTATGTGCGGGGGTATGCGGTCACCTCGCTTGTAGATGTTAATAATGCGGCTATTGGGTATGCAATCTGCTGGCAGTACCCTCCATGTTATCAACCTCTTTACCATTCTCTTGATGACTAATGGCATTGGATCCACTTGGCCATGACGGAGTATCCCTGGTGGGTTTCCCTTCCTGTCTTCCGCAAAGTTGTAACAGCATCCGCATTGTATTGTAATTCTTCCTTTCCCTAGCATCCATCTCCGGGGTTCTGAGTAGGTGTTTTCCCTTAAGCGGCCCGCTCGGCCCATTCTTTTCAAATCTCGGATGCAATCCACGATTTCTTGTTGTTCATATTCGAGAATACGTACGTATGTAGCTTGAGGCCTCTAGTATATTGATCCTTCGCCTCTGATTCTCTCGAAGTATTCAAAGGTTTTCTTTTCGACATTCTGCATTCTTTCCGGCTCGTATTCTGGAATAATTTGCAAATGGCGAGGCACTGTCGACATATTGTGGGATATACGACTCGATCCCTTCACGTTCTCACCGCATACCTTGGCTCCTCGGGGATGATGTCCGTCGGGACATCCTCCGGGTGCTTCTGCATCAAGGTCATGCATTGCGAGTGGTTCTATCCGGTAGCGTGGTAGTCTTCTTTCTTCGATCTTCGTGAGATTTCTCCGGTCCTTTCCGTTATCCTAGGAGCTGGCCTCCTTTCTTCGGGTTCTCGGTGAACCGGTGTCCTTGAAGTGTATGTGCTGCGCGATAGCAACCTGCCTCGTCGTGCTTGGTCCGTTCGCTAGTTTGGTTAACATCTTACGGATACGGCGATTCTTATTTCTTCGTTGCGTTGCTGTGAGAGTAGCTCTTCGAACTTCTCGAATCTCTGTGGGCACGGCGCTGACAAGCCTGCCCTCTGCTGTAGCGACTACGGACTTCATTTTCTTATCTTCTTCAGTGTTTGTTTTTCTTTTCTTCGTCTTTGGATGGGTGCCTTGGGCCACCCACTTTCATCACTTGTCCGCCCGGCGAGTTCTTCTCGGTCAGCCGGGACCCGGTCACTTTCCTCTTATCGTAGGCTCGCTGGTGCGAAGTCCGAGTCAATCTCGATTATCGCTCCATCTTTCACCCTCTTTTCATCGAGTGCGAGGCTTACGCCATTTCTAAAGTTCGGGACCGACCGCCCGTTCGACATTTTCTGCGAAAAGACAAGGAAAAGGATCGGGGCATGTACTAAGAACAAGAACATTAAGAAAATGTTTATTAAAGACAGTTTTTTTTATTACTTTTTGTATTTTTAAATTTAACAGGAGTGAAGTGGGATAAGATCAGGAAGAGATTTTGATATGGAAGAGAAAATAAGGAAAACTTTATTATCATGATTTTATTTATTATATTTTAGCACATTTTTTTATTATTTTTGGGTTCGGACCCAGTCATAAGTAATTACTTCGCCCGTGTTTCTTAGGGATGAAGAATTCATTCCTTCGAAACATCAGGTAGCGTAATACTTTTTCAAGTATCGTCCGTTGATCGGAAGCATATGTCGTTCTCCCTGGCAATTCACTAGCTGGTAGGAACCTCACGAGTATACTGCTTCAACCACAAACGGCCCTTCCCAAGTGGGTTCAAATTTTCCTCCTATCTTGCGGTGTGCAAGAATAGTTCTCTTGAGAACGAGAACTAAGTCACCAACTTTGAAGGTTCTCGGGCGAACCAATTTGTCATGGGCTTGAACCATCTTAGCTTGGTATAGTTCTAAATTCTGCTGCGCTGCAAGTCTTTCCCCTTCCAGGTTTTCCAGTTCTTCTAGTCGTAATTTTGCATTCTCTTCTATCGTGATCTTATTTGCAACTGCAGCTCGAGTGAAGGAAGGCTGAACCTCTAAAGGTAACACTGCCTCAGACCCATACACCAGAGCGTAAGGTGTAGCTTGAGTAGGAGTTCTGATGGTTGTCCGGTAGGCCCACAAGGCTTCTAATAACTTCTCGTGCCAATTTCTCTTATTATCGTCTAAAGTTTTCTTTAAAATTTGAACGAGAGTTTTATTAAAAGCCTCAGCCAGGCCGTTTGCTCTTGGGTAGTAAATTTGTTGAGTATCGCCAGTCGATTCCGTGTCTCCTGACAAAATTGTTGATTTGTGTGCTTCGAATGCGGCCCATTATACGAGATAATCCTGTGTGGCACTCCGAAACGGTAGACAACTTGGTTCTTGAAAAACTATAGCACGTGGTGTGCTTTCACTTCTCTGAGTGGAACTGCCTCTGCCCACTTGGAAAAGTAATCTGTAGCCCCAAGAATGAAGCGATGTCCTTTTGAAGATGGTGGTTCTATTGGACCCACTATATACGTGCCCCAACATTCAAATGGACACGATGCAATTGTCGGATGTAACACATTTGGAGGTTGGTGTAGAACCACTCCGTGCACTTAGCATTGGTGACAGCTCTTGGCGATTTTCATACAGTCGGTCATCATCGAGGGCCAGTAGTATCCTAGTCTTTTAATCTTTATTTTCATCTTCGGACCCGATTGGTGAGCGCCACAGAGTCCTGAATGCACCTCCTTAACAATTTCACGGGCCTCGGACCCGCTTAGGCACCTTAGCCACATTTGATCAAAAGACCTTCTGTACAATGTGTTGTTTATTAATGCGTAAGACAGAGTTCTTTTCTTGATCTGATGGGCTAGCGACCTATCGTCCGGTAACTTTCCTGTTTGCGGGTGAGTACATTAATGGTCGTCGCCGATCTTTTGTGTTTTACGTCATTTGTTGCAGCCGATTCTTCTTCTTTTTCGATTTGTGTATTGTGTACTATGTCGAGTCGTGATAGGACTCGATGTCCGTGAGCCGACACTTCTACTGACTCATCTTGCAAACAGGCAAATTCTTTTGCGAGGCGAGCTAACGCATCTGCTAAGGCATTTTCTTTTCAGGAATTTTGTAGATTGTCACATTCGGAATTTGTTCCAACAGCTGTATGGCATACTGGAAGTATTGCTCGAGTCTTGGTTTTAAAATTCGTCACGTCCGACGATCCGTTGAATGATTAATTGCGAATCCCCGTAGATGTTGATGTCACGTTATCCCTATTTGAATATCTAATTCCGATCCGTTATGAGGGCTTCGTATTCTGCTTCATTGTTTGTACACGGTTACGTCAAGTGGTAGGAGTATCTTAACATCCCCGCTCCGGTGTTATAAAGATTAGCCCGATTCACGCCTTCACGGGCACTATCACTTGCGCTTCTTCGTCTTTGTGTCGCGAAGATGCTCCATCGAAATATAATTCCCAACGTCGATCATCGGGGTCTTCTAAGTTCATTATTTGTTCATCCGGCAAGTCGTCATTGAGAGGAGATTCGCAGGCAAAGGTTGTCTTTGCGAGGAAGTCTGCTAAGACTTGTCCCTTTACGGCACGAAGAGGCACAAAAGTTATATCGAATTGTAATAATATCATTGACCATCGGCAAGTCTGTCGGAAAGTGTTGGACGAGTCATCAAGTATTGCAATGGATTAAATTTCGAGATCAAGTTGACCTTATGAGAAAGCATGTAGTGCCCGAGCTTTTGAGCGGCGAAGATCGGGGCCAAACAATGCTTTTGAATTGCGGGATACCTTATTTCCGTCGGAAGTAAACGACGGCTTAGGTAGTAAAGAGCATTTTCTTTACCCTCATCATTGACACTGGGCTAACGGGGCTCGAGAGAGTCGTCTAAAGCCGTGGTATAAAGTATCGGCGGTCTACTCGAGGCCGGGGCTGCTAAGACGGGAGGTATCATTAAATATTGTTTAATGTCCTCGAAGGCCCTCCGGCATTTCTCTTCCCAAATAAATTTGGCGTCCTTTTTAACTAGTGCCGAGAAAGGCTGACACCACTCGACAAGTTTGAGATAAAGCGTCGAAGATATGCCGGCTTCCCTTGAAAAGATCGTAGTTGTTTTAAGGTTTTGGGAGGCGGCATTTCTAAGATAGCTTTAATCTTTTCCGGGTCGATTTCAATTCCACGATGTCGGACGATGAATCCTAAGAATTTCCGGAGGTGACGCCGAAGGCGCATTTAAGGGATTCATCTTAAGGTTAAATTGCCTTAATCGTTCGAAAACAATTCTCAAATCATACAAGTTGTTTTCCTTTACTTTGCTTTTAATGACCACATCGTCCACGTAGCATTCGACTTGATTATGGATGAGATCATCAAAAATTCTTGTCATCACTCTCTGGTATGTTGCTCTGCGTTACGCGATCCGAATGGCATCACCGTGTAGCAATATACTGCGATCGGCGTTACGAATGCTGTAAGTTTTTCATCTTCCGGAGCCATTTTTATCCGGTTGTATCCTCGAGATCCATCCATGAATGAGAATATTTCATGCGTCGAAGCGATGTCGATCTTTAGTTGCGGGATCGATGAGGGAATTCATCTTTTGGACATGCCTTGTTTAAATCTCTGAAGTCCACACAAATTCTGATCTGACCATTCTTCTTTCTAACTAGCACCACATTGGCTAACCAAGTCGGGTATTATTCTTCACGGACAAATTTAGCGTCTATTAGCTTCTTAACTTCAGTTATGACTTGTTGTTCAATTTCTAGACGCATTCTTCAGGACCTTGTCGGACGGGACGAAGTAGGATCCACTCCTAGCTTATGGACTGCGACCTGCGGAGCTAGTCACGGCATCTCGTCGTAGTTCCAAGCAAAACAGTCTTTAAATTCCATTAATAACATGATTATTTCTTCGGAGTCTTCTTTATTGAGTAAGGATCTAACAAAGGTAGGTCTAGGCTCTTCGCTAGTACCTAGGTTTACTTCCGTTAACTCATCTATTGTAGATTTGATCTTTTCTTCGAATTCTGGTGGAGCGTCTCCAATTTGTAAATCTTTAAATTCTTCTGTAGCTTCCATGCAGTCTTCATTGGACTTGCAAGTGACAACCAAGCAAAATTCAGCATCGTCAACTGATCCTTCTGTGCCGAATCTGAGACAATGCTTTGAATTGGGTGGACGTCCGGAGTTATTCCATAATTTCTCAAAATGTTGTGATTGGCCTTTTGTCCATTGTCGAGGTAAGAAACCACGCTGAATTAAATTTTGAACACAGGGAGAGTACCACTCAAAAGGTAATTCCATTAATTCTGATGACGTGACATCTTCAAATTGTACATTATTTTCAGTTTTGGAGGAAGAAGCACCACGGTAGAATTTAACTGGCTTTGCACCGCCGCTACGTACCTCTTTGACCACCATACCCTCGATCTTATTAGAATGGATCGGGGATAGGGTCATAGTATGTACATAGTGGTTAATCTTCTCGTACATCAATTTGTATTCTTCATTCTTCTCATCTTCGAGAGAGATCTTGAATTGCGGCTTCTTCGACTTATTGTCGTTGCTTCTTGCTTGATCTCTTTTTCTTCTTCGAAACTGTCTTCCCAATCAATATTGATGGCTGGTTTCCTCTGTCCAACTGTCCTAACGTCTCTGCCATGACCTCGTCCCCGGCCTCGACCTCGGATGCGAGTTGTGGAGAAACCTTCACCATCTCGCCGTAAGGGAGTGGTGAGTGACTGTTGGACTAGAACTTCAGGTTCTACATTGTCCGAACTTTCTTTGCTTCATTTGTTATGGTATCTCTGAGAAGATTGTTTTCTTCGGAGGTGCATAATAAGTTGCATCTTCATGGATTCCAATTTCATGTACGAAGAATGGTTGTAAGTCACCTTTGATGCACCTGTTCCCCTCCATCGTAGTATTTGATGCACTCGATGTAGAGATGATGGTACCATCCTGTTTTCATTTATCCATGGTCGACCCGGTAGAGCGTTGAACGACGTTTACGAATCGATTATGTGAAATTTTGCGGTTGTCTTTGCTAAGTCGCCGGTCTTCATCGGTAGTGTTATTGATGCGAGGGCTCTTTCTAATTTACGGTTGAATCCTCTTAATAACATTTTGTCGGCTTCGAGCTCGCGAGCATCAATTTCCAAATATGCTTAGTGTTCGAAGACTCATTATATTGATTGATGCTCCTGGATCCACTGATACTCCGGAGAGTATAAACTTCCCGATTGTAACTAAAATGTACAACGGTCGGTTGTGGTCTGCCATCCCAAGTAGTAGGTCATTGTCCGTGAAGGTAACACCTCGCTGTTCTTTTAATGAGCAAACCTCATCTAAGGAATCTCCGGCCATTTGAGCTAAGCAAATTTCTGGATCAAGTAAGGCCTTGATCATAGCTTCTCTCATCTCCTTTGATAAGATGAGGGCGTCGTAGATGCTCCGTTTGGCTGGTAGTTTCCTAAGATGGGCTAGCACGTTGTAGTCCACTTTATTTTCATGTGTTTCGGCTTCTTCCCGAATGGGTATTTATTCTGCCGGGGTTGGTTCTTCCTGAACAACCACCTACTTTCCTTTGTCCTTTGGACCCATTCTCGGAGGTAGAACTCTTCCAGTTCTTAAGTTTACCTCTATAATTTCTTCTGACTCTAGTATTGAGTTTGCTGGTGTTTCCTCCTGAATCGGAATGACAGGTTCTTCCAGATTAGCTTCAGAGTTTGAAGGCTCTAACTCTATTGTGACTGGAGCTCCTCGAAACTCGCAGATAGATTCGTTGCTTGTTGAACTCTCGTAGCCTCCTTGATGGATGTCTTCTTCGTCATTTTGATCGTCGAGATTGTGTATGATTTGAGAATTGTCATTTGTATCGAAATCGATGTCTGGATTGTCACTAGTTACGTAATCATTAGAAACAGTCAAAACGTAGCCAACGCCATAACCCTTATCATTATGAGATCCCACCGGAGTGAGCAAATAATCGTACAGAGTCAGAGGTTCGAGGGATTTCTCCCCGAATCCGAAACAACTATCCTAGGATAAGCGGCCCCTAGTCTAGCCTTAGGAGCCTCGGTCCTCTCTTCTTCGTCGATTTTCTTCTTCTCTTCGATACGTCTCGTTGATGTGGTTCTTCTATCGCAAGTGATAGTGCCGACTTGACGGGTTTCGAACTTTGAATTGAAGCTCGCACCGAAGGCTGTTTGGATGCTTGTCTAAAATCTTTTTGAAGACCTCGTCCGAGCGGTAGTCCATCCATCGTCGGTTGTATAGGGATGCTATCGGAACGATGGGATCGATCGAGACAACATTGACGGAACCTCCTTTACGGAGTTCCTTCATGTACTCCTTCGGGATTGTTATATTCCCTTTCCAAAGGTTGTCATTGAGCCAACTCTTGAAGGTAATGCAATCTTCTATCTTGTGTCCAAGCATCCGGTGGTAGGGGCAAAAGTTGGGATCATCTTTCTTGTTGACTTCCTCTGGTCTCTTAGGTTCGCAGTGGAAATGCAGAGTCTTCATCGGACTACGGAACATTTTCGACACTTCGCTTCATTCTTGAATGGATATTCCACCGCTCGAAGCTCCCTTAATGTACGTTGTGGATGAGGCGGTTGTTCATCTTGTTGAGATAACCGATAGGCGGGTCGGGGTTCTTCGGTAATTCGGTGGAGGTTGCTTGCGGCCGTTCTAATGATATTTGTATCGGTTGCTTGCCTTTGTCGGCTGCTTGCAACGATCCGGATTTCTTTTCAAAAGTCTTCACGAGGCTTTTGCTTGTACGTCTTGTCGGCGAAACTTAATTGTTTCGCCTCCTCTTGCAAGCTCCCTGCCTTGCTTAACAACTTCTCGAAAGTCTTAATAGTGAATCCTTTGAGGAGAAGTGCTATCGGGCCGTGAATGCTTTTAAGTAAGATGTCGATTGCATGTTGTTCTTGTAGTTGTGGATCACACTTCATGCTTAAGTTCCTCCATCGAAGTATGTAATCCACCAAAGTTTTGTTCGGCTACGCTTCTCTACCACTAAATCACCTATAGTGATGTGGTGCTGAGCTCCGGCGAATCGCTTGATGAAGAGGTTTTCTAGTTCGAGAACGTCTTCAGCGAACCATTCGGTAATTCGCATACCGATCAAGGCGATCCACGACGAGTGCGCGACGAGCTGTCGGAAGAGTAATGCATCGCTCCCGCCGGCATTGCAACAGCCGGCACGAAAGTGTGCAACATGCTTGTCGGGGGTTCCGGTTCCATCAAAGGTCTTGAACGAGAGGTGGTACGAAGCCTTTTGGGTATTGGACGGCGTCGAATTCTTCCGGGTAAGGTCTACCCGTCCGAATGGATGTCCCGCTCTTTGATTGTGCTAAGGCTTTTCGCACTTGCTTGTTCCACCAAGCTCTTGATATCTTTTTCCGGAATCATACTTTGTGTTGTATCTTTCTTTAGGCGATCATCCCCGTTGATGGATGTAATCTCCTTTCCTCCGTCTACGATGTGAATGACCTCGCGGGGGTGTCTCTCTTTGGGGTTGCACTTGACTCGGAGAGTAGCTGGAGGCTTCTGACCATCTCTTCCATTATTTTCGCCATTTGGGTGATCGTATCGTCTTTCTCTTGAAGGCTGTCTTCTCATCACTTCGGCTCCTCTCTTCTGCGTGTTGCGGGAGCACCTTGTGAAGGCGGCGAAGCTCGTGTTTCGACCATGTTGATTTCTCGCATACTCATCATCCATGAATTCCGATGAATCGATCTCGTCTCCGAATTTCTCTTCACTTTCTTTTGCTAGTCGTCGAATATCGGTCCTCGACTTTTTCATAGCGTCCTCTAGCGGTCTTTTACGTGCATCCTCGCGGTTGTCGTGTGATAGGCTGTCGGGTTCCCTTCTCGCGAGTCCCCTTTACTGCGGTAGCACTTTCTTCGGATTCGAGTCTCTGTCGAGACTTTCCTTCTCGACTGTTGTTTCGATCTTAGTTGTCCAGGTGAGTGGGACGCCATACCATCCTTCTAGCGGCGGAAGGTGCAGGACCGGATGGTGCATCGACCGAATGCTTGGAAGGTGGTATCCTCCCTAATATGTAATCCTGAAACAACGATAGGCGGACTAGCCTTCATCCTTTTACTTGGCTTATCTGTAACGATGGCGGGTTCTACTCGGGGCCCAAGACGGGATTTGACTGGCACCCACCCTATCCTTCTTAGAATCTACGATACGGGGCATTTCTCTTTCTTTGCTAGCTTCTCGATCACGGTACGTAGTCGGGAAAATGGCGTGATCCTAGCCCTTTTCTTTCTGCTGTCGTCGTAGTATGCTTGGTCGAGGTAATGTAGAAACGATCCTGCGGACATTTTCCTCGTCGAGTTGCGGCGAAAGGGGATGGAATCTACTTCCTTCCAAAAAGGTGTATCTTCGGGCAATGGTATGTATTCGGGTAGTGGTGTGTACTCGGGGATTTACGGGATTTCCTCCGGGAAAGCAACTCGGCGGCTACGGCCTTACGGCGATCTTCCTACTTCGTTCCTTCTTTGGGTCCGTGTTAGTGATGGAATTCTTGAGTCGGACCCGATTTCAAAACGAAGGTCTCACGGGAAAGTCCGTACCCTCCATGGTAACGGGTTCACCATAGTTCCGGATTTCCTTCCCCTTTAATGCTGGCGAAGCCGGGGTAGGTGCGGAGACAACTAGACCGGTGGGGGTAGCAAAAACGGTCCTCTGCGGACGGCGAGTACTCCTCTTAGTTGGAATCTTTTGCGGGGAGGAAACTCTTGAGTTGACCTGAGGTTGAACTCGATCGACGGCTTCTCGGCTTCGGATACTTTGTTTGTCGGTGCGAAAAGGGAAACGTCGGTGATCTTGACATTTGTGTTCTCGAATCCTTGTCCGAATCGGATGATCCCATTGTTGGGCGGCTCATCCTTGTAAACGACAAAGTCGAGTCCATTGGTGAAGGAGAAAATCGGCTTTGGGGCTTCCATTTGCGGGGTAGATTCGGTTGTCGGTCCCGAGTTATGCTTCTTCTCATCGGGATGAAAAGAAAGGAATTGAAAGAGTCCGAACACATTCTTGTTCATGTATTTATAAGAAGGAGTTATTTGTTAAAAGAGTCATTCATTAGAGGGTTTGTTTATTTAGAACGAGAATGTTCGAAGGTGTAGAGAAGGTAAGGAATCCGATTCGAGTTGGAAAGGAAAAGAAAGTCTTATGCAAGACTTCTCGACTCGGAGGATTACTCTAAACTATCACTATTGGGGGTCCACCCCACCTCGAAATGAGGTAAAAGGATCTCGGAACCTCTCCGTTTAGGGGTGTCTAAACGGTGGCTCCTAAATCCGAGAGAATGTTGGCTATACTTGTTCGAGGTAGAAATGAACATAGTACCCCGACGGAAAGAAGGGTAGCTTGATCCACAAGGGACATGGATACACTACAGATTTTTGAAAGCAGAATTGTCTGATTAAAAATGGAGAGAGGAATTTTCCCCAGCGGAGTCGCTAGAAGTATGTCGGCATATTTTTAGGTTGTGTTTTATTTTGAAAAGGGGTCGCCTAACAGAAATTGTCGGCGAATTTTTAAAATTTTAAATTTAGTTTAAATATATATAATTTGAAAAGTAGCATTTGATTTTGAAAATAATTTTAAATTTGAAAATTTTTAAGATATGAAATCAAGCCGATTTCACATCCCAAATAGTTCGCATAAACGAGCGCCCACCACAAACCATGTATCTATCCCGAAGAATAGACATGCTTGCTTGATAATGGGGCTCGATTAGATAAACTAGAAAGGTTTGTGACATCCGTTTGGTACGCGAACCAATTTTATAAGCCGACAAATTCCACTGCTTAATATGAAAGCATTAAACGGGGTTTATATTACACAGGTTCTTTAAAATTCCCTATAAGGGCAAGCCCCATAGTTAATTACATCTTAAGTGACGGGAATCACCTAAGAAAACTCTCGATAATAATCGATAATTACGCTCTCGAAATTTGAAAGTTTAAGTTTTCGAGGATCGAATTTTGGAATTTCAATAGGGAATGGATCGAGTTTGGAACTTTTTGTTTTGGGATTTCAAAGGAAGAAAGGTAGGAGAAATTACGGATTCGAAGCGAACTTCGGTAATTTCCCAGCTATCCTATTGTTTGGCTTGAATTTAGGAAGATCCTAATATCTATTTAATATTTTGATCTTGCCAATTTTAATTAATTAGGACTTATATTCGTATGACATGATCATACAAAAACCTGGAAGATGTGAGGGTTTATGTCGTATCGGACGACTACCTCGGAATCCTAAGACAGGTTAGGGCTTAATTTGTAATGCAAATGCACAACGAGAAGGTTGAGGATTTATGTTGCATTAGGCAAGCTACCTCGAAGTCCTATGGTTTTGTTGTTTAATTCTAGGAAAATTTTGCTGATGTAGATTCGAAGTTTTGCTTGACGACGATGGCCGTCTTGCCACCATGCTCCAAGCTCCTTGTTGTTGCGAGGTTTAGTTATAGAAGTCATAAATCAGGAGATGAGAGAAGTGTTTTGGTTTAGAGAAGTTTTAATTTCCAAGTGTTTTTTATGTTCTATTTAAAACAAATCTTAAAGTTGATTATAACAACACCGGTTAAGATCCCACGGTTCCATCCTTCCGGCATTGTTATTTTTATCGGATTCACTTAGTCCGAGATGAATTTGCTTAGACTCGACTAAATGAGTTCCACACTTTCATTTAGGCACGTGGGAAATCCCGTTAGCAACACGTAGGTTACACCATCCGAGGTATTCCCGATCATCCAACAGGACGTTTTAATTTTGTTGTAATTGTAGTTTTGTGTTCTGTTTGTGATTAAATTCTGAGTTGTTTTATATTTTGAAATGTTGTGGCGGTGAGTTTTATCTTGCAATGACTTTTAACTTAGTTTTGGTTTCAGTTTCAGGGACTATATTAAAGGTGTGGGTTTTCATGCAACAGTTGTTTATCATGCAAGAAAAAGTAAGTGCGATGCAATTAAAGAAATTGCAATAAAATAAAAGTGTACCTGGATGGTCTTCCCGTCATCCCAAGCTGCACTTAAAACACAATTAAGATATTTAAGCAAGTTCCTAGGTAAAGCTAAGGGAAGGGTTATGGTTTTCTACCAAATTCCTAATCCTATAGCTAGTCATTTCTTATGACGTCTAGGTCCTTGTATTTTGGTTTGAGGACGATTTTCTTCATCGAAGAATAATTAAATTCGATTGTTCTTATAAGTATCCTATCATATTGAGGAAGTGCTTAAGAAGAATCTTAAACATCTTTTCAATATTACTAGAATTGTTTTAAGTCCAAACGAATTTAATCATGCAAATGAATTAATCGTCCGAGAATCTAAGTTTTGTTATCTTGCTCAGTGAACTAGGACATTTGAATATCCTATAGGTAAAGTAACATTTCATTTAATGTTCTGTTTAGGAGTTATAATAACTGAAAGCTTTCGAGGGAAATTGGTGTTGAATGATTTAATTTAAGTTAATGGGTTTAAATTTGGAATAGTGTTCAAGTTACTTTATTTTGAATTTCTTTAAATTCTTTATGTATTAGGTGATGTTATTTAATTCAATTTAATTTAACTTTAATGTAATTTAATTTGGTTTATTTTTAATTTTAATTTAATTTTAATTTTTAATTTTAATTTTAATTTTAATTTTAATTTTAATTTTATTTTATTTTTAATTTGATTTTTTATTTAATTTTTTTATTTTAATTTAATTTAATTTAACCATTATTTTGATTTAATTTTATTTAATTAATTTAATTTAACTTCAATTAAATTTAATTCAATTTAATTTAATTTAATTTAATTGATTTAATTTAATTTAAACTAATTTAAATTGTTTGATTTAATTTAATCTTTAATTTAATTTTATTTTTTATTTTAATTTAATTGAAAATTTAATTTTAATTTAATTGAAAATTTAAAGAAAAGTTTAATAATTTAACTTTTAACTTAATTTTGATGATTAAGTCCATTAATATTTTAAAATTTAAATTTGAATTATCATTTTAATTAGGAATTAAATATTAATGAGATGATTAATTTAGGGATTTTTAAATTAAAGAATAAATCTCTTCCTAATAATATCCACTATTTTAATAATTCCAATTTTATTATTCTTCCAAATTTAATCGATTATTTAATTAAGGTTTATTTTAATTATCTTCAAATTGTTTAATAGGTTTCTACCCTTTAATTATTTAAATTTCAATCATCCAAATCAGATTAAGATCAAATATTTTATTTGTTAATTTTATTAAACCTAAAGTTTTAATTAAGGGTTAAAAAATTTAATTACCACTTTGCCCTTCAAGCTTAATAATTTCATAACTCACTAAATTGAGCTTAAATGAACTTGAAATTTTTATGTGACTTCACTCATATGTCGATAAAGACATGAGAGGAGAAAATGTGATTTTTCTGTATTTAATTTATTTATGTATATATTTTTGGTAGAAAATAAAGATTTCGAAGGAAAATTTAATAACATGACCAAAGGAAAGTTTCTGTCCTTAAGAAAATTATGGGACATTCCTAATGACTAGAGGACCACTTGGACCAATTTTGGTGATTTTTTTAATTATACTATTTTTATTATAATTATTTTAAGTTTTGGAGTATTAATTAATTTAAAAATAAAATAAAAGTTGAAAAATGAAAGTTATATTTTTCAAAATTCTCTTTGATATCAAGGAAATCAGAGAATCAATTTTTGCAATTTTCTGATTTTTCTATGATTTATTATAATTATTTTGGTGAAAATGCCAAAAAATGTATTTTTTTAATTTTTAAATTACCTTAGGGCTTTAAAATTTAATATCTCATTAAATAGACCTAAGAAAAATATGGGGTTTGTTCCTAAGTGATTAAAATTCAAAATGTGACATTTTGGTTAATTTTATTATTTTTATGATTTTTATTATTTTTTAATTATTAAAATATTACAATAATACAAAAAATCAACTTTTTTAGAAAATTGAAATTTTAATTTTCTTAAATTCCTCTGATATCAGAGAGGCTCTAAAACCAATTTGGTGAATTTTTGAAAGGTATTTTGAAAGTTACGAATTTTTGAAATTTAAATTGGCTAAATGGCTTAATCAACCCATTTAGTAGGGCTAACCAAGTCAATTGACTTCAAATTTTTATGGTGGGTTCCTCTGATCCTAAAGGTCGGTGGAGAATTGATTTCAGAGCCAATTTGATATATGGTTAGCTCTAATTAATTAAGGAACTATTTTGAGTGTTTAAGCCAGATTAGGGTTATTTTAAATGAGTTAACTCGAAACCTATTTTTCCTAGGGTCCTACGGTCGTAAGAGACATCACCAAATTTTCCTAGAATTTATTTCACAATATGCTAATTATTGGAATTAAAATAGTTAAAACGACAACATGAATTTGAAAAATCAATAACTTCTCATAGGGATGGCCTCGACTTTGGAAAATTCGGGGAATGTTCCCAAATTCGGAAGGCTTGAAAGCCCTATAGTCTCATGCCATGGTGAATTTCCTATATTCATGGAGAATTAAAACAATGCAGAAGGAAATAAATCATTAAAAATAAAATACTTGATGAAATTAAATGATTTCTTTTCCACATTATTCTCCTCTATTCAGCTGAGCGAGAGGGTATTTTTATTTTATTTTTCTGATTTTTCTACACGAAGTTATGCATTTTTGAAGTTTAGGGAATTAAATAAATCGGAAAATCCCTAATTTTCTATTTATCCGGAGTCGGCGCCGCGTCGGCCTTAACATCTCCGAAGTGTCGCGTGGCGCGCTCCCATTCGACGCCGCCACTTGAGTCAGCAGCCAGGGTCCCGCCTTCCGCGTATCATCCGTTGATCCGACCTAATCTGAGCCGTCCGTCCGCGCGTGTATTAAATGAACGGCATCCTTTCATCGTCCCCAAGCATCCTCACCCGAGAGCCGTCCACATTAAAACCCTAAGAACTCACACAATACTTAACGGATTTTCGTGTTCTTGTGCTCTATGGATTCATCTTGAAGAGACGAACACATCTATACGGTGATCATGCGTTGAAATTAAAGCATTTGAAATGCAGAATATCCAGAAGCTCGGGATGAAGAATTAGCTCATACCTTTGCTCAGAGAAGTGTGGCTTCAATCTGAAGGTTGTGTCACCTTCGATTGGATCCGACAAGCTCCGGATGAAGTCTCCGAGTGCAGTGAATCGCCTAGGTATGATTTCGACCACATCCGATCCACAAAGCTTGGAGGCTGGAGCAAGCGAGTGGCCTGGAGAGGGGGCTTTTCTTGGTGGACTTCTTCCAGTAGTGCAGTGAAGGTGTAGGACCAATCGATTTGAGGATTGATCCATTGTGGAGAAGTGGCCTGGTTTTGGGTGGAATTTTGGTTGAGAAATTGAGTTACGTTGGTGGGGATTAGAGGCAAATTGGCACTAGGGATCAACTACTTCTAAGTATGGAGAGTGATGCGGAGCAATTTTGGCGAGTTTCGATAAGGTACGGTTCGGCACCTCCCATGGCTGAGAGGGGGTGGTGTTTAAATAGGAGAGGGTGGAGGGCCTCCCGAGGAGAGTTAGGGCTTGGGATCAGTTGCTCTTGGCAAGAGAAGAACAGCTACAATGGCCAGCGGGGATGGGGCGGCTCGGCGGGTGAGAATTCCAAGTTTGGGCTCACATGTGAGCTCTCGGCACAGTGGTTACCGGCGGGCTGTGGTGGTTGGCGGCCGGGAGTCGAGTCACTTATTGTCACCGGGGAGGTCGGGTGGAGCTTAGTGCGGTCAATTGGCCGATGCCATGTGTAAAGAGCTTGGATTGAAATGGAATGGGGGGAAGGCTATTTTGGGTTCAAATGAGTCGACCCATGATTTTGGGCTAGGTTCACCACCCGAGGCTTGGTTTTGGCTGAAAAGGATCACTTGGGTCAGCCAAGAGAAAATGGTGTGGTCTCCATCCATGATGAGGTGGCTAAGCATGGTTTAGTGTGTGACATGCTTAAGGTAAAAAAGGGTTTAAGAAGGATTAGGAAAGGGGGCCCTCCTTTTTCCATTAATGGCTTGATCACATGTCAAACCTTCCATGGCTCCATGTGGCTTGTCCATGGCTTGCATGGCTCACCTTTGGCTTGGGAAAAGTTGAGTCAATTTCATGGAAATAGATTTAGGAAATGGCTTTGATTAAGTGGATGGCAAATGGAAATGTCATGTGGGCTTTATGGTAGATTTTGGGCTCTTTGAAATGGTTTTAGATGGGCTTTTAAAATGGTTTAGGGAAGTGGGCTATTGGATTTTAAAATGGATTTTAGGATGAAATTTTGGTAAAGGCTTGGGCCAAATAATTGTTGGGTTTAGCTCATGGATGTGTCATGAGTGACTTGGAGCAAATTGGGAGTGATTTGGGTTTGAATTGGGTTGAATTTGGGCCTCTTTGGTGAATGGGCCAATATAGGTCGAAGTGGGCTAACTTGGGTCAATGTTGGGCTAGGGTTGAAATTGATGTAAAATTAATGTTGGGAAATGTTTATGGGAGTGTTTCAAAGAGGTTTTGACTTTGGTTGGGCATTGATTTTGGGATTTGGGCTCATTTGGGTTAGGTTTGGGTTTAGGTCAAAATTGGGCCTTTTAGCTTTGGGTTGAATTTGAGTGGGGTTTGGGTCTAAATGTTGGGTAAATCATGTTAGTGTTTTGTTTCTGGGGATGTTAAGGAAGGTTTAGAAAAGATTTGGGGTCAATTGGAGCTGAATTGGGTGAGTTTGGGTTATGTTTGGGTCATGGGTCCAAATTGGGCTTTAAGGCCAAAAGTGAAATTGGATCCAAATTTCAATCAAATTGGACTTGGATTTGGTCTAGATTGGTGTTGGGAATGTTGAATTGATGTTTAGAATTGAATTGGACTAGGATTTGGGTCAATTGGGTAGGTTTGATTTGACATTGGGTTTAAAATGGGTCAAATTGGGGGTTTTGATAAAAGTGGGGTAAATTGACAATATTGGCCCATGGTGTAGCTGAACAAAATGAAATTGGGAATATTTAGTATTTTCTGAAATTTTCTGGGAATTTTCTGAATTTTTAGATTTTTGGGTCAAGAGGGGTATTTTGGGTATTTGGAGGGTATTGGGAGGTATTTTTGGAATTCTTGGTATTTTTGGGTATGGATGGTCAATTTGAGTGGAGAGAAATGTTTAGGAATGATTTTGGAGAATTTTGGGTGATTTGGAAATTTTTGAGAAATTTGGGTAGTTTCAAGGGTTTTGGGTAGGCTAAGCGGGTGTAGGGTCCCGGGGGTCAAAAATTGAAAATTTGGGAAATTGAAGATTGGGTGAATGTAAGTGGAATGAAATCATCTTAGTTGAGCCATGAAGCCATATCAAGCCCACATGAGCCATGAAGGGACTCATTTGAGGCATCCACTTATGTTGTTCGTAACCCTCTTGGCCGAGGGCTTAGGGGTTAAGGACCATCCATGTGAATCACCTACATGAGTCGGGAGGTCGAGTTAGGTATGGGTGTGGTTTTAGGAGGTGTGTGAAAGTGTAGTGTATAGGTGTAGTGTGTGTGTAAGTCGGCCCTCACCGGACTAGGCCACCCAGGGCGGTCCTAAGGCCCGAAGAGTCCTATAGGAACTCATCCATTAAACTTCCACATTTGATTTCAACCCTCCAGGTGATTAGGGGTCTACAATCAAGTTTGTGGAGTTTGCGAGGAGTTAAGAAGTGGTTTGAGTTTCTAAGTGGTGGGTCCCAATCCTAGTCCTCTAAGATAGTTAAAGGAAAAGCCTAAGGCTAGATCCTAAGTACTAAAAAGAAGAAGAGAAGACCTCATAAAAAATGAGGTCAACAGGGGATGAGAAAAGTGTTTTTGTTTAGACGAGTCTTAAAGTTCAAATGTCTTTAATGTTTTATTAGGGGAATCTTAAAGTTGATTATAATAACACCGATTAAGATCCCACGGTTCCATCATTCCGGCACCGTTATTTTTATCGGATTCACTTACTCCAGATGAATTTGTTAGTATCAACTGAATGAGTTCCACACTTTCATTTAGAACATGGGAAATCTCGTTAGAAACATGTAGTTTACATCATCCGAGGTATTCCCGATCATCCATCGAGACGTTTTAATTTAGTTATAGTTGTACTTTTGTTGTTATGTTTGTGATTAAATTTTGAGTTGTTTTATCTTTTGAATGTTGTGGAGGTGAATTTTATCTTGTTGTGACTTTTAATTTAGTTTTGGGTTTCAGTTTTGTGGCTATCCTAAAAGTTTCAGTTTTCGTGCAACAATCTTTTTTATCATGCAAGAAGAGTAAAGTGCAGCTCATATAAATAAATTGCAATAAAGTAAATTGCAATAAAATAAAAGTGTGCCTCGAGGGTCTTCTCGTCATTCCAAGCTGCACTTAAAACACATTTTAAGGCATTGAAATATTTATAGCAAGTACCTAGGTAAAGCTAAGGGAAAGGTTTTGGTTGTCTACCAAAATCCTAATCCTATTGCTAGTCACTTCCTATGGCGTCTAGGTTCTTGTGTTTTATTAAGGATTATTTTCTTCACTAAAGAACAATTAAAATCAATTGTTCTTCTAAAACATCCCATCATATTGAGGAAGTGTTTACGACGAGTCCTAAACATCTTTTCAATATTTTTGGGATTATTTTGAGTCCAAATGAGTTTTATTGCACATGTGAATTAATCACCCAAAAATTTAGTTTAGTTTGTTTCTTGCTCAGTGAATTAGGATGGTTTGATTATCCTATAAGTAAAGTGAAATTTCATTTGATGCTTTACTTAAGAGTTGTAATAGTGAAAACCTTTAGGGGGCAAATTAGTTTGTTAAAGAATTTAATGATTTAAAATTGGAATTGGTGATTTAAAGTGGTTTAATTTAGTTATGAAATTTTAATAATTTTAAGTTTGGAATAGTGTTCAAGTTGTTTTGATTTAATTAAATCTTTACATCTTTAATGATCTCAATGTATTAGATTAATTTGGGTTGAAGAGGTGTTTGGATTACTCAATTTAAATTTTAATGACTTAATTTTAATTTAATTGAAATATTTTGGGTTAATTTTTAATTGATTTGATTTTTTATGTTTTTAATTATGAATTGTGTTAAGGTTGATTTTCTTTAATGTTTCAAATTTGTTTTAGATTTGTTTGTTTTTTTAAGTAATTTCAAATTAATTTTAATGTTTTAAATTTATTTCAATTTGATTATCATGTTATTCAATGTTTTAAGTTTTAATTTAATTAAGGTTTATTTTCCTTTTAATTATTTAATTTTTAATTTCAATTATCACTTTAAATTTAATTAAATGTTAAATATTATTAAAGTGATTCATTTAGGGATTTTAAATTAAAGAATTGATATCTTCTTAAATCATATCCTTAATATTAATAATCCAAATTTTAACCTATTATTCCAAAATTCAAATTGTTTAATTAATTAAAATTTACTTTAAATATTTTCAAGATGATTAATAGGTTTCTACCCCTTAATTTCCTAGGTTTCAATCATTTATTGAAAATTTTAAAATCAGATATTTTACCGTCCCCTTGATTAAACCTAAATATTAATTAGGGTTAAAATTCTTTAATTACCTTTATGCCCCTTTTAAGCTTGTTCATTTCATAACTCATGAAATTAAGCTAAAATGAACTTAAAATTTTTATGTCACTTTACTCACATGTCAATTAAGACATTAGAGGAGAAAATGTGGTTTTTCTGAATTTAATTTAATTTATATAATTATCTTAATAAAATATAAGGATTTTTAATGGAAATTCAACAACATGACCAAGGCAAGGTTTTTATCCTTAATAAAATTATGGGATGTTTCTATTGACTATAAGACAACTTGGACCAATTTTGGTGATTTTTTGAATTATATTTTATTTATTATAATTATTTTTAGTTTTGGAATGTTAATTAATTATAAAATAAAATTAAAGTTAAAAAATGAATTTTATGTTTTTTTAAGTCCCTCCGACCTCAAGGAGTTTGGAGAAGCAAATTTTATATTTTTCTGATTTTTCTTCGATTTATTAGAATTAATTTGGTGAAAAGGTTGGAAAATCCATTTTTTAATATTAAAAATTGTCTTAAGCATTTAAAATTCAATATCTTAACCAAGAGACATGGGAAAAATATTTGGTTTGTTCCTAAGTGATTAGGGGTCAAAATATGACATTTTTGTGACTTTTATTATTTTTGTGATTTTTAATATTTTTTTAATTATTTAAAATATTAAAATAAGGTAGAAAATTAAGATTTTTGAAAAAATCCAATTTTAATTTTATTAGACTCCTCTGATATCAGAGAAGTCCCAAAACTAATTTGGTGAATTTTTAAAATGTAATTTTGGAGTTATGAATTTTTAAAGTTTAATTTTGATCATGTGACTTAATTAATCCATTTAGTGAGGCTAATCATTTCCAATTGATTTCAAATTTTTATGTGGGACTCCTCTGACCCTAAAGATTAGTGGAGAATTGTTTTCAAGTGGTTTTCATGTATGGTTGACCAAAATTAATTAAAATTCAGTTTTGAGTATTTAGGTCAATTAGGGTTATTCTTAATGAATTAATTCAAAATACATTTTTCCTAGGGTCCTCTGGTCCTAAGATACTCCCCAAATTTTCCTATGATCTATTGATCAAGATACTAATTACTTGAATTAAAATGCCAAAAAGGACACTTAAACTTGAAAAATCAATAACTTGCCATAGAGATGGCCTCTGGCCTTCAAAAATTCAGGGAATGTTCCCAAGACCAGAGGCTACAAAAGGCCTATCGTCTCATGCCATGGTGAAATCTCTATGCAAATGGATAATTAAAACATTGAAATGAGTAAATAATTAATTAAAAATAAAATACTCATCAAATTAACTCAATTCTTTTTCCACATTGTTCTCCTGTATTAACTAAGCAAGAGGATATTTTTAGTTTATATTTATGATTTTTCTTTGCAAAGTTATGGATTTTTCAATTTCTGGGTATTTAAATAAATAGAAAATAGCCTATTTATCTACTTATCCACGCAACGCCGTGTCAACCTCGGCAGCTCTGAAGCCCTACGTGTCACCTGAGTCAGCAGCCACGCATCCAGCGGTCCAGCTTTGTCTTCTGGTCCGATGCGATCTGCACCGTCTATTCGATACACGTTCGATCCAACGGTGACTGGTCATCGGCTCCGACTGGTGTGTCCCGAGAGCCGTCCACACTCAAACCCTAAGATCTCTCTCATTTCTCAGCGGATTTTCATGTTTTTATGCTATATGGATTCGTCGTGAAGAGACGAAAACATCCATATGGTTTACATGCTATGAAATTGATTCAAATGAAATGGAAAATTCACAGAAGCTCAGGAGGGAGAAGTGATCGATACCTTAGATCTGAGAAATGAAGCTTCAATCAGAGAGTTGTGGCACCTTTGATTGCACCCAAGGAAGCTCCAGATGAAGTCTGCGGCTGCTGGGAATTGCACTAGGTATGAAAGTGACCAAGCCCGATTTCGGACTTTGGAGGCTGGAAGCAATGGGTGGCTTTAGTGAGGGGCTTTTGTTGGGGGACTTCTTCTCTTGGTCTGTGCGAGGTGTGGGTGAGTTTAATTTGATTTTGGTGGAGGTTTCGAGTTGTCCTGGTTTTTGGGTGGATTTTTAGTGAGAAATTGAGCTACGGTAATGGGGATTAGACGAAAGGAACACTGGAATTCAATTGCTCCGGGTTAGAAGAAGGTCCTGGAGCAATTTTGGCAGAGTTTTGTTAAGCTCTGGTTCATCACCTTATTTAGCCGAGAGGTGGTGAGGTTTAAATAAACATGGCTGGACGGCTCCACAGGGGCAATTGAAGGCTTGGATCAACTGCTCAGGGCAAGGGATGAACAACCATGGTGGCCATTTAGGTTGGGACAACTCAGCAAGAGGGAATTGAATTTTTGAATCAATTTAGACCTCTCGGCCATGGTGTTTTCATGCGGCCTAGTGGCTGGCCGACCAAGCATTGGTCACCATCTTGACCAGTGGGGTCAGGGCTGGGGTTTGGTGCAATCAATTGGTTGTGGACATGTGTAAAGGGCTTGATTTAAATGGAATGGGAGAAGGCTCATTTTTTCTTGGTTTGGTTCAACTCATGTATTAGGCTAGGTGCACCTCCCCAAGGCTTGACTTTGGGCTGAGGGAGAACCATTTGGGTCAAGTAGGAAAGGGTGGTGAAGTCCACATCCAAGGTGATATGGCTAATTTTGGTTGAAGTGTATCATGAATGAGGTAAAAAAGGTTTAATGAAGGATTAGAAAAGTCCCCCCTCTTCTTTCCATTAATGGCTTGGTGAGGTGTCAAAGCCCTCATGGCTCCATATGGCTTGTAAATGGCTTCATTTGGCTTGCCCATGGCTTGGGAAAAGGTTGGCTTATTTCATGAAAAAGGGTTATGGGATTTTTTGATGGGTTTAGGGAAATTGTCATGTGGTTTAATTTGGAAACATTTGATGATAAATTTGAAACTTAGGGAGTGATTTAAATCATAGGGGATGATGAGGGGAAATTTCATGTGGACTTTGGAATAGGTTTTGGGTTCTTTGGAATTATTTTTGATGGGCTTTTGAAATGGTTTAGGGAAGTGGGCTTTATGTTTCAAAATGGACTTTTGGGATGAAAAAAATTTGTGAAGTACCATGCCAAATAAATTTTGGGTTTAGTTTAGGGATGTGCCATGAATGATTTGGAACAAATTTGAGGTGATTTTGAGTTTAATTGAGTTTAATTTAGGTCTTTTTAGTGGCAAGGCCAAAATAGGTCAAAAGAGGCTAAGTTGGGCTAACTTTGGGCTAAGGTAGGGATAAATTTGGGTTTGATGTAAAATTAATGTTGAGAAATGTTTATGGGAGTGTAACAAAGAGTTTTCAAGTTTAATTGGGTTTTGATTTTATGATTTGGGCCTATTTGGGCTCATGATTGGGTTTAGGCCAAATTGGGGATTTTGGCTTTAGGTTCGCTTTGGGTGGAGTTTGGGCTCAAACTTTGGGCAAATCAAGTTAGTGATTTGTTTGTGGGGATATTAGGAAGGTTTAGGAAAAGATTTGGGGTTAATTGGAGTGGAGTTGGGTTAGTTTGGGCTAAGTCTAGGTCATGGGCCAAAATTGGGCTTTAAGCTTCAAATTGAAATTGGATCCAAATGTTAATTAAATTTGGCTTGGATTTGGTCTAAATTGATATTGGGAATATTGAATTGAAGTTTAGAATAGAATTGGATCAACATTGAGGTCAATTGGAGTGGTTTGGTTTGACATTGGGCTTACTTTGGTTAAAAATGAGGCAAAATTGGGGGTTTTGGTAAAAGTGGGTTAAATTGACAAAATTTTCCCATGGTGTAGTTGAAAAAAATTAAATTGGGAAAATTTGGAATTTTTTGTAATTTTCTGGGAATTTTTGGAATTTATGGATTTTTGGGCTAAATGGGTATTTTGGGTATTTATGGGGTATTTTAGGAATTTTTAGAAATTTTGGTGAATTTGGCTATGGATGATCAATTTGAGTGGTGGGAAGTGTTTAGAGTTGATTTTGAGGAATTTTGGGAAATTTAGGCAATTTTGAAAATTTTGGGTAATTTCGAGGCATTTGGTAGGTTTGGTGGGTGTAGGGCCTAGAGGTCGAAAATTGAAATTTTGAAAAAAAGAAGTTTGATCAAATGTGAGTAGAATTAAATCACTTTGGTTGAGCCATAAAGCCATATTAAGCTCATAGGAGCCATTAGAGGACTCATCATGGGCACTCAATATGTTGTTCCTAACCCTCTTAGCGAGAGGCTTAGGGGTAGAGGACCATCCATATAGATTACCTACATGAGTCAAGAAGTCAAATTGGGTGAAAGTGTTTTTGAGATTTAAAATTTGTGTGTGGGTGTGATGTGTGCAAGTCAACCCTCACCAGAACAGGCCACTCAGGGTAGTCCTAAGGTCAAAGAATCCTATAAGGAACTCATCCTTTAAACCTCCACATTTGATCCCAGTGGTTTGGGGGTTGTTAATCAAGCATGTGGGGTTTAAAGGGATTTAAGAGGTGTTTTAATTCCTAAGTGGAGGGTTCCATCTCTAATCCTCTAAGATAGTCAAAGGAAAAGCCTAAGGCTAGTTCTAAGTACTAAGGAGAGAGAAGAGAAAAGACCTCATCAAAAATGAGGTCAACATGGATCAATTCTTGGTTTATGTTCATCGTTCAATAAAATTCTGTGCATATAAATTGAAGGACTAATTCCGTTTATATCAACTAAAGTCCATCCAAAAGCTTTTTTGTACTTTTTTAATGTATCCATAAATTTTTGTTCTAGAATTTCATTTAAGTCTTAGGATACAATTACTGGTAATGTTGAAAATTCTCCTATAAATACTTATTTTAAATGATTTGGAAGAGTCATTAATTCAAGTTCAGAGGTTTTACAATTGATAGAATTAGTATTTCATTCTCTGGTGTTGTTTAATCGAGCGTTTCAAATTGTTCTTGAATATAATCAGCTTCTTCGCTATCAATTTCATCATATTTATCATTTTCTGTATCTTCATTTTCTTCAAATTTTTCTTTGAAATATTATTTTCTCACATAATCACATATATCCATTCTAAAACATTCATCATCTTTTTCAATTGAAGGATATTTCATTGACTTTGTGATGTTACATGTTACTTTGTTATCATTTACTCTCATAGTCAACTCTCCTTTTTGAACATCTATCATGGCTCTTCCTGTAGCTAGGAATAGTATTCCTAAAATGATTAGAATTTCATTATCTTCTTCTATATCTAAAATAATAAAATCTACAGGAAAGATAAATTTATCAACCTTAACCAGAACATCTTATACAACTCCTTTAGGATGTGTAATAGATCGATCAGCTAACTGAAGAGTTACAGAAGTTGGTGCAATCTCTCCTATTCCTAACCTTTTAAAAGTTAATGGAGGCATCAAATTTATGCTAGCTCCCAAATCACATAATGCTCGACCATAAAATTTTCACCAATAGCACACGGGATAGTAAAACTATCAGGATCTTTAAGTTTTTCAGGAAGCTTTTTCTGAATTATAGCATTACACTCCTCACTGAGTGCAACAGTCTCATGATCTAATAACTTCCTTTTTGTTGAGTATATCCTTCATAAATTTAACATAATCAGGCATTTATCCCAAAGCTTCAACAAAAGGAATATTTATTGACTTTTTTTTAAAAATGTATAAGAATTTAGCAAATCATTTTCCCTTATCTTGTTGCTTTAGTCTTTAAGGAAATGGTAGTGGTGGTCTTTCAACAGTAATTTTCATAGGTTTTTGAGGAAAATAAGGATATAAACTTTTATTCTCTCCTTCAGTTTCTGCTTTTTCCTTTTCAACTATAGTTTCTTTTTGGACTTTTGTTTCCAAATCTTTTCCACTTCTTAATTGAATAGCCTTGATCTATTCTTCTCCTTGATCTTTAGGATTTACTTTAACATTGCTAGGTAAAGTTCCAACAAGTCTATTACTCAGCGAGTAGCAATATGCCCCAAATGGTTTTCTATGTTTTCAATAGTAGCTCCTTGACTTTATAATTGATTTCCCATATTCAAAACTAATTCTTCCATAGATAACTTCTTCTCCTAGAATTGTGAATTATTATAAAAACCTGGTGGATTAGAAGGTCTATAATTTGAATTACCTTGATTGTTTACATTTCCTAATGGGTTTACAGGATTGCTCCCCCACTGAGGATTAACAGGATTAGCATTACCTTGGTTTTTCCAATTAAATTTTGGATGATTCTTCCAACCTAGATTATAATAGTTTGAATAAGGGTTATTTTGTCTATTATTTATCAAATTTATAGTTTCATATGAAGATTAAGCATCTACAATTTGTCCTAATGAATTTCTAACACTAGAGGTGTTTGAGAACGATTCATTATGTATTGATATATTTTCTTTGAAAGAGCAACAATTTGATAAACTATCATAGTTAAAGAATCTGAATCATGAATACGGGCTACTCTCTTAGGATTTACCCTTTCAACAGGCCATTAAAAATTATTGGTAGCCATTTCTTCGATTAAATCATAAGCTCTCAAAAGATTTAGCCATTAATGATCCACCAGCATCAGCGTCAATAAAAGATCTAAGAGATCCTACTAATCCATTATAAAAAGTTTGAATAATTAACCAATCTGGTAAAGCATGATGTGGATATTTCCTAAGAAGTTTTTTAAATCTTTCCTAAGATTCATATATCGATTCTCCCTCATATTAACTGAAAGATGTGATATTGTTTCTAAGCTTAGCAGTCTTAGATGGTGGAAAATATTTTGATAAGAATTTTGTGAAAGTTCCCCCTAAGTTCTAATAGATCCAGGTGCTAACAAATTTAACCAAGCCTTAGCCTTATCCATTGGTGAAAAAGGAAAAAGTCTAAGTCTAACAGCGTCATCAGACACTCTGTCATATCAAAAGTAGCACAAGGTTCTAAGAAACTCGCAAGATGTAAATTAGGATCTTCGTTAGGAGTTCAGCCAAATTGATTATTTTATACCATTTGGATAATTACAGGTTTAATCTTAAATGAATTAGCAACTACATCTGGATTTTGGATGTTTAAGTGAATTTCATCAAATGTAGGGTTAGCATAATCTCTCATTAGTCTAGATTGATGTTCATTTTCTATTCTTTGGTTGTTTACATTGTTTTCCATTGTATTAAGATTATCGGGATTTCTAGGTTCTTTTCTCAGTTTTCTAATTCATCTAACAGTGTGTTCTAATTCTGAATCGTAGGGTATAAGATTTTTAGATCCAAATTTACACATATAATAGAAATCAGTATACATAAAAAGAGTTGACTAATTATAATAATAAGTTGCAAATTCTTTTAAAAATTTTATAATTGTCCTAAATTGTCCATTACTCTCGTTATGTTATATAACTATTTATCTATTCTATCTAACTAACAAACGCTCTAGCTATCCCCAGCAATGGCGCCAAAAACTTGAACTGCTGCGGACACTTCGAGTAAATTTAATATTTCTAGAATTTGATATAGATGAGTATAGATATTCAATAATCACAGAGTTATCTTTCAATACAAGTATATATATCGCTCAAGTAATACTGGGTTATGATAGAGTCCTGGATATCGATCCCACAGGGAAAGTTCAGAGGCTACGGACTAGGAATATAGAAACCTCTCACAGGGAAAGTTCAGAGGCTACGGACTAGGATTATAGAAACTAATTTAAAATCACAACTTAATAAATCAAATTTCCTATCTGTCACTAATATGCAATCATAAATAAGATGAAGTTTTAATAAACTAGTTCTACTAAGAGCTAACTAATTCTACTAATAACGTGAAGTTCAAATATATAAGCAAGAATCCTTCTCCTTGTTAGGAAATTTAAGTGAATGGATAATTAAAATTAGTTTAAGACTGTATTGTGCCAAATAGGAGCATACCTATACTTTACCCTTTGGTCCAGAAATATAGAACATTGACTAATCCTATGCTTGGTTACTGAATCTGCGGCTAGGCTGGGAGGATACTGGCTCTCACATCAGAGCTCCCACGTTCCCCTCACCTGAGGGCTAACATCTACACTTCAGCACCCAAACGATAGGACCGAATTGAGGATTTTAGTCTGTCACTCTAAAATCTCAATTTCTACGCCCGATAAATATTATTTTTTTATTTATTTGCACCCTAATATCAAGGACTTTAACCTCCCTGAATGTCGGATGTAATCTTCACTATAGTTGTTAAAATCAACATATTTTAATTAATCAATTGGCCAGATTGAAAGTAAATTAAAATTTAAGTGAAAAGATTACCACAACTTCTTTAAATTTTTTTTGGCACACTAATTTAAATTACCATTTCACTAAAATTTCAAAACAAGGAGAAAGACAGAAAAACTACTCAGATTTCATGGAGAAGATACGACAAACTTGGATTTCATATATAAAAACAAAGTTTTTCAAACTAAAATAAGTAAATAAAACTTATCTCGAATTCCTCCCCAAGCAAACTTTGTAAAGTTCCTCTGAATCTCTTCTTTTCTTTACAGCACACAAAATTTTCCTTCGAAATGGCAAGGAGGAAGAAATCTCTCACTTCGTTCTACTCTTACAATGTCTTGAAGAATCTCTCACAAATATCAATAATTAAACTCACTATCTGAAACAAGTCACTAACTAACACTCTAGAAACCCTGTGGACTCACTAGACACTCTTGACACTCTAGAGGACACACTATGGACTATGTGGACACACGGACAACAACCTTTTCGGCACCAAATTATTTCTTTTAAAGTAGTTGAAGAGTTTCAAAGAGATTCCCAAGCATCCCTTCAAAAATGGTCCACATTCGATGCACCTCGTGAGAGAACAAACTTTCTCGCTGTCGGTGGCCATCTAGAACACTTAGCCTTTGACTCTCTTTCATAAGGCCCACTGTCGACGGCCTTGATCTTGCCGTCGGTGGCCTCCCTTGTAATATATTTTCTAAACTCTTAGGAAAATTCAGCTGTCGGTGCCATCGAGCTTGCCGTCGGCGCCGTTGAGCTCGCCTTCGGCGCCCTAGATCAAATTTTCATATTATTGGTCCCTTTTGCTCCAAATTCGCTCATTTTTGCATTTTTTTTGCTCCATTGTCCATAAATCAACATACATGCAACAAATCATCAAAAATACCCTTCTTGAAAGTGTAATATCATCAAAATCAATATAAAATAGGCATGAAAATCTTAATATATTTTCAGTGGATCAGTTTTTAATTAAGACTTCTTGTGTTTTCACTATAATTTCTACCTTTAAACCAAGTTGTGATGGTATTTTTTCCATGAATTCTGAGTAGTTTCTTTATTTTTTTCTTTAAAATGATTTAGTAATAAAGTTATGGAAGGATGTTGTGCGGATTATATGAAATCAGTGTTGGAAAAAATTGTGATAATGTCATCCACTTTTCGATGTTTATACTTACAATTATGATATAAAAAGTTAGCAATGACACCAAAAACTTGATCCCGCATTGAATATATATATATATATATATATATATATATATATATATATATATATCGATGATTCTGTTATGGATTTTATGATTTATATTGTGGATCTTTGCATAAGTATATTTATCGTTATCGATTAATATAGGGCTCACAATGGAGTCCTAGAAATAGATCCCACGGGAAGTTAGAGAATTTCAAAGATAATATAAAGTAAACTTACTTACTAATCTAGTATACTAAAATTAAGAACACTTAGACTAAAATAAACTAATGCTTAAAGGTTGAATATAAGATTTCAGAAAAAGTATCTTTTTCCTTGTTTTAGAGAATTAAGTGAATGAATAATTAAATGAGTTTTTAATTGTATTGTACCAAATTGGAGCATTCTTATTCTTTACCCTTTGGTCCAGGTGCAAAGAACATTGATTAGTCTTATGTTTGATTACTGAATCTCTGGCTAGGCTGGGAGGATACCGACAGCCACTTCAGAGCTCCCACGTTCCCCTCGCCTGAGGGCTAACATCTACACTTCAGCTCCCAAACAATAAGACCGAATTGAATATTTTAGTCCGTCACACTAAAATGTCGATTCTACACCGATTGTTAATATTTCCTATTCATTTGTACCACTTCATCCGAGGCTTTTGACTTCTCCGAATCTTGGATGTAATCTTTACTATAGTTGATAATTTAACATATGTTAACAAATCAATTGGCCAGATTGAAAGTAAATTAAGATTTAAGTAAAAGATTAGCACAATTTCTATTTTCATATTTTTAGGCATAACTACTTTAATTCATCATTTCACGAAATCTCGATAACAAGGAGAAAGACTAAGGAAACTACTCAGAATGCATGGGAAAAGTAACACAAAGCATGGATTTCATTAAAATTAACAAACAAATAACAAAAATACTTATCTCAATTCTTCTCCCCAAGCAGACTCCTTGAAGTTCCTTGGACTCTTCCTTCTAGTACAACACACCAAAATGCTAAACACTTTATCTACTCACTAAAAATACTCTTAAATTACACTTAACTTCCACATAAATGACACAAAGCTGACACACAAATGACTAAAAGTCATCTCTATTTAAAGAAGGGGTCAAATCTCCAAAGGTTGCTTAAGCACCTCTTCAAAAAGCGTCCAGGTTTAATGTATTTTAGCCCTTTTCAACTGTCTCGCCGTCGGCGGCTTGATCTCGCCGTCGGCGGGCTTCTAGAAGATAGGCTAACCGCGCCGATCTCGTTGTCGGTGGGCTCGATCTCGCCGTCAGCGGGCTCCTTATAATATATTAAAAATCTTTCGGGAAAAACTCACCGTCGGCGGGACAGTTCATTTTTTATCAAATTGAGTCCTTTTTGCTCCAAATTCGCTTCTTTTGTGCTTTTTGCTTTTAGTACTTATAAATCTTCATTCCTGCAATAAAACAAAGAAAATACATTTCTTTAAAGTGCAATTTCATATAAAATTGGTATGAAATTCTTAATATATTTTCTAGTGATCAAATTCCCCCAAACTTAACTATTACTTGTCCTCAAGTAATTTAGATACTACATAAAAGTAAATGATTATTTATAGTAAAATTTTAATTCAGAAATACTATGAATTTGATTTAAATAAGTATTATAGTAAATTTTAATAAAAATATTTTTAGATATTTAAATTAATTTTATAGATATAAGGTTATTTAGTCATCAAGTATAAGATTTTTAGTCTTCTATTTATTTCAAGAATGACTATATTTCAAATATTAAATTACTTGAAATATTCAGATGATAAGAAGTTCATGAAAACACTATTCAGTAAAATATTAATCTATACATATAAGTTCAGAAATGTAATTAAAGTTTACCCTTTAGGTTGATTCAAATGAAGTCAATTTTTGATAAGGTATTTCCTCAAGTTTCTCCTCACTTTATATATATTTTTTTTCTTCTTTTTTTTTTCTTTTCTTTCTGGATTGATTTTCAATCCCTTTTTTTTTTACTTTTTTTAAGTGAGGATCACTATTTTTGGTTAGCTTGTTAATAATTTTGAACTTCATTGTTCTCTTCCTAAATTTGAAACTGGAAACATTTACTTCTCTTATATATATTTCAAAGTTTTTACTTCATTGAGTTTCAATCTTTTCTTTCTCAACTAAATATTAAAGAATTTTATATTTGAAAATATAGTTTTCTTTACTATAAATAGTTAACTATATTCTTATTCTCTTATACTAAATATCCTTAATCTAAAAAATTAGTTAATTATTAAAAGTATTTCTCCTAACTTTCTATAATAATTAAATAAATCAATTCTAATTAACTGAATTAAAATTACTACAGAAAATCATTTTTATAATAATTTTGAAAATGTAAATTGAGAACAATTTAATAATTAAATTTGTATTTTTCCCTCCCCCAAACTTAAATTTTACTATCTATCTATATAAGGTGAAAAGGAAATAAACTGTAATATTTAAATCATACCTTCGAGCTTTAGGCATTTCTTCTTTTTGTAGTTCTGCAGGCTTTTTTCATTACTTAATTAACCTGTACTGTTAGTATTTTTCTACACAGAAAATATTAAAGAAAGTGCTAGGTAAAAAAGTTTAACACAATACTACCGCATTTTATACTAACATATTATACTCCATCCACATACATTTACTAGTTCAAGAGAAGATGAAATCCGGTGTCAAAATGTGTTGAAATCGCTTCAAATCCAAGATTCCACAAGCCCTAGGTCAGTTTTTTGAAGTTTTGAGGAAGGGGACGATGAATAGTGTCGGTTGACCGATCAAAATAAAGTATATTCTGCGATCTCGCTGTCGGCGAGCTAATTAATTCAACAAGGCCAAAGTTTCGGGAAATCTCGTCGTCAGCGGGATCATTATCGCTGTCAGCGAACTTTTCCTCACCATCGGCGGATTTTCTCGCTGTCGGCGGGGTTTCCAAATTTTTAATATTTTTAATATTTATAATGTTTTCAATCTAGATTAAGCCTTTTTCATTGTTGCGGTCACTTAATTTGATATATGTATTATTATTATTATTTTAAAATTAGATACTATATTAACACATAAATTCACACAACACAAACATTATAACTTTATAAATGAAATCCATGAACTTACAAACTTCAAATACCACATCTCTAACAATTGACTTATCAAATTAACCCAAACACATCTAACTCAGCATTGCAATCCACACCACGACACTCTCGATGCTGAGACTAAATAAACAACATACAATCTCACATAAACTGAGATTATCTACGTAAAGTTCAAATTATATCAAAAACTAAATTCAAATCAACACACATACATATAATATGAATAGAAATTTCTACTACTCATCGGAATCTGAACTGATATCTTCTCTGATGTTTCCAATAGAACGCAGGTGCACAAACAAATTGTAGAAAGGCCTGAAAGGGAGTTCACGATAGAATCTTCTTCAATCCACTCTTTCTGTCTCAATAGTCGTATAAAACTTGCCTCCATATGTCCTGTATGGTCAAAGTGCTCCTTCATTCTCCAATCGATGTGATTGAATAAATCAGAGATATTATCAATAGAATTCATCACATTCTGTAGTTCCTTCTCCAATCCTTTAAGTTTTCATAAAATGAGGTTTGTTCTATTAGTTAGGGGCTTAACTAAAGGATTGTTTTGGGATACTTGATCAGAAATAATTACTGTTTCATCATTGTTATCCAATGTAGGAAACATATATGTCCGATCTAGTGGTTTCCAAGGTAATAGCACTTTTTCCCAAGCTTCGTAGGAAACTTGGTACTGACTACATAAAGCAAATATAGTTGATGGGTGTCCAAGTCCATGAATTGACCCATGCACAATTAATCCTAATGCGGACTTCACAGTGATAGATCCAACATCAATAGGCAATCCAGATTGAATACAATATTTTAAGATTGTGCATTCCTTCGAAACTTTGTTTACCCTCATAGTGGGTAATAACTTTGATGAAATAAAGAAATGCCAATGTTTTGAGACGGGGTTAAGAAGTGACACAGAAAAACTAACGTACCCGTCTTCTCGTAATTCCCAATCATTAGGTTCGTCGGTCAGATATCTGTAGATCTCATTCATGTCGTATCTTGTAGGAATATCTTGTGGCAAACATGGGTATTTTCAATCGAGTATAATTCATTTATTCGAGAAAGAGTGAAAGTTACCCATCTGCCTCTTATGTAAACACTTCCATTATGGATCGTATGCAGATTACAGTAGAATTCCTTGACTACTGGAATGACTACAGCAGATGTTGTATAGCAAAATACCTCCTAACGTCGCTGAATAATCATTTCTTCAATTGTTGTTGTTGAATTCTCCGCTCCTCTGTTTACGAATCCTCTTTCCTTAATCAGTCGCTTCTTCATCAAAATCTTGTTGAATAGTCGCTGAGCCTCAGAATTGACGAACTTTCCTCGGTTAAAAACTTCAGATTTCATTGTTTCTAGTGGTTTGGAGGCCATAATAGATTGTTTTGGAGGGACTCTAATCGTTTCCATGGAAGAAGATAATGTAAAAATGAGGTATTAAACATTTTATATAGAGAAATGGCTTTAGAACCATCCAAAACCGCAAAATAACTCACAAAAACAACTTTTTAACTATCTCACCGTCGGTGGTAACGATCTCGCCGTCGGAGGGATAGTTAATATATTTAAACTGAATTTGGGCTCGTCGATCTCACTGTCGGCGAGATCGATCTAGCTGTCGGTAAGATTAGGTAAATTGCCCAATTTCCGCTCCTGTCCGAATATTTTCTAATTTCTTCATATAGATTCAAATTTGTGATGATTCTAAAAAGTATAATGAGTAGAATTTATTCTATATTTTAATTTTCAATAACTTTAATAAATAGATTATAATTAATAACTACTATGGGTTGCCTCCCATAAAGCGTTTGGTTTAACGTCGTCAGCCCGACCTAATTTTAATTAGTAATCAGGTTGACTGAGCATTAAAACCTCTTTAAAATTTGGTCTTCTCCCTTCAAAATAAGGTTTTCATCTGTGTCCGTTTACTTTAAATCTATGCCCAGTTTTGGATCTTCAATTTCTATAGTTACGTATGAAAATATTTAAGTTATAGTGAAAGGCCCTAACCATCGAGATTTCGATTTCCCGGAAATAATTTCAATCTTGTATTATAAAGTAAAACTTCTTGTCCTGGCTCAAAATTCTTCAGGTTAATCTTCCGATCATGCCATAATTTCATTATTTCTTTATAAATTCTATCATTATGATAAGATTCATTTCTTAATTCATCTAATTCATTTAATTGCAATAATCTCTTCTCACCAGCTTCTTTCATATTGTAATTAAATTCTTTAATTTCCTAATAAGCTTTATGTTTTAATTCAACTGGTAATTGGCAAGTCTTTCCAAAAATAAGCCTGTAAGGAGTCATTCCAATCGGAGTTTTATAAGCAGTCCTGTATGCCCATAATGCAGTGTCTAGTCTTATAGACCAATCCATTCTATTAGGGTTTACAGTTTTTCAAAAATACGTTTAATTTCTCGATTAGAAACTTCAACTAATCTACTGGTTTGTGGATGATAAGCAGTTGATATCTTATGAATAATGTTAAATTTTTCTATTAGTTTGTGAATATTTTTATTTCTAAAATGTTAACCTCCGTCAGTGATAATTACTCTTGGCATTCCAAATCTAGTAAAAATATTTTTCATTAGAAACTTTGAAACACTCTTAGCATCACAGAGAGGTAAAGCTTGTGCTTCAATCCATTTAGAAACATAATCAACAACAACTAATATACATGAGTTTCCAAATGAAGGAACAAATTGTCCCATAAAATCTAATCCCCAAACATCAAAAATCTCAACTTCTATTATAAAATTTAGAGGCATTTCATTTCTTCTAGATATATTACCTACCCGTTGGCATCTATCACAAGTTCTGATATATATATATAAACATCTCTAAAAAGAGTAGGCCAATAAAATCCAGATTGTAAAATTTTATAAGCAGTTTTATCTGTTCCAAAATGTCCTCCAAAATCAGAATCATGACATTTCTGAATGATTTATTCTGCTTCTTCATAAGGCACGCATCTTCTAATTATAAGATCCTTACATTGCTTATATAAATATGGTTCATCCCAAAAATATGTTTTATCATCATGAATGAATTTTTTCTGTTGTTGCAAAGTTAACATAGGTGGTAAAATATCACTTACAATATAATTTACTATGTCAGCATACCATGATATTTTTCACTCATTTATATTATATAGTTGTTGATCAGGAAAACTGTTAGTAATTTCATTATCGGTGTCAGATAATTCATTATATTCTAGACTTGATAAATGATCTGCAATTTGATTATCAGTTCCGTTTTTGTTAATGATTTCAAAATCAAATTCTTGCATTAGTAATATCCATCTAATTAATCTTGGTTTGGAATCTTTCTTTTGCATTAGATATTTAATAGCAGAGTGATCAGTATGCATACTACATTTATTTCCAATTAGATAAGGCCTAAATTTATCAAAAGCATAAACAATTGCTAATATCTCTTTTTCAGTAACTGTATAATTCAATTCAGCATTATTAAGAGTTTTACTAGCATAGTGTATAACTTTGAAAATTTTATCATATCCTTGCCCAAGTACTGCTCATATAGCATAAACACTAGCATCACACATAAGTTCAAATGGTTTCTCCCAATCAGGTGAAACTATTATAGAGTCTTGTGATTAATTTATCTTTTAATAATTCAAAAGCATTTAGGCATTCAGTTGTGAATTCAAATTTCTTGTCCTTTTCTAAAAGTTGGCATAGAGGTTTAGTAATTTTTTAAAAATCTTTTATGTAGCGTCTGTAGAATCCAGCATGTCTAAGAAAACTTCTTATCCCCTTTACTGTAGTGGGAGGTGGTAATTTAATTATAACTTGAATTTTTTCAGGGTCTACTTCCATGCCATTTTCTGAAATTTTATGCCCTAATATAATTCCTCCTGCAACCATAAATTGACATTTCTCCCAATTTAGAACAAAGTTAGTTTTCTCGCATACTTCTAATACTTTTTCAAGATGATTTAAGCATGCATCAATTGACGTTCCAAATACAGAGAAATCATCCACTAATACTTCTATTCCATCATCAATTAATTTACTAAATATAGACATCATACATCTCTGGAATGTTGCAGGTGCATTACATAATCCAAAAGGCATTCTTCTAAAAGCAAATTTTCCATAAGGACTAGTAAATGTAGTTTTCTCTTGATCCTCAGGACCAATATGTATCTCATGATAACCGATATATCCATCTAAAAAACAAAAATATTTATGTCCGGCTAATCTATCCAACATTTGGTCTAGAAATGGTAATGGGAAGTGATCTTTCCTGGTGGCTGCATTTAATTTTCTATAGTCAATACATATACGCCATCCAACAACTTGTCTTATAGGTATTAAATCATTATTTTCCTCAGCTTTAACGGTCACTCCTCCTTTCTTAAGAACACAGTGAATTGGGCTTACCCAAGCACTGTCCGAAATAGGATATATAATACCATTATCTAACCATTTTAATATTTCTTTCTTGACTACTTCTTTCATTATTGAGTTTAATCTCCTTTGAGGATCTACTCTTGGCTTATGTTCATTATCTAAAATAATTTTATGCGTACAGATTGAAGGACTAATTCTTTTAATATCTACTAAAGTCCAACCAAAAGTTTTCTTATAGTTTTTTAATATGTCTAACAGTTTTTGTTCATGTGATTCATTCAATTCAGCTGATATAACAACTGGTAAGGTTGAATGGTTACCTAAGTAAGCATATTTTAAATGAATAGGTAAAATTTTTAATTCAAGTTCAGGAGGTCTAATAATTGATGGAACTATATTCTTTTCAACGTTTTCAGTATTATCCAAAATTTCAAATTTTTTCGGTATATAATCCAGTTTTTCATTATCTGCTTCTTCAATTAATTCAGTATTTTATTTTTCTATCTTTTCTTCATAATATTCCTTAAAATGTTCATTTTGCAAATGTTCAAGTATTTCCATTCGAAAACATTGATCTTCTTTTCTAAAGCAAGATATTTCATTGATTTTGCTATGTTAAAAGTTACTTTTTGATCGTTTACTCTCATAGTCAATTCTCCTTTCTGAATATCAATCATAGCTTTTCCAGTGGATAAAAAGGGTCTTCCTAATATTATGGGAATGTCTTTGTCTTCTTCCATATCTAGAACAATAAAATCTACCGGGAAGATAAATTTATCCACTTTTACTAAGACGTCTTCAATAACTCCCTTAGGATAAGTCATAGAACGATCAGCTCACTGAAGAGTTACTGAAGTAGGTGAAACTTCTCCTAATTCTAATCTTTTAAAAATTGATAGAGGCATTAGATTTATGCTTGCTCCTAAGTCACACAAAGCTTTTCCATAAAATTTTTCTCCAATAGCGCAAGGTATAGTGAAACTACCAGGATCTTTTAATTTTTCAGGAAGGTTTTTTTGAATAATTGCACTACACTGTTAGCTAAGTGCAACAGTTTCATTATCTGTAAAATTTCTTTTTTTATTTAAAATATCTTTCATAAATTTTACATAATTAGGCATTTGTTCTAATGTTTCTACAAAAGGAATATTTACCATTAATTTTTTTAAAATTTCAAGGAATTTAGCAAATTGCTTATCTTTTTTATGTTGTTTAAGTCGTTGAGGAAATGATGGTGGTAGTTTTTCTATAGATATTTTCATAGGGATCAATGGATATTCTAAGTTTTTATCTTGGTGATCCTTTTCTTTTTCTATTTCCACTTCCTCAGTTTTACTTTCTGTTTCTTTCTGAATTTAAGTTTCTAACTCTTTTCCACTTCTTAATTGTATCGCTTTAATTTATTCTTTTCCTTGGTCTTTAGGATTTATATCCACATTACTAGGAAAAGTTCTAGGAATTCTATTGTTAAGTGCGGTAGCGATATGTCCAAGTTGAGTTTCAATATTTTTACTTGTTGTTCCTTGATTTTGTAATTGATTTTCTTGAATTTTTGATTGGTTTCCTTGATTTTGCAAGTGCTGACCCATACTCAATATTAATTCTTCTATAGATAACTTCTTATCTTTAAATTGATTGTTATTAAATCCAGGTGGATAAGATGGTTTATAATTTGTATATCCTTGATAAGGTGGATTTCCTATAGAGTTGTTCATCCATTGTTGATTAGCTGTATTGTTATTCCAATTAAAATTTGGATGATTCTTCTAACCAGGATTATAATAATTCACATAAGAATTATTGGGTCTATTATTAATAGCATTTATAGTTTCATAAGGAGATTATGAATCTATAATTTGTCCATATGAGTTTTCTTCTAATATAGTAGGAGAGTAATTCATTCCAAAATGATATAATTTCTTTGATATAGCAGCAATTTGAGAAGCTGACATAGATATTGCATCATTTTCATGAACACTAGCTATCTTTTTAGGATTTATTCTTTCAATAGGCCATTGAAAATTGTTAGTAGCCATTTCTTCGATTAATGCATAGGCTTCATCAAATGATTTTGACATTAATGAACCTCCAGCAGCAACATCAATGATTGATCTAAGAGATCCTACTAATCCATTGTAAAAAGTTTGCATAATTAACCAATCTAGTAATGCATGATGTGGGCATTTCCTAAGAAGTTCTATAAATCTCTCCCAAGCTTCATATATGGATTCTCCATCAAATTAACTAAAAGCTGTTATATCATTTCTAAGTTTTGCAGTTTCTGAAGGAGGAAAATATTTGGTTAGAAAGTTTTGTCATAATTCTCCCCAAGTTTTAATAGATCCAGGTGCTAATGAATTTAACAACATCTTAGCCTTATCCCTTAAAGAAAAAGGAAAAAGCCTAAGTCTAATAGCATCATTAGATACTCCTTCATATTTAAAAGTAGCACATAGTTCCAAAAAACTAGCAAGATGTAAATTAGGATCTTCATTAGGTGAACCACTAAATTGATTATTCTATACCATTTGGATAATTGCAGGTTTAAGTTCAAATGAGTTAACAGCTTCATCAGGGTTTTGAATAGTTAGGTGAATTTCATCTAACGTAGGGTTGGCATAATCTCTTAATGGTCTTTGTTGTTTTATATTTTCAATTTCTGGATTATTTGCCATTTGTGTTAAATTTATAATTTCTCTCTTTTATTTCCTAATTCTTTTAATTGTGCTCTCTAATTCTGAATCGTAAGGTATTAAATTTTTGTTTCTAAATTTACGCATACAATTTTTAAGTAATATTTAAAATAGTCTGTTACTCTAGAAATTATTTTAATAATTCTATTAAATACCTTAATAATTACTTTACTTCACTTTCCCGGCAACGGCGCAAAAAACTTGATCCACTTTTCGATATTTATACTTACAACTATGATATAAAAAGTTATCAACAACACCAAAAACTTGATCCCGCACTGAATATATATATATATATATATATATATATATATATATATATATATCGATGATTTTGTTATGGATTTTAAGATTTATATTGTGGATACTACGTAAGTATACGTATCATTATCAAGTAATATAGGGCTCTAATGGAGTCCTAGATATCGATCCCACAAGGAAGTTAGAGAATTTCAAAGACAAATTAAAGTAAACTTACATACTAATCTAGTATACTAAAATTAAGAATACTTAGACTAAAATAAACTAATGCTTCAAGGTTGAATATAAGATTTCAGAAAAAGTATCTTTCTCCTTGTTTTAGAGAATTAAGTGAATGAAGAATTAAATGAGTTTGACATTGTATTGTTCCAAATAGAAGCATTCCTATTCTTTACCCTTTGGTCCAGGTGCAAAGAACATTGACTAGTCTTATGTTTGATTACTGAATCTGCGGCTAGGCTGGGAGGATACCGATTTTCACTTCAGAGCTCCCATGTTCCCCTTGCCTGAGGGCTAACATCTACACTTCAGCTCCCAAACAATAAGATCGAATTGAATATTTTAGTCACGTCACACTAAAATGACCAATTCTACGCCCGATAGTTAATAATTCCCTATTTATTTGCACCCTCCTTCCAAGGCTTTTGACTTCCCGAATCTTGGATGTAATCTTTACTATAGTTGATAATTCAACATATGTTAACAAATCAATTGGCCAGATTGAAAGTAAATTAAGATTTAAGTAAAAGATTAGCACAATTTCTATTTTCATATTTTTAGGCACAACTACTTTAATTCATCATTTCACGAAATCTCGATAATAAGTAGAAAGACTAAGGAAACTACTCAGAATGTATGGGAAAAGTAACACAAAGCATAGATTTCATTAAAGTTAACAAAAAAATAACAAATATACTTATCTCGATTCTTCTCCCTAAGCGTACTCTTGAAGCTCCTTTGACTCTTCCTTCTAGTACAGCACACCAAAACGCTAAACACTTTATCTACTCACTAAAAAGACTCTTAAATTACACTTAACTTCCACAAAAATGACACAAAACTGACACACAAATGACTAAAATTCATCTCTATTTATAGAAGGGGTTAAATCTCCAAAGGTTGCTTTAGCACCTCTTCAAAAAGCATTCAGGTTCAATGTATTTTGGCTCTTTTCAACTGTCTCGCCATCGGCGGGCTTCTAGAAGATGGGCTAACCGCACCGATCTCGCTGTCGGTGGGCTCGATCTCGCTGTCAGCGGGCTCCTTATAATATATTAAAAATCTTTCAGGAAAAACTCGTCGTCGGCGGCCTAAATCTCGTCGTCGGTGGCACAGTTCAATTTTTATCAAATTGAGTCCTTTTTGCTCCAAATTTGCTTCTTTTGTGCTTTTTTTCTTTTAGTACTTATAAATCTTCATTCTTGCAATGAAACAAAGAAAATACCTTTCTTTAAAGTGCAATTTCATATAAAAATGTTATGAAATTCTTAATATATTTTCTAGTGATCATAATGCAAAAACTTGCACTTCATTCACTTCTTGATTTGGTCAATTACAATGTTAATATTTGTTGTGAGAACATGTAAGAACCTATATGGTATTGTCTTAGTCAACAATTGGTAAGAATCACATGAGATTATATGGGTGAGAATGTAATCCATATGATTGAGTGCAAATAAATATGGAGATTTGCTTTGATGGGTGTAGAATTAAAAGACTTTAGAGTGACAGGCTAAAGCTTCCAATTTGATTTATTGTTCTATGTTTTGATACATGATGTTAGCCCCCAAGTGGAGGGAAAAGAGGAAAATTTAGAATGAGAGCTAGTATCTTTCCTGCCTAGTCCGTCTTCAAGTTTAATAAAACAATAAATTAACTTATGTTCTTTATACCATCTCTAGTAAGGATAAATAATATAATTGCTCCTATCTGGCACAACACATTTTAGATACTTCCACAAAAGAATTTCATGTCTTGTTACAAATTCATAATAAGGAAAAATATTTTATTTTCATTTGCTTTCGTCTTACAAAAATCTAGTTAAAGAAGTCTTTTGCATTCATTTTAAATTATAAAAATTACCAGAAAGAAACAGAATTTCATTCCTAGAATATTATCTTTAGTTTGAGTAAGATCTTTCTTAAAAAGTAAAAAGTTATTTTTCTTATTTCTTTGTTAAGAATATTTAATATTTATTTAATATTTTTTCCCTGTGGGTTTCATATCTCGAGGCTTAATCAGAAAGTCCTATATTACTTGATAACGATATTTATACTTGCGTAGAATCCCATTTTATAAAAATATCAATTAAAACTCTTATTTGCATCAACATCAATCTTTTAGCATCGTTGTAAAGAAAGAGATATCATTAAAAGGAAGTATAAATTAATATATAAAATGTAAGCATAAATATCAGGGATCACAGAGTTCTGTCCTTTCATACAAATTTAATAAATCTAAGTAACATGCATGAAATGTTAGTTAAACATGATTATCTTTAATGATTAATGACTCGATAGTTCCTTAATTTTTTTCCTTCTTTCTTAAGAAAATTCACATATATCTTTAACTTAGTGAGATTTAGTATCTCTTTCACAACCTTAAATATCTTTAGCAAAATTTCAGTGGATTTTAGCCAACTCAAATCTCACTTAAATCTTAACCTTGAATATAGCTTATATTGTGTAATTAGAGGGTCAAATCTCATGGACCCCTTTGAACTTTATTTTATTCTAAATTTTTGTTGTGCCAACCTCATGCTTCTCCTCCTGAAATTTTCACCTTTTTTGCTTTTTTCTGTCCTTTATTTTCTTTTATTTCCTTTTATTTTTTTTCTGAGCATTACGATATTTCGTTGGAAACTTTTTTGTTTTTAGCTTTTCTTTTAAACTGTGAAGAGGGGTTATGATTGTCAAGCAATAAAACTAAACAATTGGTAATTTTCCACCTCTAAATTATCCTTTCCATTAAATAATTACAATCTCATTAATTTAGTTAAAATGAATTGAAAAAGATTAAAGTTATTTTTGGTTGGATACTCAATATCTAAATCATCCTATTTTAAACAATTAATTGATTTTTTGAGTGAAATACAAAGTTGCTAAGTTTCTGCATCTTATCATTACTCATTAAAATTGATTTTTCCTCAAAAAATATTTATTGCTCCTATTAGACTTGTGATAAGCAGCTTGAATAAATCAAAAACTTCTAACAAGAGATGTAAAATGAAGTAATTAATATTTTGTTGAGCTATGTGATTTACTTATCAGTTTTATAATAACTTAGAGTTTTTCTCCCCAAAACTTGTTTATTTTCTACATATACATTTCAAATAAGTAAAAAATAAAGAAACAAGGCAAGTAAGTGTAGGAAAAATAAAGACAGACTATATCACATGAATCACAGAAAGTAAAGTGCAAGCTCAACAAGCAATTCATCCAGAAAAGTAAAACAAAGCAGTGCAACAGTACAAATCTCAATACATGGAAAATGGAAAAAAATTGGTACAAGTTATGCCTGAGGCACTCAACAGGGACAACAACAATAAAAAAGAAAGAATCACTTACTAATGCAGTCAAACAACAATGTAGTAGGCTATCCAGAGAAACTGGACTTGTAGGGTCAGCGGGGACACTTATTCTTAGACACTCAATAATGTTGAGGTCTTTCATGCCCCTCCTATGATCACCCGGTATCATCTTCTCTGAAATGAAGGGTGCAAGCACATGACTAAGTGGAAGCTCTTCATAGAGTGGAAGCATGCAAAATCACTAGAGGTGAAAAACCATTATCGCCCTCCATCACACCCCCACATTCAAAGTGTAATGGTTTCATGATCAATAATGTGACATCCAATTGTGTCCCGTGCATAATGTTACACTAATATGCATACATCACAACTCTATTTCACCGTCTCTATGAACTCCTAATGATCAAGATATAGGCCATGCACATGATAAGCTGGTGGAGGAGTTTCCTTAAGTCCAAGGCCACATCCATCTAAATACAGAAGTTCCAAATTTCTTAACTCATTATTCACAACAGTGACACTAGAGATAAAACGATGACCAAATGGGAGTTGATCCATAAAAATTCTGATTCATACAAACCGGCTTACTACATTTGCACCTCGTGGCCATGTCTTGTGAATCCACAGAACTCTTCACTTCCAAGAAAGCAAAACCCTAGTATCAACTAAATTTAAGGTCCAAGTGAGTGTGACCTACCATGGAATGCAAGAGGATCTCGGTTGGGAGAAGTTAGTCTCAAATTCTTTTGAAATTTTTATCATGTAATCACAGATCAATGGTGGGAATCATAGTATTACCTAGAAACCTTTGTAGTTACTAGGTTCTTTGAGGTTGTGAGAGTGTGATTCAAGGAAAACTGATGAAAAAACTAAGAGCAATGGAGAAGGTATAAGATACTTACCAAACCTTATAGCTTCTACCCAGACCAACTCTATGACAATTGAATCTAGCACAAAATGCTTTCTTCTTAGTGATTTTGGAGGTTAGAGAGGAGAAGAGGTGGAGCATGGGGTAATCTAAGGAGTAAATTGCAAAGGAAACAAGTTTCAGACACTTAAAACCTTGGCGGCGTGACAACACCAGGGTGTGGTGTGGTCACATAGCCTTAACCTGTGATTTACCCAAAATAATTTGAGTGTAATGTGGTCATGCTCAATTGTGTCATGGTCACATTGGTGGTTGGTGTGGTCATGCTTGATTATGGTGTAGTCACGTCGGCCCTTGGTATGCCACAAAAAAAAATTTCACTCTACCTCCATCTAAATAGATCAACTACTTTGTAGAGTGACTGGTGTTTGAGGAAATAATGATTCAATTAACAAAACACTCACATACAAAGAAAAAAAAACAACACACTAAATAATAAAAATAATGTAATAAATGAAAGATAACACTTGGATGCCTCCCATTATAATGCTTGGGCTAGAAAAGGTCTCATTGGTCATCCTAATCCGGGTCTCCAAGATCAAATTGTCACTTAAGTAGTCCTTGATTATTCATTTTAAATTCAAATTATTCTGAGGTTTTCTGTAATGCTTGGTCTCATCTCAAATATTTTGATCCTGTTCTAAACACTGGTGGACGCTTTGCAGTAACCTCCCAATTTCAGCCAAATAATCACTTATGATTCTAATAGGTCAAATAAGGTGGTCCCCTAACCAATCTGAGCTTAGTAGTTTAGTTTCTCGTAGCGGAAGAGTAATATTTTTGTCAGTCAAAATTTTTAAAAATTGATCAATAATTTGTTACTCTTCCAAATGAATATCCTCAGATTCATGAGATTTTCATTTTTATCACTCAAGCCACAGTTTCAATTCTTTGATTTTGATTAGTCCTATATGCATGGGGATGGTCTAATAATTTCAAGGCATCAAATGTAACTATTTGATTGTTCTCTATCAAAATTAATTCCCATCTGCAACATCAATAATTGCTTTTCCAGAAGCTAAGAAGGATCTTTCCATAATCACATGCATTTCCTTATCACTTCCAAAATTATGAAATAAGCCAAAAAAGTGATTATGTCCATAGTAATTGGTAGGCTTTCAACTATGCCTAAGGGATGAACCACGAATTGGTTTGCTAACTGGAGTTTCAATTTTTCAGGTTTAATTTCTCCTTTCTAAGTTGTTTGAAGATGTGTAGAGGCATGAGATTGACATTAGCTCCAGGATCACAAAGTGCCTTTCCATAGATGTTCGTTTATATGGCATAGGGAATGGTGAAACTACCAATATTCTTACTAAGCTTTTGAAGCCTTTATGGGAAGGGTAGTTGAATTCCTTCAGTTGATTTAATTAGAATAACAGAGAACACTTTACCTAACAATGTTCTCATAGGTGTATTTGCCTTCGGTTAGTTGGCTTCTTTTTTATTTCAGTTCTGATTCCTACCACCTTGCATTGCTCTAAAATTTAATCTTTTGGGTTTGCTTCAATAATGCTTGGCAGTGCTTCTGGAGGTCAATTATCTATTGAGTTCTCCAGTTGTTCTAATTGCTTTTTTAAATTTTTGATAGCTACATTTTGGCTCGGTAGAGTGTTTCCCATTTGAATAACTAACTCCTGAATAGGTGACATCTTTTGGATTTGGGAATTAGCCTAAAATCCTAATGTTTAGTAGGCTTTCTCAGGCTGGCTTCCTGAGTTTTGCTAACTATCTACATGGTTGTTTTAATTGTTTCCTCATTGTTGGTTGTTGTTAGTCCAAGAAAAAATTAGGTGGTTCTTTCAGTCTAAGTTGTAGATGTTGGAATATGGATCATGATTTATTATGGAATTTATAGATTCTAAGGCTGAGATGTTAAGTTCTATACTAGTCGTAGAATTAACCCATTATTGAGTGACAATCCATACATAAGGTTCATCCCCATATTGTCTATTTTTTTAGAAATCATGGCTACTTGGGTAGCCAATAGTGCTATGACATCAGATTTATGAACATTGGCTACCTTTAGTGATGTAAATCTTTCAATGGGCCATTAAAAAGTAGTGGTATCAATTTTTTCTATTAGTTGGTAAGCTTCATGAGGGATCCTTCTGCAAAAACATCTATTTTGGATCTTGGAGAACCTATCAGTCCATTGTAAAAAATTTGAATGAATAGCCAATCAGGTAGGGCATGATATAGGCACCTCCTAAGTAATTCTTTAAACCTCTCACAGGTCTTAAAAATAGACTTTTCATCAATTTATTTGAATAAGGTAATGTCATTCCTAAGTTTTGCAGTATTTGATTAGAGAAAATATTTGGCAAGAATTTTTGTGATAGTTCATACCAGGTTGTGGTTAATCCTAAGGAAAGGGTGTTTAGCCATACTCTGCTTTCTCTCGTAGTGAAAAGGGAAAATGTCTCAGGATTACATTCTCACCCATATATTTTCTCACTTGGCCAATCATATGGATTACATTCTCACCCATATAATGTGATTCTTACTAATTGTTGACTGAGATAATACCATACCAATTTTTACATGTTCTCACAACAAATATTAACATCATAATTAGCCATATTAAGAAGTAAATGAAGTGCAAGGTTTTGAATCCATCACAAGTTCTTCCAACATTGATTTCTTATACTTCACACAACATCCTTCCACAACATTATTACTTCATCATTTAAAGAAAAAAGATAAAGAAAACTACTCAGAATTGATGGAGAAAATACAATTGCAACTTGATTTAAAAGTAGCAGTCATATTGAAAACACAAGAATTTTTAATTAAAAACAAAATATAATAACAAAGATAAAGACTTTTATGAAAATTCTCTCCACCAAACTCTTGAAGTTCATTTGAAAACTCTTGAAGTTAATTTGAAAACTTTTCCCAACTCTAAGGATTCCAAATCTCACTTCAAATCCTAATACAAACTATATTAAAGTAGAAATGGTGAAGTGGAGTTGTGTGTTACTAAAACCTCTCCAATACAATAAACATAAACTAAAACCCTCCAACAACAACAATTTTTTTTATCTTCAAGTCCTCTTTTTATAATTTTCCAACAGGTGCCTTCATGTCTCTTCAAGCTGTGTCTAGATTCAACGAATCCTCTAAGACATGCATCCTTTCAAAAGTAATTTAATTTCATTTTGGCGCTAATAGGAAGTTACCCAAGTTTGTACCAAGTGATGCCTCAAACACCACTTCAAAATGGTGCCAAAAATTAAATAACTCCTCTTTAGTAACAACCACATGTAAGCGTGAGGTCTCGGCACTTAGCCACGAGGCTTCTGGCGTGTAAGCTCTATGTCTAGGTGCATAGTCGTGAGGCTCTGGCGCATAAGCGCAGGTCCAGACACTTAGCCACCACAGATCAATTTTGCACCTCTCTTCATTTTTTCTCCAAATTCGATCATTTTTCACTTCTTTTATCACAATCATCCATTTAATCATACGTGCAAGAAGAATACACAAAATACCTTCCATTAAAGTTCAATATCATAAAAAATAAGTATAAAATGTGTATAAAAATACTATATATTTTAGGTGTATCAGTCCCCTGAACATAAAATGACAAATTAAACTACTACGCAACAAACATGCGCACCGACTCACATAAGTCGATCAACAATCTAAAATGTAAATGTAATCACACAATATGTAAATGATAGAAAATTTCAAATATAGAAAATTAACATTATATTTTTGTCTTTTGGATTTTCTTGATTTTTTTAGTTATTTTATATTTCAGCTCTTGCAAATAAATGTAATAGAAATATTGATGCAAAAACAAAAAATAAAAGTCATGAAATGAAAATAAAAAAATAAAAGTGACAAACATTGATACTAAAATTTTCAACAAAGTTAATTTTTAGCCTCTTTCCCTAAAACGATGCTAAAAACTTGATGTTCCAAAACTTAAAAGGACATATGTTGGTCGTACAATGCTAGTGCATGTGTCAAGTAATAATGAGGTTCAAGAGAGTCGCGTATTGATCCCACAGAGAAAGTAAACTATTGCTTCAACAAAAAATCTCTAGTTTACTTATTTGGTTAACTTAGCTTGGAGTTTGTCAAAAGGGGTTTTTAAGTCCTATGGTTTTAGCAAAACAAAATACTTTGAAATGACAGAAAGTAGAAAATATGAGAATAAGTTTGTGAGTTCCTTCATGATAGAGAGGCTCATGCCCCTATGATTCGGGGATCGTGGTGATCTTGATTTTTCTGAAATGTATTCCGACATGATTGTTTTCAATCAGGGACATATTATTCCTTATGCCTTTGTCTAGGTCAACAGAAGCATAGACTCCATTAAGTTTAGTCTTCCTCATTCCACACGATATCCCACACTACTTTTTTTAATCTTTTGGAATGATTGTAGAATTCCATTGGAATATATATATATATATATATATATATATATATATATATATATATATATATATATATATATATACTCTCGAATTATGTGATTAACCATTCGTTTCCACTGCATAATGTTTAGAGGTCGTAGTTTCACAAAACATTTTAACATCCTAGTTGCCCGGACTAGGATTAAATGAAGATCGAAGGTTAACCAACAACATGAGCTGAGAAAAGCTCAATGATAACAATTAAGGAAAAACATTATGGAAAAACCACAGTAAATTCACTACTCCCTACATCACAGAGACATTAACAAAATCTTAGCCACAAAATATGGAGAAATCCATAACAAAAAACACCATGTGAAAATCCATTACAAGTAATATAAATATGAAACACATACATGAAATTTTTTTTCTCTCCAAAGTTAGCAATTATTCCTCGCATACATATTCTCAGAATTCACAAAAAAAAAAAACTCTCCCTTAAAGGTTTCTACCAAAGGAAAAGACAACTCTCAAGAGATTTGTCCATATCTCTGCCAAACTCTCTTTATATTTAGTCTTCAAGTCCTCTTTGATGCAGAAATCCTCTCTCAGAAGCCCTAGGAATTGATTTTATAGAAAAAATCACGATTTGGGCTATCAAATTTCCTTCCAAAAATGTTTCTTGTTCGTCGGTGTGGTCATGCCTAGGGCTGTCAAAAATGCTCGTTGTTCGCGAATAATTCGTGTTCGGTTCTCCAGGGAGTTCATGTTCAATTTGTTTGATAAGCAAACGAGATGAACATTAACAAATTTTTTCATTCGTTTTGTTAAGCTAACCAGATACAAACAATTATGCGTTCGTTTGTGTTCGAATCGTTATTATTTGAAAAATAAATTTATTTGAAATAATTATTTTTAAAAAATTCTGATATTTTAAAAATAATTATATACTAAAAATTTTTCATATTCTTAAAAATTAAATTCTATAAATTATAATATATAAGAATTTATTAATAATAATATATTAATATACTATGTTAGGAAAAAAGATATTATTTATTTATTTATTATAAGTTATAAAATTAATAAAATATACAATATTATATATATATATATATATATATATATATATATACATATATTAATATATAGAAACAAAAAATGTAAAAACCCTAAGCTCTAACTTTGTGTTCGGTACTTCGGTAGTTTGCCTCCCTTTCCCCTCTTGAATGCTTTCATTTGCAGTCGGCTCTCCTTCTTTTTATTTCAAAATTGTGAAAAGCTTTCTCTCGTCTAGAACTTAGGGTTGGTTGTTTCTGTTCGTTCTCTAATATATTTGTCCTTGGTGAGTCGGCGTTAGACCAACTACTCAGTATTCTTGCTTCACTGCTTGGTTGCTCGATATTCTTGTTTGGTTGCCTATAAGGCTACCGAGGCATTTCGAGGCATCATCTTTGAGTATATTTTCTTTAATATTTCAAATTTATCTTCACGTTCACCTCTTAGCTTAAGTTTTCATAAATTGTTTTTAGATTTATTTAATTACTTCAAGTTAAACCTAGGTTTTAAAGTTTTTTGGAGTAAAATATCTCATAAGTAAATGTCATATTGCATTAGGGTCTAGTTTTGTTATAGCAGTGAGCTATGCTTGGGCTATTATGACTCCCTTAACATAAATCAAAATATACAGCTATCTTTTTGTTGAACATCAGTATTCATGAAATTTTATTAAGTGATGTTCAAATCCTAGATTTCCTCTCAATACTTTTATGTGTTATTAGATATGAATTCTTTAAGCGCTTTGTAGGTATTTATGACAAATTACAAGTGACGAGTACCTTATACCAATATAAGGCCTTGATTAACACTTTAATGATCCCTTTCCACTCTTTTTATTTCTTTTTCTTATGGCTATGGAATTGAAGGTTTTCCAAGTTTAATGTGTTTGAATATTTTTTGCAATTTGGACCTCATTGTTGCAACTAAGAGGACAAATTGAGACTATGAATTCATAAACAAACACTAAATAATTAGGACGAGGCTAAAAAATGAATATTGGGAACACATGATTACTTCACGCCATAATGTTTAACTTCAAAGCTTTTCTGATAACCAAAGTGCATTACCTTCCTTCTAAGGGACCAATATGCAAATAGGATGGCTGCCCCATGTGATGTAACAAGAAAAATTGAATGGCAGATGTGTCCTGAACTCAGATGAATGCTTGATACGCCTAAGAATGTACTATTTTTTTATGTTGTATTTAATAATGATATTGCACTTTAAAGTTATTTTTTCTTATGTTTTTGGTTGTAGGTACAACAAATTGAAGAATTTGGAATGATTGGAGTAAAAGGAATAAAAATGAACCAAAATGGAGCATACCGGAGTAAAACGGGTGGAACCAGGGCACACCAAAGCTATGAAGGCCGAACCGGACACTATGTACCTATGTAGGTTTGCTAGGCTCCCATATACGGAGCTTAGGCACCACAAGAGGGTGGCTATGTGGCCAAAATTTGCGCTTAAGCGCCAGTGACAGTTTTTGACATATCTTCTAGAATATACATCAGATTTGGACGATTTTTGAAGTGGTGCTTCATGTATCTATTACGGAATTCATTGGAAAAGGATAAAATGGATTTTATAGAAGGATTTGGGGTAGTTAGAAGGAGTTATTATTAAAGAGACACTTGTGACACCCTTTGGAAGATTCATTGACTATGGACACTTTCGAAGAGACAGCTAAGCATCTTTTGAGAAATTATAAATAACTCTTTAAACTCTTGAACTCGGTGGAACTAATTAGAAGAGGAGAAGAAGGCTTGGAGAAGAAGAAGAAGACTTGGGAAGAAGCCCCAAGTTGGGTGACAAGGTGAGAGAGAAAGAGAGATAGTGAGATATTTCTACTTTTCTTTTCACGTTGTTCTTGGAGAGGATTCTAAGGATATTGCTTTTGTTATACAATGAGAGTTTAAAGTTCATCAAATAAAAGTATTTTCATTATATTTAGATTTGAATCTAGTACTTTGTTTGGATGGTTTCAAGGTCTTGTTCAATGAAAAGTTCTTATTATTTCTCCATGTGTAGTGAGTACTTTTCTTTACGCTTCCCTCTTATAATGAATTAGTATGCATGTGTAAGATATAGAATTGTGTATAGTGAGAATATATTGTGATGATTTTACTTTGTTCTTAATTTATATGTAAACTTGATCAACTTGCATGTTAAAATCTATTGTGAGAACATGTAAGAACCGATATGGTGTTGTCTCAATCAACTATGGTAGAATCACATGAAACTGTATGGATAAGAATGTAATTCATATAATTGAGTGTAGATAAATAAGGAGATAAACTTTGAAGGGTGTAGAATTAGAGGACTTTAGAGTAACGGACTAAAACCCCCTAATTTGATCTATAGTGTCAGATTTTGATGCGAGATGATAGCCTCCAGGTGAAGGGATAAGAGAGAACTCTAGAGTGAGAGCTAGTATCTTCCCTGCCTATCCCATCTTCAGAACTATTCAAACTTTAGATTAACCAATGTTATTTATAGCATCTCAAGTAAGAGTAATGAATATAATTGCTCCTATTTGTCATAACATGTCACTAATTTCATTGTATGAGGAAGGGTACTTCAAACCCTACTTTCTGATTTTCACTAAGTATTTTAGTTTAGGAGTAGAAATAAAATTTTAGCAATAATTATTTGATTTAATCAAAAACAAACCTTTTATCAACCTTCCAAGCTATGGTGTGTTATTGTAAAGTAGAATTTCTCTTGAAAGCTACTGTGATTAACCTCAATCACCGTGGGATCGATATTTGGGGCTTAATCAGAAAGTCATATATTACTTGATAATGATATGTATACTTGCATAAAATCCCATTTTATACTAATACCAATTAAACTTTCATTTGCATAGGCATCAATTTCTGGCATCGTTGTAAAAAAAGAGATATAACTAAAAGAAAATATAAAGTATAAACTTATATATAAAAAATAAGCATAAATATCAGGGATCATGTTTTTGGCGTTATATCTGGGGATTGCAACAGTTGATCTTGACCTTTAGAAGAATTTTAGTTGAAGTATTTAGGCTTAGACTTGGAAAATGTAGTGTCATAAAAACTAATTTTATGTGAAAAATATTTTTTATATGAAAAAGTGTTGTGAAAAAACTATTTGTGTTAAAAATAAGATGTTTGTAAAAATATTTTGTTGCGTTGAATATATTTTCTATTTTTATTATATATTTATTAATTTATTTTTTTTTGCGTTGTGTATGCAAAATAAAGGATCCGTAGGACTTGTGCCTTATGATCCCAAGTTAGAAAAAAGAAAAAAAATAAAAAATGACTTGAAAAAATAGAAATGGAAATAGAAAAAATTCAAAATAATAACTTGAAAAATCATCATAATTTATTGAGGGACTATGTAAATCCTGTGACAGATGAAATTCACTAAAGTATAAAAACCCCTGTAGTAGAAGCTGACTCGTTTGAACTAAATCCAGCGATTATCCAACTGGTGCAGAACAACTAGTTTTGGGGAACTTCTTCGAAGGATCCATATTTATACTTATCAAGTTTTCTAGAAATTTCTGCTACATTTCATTATAACGGCATGTCAGAATATGCTGTAAGGTTAAGGCTTTTTCTTTTCTCACTAAGGGATAAGGCTAAAATGTGGTTATACTCATTAGCACTTGGCTCTATTAAAAATTAGGAGGAGTTAACTTAGAAATTCCTAGCTAAGTATTTTCCACCTTCAAAGACTACTAAACTTAGAAACAATATTATCTCATTTTGTCAGTATTTAGGGGAATCAATATACGAAGCTTGGGAAAGATTTAAAGAACTCCTAAGAAAGTGTCCACACCATACTCTATCTGATTAATTAATCATTCAAACTTTTTACAATGGTTTAGGAGGATCCCTAAGGTCGATTATTGATGTTGTTGTTGGTGGTTAATTAATGTCAAAACCATTTGATGAAGCGTGAGGATTAATTGAAGAAATGGCTACAAATGAATTTCAATGGCCTTCTGCAAGGGTAAATCCTAAATAGGTAGCCAATGTTTTTGATACAGATGCAATTGCAATTCTTGCATCTCAGATTGCTGCTATATTAAGGAAGTTAGACCAATTTGGATTAAACCGGCTTCAATTTACTTCAGTAAGTGAGGAAAGTTCATTAGGGAATATGATTGATTCTAACTTATCATATGAGACTTTAAATAGCATAAACGACCTTTATTCTAGCTTTTACAATCCAGGATGGAAGAACCATCCTAATTTTAATTGGAATCATACTATTGGGGGTGGAAACCAACAATGGGAAAATAATCATGCAAATCTTAATGGAAGTTGGAATAATCAAGGGAACACAAAATATAGACCTTCATATCCTTCAGACTCTAACAATGATCAATAATTTGAGGATAAGAAGATGTTTATAGAAGAGGTGGTATTGTAAATGGGAAAATAGTTGCAAAGTCAAAATGCTACAATTAAAAAGTTAGAGAATCAACTGGGACAAATTGCTAATTCACTTAGCAACATACCCTAAGGAACACTTCCTAGCAACACTGAGATCAACCCTAAAGAGAATAATAATGAACAAGTAGAAGCTGTCTGATTAAGAAGTAGAAGAAAGATAGAGGAAGTGGTTAGAAAAGAGAAAGAAGTTGTGAGAGAAACAAAGGAAACTAAAAGACCCAAAGAACATGTTTCTAAAGATCTGGAAAAATTGATATCTCCAACTAAAATTAATTTAGAAAGACCATCACCTCCATTTCCTTGAAGACTTAGACAACATGAGATGGATAAACAATTTTCAAAGTTCACAAAAGTACTTAAGAAGTTAACGATAAATATTTCTTTTGTTGAAGCTTTGGAACAAATGCCAAGTTATGCAAAGTTTATGAAGGAGATATTAAAGAACAAAAGGAAATTTAGATATTATGAGACAATTGCACTAAGTGAGGAGTGTAACGTTATACTTCATAATAATCTTCCTCAAAAACTTAAAGATCCTTGTAGCTTATCAATTCCTTGTGCAATTGAAGAAATATTATGTAGAATGCTGCGAGCATTAATTTGATGTCTCTATCTATATTTAAAAGGTTAGGTTTAGCCGATATTTTTCCCACTACTATAACCCTTCAGTTTGCTGATCGATCTATCATTTATCCAAAAGGAGTTAAACAAGACATGCTTGTTAAAGTGGATAAAATTATCTTTCCTATGGACATTATTGTATTATATATACAAGAAGATAAAAAAATATAATTATTTTGCGGAGACCTTTCCTTGTTACTGGACAAGCTATGATAGATGTGCAAAAAGGAGAGTTGACTATGAATAATAATGACCAGGAATTCACTTTTGATGTGTTAAAGACTAAGAAATATCTAGCTGAGAGAAAAATATGATGATTTTTTTTGGATGGACGAAATTGATTATCTAAGTAAAGATCAATTCCAAGAAAGTTTTAAGTGTAAATTAACAGATCCGATCAAAATGGACTTTCACGATGAGTTGAAAACATTGTTTAAAGAAGACTGTATGTATGTTCAGGAGAGGTGTGAAATGATGGACGCTACCATCTGATGAAAAATCTCATGAACTTAAGATGAATGTGCCCCATAGAATTTTAAAGCCTACCTATTTAGGGAATTCATCTACACCACAGTCTTTATATCTTCAAATTTGAATCAATCACAAGAAGAACCTGAATTGAATGATGAATAAGATGAAGTTATTGAAATAAGACTTGGAAGAGAATTTGAAGATATATTTCAAAAGAACTTTGATTTGAGACAAAGAGGATAAGGATATTAAAAGACCAATATAAGAAATTTATAATGAATTAGAAAAACCTATTTTCTCAACTAAGTAAATATAAAAAAGCCACCCTTACCATTTACTCAGTACCAAGGGGAAGAATTAGAAGATAACATGAGACAAAAGAATATCCCAATAAAATTTGATCCAGAATCTGAATTATCTAGAGAGAATCTAATCCAAAATTTGGGAGATCTTGAAGTATCTTATAGAGATCCATTTTGTTATAAATTTCAAGGAAGAATTAATATAAAAATTAAGAAAATCATTAGAAGAATATATGGTCTAAAAAGAAATATGTGTAAAAATAATATGAATCATTCTAAAAAGGAAGAGCTGAAAGAAAAAATAGAATTTGAGGATGTAGTAGGAATCCTTGGATCTGAAGAAGATTAGGCGATTGATCAAGGATTACTTAAATGGAATTTTGATCTTGGAGGAATCATTTGTTGGACTGACGACGTTAAATCTTGCACTTTATGGGAGGCAATCCGTAGTTATCAGTGTGGTTTGATTTAGTGTGCTTGAGAATTGTGATTGTTAGTATTGAATTATGTTTGCTTTAGTGTGGTTTGATCAGATTGATTGATGATTAGTGGATGTTTGGATTTCTAGTCGTTTGATTTGATCTTTATCTATGTCAAGAGGGAGGTGATTCTTTAACTTCTAATTATGGCTAAACTTGTATATTCTCTTGTAGTAATTGGATTGATGAGTCCATTGCGATTTGGGTCTCACCATGACTTGAGTTTTATAGGAGACATCTTACTTTCTTTTTTGACTTTTTTTTCATTTAGTAGGATTCATAAACCTATTTGATGAATAACATGTGGATAATCATATAAAATTCATTCCATTAGAAATTGAAGGAAAGTTAGTGAGATGAGCTGAGTTAAAGGATGAATTAACCTTAGTTATTGCTTGTTTATGAATCTGTGAGTCTATGTATTGGATTTTGTGTGTCTATGTTTGTGAGTCAAGTTGAATGAGTCATTGGAGATGAAAAAACTTATCTTAATATTTTAAACTTGTTAGCATCCGGCAATTCCTTTATAATGTTTAAAATGTGTTCTTGTTTAATCTTCAGTTTGTACCTGTTCTATTATTTAAAATTCATTTATAGTGTTATGTCAAACATGTTTAGGCTAGATTTACTTTCTATTGCAATATTCTACCATGTGTTATTTGTTGATATTTTTGTAGGATGTGTAGTACATTGTAAAAGTTGCCTTTCCCTGCTGCATACTTTTGTACTTCATTGTTACACATGTTTGAGCTTACGATTGGGGGGGGGAAGAAAATGTTTCAAAATTAAACCTTACTTGTTTTCAAAAGTACTACAAATAAATTTGTATTTTATTTCTAATGATTATTGTTATGTGGAGTCATCTTAAGATTGTTAGAATTTTATTTATAAAAATGGAGTAGGAAAACTTAGTTGATATTTTTAGTGAAAAGAGTGAACCTAGAGTTAAGGATATTTAGTAGAGAACTTGGGAAATGAATAACTATCTTTAGTAGGAAGAATTGTATTTTTTAAAAACTAAGGATTCTTAGAAATTTTGCTTTCAAACATTTAAGGCTCTTTTAGAAAATATCTAAAAAAAGGTACAACTTTTCAAGTGAAGGAAAGTAATAAATTTTAACTTTAGAGGAGGAAAATGAAATTCAAAATCATTTAAGATATTCTCTAGATATAGTAATCCTCACATATAAAAAAAAAGAAAAAAAAGACCAGAAAAAAATGGATCAAAAAAATCCTGAAAAAGGAAAAGAAAATGCAAAAAAAAAAATGTGTGAGGATAAGCTTGAGGAGAGGTCCCAATCAAAAATTAGTTTCACTTGAGTCTTTCTAGAGTAATGAACATAGAAAAATCCTAAGCTTGCTTTTTAATAAAAATTATTTTTAAGAGAGTTCTTAAGCCTAAAAAGTAAAGTTCATAGAATCCAAAGTTTGAAAAATCTACATATATTTCTGAATTAGATAGGAAAACAAATTCCCAAGTTTGATGATAAATATTTTAGACCCTGGGCTAGTTTGATTCACTAGAAGTTCTTCTAATTTGAACTATCATATTTTTAGAACAAAATTTTAGCAATTTTAAAAGATGACGAATTAACTCTAATCTGCAAAAATTATTTTAAAAGTGTAATATTACTTGAGGACAACTAATGTTTAAGTTTGGGGGATTTTGATACGCCTAAAAATGTACTATTTTTATGTTATAATTATAATGATATTGTACTTTAAAGGTTTTTTTTCTTGTGTTTTTGGTTGTAGGTACATTAAATTGAAGAATTTGGAGTAATTGGAGCAATATGAACAAAAATGGAACAAAATGGAGCATACGAGAGCAAAACGAGTCGAACCGGGGCACACCAGAGCCATGGGGGCCAAACCGGATACTTATGTACCTATGTTGGGCGGCAAAGCGCCAAACATGGTGCTTAGCCGACACCAGAGGCCGGCTAAGCGCCAAAAATCTGCGCTTAAGTGACCCACTGAAAATATGTTAAGATTTTTATGTCTATTTTATATTGATTTTGATGATATTATGCTTTAAATAAGGGTATTTTTGATGTTTTGTTGCAGATATGATGATTTATAGATATTGGTGCAAAAAAATGCAAAAAAGAGCAAATTTGGAGCAAAAAGGACAAAAATATGAAAATTTGATCTAGGGAGCCGACGGCGACCTCGACGGCGTCTACGGTGAAATTTTCCTGAGAGTTCAGAAAATATATTACAAGGAAGGGTGCCGATGGCGAGATCGAGGGTGCCGACAGCGGGCCTTATGAAAGAGAGTCCAAGGCTAAGTATTCTAGAAGGCCGCCGACGGCAAGCTCGAAGCTGCCGACGGCAAGAAAGTCGGTTCTCTCACGAGGTATGATCACTGAAAATTTTATTAAGAAATTCATACCTATTTTTGATGAAATTGCACTTTAAAGAAAGATATTTTCTTTATTTTGTTGCAGGAATGGAGAATTTAGGTGATAAAAGCAAAAATCATAAAAAGGAGCGGATTTGGAGCAAAAAGGAAGAAAATAATACAATTTGTGCTGAGTCGCCGACGGCGAGATCGAGCCTGCCGACGGTGAGGGTACGAGGAAGAAAATTCTGAAGGATTTATAACTGTCTCACTGACAGCGAGCCCGAGCCCGCCGACAGCGAGATAGCGCGGTTCGAAGACCTCTTAGAAGCCTCGCCGACAACGAGGTAGTTCGTCGCCGACGGCGAGCTAGTTCAAATGGCGCAGATACATTGAACCTGGACACTTTTTGAAGGGATGCTTACACACCTCTTGGTCCTTTGCTCACCTCTATATATAGAAGCCAAAATTCAGCTTCTAAGTGTGTTATTTTGTGAAGTGTGTGTTATTTGTGAAGTGTGTGTCAATTTGTGTCTTAAGAGTCTTTTATTTATGTGTGAGCAGTCTTTAGTGAGTCTTTAGTGAGTCTTTAGTGAGTCTTTAGTGAGTTAGTGAGTCTTTAGTGAGTCTTACCGTACTCTGGAAGGAAGAGTCGAAAGGAGTCTGCGAGAGTCCGCTAGGGATAAATCGAGATAAGTATTTGTATTTATTGTTTTTAACTTTAAATGAAATCCATACTTAGTTTAGTTCCCATGCATTCTGAGTAGTTTATTAGTCTTTCTCCCTGTTTATGAAATTAAGTGACTAGATGAACTAAAAATAGAAGTACTTTTATAAATATTAATAAATTGTGATAATTTTTACTTAAAACTTAATTTACTTTCAAACTGGCCATTTGATTTGTTAAAATATGTTGAATATCAACTATAGTAAAAATTACATCGGATATTCGGGGAATTCAAAAGCCTTGGAAGGAAGGTGCAAATAAATAGGGAAATAATATCACTTGGGTGTAGAATTGAGCATTTTAGTGTGACGGACTAAAATATTCAATTCGGTCCTATTATTTGAGAGGCTGAAGTGTAGATGTTAGCCCTCGGGCGAGGGGAACGTGGGAGCTGCGAAGTGGCGGTCGGTATCCTCCCAGCCTAGTTGCAGATTCGATAATCAAACATAGGATTAGTCAATATTCTTTACACTGGACCAAAGGGTAAAGAATAGGAATGCTTCTATTTGTCATAATACCTTAAAATTATCTATTTAAATTCATCAATCACTTAAATTTCTAAACAAGGGGAAAGATACTTTTTCTGAATAGTTAAGACTTATTTAGCAATTAGTTTAATTTCCTGCACTTTCAATACGTATTAGTTTTTCTACTTAGTTAAGTTACCTAATTAAAATACTTAGTTTAATTTATTGCGCTTAAATTTAGAATTCCAAATTTTCGTATACTATTTTAAAATTATTATTATTATTTTAAAATTAGTTGTTTTTTAATTTTCTTTTTCCCTGTGGGATCGATAACCAGGACTCCACTAGAGTCCTGTATTACTTGATACGATACGTATACTTGCGTAGCATCCACAACATAAACAATTACAATTCTATACATATAAACTTAGCGGGGTCAAGTTTTTGGCGTCGTTGCAATTAAATTAAAAATATCATAAAAAAAATTGTGGGTCAAGTTTTTGGCGCCGTTGCCGGGGAAAGTAAGAAAAATTTACTAGATTAACGGACTATTTTAAAATAATCATAATAAATAAATTAATATCTATTCTAAAATTGTATGCGCAAATTTGGAAACGAAAATTTAATACCTTACGATTCCGAATTAGAGCGTACAATTAAAAGAATTAGAAAACAAAAGAAACAAATTATAAATTTAACACAAATGGCGAATATTCCTGAAATTCAAAATATGAACCAACAAAGACCATTAAGAGATTATGCCAACCCTACATCAGATGAAATTCATTTAACTATTCAAAACCCTGATGTAGCTGCTAATTCATTTGAACTTAAACCTGCAATTATCCAAATGGTACAAAACAATCAATTTAGTGGTTCACCTACTGATGATCCTAACTTACATCTTGCTAGTTTTCTAAAACTTTGTCCTACTTTTAAATATCAAGGAGTATCTGACGATGCTATAAGACTTAGACTTTTTCCTTTTTCATTAAGGGATAAGGCTAAAATGTGGTTAATTCGTTAGCACTCTGGATCTATTAAAACTTGGGGAGAATTATCACAAAAATTTCTATCCAAATATTTCCACCATCTAAAACTGTTAAGTTTAGGAATGATATAACTTCTTTTTGTCAATTAGATGGAGAATCAATATATGAAGCTTGGGAGAGATTTAAGGAACTTCTTAGGAAATGCCCACATCATGCGCTACCAGATTGGTCGATTATTCGAACCTTTTATAATGGATTAGTAGGATCTTTAAGATCAATCATCGATGCTGCTGCTGGAGGTTCATTAATGTCTAAACCATTTGATGAAGCTTATGCACTAATCGAAGAAATGGCAACAAATAATTTCCAATGGCTCGCATGATAGAGTAAATCCGAAAAAGATAGCCAGCATTCACGAAAACGATGCAATATCTATGTTAGCTTCTCAAATTATTGCTATATCTAAGAAATTAGATCATTTTGGAATGAACTACTCTCCTACTTTAGAAGAAAACTTATCTGGACAAATCATAGAATCTCAATCTAATTATGAAACTTTAAATGCTATTAATAATAGAACTAATAACCCTTATTCAAACTATTATAATCCTGGTTGGAAAACTCATCCAAATTTTAATTGGAATAACACATCTAATCAACAATGGATGAATCAACCTAATCAAGCAAATCCAAACTATAAACCTAATTACCCACCTGGATTTAATAACAATAATCCTCAATTCAAGGATAAGAAATTATCTATGGATGAATTAATTTTGAATATGGGCCATCAACTACAAAATCAAGGAAATCAACTACAAATTCAAGGAAATCAATTACAAATTCAAGGAACATCTATTAAAAATATCGAAAGATCAAGGAATACCTGGACATATTGCAAGATCGAAAGATCATGTAATTTAATCAACTTGGACATATTGCTACAACGCTAAATAATAGAATACCTGGAACTTTTCCTAGTAATGTGGAAATAAATCCTAAAGATCAAGGAAAAGAACAAATTAAAGCAATACAACTAAGGAGTGGAAAAGAATTAGAACCTAAAATTCAAAAAGAACTTGAAAGCCAAAAAGAGGAAGTGGAAATTGAAAAGGAAACACTTCAACAAGATTCAAACTTAGAACATCTTTTAATACCTATGAAAATTTCTATTGAAAAACCTCCACCCCCATTTCCTCAACGACTAGCTCAACATAAAAAAGATAAACAATTTGCTAAATTCCTTGAAATATTAAAGAAATTAACAATCAATATACATTTTGTCGAAGCTTTAGATCAGATGCTAAATTATGTAAAATTTATGAAAGATATTCTAAATAAGAAAAGAAAATTCACCGATAATGAAACGAGTCGCACTTAGTGAAGAGTGTAGTGCTATTATTCGAAGAAGCTTCCGAAAAATTGAAAGATCCTGGTAGTTTCACTATACCCTGCGCTATAGGAGAAAAATTTTATGGAAAAGCATTGTGTGACTTAGGAGCAAGCATCAATCTAATGCCTCTATCGATTTTTAAGAGATTAGGATCAGGAAAAATTACACCTACTTCAGTAACCCTTCAATTAGTCGATCGTTCGGTTACCTATCCTAAGGGAGTTATTGAAGATGTGTTAGTAAAAGTGGATAAATTTATCTTTCCGAGTAGATTTTATTGTTTTAGATATGGAGGAAGATAAAGAAATTCCTATCATTTTAGGAAGACCATTTTTAGCTACTGGAAAAGCTATGATTGATGTTCAAAAAGGAGAATTAACTATGAGAGTAAATGACCAAAAAGTTACATTTAATATTACAAAATCAATGAAATATCCTGCGCTAGAAAAAGATGATAAATGTTTTCGGATGGAAATACTTGAACATTTACAACAAGAACATTTTAAGGAATATTACGAAGATAAATTAGAAAAATAAAACAATGAATTAATTGAAGATAATAATGAAGAACTAGATTATATTTAGGAAAGATTTGAATTTTTGGATAATACTGAAAACACTGACAAGAATATAGTTCCATCAATTAATAAACCTCCCGAACTTGAGCTAAAAATATTACCCGATCATTTGAAATATGCTTATTTAGGTAATTCTTCAACTTTACCGATTATTATTTCATCCGCATTAAACGAATCTCAAGAACAAAAACTTTTAGAAACTTTAAAAAAATATAAGAAAACTTTTGGTTGGACTTTAGCAGATATTAAAGGAATTAGTCCTTCAATCCGTATGCATAGAATTATTTTAGATGATGAACATAAACCTAAAGCAGCATCCCCAAAGGAGATTAAACCCGATAATGAAAGAAGTAGTTAAGAAAAAAATTTCAAAATGGTTAGATAATGGTATCATATATCCTATTTCTGACAGTGCTTGGGTAAGCCCAATTCACTGTGTTCCTAAGAAAGGAGGAGTGACCGTCACTGCCAATGAAAATAATGATCTTATTCCTATAAGACAAGTTACTGGTTGGCGTATATGTATTGATTATAGGAAATTAAATACCGCCACCGGAAAGATCACTTCCCTTTACCATTTCTAGATCGGATGTTAGATAGATTAATTTGGACATAAGTATTTTTGTTTTCTAGATGGATACACCGGTTATCATCAGATACAAATTGCTCCTGAGGATCAAGAGAAAACTACATTTACTAGTCCTTATGGAACTTTCGATTTTCGAAGAATGCCTTTTCAATTATGTAATGCACCAGCAACATTCCAGAGATGTATGATGTCTATATTTAGTAAGTTAATTGACAATGGAATAGAAGTATTTATGGACGATTTCTCTGTATTTTTAACATCATTTGACACATGCTTAACTCATCTTGAAAAAGTATTAGAAGTATGTGAGAAAACAAATTTAGTTCTAAATTGGGAGAAATGTCAATTTATGGTTGCGGGCGGCATTTTATTAGGGCATAAAATTTCGAAAAAAGGCATGGAAGTGGACCCTACAAAAATTCAAGTTATAGCTAAATTACTACCTCCAACTACGGTAAAAGGGGTAAGAAGTTTTTTTGGACATGCTGGATTCTACAGACGCTATATAAAAGATTTTTCAAAAATTACTAAACCTCTATGCCAACTTCTCGAAAAAAATAAGAAATTTGAATTTACAATCGAATGCTCGAATGCTTTTGAACTCTTAAAAGAAAAATTAATTACAGCACCTATAATAGTTTCACCTAACTCAGGAGAAACCATTCGAGCTTATGTGTGATGCTAGTGATTATGCTTGTAGGAGCGATTCTTGGGCAAAGATATGAAAAGATTTTTAAAGTTATATACTATGTTAGTAAAACTCTAAATGACGCCGAAATAAATTATACGATTACTGAAAGAGAATTATTAGCGGTAGTATATGGTTTTAATAAATTTAGACCTTATCTGATTGGAACAAAATGTATCATGCATACTAATCATTCTGCTATCAAATATTTAATATAAAAGAAAGATTCCAAACCAAGATTAATTAGATGGATGCTATTAATGCAAGAATTCGATTTTGAGATCGTTAATAAGAAAGGAACTGATAATCAAATTGCGGATCATTTATCAAGATTAGAAAATCATGAATTATCTGATATTGAAAATGAAATTATAGACGATTTTCCCGATGAACAACTATATAATATCAATGAGTGGAAAATACCATGGTATGCTTGATATAGTAAACTATATAATTAGTAATATTTTACCACCTATGCTAACTTTGCAACAACAGAAAAAATTCATCCATGATACGAAAACATATTTTTTGGATGAACCATATTTATATAAGCAATGTAAGGATTTAATTATTAGAAGATGTGTACCTTATGAAGAAATCGAACCAATTATTCAAAAATGTCATGATTCTCATTTTGGAGAACATTTTGGGACTCGATAAAACTCGCTTATAAGATTCTACAATCTAGATTTTACTGGCCTACTCTATTTAGAGATGTATACAGATATATTAAAACTTGCGATAAATGTCAAAGAGTAGGAAATATATCTAGAAAAAAATGAAATGCCTCTGAATTTTATATTAGAAGTTGAAATTTTTGATGTTTGGGGATTAGATTTTATGGGACCTTTTATTCCTTCGTTTGGAAACTCATATATATTAGTAGCTATTGATTATGTTTCCAAATGGATTGAAGCACAAGCTTTACCTAGGTGTGATGCTAAGAGTGTTTCAAAATTTATGATGAAAAATATTTTTACTAGATTTGGAATGCCGAGAGTGATTATCACTGACGGAGGAACTCATTTTAGAAATAAATACATTCACAAACTAGTAGAAATATACGATATTACTCATAAGATATCCACTCGCTTATCATCCACGTACTAGCGGATTAGCTGAAGTATCTAATCGTGAGATTAAACGTATTTTAGAAAAATCCGTAAACCCAAATAGGTTAGATTGGTCTATTAGATTAGACAATCGCATTATAGGCTTATAGGATCGCTTATAAAACTCCGATTGGAATGACTCCTTACAGGCCTATAAATGGAAAAATATGTCACTTACCGATTGAATTAGAACATAGAGCATATTGGGCGATTAAAGAATTTAATTATAATATGAAGGAAGCTCAGTGAGAAAAGATTACTTGCAATTAAATGAATTGGAAGAATTAAGAAATGAATCATATGATAATGATCGGATTTATCAAGAAAAGATGAAATTATGGCATGATCGGAAGATTAATCGTAGAAATTTTGAACCAGGACAGGAAGTTTTGCTATATAATACTAGATTGAAATTATTTTCTGGAAAATTGAAGTCTCGATGGTTAGGACCTTTCACCATAACTCAAATATTTTCATACGGAACTATAGAAATCGAAGATCCAAAAACTGGACATAAATTTAAAGTTAATGGACATAGATTAAAACCATATTTTGAAGGTATAAGACCTAACTATAAAGAGGTTTTAATGCTTAGTCGACTTCGATTAATAATTGAAATTAGGTCGAGTCGACGACGTTAAACCAAGCGCTTTATGGGAGGCAACCCATATTAGTTATCTATTTTTATTATATCTTAATAGTTAGTCTATCTTATTGAAACTTTACTACTAAATTATTATTAAGAATCATCACATATTCGAACCATTATGATGAGAAAAGAAATTATTCGATTTAGAGCGAAATTGGACATTATTTTGGAATCTCGCCGACGGCGAGGTCGATACTCGCCGACAGTGAGGTTCGCGCCTAAATTAAATTCAGTTTATTTATCGAGCTTACTGACAGCGAGAAACGTCCCACCGACAGCGAGAACATGGGAGGCAGTTTTTATAACCGAGTCGCCGACGGCAAGAAACTTCACGCCGACAGTGATGAAGTTATAAAGATGAGTTATTTATAATTTGAATGCCGATTTGGACGGTTTCAACACCAATTCCTTAGTGAAAACCCATTCTTAAATCATTCTAGATCTGCCTTCTTCACTAGAATTTATTCCATTCACCATAATGGCCTCCAAATTCTTAGATTCCTCTAAATGCTGAGTATTTAACCGGAGGAAATTTGTGAGTGCGGAAGCGCGACGGATCTTCAACAAGGTTTTGGTAAAGAAAAGAGTTATCAAGGAACGGGGATTTGTCAATCGAGGATTAGAGAATTCCACTACGAAGATAGAAGAAACGATCGCACGAGCAATGACTCGGGAGGTATTTTGTTACACTATGTCTGCTGTTGTTATTCCAGTGGTGAAAGAGTTCTACTCTAACTTACATGCGATCAACAATGGGAATGTCTACGTCCGAGGAAGATGGGTGGCGTTTACTCCATCAAAAGTAAATGAATTATTCTCTATAAAAAACACCCCGGTATGTCACTATTCAAATTTTGTGCCTTCTCGATATAATATGAATGAGATATTTTGATATCTGACTGATGAACCGGAAGATTGGGAAATGCGTGAAGATGGGTATGTTAGTTTCTCCGCATCACTTTTGAATCCTCGTCTCAAAGCACTCGGCACTTTTTCATCTCATCTAAATTGTTACCGACTATGAGGGTAAACAAGGTTTCGAAGGAATGCGCTATATTGAATTATTGTATTCAAAATGGATTGCCTATTGATGTTGGATCAATAATTGTTAAGTTTGCATTGGGTTTAATTGTGCATGGGTCAGTTCACGGACTAGGACACCCATCTACTATTTTTTCATTATGCAGTCAGTACCATGTTTCTTATGAAGCTTGGGAAAAGGTTCTGTTACCTTGGAAGCCGCTTGATCCTACAGATATGTTCCCTACTTTGGACAATAATGAAGACATTACATTGATCTCTGATAGATTTTCACAGAATAATCCTATAGCAAGGCCTATTTCAGATAAAACGGAGTTACTTATGAAGAAAATTAAAGGAATGGAGAAAGAACTGCGGAATGTGAGAGATTCAATCAACAATATATCTGATTTATTTGATCACATCGATCGGAGGATGAAGGAACACTTTGATCATTCTCGGACACTCGAAGCTAGCTTTCTTCATTTACCGAGACATGAAGGGTTGGATCACCGAAGAATCTGCTTCGGAGTTTCCTTTCAGGCCTTTCTATAACTTATTTGTGCATCATCGTCATATCAGAAATATCAGAGAAGATGAAGATTATGACATTGAAGAGTAGTAGTAAAGATTTCCATTTTATGTTTGTATTTATGTTATTTGATTTGATTTAGATTTTATTATGTGTGGAGTGATGATTTGAATATCTCAAACTTAGTTGAGATATGCGTCATAGTTTTGTATCAGCATTTAGTGTGTCGTGGATTGGTTTGCGATCGTTGATTAGTAGTAAGGATTGGAGAATTGAAGTTTGATTATAGAGTTTAAAATTATGTTAGTTTGTATATCTCATGGATTTCATTATTAAAGTTAATTTGTTGTGTTGTGTGAATTTGTTTGTGTATAAGTAGCTAATCTTCAAATTAAATTAATAAATGATGTGATCGGAAATATAATATAAGGCAAATCAAGGACGAAAATGAGTGACGAATTTCAGAAATTTAAATTTTTGGAATCTCGCCGACGGCGAGCAAAATCCCGCCGACAGCGAGCTCGATCTCGCTGACAGCGAAGAATAGAGCAAAATTTCTCGCCGACAGCGGATTTTTCCCGAGAGTTTTTGGTTCCGAAAAATATTAGCTCGCCGACGGCGAGAAAAATCTTGCTGACAGCGAAGTTGCGAAAAACATATATTTTGACCGGTCAAAAACACTATTCATCACCCCCAACCTCTCAATTTCGAAACCTCTAGGGCTTGCTAGATCTTACTTGTGGAGACGATTTCAGGACTCAAAAACACCGGATTTCAATTTCTCTTGGTAAGAGCTTCACTCCTATGCAAACATTTTTTATTTTCACCATATATTTTCACCACATTACAAATTTTGGAAAAAATCAAAATGTGGAAGAAATATTCGGTGGAAATCCATGGAATTTGATTTAAATTGCTTATAAATATTGTAGAAAGCCTTCTTAGTATTATTTTTAAGTTTAGTGAAAATTTTCACGATTTTCACAGATCGATCGTATGGCTCCACGACAAAAACGTCGAGTAGAATTCGACGAAGACCGATTCATCAATGCACGAGCACAGGCTAAATATTTTGAAAACATACAAGGAAGAAAGTGCATTGCGGATCGGGTTTTCAAAAATCCGGGAGGAGAAGTAGAGCGGATTATTAAGGAACGAAGTTGGGAGAATTTTTGTTACGTTCAATATAGAGCAGCTGTAGAAGTGGTTAAAGAATTTTATGCCAATTTGACTGCCGCTGAAGATGCACCAGTAAAGGTACGAGGATTTTTTGTAGATTTCAATGCTGCAAGAATTAACTCATTCTATGAAGTCATGACTCGCACTTTAGCGAGAATGAAACTTTTGGAACGATGGAAGGACCACTGGAGGAAGTCATTAGCTTTCTCACTGATGGGACCGGAGTTTGGAAAATTAAGCAGCAGGAAAAAGTGAATTTTCCTCTTTCTAAATTAAATGCGATCTCCAAAGCTCGGCATTACTTTATTTGTTCTACTCGTTACCCACATATCACCACGGTGAGGTAACACGAGATAGAGCAATGCTCGAATTTCGTATTCGGAAAAACGAAGCATCAACATTGGGAGAATTATTTATCAAAACTTCCGGCCACTCCTCGAAATGAGAGTGGAGCCGGATTGAGGACACCTCGGATTAATTTTTGCACTCGCCAACTCTCCGGAGTTGAGGCTAGAGATGATGAAGAATGGGTGGAACCTATGAAACCACTCACAGCTGCCAATATTAAGAAGTATGAATCTCATGAAGGGTGGAGATCAGGAGTGAGAAGTTATTTCACTCAATCAAGTAGAGATATACCCTCTACTAGCCATGAACCTCCTTAGCCTACCACCCCTACCCTACAAGATCTGATGAATGAGCCGACCCCGCATGGAGGAGTTTTGAGCGGCTTGGAGAGACAATGGGGAGAAGATTTGATCATTTTGATCAATGGATCGATAATCCGGAGAGGAGACATGATTATGATAGTGAGTACCTACGAGACATTCGGAGTACGAGATAGCATATCATGAAGCTCGAACGTCGCTACAAGAGTGGAGATTTAGATGTCATCTTTCCAGAGTGCCCGAGGTATACTCGGCATCATCTTGCTCGGTCTTCTCGGCCTACGGATCGAGGAGGGGATGATAATATAGTTTGGGACTTTGATGTCGAAGATTAGGACTTTATTTGTTTTGTTTGTTTGATGTTAAGTTATTTTGGAAACTTTTATATGTTTGTAATATTCAGTACTTTATGTTGTGAGACATTGGATGTTTGTTAGATTATTTGCTTGAATTGTTATAGTAGTTTAGTTTTTGTTTTTATGTTAGTTAATTGCATTTGTTTTTATGTTAAATAGGATGTTAGTTTTCTTTAGTATGTTTTTATTTTATTTTGTATTATTTTAAGTTTTTAAAATTGTTAATCTGTTAGTTCAATGTTTTTAATATGTTAGTAATTCATATGTGTAGTGTAGAGTTAATTTTAATTGATGTATTTAATACTTATCTCAGATTTTATCCCCGCATTTTCTTTAAATTGTTATATATATATGGAGAATACTAATAGTACAGGTTCAATGAAAAATGAAAAAGCCTGCAAAAATTTCTAAGAAAAAAGAAATACTTAAACTTCAAAGGTATGATTTATTTACTTTCCCTTTTTCATTATTTAGAGTAGATATAAAAATTTAAGTTTGGCGGGGGGGGGGGGGGGGGGGGGCGGGTAAAATACAAATTTAGTTATTAACTTGTTCTCGATTTCTATTTTCAAATTATTAAAAAATGATTTTTATAGCAAATTTTTTGATTTAATTAATATGAATTATTTTATTTAATTATTATAAAAGGTTAAATGAAATATTTCTAGTGCTTTAATTAATTAAATAGAAAAAAATATTTGGTTAAAGGGAATAAGAATATAGTAAACTATTTTTAGTAAGGAAAACTATATTCTAAAATAAAAATTCTTAAGTATTCAAGTGAAAAAGAAAAGATTGAAAATCAATGAAGTAAAAACTAAGAAGTATATATAAGCTAAGAAATATTTCTAAGTTTCAAATTTAGGAAGATGAAAATGAAGTTCAAAATTATTAACAGGCTCTCCAGATACAGTAATCCTCATTAGAAAAAAAAAAGAAAAAAAAAGAAAAAAAAAGAAGAAAAAGAAAAAGAAAAAGAAAAAGAAAAAGAAAAATGATGAGAAGCTTGAGGAGATGCCTTATCAAAAATTGGCTTCATTTGAATTAACCTAAAGGGAAAAACTTAGATATTTCCAAACTTATGTTTATGGATTAGAATTTAACCTAATAGTGTTTACTTGAACTTCTTATCATATGAATATCTTAAGTAGTTATTCTTTTAAATATAGTCATTCCTGAAATGAATAGTAAGCTAGAAATCTTAGACCTGATAACTAAATAATTTATTTCTATAAGATTGATTAAATTACATGAATTATTTTTTATTTAACTTTATTATGATATTAATTAATCTAATTCATAGTTTATTTGAATTGAAAAATCTTATTATAAAACTCATTATTTTTATGTAGTACTAAAATTACTTGAGGACAAGTAATAAGTAAGTTTGGGGGATTTTGATCATCGAAAATTTTATTAAGAAATTCATACCTATTTTTGATGAAATTGCACTTTAAAGAAAGGTATTTTCTTTATTTTGTTGCAGGAATGGAGAATTTAGGTGATAAAAGCAAAAATCATAAAAAAGAGCGGATTTGGAGCAAAAAGGAAGAAATAAATACAATTTGTGCTGAGTCGCCGACGGCGAGATCGAGCCCGCCAACGGCGAGGATACGAGGAAGAAAATTCTGAAGGATTTATAACTGTCTCGCTGACAGCGAGCCCGAGCCCGCCGACAGCGAGATAGCGCGGTTCAAAGACCTTCTAGAAGCCTCGCCGACAGCGAGGTAGTTCGTCGCCGACGGCGAGCTAGTTCAAATGGCGCAGATACATTGAACCTGGACACTTTTTGAAGGGATGCTTACACACCTCTTGGTCCTTTGCTCACCTCTATATATAGAAGCCGAGATTCAGCTTCTAAGTGTGTTATTTTGTGAAGTGTGTGTTATTTGTGAAGTGTGTGTCAATTTGTGTCTTAAGAGTCTTTTATTTATGTGTGAGCAGTCTTTAGTGAGTCTTTAGTGAGTCTTTAGTGAGTCTTTAGTGAGTTAGTGAGTTTTTAGTGAGTCTTGTTGTACTGGAAGGAAGAGTCAAAGGAACTGCGAGGAGTCTGCTTGGGGATAAATCGAGATAAGTATTTGTATTTATTGTTTTTAACTTTAAATGAAATCCATACTTAGTTTAGTTCCCATGCATTCTGAGTAGTTTATTAGTCTTTCTCCCTGTTTATGAAATTAAGTGACTAGATGAACTAAAAATAGAAGTACTTTTATAAATATTAATAAATTGTGATAATTTTTACTTAAAACTTAATTTACTTTCAAATTGGCCATTTGATTTGTTAAAATATTTTGAAAATCAAAAATAGTAAAAATTACATCAGATATTCGGGGAATTCAAAAGCCTTGGAAGGAAGGTGCAAATAAATAGGGAAATAATATCACTGGGCGTAGAATTGAGCATTTTAGTGTGACAGACTAAAATATTCAATTCGGTCCTATTGTTCGAAAGCCGAAGTGTAGATGTTAGCCCTCGGGCGAGGGTACGTGGGAGCTACGAAGTGCGGTCGGTATCCTCCCGAGCTAGCCGCAGATTCGGTAATCAAACATAGGATTAGTCGATATTCTTTACACCCGGACCAAAGGGTAAAGAATAGGAATGCTCCTATTTGTCACAATACCTTAAAATTATCTATTTAAATTCATCAATCACTTAAATTTCTAAACAAGGGGAAAGATACTTTTTCTGAATAGTTAAGACTTATTTAGCAATTAGTTTAATTTCCTGCACTTTCAATACGTATTAGTTTTTCTACTTAGTTAAGTTACCTAATTAAAATAACACACACTTCACAAAATAACACACACTTCACAAAATAACACACTTAGAAGCTGAGTTTCGGCCTCTATATATAGAGGTGAGCAAAGGACCAAGAGGTGTGTAAGCATCCCTTTAAAAAGTGTTCAGGTTCAATGTATCTGCGCCATTTGAACTAGCTCGCCGTCGGCGACGAACTACCTCGCTGTCGGCGAGGCTTCTAGAAGGTCTTCGAACCGCGCTATCTCACTATCGGCGGGCTCGGGCTCACTGTCAGTGAGACAGTTATAAATCCTTCAGAATTTTCTTCCTCGTACCCTCGCCGTCGGCGGGCTCGATCTTGCCGTCGGCGACTCAGCACAAATTGCATTATTTTCTTCCTTTTTGCTCCAAATTCTCTCCTTTTTATGATTCTTGCTTTTATCACCTAAATTCTCCATTCTTGCAACAAAATAAAGAAAATACCTTTCTTTAAAGTGCAATTTCATCAAAAATAGGTATGAATTTCTTAATAAAATTTTCAGTGATCAAGGTACATCGAATATGGATGATTTTTGAAGGGTTGCTTAGGAAACTCTTGGAAACTCTTCAAGTACTTTAAAAGAAACAATTTGCGGCCAAAAATGGTGTCCACATGGGTGTTAAAAGTGTGTGTCCACTGTGTCCACCGAGTCCATAGTGAGTCAGTAGTGTGTTCATTGTGTCTATTAGTGTTGGTGGTGTCATTATAGTTTTAGATAAAGCGTTCAATTAGTGAAATTTGTGAGGGATTCTTTGTGAGACTGTAAGAGTGGAAGGGAATTGAGAGATTTCTTCCTCCTTGTCGTTTCGAAGGAAAATTCTGCGTGTTGTAAAGAAAGGAAGAGATTCAGAGGAATGTCAAGGAGTATACTTGGGGAGGAATTTAAGATAAGTTGTATTTACTTATTTTAGTTTGTAGAACTTTGCTTTTATATATGAAATCCAAGTTTTGTCCTATCTTCTCCATGAAATCTGAGTAGTTTCTCCGTCTTTCTCCTTGTTTTAACATTTTTGTGAAATGGTGATTTGAATTAGTGTGCCAAGAAAATGTTAATGAAGTTCTGATAATCTTTTTACTTAAATCTTAATTTACTTTCAACAAGGCCAATTGATTAGTTAAAATATGTTAAGTTTAACAACTAAAGTAAATATTACATCCAAGATTCAGGGAGGTCAAAGTCCTTGAAAGTAGGGTGAAAATAAATAGGGAAATGTTATTTATCAAGCGTAGAATTGGAGATTTTAGAGTGACAGACTAAAATCATCAATTCGGTCTTATTGTTTGGGTGCTGAAGTGTAGATGTTAGCCCTCAATTGAGGGGAACGTGGGAGCTCCAAAGTACGAGCCGGTATCCCCCCAGCCTAGCCACAGATTCATGTAACCAAGCATAGGATTAGTCAATGTTCTTTATGTCTGGATCAAAGGGTAAAGAATAAGTATGCTCTTATTTGGCACAACACAGTTTTAAACTAATTTTAATTATCCATCTACTTAAATTTCTTAACAAGAAGAAGGATGCTTGCTTATATATTTGAACTTCACTTTATTAGTAGAATTAGTTAATTGTTAGTAGAACTAGTTTATTAAAAATTTATCTTATTTACGATTGCATATTAGTGACAGATAGTCAATTTGATTTACAAAGTTGTGATTCTAAATTGGTTTCTATAATCGTAGTCTGTAGTCTCTAAACTATCCCTATGGGATCGATATCCAGGACTCCATTAGAGCCCTCTATTACTTGAGTGATACGAATAATTGCATTGAAAGATTATCTCTGTGATTATTAAATATCTTTATACACATCTATATCAAATACAAGAAATATTAAATTTATGCAAAGTGTGCGAAGTGGTCCAAGTTTTTTGCACCGTTGCTGGGGATTGGATAGAATAGATAGATAGTTATATAACCTAACTAGAGTAACGGATGATTTAGGACAATTTGAAAACCTTTTAAAAGAATTTGTAACTTATTATTATATTTAGTCAACTGTTTTTCTATGTACTGATTTTGATTGTCTGTGTAAATTTGGATCTGAAAATCTTATACCCTATGATTCGGAATTAGAACACACTGTTAAAAGAATTAGAAAATTGAGAGAAGAACCTAGAAATCCTAATAATCTTAAAACAATGGAAAACAACGTAAACAACCAAATAATAGAAAATGAACATCAATCTAGACCACTAAGAGATGACACTAACCCTATATTTGATGAAATTCACTAAACTATCCAAAATCCAAATGTAGCTTCTAATTCATTTGAGCATAAACCTGTAATTATACAAATGGTACAAAATAATCAATTTGGCGGAACTCCTAACGAAGATCCTAATTTACATCTTGTGAGTTTTTTAGAACTTTGTACTACTTTTAATTATGAGAGAGTCTGATGATGCTGTCAGACTTAAACTTTTTCCTTTTTCACTAAGAGACAACGCTAAGGCTTGGTTAAATTCGTTAGCACCTGGATCTATTAGAACTTGGGGGGAAATTTCACAAAAAATTCTTATAGAAGTATTTTCCACCATCTAAGACTACTAAGCTTAGAAACGAAATCACATCTTTCAGCCAGTATGACGGAGAATCGATATATAAATCTTGGGAAAGATTTAAAGAACCTCTTAGGAGATGTCCGCATCATGCTTTACCAGATTGGTTAATTATTCAAACTTTTTATAATGGATTAGTAGGATCTCTTGGATCCATCATTGATGTTGTTGCTGGTGGATCATTATTGGCTAAACCTTTTGATGAAGCTTATGCTTTAATCGAAGAAATGGCTACCAATAATTTTCAATGGCCTGCTAAAACGGTAAATCCTAATAGAGTATCCAGTATTCATGATTTAGATGCTTTAACTATGATAGTTTCTCAAATTGTTGCTCTTTCAAAGAAAATAGATCAATACGGAATAAATTGTTCTCAAACATCTCCAGTGTTAGAAGAAAATTCATTGGGACAAACTATAGATGCTTAATCTTCATATGATACTATAAATTTGATAAATAATAGAGAAAATAACCCTTATTCAAACTATTATAATCCAAGTTGGAAGAATCATCCAAACTTTAATTGGAATAACCAAGGTAATGCTAATCCTGTTAATCCTCAGTGGTGGAACAATCATGTAAATCCATTAGGAAATGTAAACAACTAGGGTAATTCCAATAATGGAACTTCTAATCCACCAGGTTTTTATAAAAATTCACAATTCAAGGAGAAGAAGTTATTTATGGAAGAATTAGTCCTGAATATGAGAAATCAATTAAAAAGTCAAGGAGCTGTTATTAAATACATAGAAAACCAATTGGGGCATATTGCTACTGCACTAAGCAATAGACTTGTTGGAACTTTACCTAGCAATGTTGAAGTAAATCCTGAAGATAAAGGAAAAGGACTGATAAAGGCTATTCAATTAAGTAGAGGAAAAGAGTTGGAAACAAGAGTTCAAAAAGAAACTGTAGTTGAAAAGGAAAAAGTGGAAACTGAAGGAGAAACTCAAAGTTTATATCCTGATTTTCCTCTGAAACCTATGAAAATTAGTGTTGAAAGACCACCACCACAATTTCGACAAAGACTAAAGCAACAAGATAAAGGAAAAAGATTTGCTAAATTCTTAGACATTTTAAAAATTTTTTTAATTAATATTCCTTTTGTTGAAGCTTTGGAACAAAAGCCTGATTATGTTAAATTTATGAAGGATATACTCAACAAAAAGGGGAAGTTACTAGATCATGAGACTGTTGCACTCAGTGAAGAGTGTAGTCCTATAATTCATAAAAAGCTTCCTGAAAAACATAAATATCCTGGTAGTTTTACTATCTCATGTGCTATTGGTGAAAAATTTTATGGACGAGCATTATATGATTCGGGAGCTAGCATAAATCTAATGCCTTTATCAATTTTTAAAAGGTTAGGAATAGGAGAGATTGCACAAACATCTATAACTCTACAGTTAGTTGATCGATCTATTACACATCCTAAAGGAGTTGTAGAAGATGTTCTTGTTAAGGTTGATAAATGTATCTTTCATGTAGATTTTATCATTTTAGATATGGAAGAAGACAAAGAAATACCTATGATTTTAGGAAGACCATTCTTAGCTACAGGAAGAGCCATGATAGATGTTCAAAAAGTAGAGTTGACTATGAAAGTAAATGATCAAGAAGTAACCTTTGACATCTCAAATTCAATGAAATATCCTACAATAGAAAAAGATGATGAATGTTTTAGAATGGATATATGCGATTATTTGAGAAAAGAATATTTCAAAGAAAATTTTGAAGAAAATAAAGATATGGAAAATGATAAATATGATGAAATTGAAAGCGAAGAAGTCGGTTATTCAGGAACAATTTGAAACGCTCAATTCAAAAGCACCAGAGAACAAAATATTAATTTCATCAATTGTAAAACCCCCTGAACTTGAATTAAAGACTCTTCTAAATCATTTAAAATATGCATTTCTAGGAGAATTCTCAACATTACCAGTAATTGTATCCTTAGACGTAAATGAAATTCAAGAACAAAAATTAATTGATACATTAAAAAAGTACAAAAGAGCTTTTGGATGGACTTTTGCTGATATAAAGTGAATTAGTCCTTTGATTTGTATGCACAAAATTTTATTGAACGATGAACATAAACCAAGAATTGATCTACAAAGGCGACTGAACCCTATTATGAAAGAAGTAGTTAAAAAAGAGATTTTAAAATGGTTAGAAGTAGTTAAAAAAGAGATTTTGGATAGTACTTGGGTAAGTCCAATTCATTGTGTTCCTAAGAAAGGAGGAGTGACTATTGAAGCAAATGAGAATAATGAATTAATACCTATCAGACAAGTTACTGGATGGAGTATTTGTATTGATTATAGAAAATTAAATGCTACCACCGGAAAAGATCACTTTCCTCTTTCTTTTCTAGACCAAATGTTTGGATAAACTTGCTGGACACAAGTACTACTGCTTTCTGGATGGATATATCAGTTACCATCAAATTCCTATTGCTCCTGAGGATCAAGAGAAAACAACATTTACTAGTCTTTATGGAAATTTTGCTTTTCGAAGATTGTCTTTCGGATTATATAATGCGCATGCAACATGCCAGAGATTTATGATATCTATATTTAGTAAGTTAATTGATAATGGAATAGAAGAATTTATGGATGATTTCTCTGTATTTAGAACATCATTTGATGCATGCTTAAATCAACTTGAAAAGTTTTGGAGTGGTGCGAAAGAACTAATTTAGTTCTAAATTGGGAGAAATGTCAATTTATGGTTGCAGGAGGAATTGTATTAGGGCATAAAATTTTGGAAAATGGCATGGAATTAGATCCCGCAAAAATCCAAGTTATAGCTAAATTACCACCTTCTACTACAGTGAGAGGGGTAAGAAGTTTTCTTGGACATGCTGGTTTTTATAGGTGTTATATTAAAGATTTTTCAAAAATTACCAAACCTCTATGCCTACTTTTAGAAAAGGACAAGAAATTTGAATTTACTGAAGATTGCTTAAATACCTTTGAGTTATTAAAGGAAAAACTAATCACAGCACCTGTAATAGTTTCACTTTATTGAGAGAAACTATTCGAGTTAATGTGTGATGCTAGTGATTATGCTATTAGAGTTATTCTTGGTCAAAGATATGATAAGATTTTTAATGTTATATACTATGCTAGTAGAATTCTTAATGATGTTCAAATTAACTATACCGTTACTGAAAAAGAGTTACTAGCTATTGTGTATGCTTTTGACAAATTCAGATCTTATTTAATTGGGACTAAATGTATTGTGCATACTGATCATTCTACTATTAAATATCTGATGCAAAAGAAGGATACTAAACCAAGATTAATTAGATGGATACTTTTGATGCAAGAATTCGATCTTGTGGTAATTGATAGAAAGAGAACTGACAATAAAATTGCTGATCATTTGTCGAGATTAGAATGTCATGAATCATCTGACACCGACAATGAAATAATAGACAGTTTCCCTGATGAACAACTTTATAAAATTAATGAGTGAAAAATACCTTGGTATGCTGATATAGTTAACTATATAGTAAGTGATATTTTGCCACCTGTGCTAACACTACATCAACAGAAAAAATTCATTCATGATGCAAAAGCATATTTTTGGGATGAACCATATTTATATAAGTAATGTAACGATCTTATTATTAGGAGATGTGTGCCTTATGAAAAAACTGAACTAATTATTCAAAAATGTCATGATTCTGAATTTGGAGGACATTTTGGGATTGACAAAACTGCGCACAAAATTTTACAAGCTGGATTTTATTGGCCTACTCTTTTTTGAGATGTTTATAGATATATCAAAACTTGTGATAAATGCTAACGAGTAGGTAATATATATAGAAGAAATGAAATACATCTGAATTTCATGTTAGAAATTGATATTTTTGATGTCGGGGAATTAGATTTCATAGTACCATTTATTCCTTCATTTGGAAACCTATATATTTTGATTGCAGTTGATTATGTATCAAAGTGGATTGAAGCACAAGCTTTACCTCATTGTGATGCTAAAAGTGTTTCAAGCTTCTTAATGAAAAACATTTTCACGAGATACGGAATGCCAAGAGTGATTATCACTGACGGAGGATCCCATTTGAGGAATAAATATATTCAAAGATTAGCAGAAAATTTTAATATTGTTCATAGATTCTCTACTACTTATCATCCTCAAACCAGTGGATTAGCTGAAGTTTCCAATCGTGAGATTAAACAAATTTTAGAAAAGACTGTAAATCCTAGTAGAGTAGATTGGTCTACGAGACTGGATATACTGCATTATGGGCATATAGGACTGCTTATTAAACTTATATTGGAATGACTCCTTACAGACTCATTTTTGGAAAGACTTGCCACTTACTAGTAGAATTGGAGCATAAAGCATATTAGGCGATTAAAGAATTCAATTATAATTTAAAAAATGCTGGTGAGAAGAGATTGTTACAATTCAATGAATTAGAAGAATTATGGAATGAATCTTATGATAACGATAGAATTTACAAGGAAAAGCTAAAGTTAAGACATGATCGGAAGATTAACCAGAAGAACTTTGAACCAGGACAAGAAGTTTTGCTTTACAATACAAGGTAGAAGTTATTTCCTGGGAAATTGAAGTCTCGTTGGTTAGGACCCTTTACCTTGACTAAAGTTTATACTTATGGAGCTGTTGAAATTGAAGATCCAAAGACTAGGAATAAATTTAAAATAAATGGACATATATTAAAACCTTATTATGAAGGTAAAAGACCAAACTATAAAGAGGTTTGAATGCTCAGTCCAACTGAATAACACCTGAATAGGTCGGGCTGATGACGTTAAACCAAGCGCTTTATGGGAGGCAACCCATAGTTATCTTTATTTGTTGTGTATTTTTTTGAATTTATCATTTGTTTGTGTTAGTATTGAATTCTACTACTTGTATTTATCCTTTGATCATCATGAATTTTAGATCCATAGAGAAAAGTTGGAACGTATTTGACCACAGCATTTTTGTGCAAAATTTTTCCTAGGGCGCTGACGATGCGCTTGACACTGCCGACGGTGGGTTCTTCCCGAGGGCCCTAACATTTAAATGCACAAAGCTCGCTGACAACTCCATCGAGGCCATCGACAGTGAGATCGGCAAGTGGACAGTTTTCTGATTTTGGAATGGCGGTTTTTGGCAGTTTTAGGTGAATTTATCCCCGATAAACTTCTACAGACGATTGCAAAACTCTGCATTTCTAAAAAATGAACGGAAACTACCTTGAATTCTTCTCTAATGGATTCTAATTCAATAGATCACCTTAGATTTTGAGTGTTCAACCAGAGAAAGTTTGTCAATGTCGAGGCACAATGACTTTTCAGTAAGGTGATGTCAAAGAGAAGGCTAATTAAAGAAACAGGTTTTGTGAATCGAGGAATAAACAATCCTTCAATAGCAATCGAAGAAATGATCATGTGACGACAATGGGAAGTATTTTTCTACACTACTGTCGTAGTAGTCATTTCTGTGGTGAAGGAGTTTTACGCTAATATGCATGGAATCAACCAAGGAAGCATCTATGTGCGAGGTAGGTGGATAACTTTTAAATTTGGATGAATTAATGAATTGTACATGCTTGAGAATGTTCCTGTCTTCCATTATTCCAATTTCGTGCTGACGAGAGATAAGATGAATTTAATTAACAATATCTCTGATTTCTTTGATCATATTGATTGGAGGATGAAAGAATATTTAGATCATAATGGACGTTTCGAAGCAAGTTTAATACACTTAATGAGAAAAATGGGATGAATTGAAGAAGATTCAACTGAAGAATTTCCATTTGTCGGCATATTTTTAGGTTTTAAATTTGATTTAAATATATATATATATATAATTTAGAAAGTAGCATTTGATTTTGAAAATAATTTTAAGTTTGAATGTTTTTAAGATATGAAATCAAGCTGATTTCACATCCCAAATAGTTCACATAAACGAGCGCCGCACCAAAACCGTGTATCTATCCCGAAGAATAGACACACTGCTTGATAATGGGGCTCGATTAGATAAACTAGAAAGGTTTGTGACATCCGTTTGGTCTGCAAACCAATTTTATAAGCCAACAAATTCCCCTGCTTAATATGAAAGCATTAAACGGGGTTTATATTACACGGGTTCTTTAAAATTCCCTATAAGGGCAAGCCCCTATAGTTAATTACATCTTAAGTGACGGGAATCACCTAAGAAAACTCTCGATAATAATCGATAATTCGCTCTCGGGAATTTCGAGGTTTAAGTTTTCGAGGGATCGAATTTTGGAATTTCAATAGGGAATGGATCAAATTTGGAAGATTTTATTTTGGGATTTCAAAGGAAGAAAGGTAGGAGAAATTACGGATTCGAAGCGAACTTCGGTAATTTCCCATCTATCCTATTGTTTGGCTTGAATTTAGGAAAGTCCTAATATTTATTTAATGTTTTGATCTTGCCAATTTTAATTAATTAGGACTTATATTTATATGATAGAATCATACAAATAGCCTCGAAGATATAAGGGTTTATGTCATATCGGATGACTACCTCGGAATCCTAAGACCGGTTAGGGCTTAATTTGCAATGCAAATGCCTAACAGAAGGTTGAGGATTTATGTTGCACTAGGCAAACTACCTCGAAGTCCTATGGTTTTGTTGTTTAATTCTAGGAAAGTTTTGCTGATGTAGATTCAAGTTTTGCTGACGACGATGGCCGTGCTGCCCACCATGCTCCAAGCTCCTTGTTGTTGCAGAGGTTTAGTTATAGAAGTCATAAATCAGGAGATGAGAAAAGTGTTTTGGTTTAGACAAGTCTTAATTTCCAAGTGTTTTTGTGTTTTAATTAAAAACAAATCTTAAAGTTGATTATAACGACACCGGTTAAGATCCCACGGTTCCATCCTTTCGGCATTGTTATTTTTATCGGATTCACTTAGTCCAAATGAATTTGCTAAACTCAAGTGAATGAGTTCCGCACTTTCATTTAGACCGTGGGAAATCCCGTTAGCAACACGTAGGTTACATCATCCGAGGTATTCCCGATCATCCAACAGGACGTTTTAATTTAGTTGTAATTGTAGTTTTGTGTTCTGTTTGTGATTAAATTTTGAGTTGTTTTATATTTTGAAATGTTGTGGCGGTGAATTTTATCTTGCAATGACTTTTAACTTAGTTTTGGTTTCAGTTTTAGGGACTATCCTAAAGGTGTGGGTTTTCATGCAACAGTTGTTTATGATGCAAGAAAAGTAATTGCGATGCGATTAAAGAAATTGCAATAATGTAAATTGCAATAAAATAAAAGCGTACCTCGAGGGTCTTCCCGTCATCCCAAGCTGCACTTAAAACACAATTAGAATATTTAAGCAAGTTCCTAGGTAAAGCTAAGGGAAGGGTTATGGTTTTCTACCAAGTTCCTAATCCTATAGCTTAGTCATTTTCTATGACGTCTAGGTTCTTGTGTTTTGGTTTGAGGACGATTTTCTTCATCGAAAGAATAATTAAGTTCAATTATTCTTATAAGTATCCTATCATATTGAGGAAGTGCTTAAGAAGAATCTTAAACATCTTTTCAATACTGATAGGATTGTTTTAAGTCCAAATGAATTTAATCATACAAATGAATTAATCGTCAGGGAATTCAAGTTTTGTTGTTATCCTGCTCAGTGAACTTGGACATTTGAATATCCTATAAGTGAAGTAACATTTCATTTAATGTTCTGTTTAGGAGTTATGACAACAAAGGTTTTCGAGGGCAAATTGGTGTTCCAATGGTTTGTGATTTAATTTAATTTCAGTTAATGGGTTTAAATTTGGAATAGTGTTCAAGTTGCTTTATATTTAATTTCTTTATGTCTTAGGTGATGTTATTTAATTCAATCTAATTTTAATTTAATTTAATTTAATTTTAATTTAATTAAATTAAATTAAATTTAGTTTGATTTGATATAAATTAATTTAATTTAATTTAACTTGATTTAATTTAATTTAATTTAATTTCCTTCAATTTAATTTAATTTGATTTAATTTTAATTTAATTTAATTTAATTTAATTTAATTTAATTTAATTTAATTTAATTTAATTTAACATTTTTTAATTTAATTTAGTTTAATTTAATTTAATTTAATTTATTTATTTAATTTAATTTAATTTAATTTATTTACTTAATTTAATTTAATTTAATCTTTAATTTAATTTTATTTTTAATTTTAATATAATTGAAAATTTAAAAAGAGTTTAATAATTTAACTTATTATTATTTTTTTAATTTAATTTAATGATTAAGTCCTTTAACATTTTAAAACTTAAATTTGAATTATCATTTTTAATTAGGAATTAAATATTAATGAGATGATTAATTTAGAGATTTTTAAATTAAAGAATAAATCTCTCCCTAATAATATCCCTATTTTAATAATTCCAATTTTATTATTCTTCCAAATTTAATCAATTATTTAATTAAGGTTTATTTTAATTTTCTTCAAATTGTTTAATAGGTTTCTACCCTTTAATTATTTAAATTTCAATCATCCAAATCAGATTAAGATCAAATATTTTACTTGTTAATTTTATTAAACCTAAAGTTTTAATTAAGGGTTAAAATTTTAATTACCATTTTGCCCTTCAAGCTTAATAATTCCATAACTCACTAAATTGAGCTTAAATGAACTTGAAATTTTTATGTGACTTCACTCATATGTCAATAAAGGCATGAGAGGAGAAAATGTGATTTTTCTGTATTTAATTTATTTATGTAATTATTTTTGGTAGAAAATAGAGATTTCCAAGGAAAATTTAATAACATGACCAAAGGAAAGTTTCTGTCCTTAAGAAAATTTTGGGACATTCCTAATGACCAGAGGACCACTTGGACCAATTTTGGTGATTTTTTAAATTATATTATTTTTATTATAATTATTTTAAGTTTTGGAGTATTAATTAATTTAAAAATAAAATAAAGGTTGAAAAATGAAATTTATATTTTTCAAAAATCTCTCTGATATCAAGGAAATCAGAGAATCAATTTTTGCAATTTTCTAATTTTTCTATGATTTATTATAATTATTTTAGTGAAAATGCCAAAAAATGTATTTTTTACCTTAGGGCTTTAAAATTTAATATCTCATTAAATAGACCTAAGAAAAATATGGGGTTTGTTCCTAAGTGATTACAACAACAACAACAACAAAGCCTTAATCCCACTAAGTGGGGTCGGCTACATGAATCCTTTTTCTCCATTGTGTCCGATTTAGTGTCAAATTTTCGTTCAATTCTAATAAATTAAGATCATTTTTTATGCAATAAGCCCAAGTTTTCGTAGGTCTGCCTCTTGCCTTTCTTAACATAAGTTGTATTTAAAATATCTACTCTCCTAATCGGATCATCGGGTGGTCGACGTTTAATGTGACCAAACCATCTAAGGCGACTCTCTCTAATTTTATCCGTCACTTGGTGCAACTCCAACCCTTTTACGGATATATTCATTTCGCATTTTGTCTCTAAGAGTAAAGCCACTCATCCACCTAATCATTCTCATCTCGGCAACACTTAACTTAACATTATGCTTCTCTTTTAAAGGCCGACATTCAGCACCATAGAGCATTGAAGGTCTCACCACCATCTTGTAAAATTTTCCTTTCGATCTAAGCGGTACTTTTCTATCACACAATAGGCCGGACGCATTCCTCCACTTCGACCAACCAACTCTGAATTCTACTATTCACATCCCCATCTATATCACCATCGCTTTGAACAATGGACCCAAGATATCTAAATCGTTCACACCTTTTAATAATTTGATCACCCGAAGTTACACTTTCGTCACTAGACCTACTTATTACTAAAATTACATTCCATGTATTCGAGTTTTAGTTCTACTCGAACGAAGACCTTTAGACTCCGATGTAGACCTCCATAATTCAAGTTTTTCTGGACTTTTTCTCTTGTCTTATCCACAAGGAGGATATCATCGGCAAAAAGCATACACCGAGGTACATCCTCTTGTAAATGCCCAGTAAGACCATCCATAAATAAAGCAAAAGATATGGGCTTAAAGCCGATCCTTGATGTAAACCAACGAAATAGTAAAATACTTGGTCGATCCTCCTTCGGTTCGAACACATGTAACGGCTCTAGCATACATATCTTTAATGACTTGAATATAAGTTATATCGACACCTTTCTTCTCGAGGACTCTCCAAAGAACATCTCTAGGAACCTTATCGTAAGCTTTTTCTAAATCGATAAAAATAAAATGTAGATCCTCCTTATTATCTCTATACTTCTCCATCAAACCTCTCGATAAATGTATAGCTTCCATGGTAGACACTGCCGGCATAAATCCAAATTGATTATGAGAAATCTTCGTAATACGTCTTAACCTATGTTCAATTACCCTCTCCCATAATTTTAAAGTATGACACATCAATTTAATTCCTCTATAATTTGCACACTCTTGTGCATCTCCTTTATTCTTAAAAATGGGGACCAAAATGCTCTTTCTCCACTCCTCGGGCATCCTTTTAGTTTTTAAAATAATATTAAAAAGTTTAGTAAGCCGGAAACCCCCAAATCACCTAAACATTTCCACACTTGATTGGGATATCATCGGGTCCTACGAGACTTGCCCCCTTAGTTTTCTTTAAAGCCTCATCAACTTCTTTTTTACTAATGCGACGGTAAAAATGAAAAGTTTTATTATTATTAACGATATTAAGATCACTAAGGTCGATCGTACTTTCGGCATCATCATTAAAAAGTTTATCGAAATAACTCACCTATCTATGTTGAATATCTTTTTCTAAGAAAAGCACTTTTTGATTTTCATCTTTAATACACTTTACTTGAGTTAAATCTTTACTTTTCTTTTCTCTTTGTTTAGCTAGTTTATACATATATTTTTCACCTTCCTTAGTATCTAACATGTTATAAAGATCACTAAAAGCAAAATTTTTAGCGTCATCGATTATTCTTTTACACTCACTGCGGGCCGTTTTATATTTTTCCCGGTTCTCTACGCTTTTACATTTAAACCAATTTTTATAACATAACTTCTTATATTTTATCTTTTCTTGCACATTATTATTCCACCACCAACTATTTTTATTTATAGAAACTTTTTCTTTTGATTCTCCAAGTACATCTTTAGTTTACTTGTTTAATAGTATTAGTTAATTTTTCCCACATAACATTCACGTCTTCATGAACATCCCAAATATTTAAATCTTGAATTTTACTCATAAAAATAATTTTATTTGTGTCTTTTAGGTGCCCCCATCTTATTCTACGATGTTGATTCCTAGTATTCTTTATTTTACAACTCTTCATCTTAAAATCTAGAACTAATAATCGATGTTGGGTACTTAATTGCTCACTTGGAATAACCTTACAATCCTTACAATCTCGACGATCTCTTCTTCTCGTAAGAAAATAATCAATTTGTGTTTTATTAGATCCATTCTTATAAGTAATAAGATGTTCATCTCTTTTCTTGAATAAAGTATTAGTAATAATCGAATCATACGCTAAAGCGAAATCTAAAATGGTTCTACCTTCTTCATTAATCGCTCCATAGCAGTAGCCACCATGAATAATTCGAAATCTTCTACCACTCTACCGACATGTCCATTTAAATCTCCTCCGATAAAAATTTTTTCTTCGAGGGTATCAAGTGTATTAAGTCTTCTAAATCATTCAGAATTTATCTTTAGAGCTCATATCTAAACCGACTTGAGGAGCATAAGCACTTATAATATTAAAAATCTTAGTATCAATAATAATCTTAAGTGCTTATAATTCTATCTCCAACTCTATTAATTTTGACAACATTATCTTTCGAACTCTTATCTATAATTACACCTACACCATTTCTAATACGACTCTTACCGAATACCATAGTTTAAAACCTAAGTTATCGATCTCCTTAGCTTTTTCTCCAACCCATTTAGTTTCTTGAATACATAGGATATTTATCTTTCTATGGATCATAATATCAACCAATTCCATTAGTTTACCATTGAGAGTACCTATATTCCGGGATCTATCCTAATCTTAGTATGATGGACTAACTTCTTTACCGCATCCGTCAGTAATGTGGGAACCCTTGCTTACTTGACACTACACCCGGGCGCGGTGTAGCGGCCCTTGCACACTTTCCCTTGTATTCGAGGCCATACGGCGCGTCGCTTCCGGGGACGCCACCAGCACTTACATGATGATCGAAAGGATTCATGTCATGATTTTTTTTCGACAAGTTTTACGCTGGCTGTCGACTACCTAACGCAACCCTCCACTTTTCACATCCGGGCTTGGGACCGGCAACGGCAGTGTTAAAATGTGACATTTTGGTGAATTTTATTATTTTTATGATTTTTATTATTTTTTAATTATTAAAATATTAAAATAATACAAAAAATCAACTTTTTTAGAAAATTGAAATTTTAATTTTCTTAGATTCCCCAGATATCAGAGAGGCTCCAAAACCAATTTGGTGAATTTTTGAAAGGTATTTTGAAAGTTATGAATTTTTGAAATTTAAGTTGATTAAATGACTTGATCAACCCATTTAGTAGGGCTAACCAAGTCGATTGACTTCGAATTTTTATGGTGGGTTCCTACGATCCTAAAGGTCGGTGGAGAATTGACTTGAAGTTAATTTGATGTATGGTTAGCTCTAATTAATTAGGGATCTATTTTGGGTGTTTAAGCCGATTAGGGTTATTTTAAATGAGTTAACTCAAAACCTATTTTCCTAGGGTCCTGCGGTCGTCAAGAGACATCACCAAATTTTCCTAGAATTTATTTCATAACATGCTTAATTATTGGAATTAAAATACTCGAAACAATAACATGAATTTGAAAAAATCAATAACTTCTCGTAGGGATGGCACTTTGACTTTGGAAAATTCGGGGAATGTTCCCAAGTTCGGAGGCTTCGAAAGCCGCTGTGGTCTCATGCCATGGTGAATTTCCTATATGCATGGAGAATTAAAATAATGCGAGAGGGTAAATAAATTATTAAAAATAAAATACTTGATGAAATTAATAATTTCTTTTCCACATTATTCTCCTACATTCAGCTGAGCGAGAGGGTATTTTTATTTTATTTTTCTTATTTTCCTACACAAAGTTATGGATTTTTTGAAGTTTAGGGAATTAAATAAATCGAGAAAATCCCTAATTTTCTATTTATCCGAGTCGGCGCCGCGTCGGCCTTAACATCTCCGAAGTGCCGCGTGGCGCGCTCCCATTCGACGCCGCCGCTTGAGTCGAGCGGCCGGGTCCCGCCTTCGCGTATCATCCGTTGATCCGACCTAATCCGAGCCGTCCGTCCGTGCGTGTATTAAATGAACGGCATCCGTTCATCGTCCCGAAGCATCCTCGCACGAGAGCCGTCCACACTAAAACCCTAAGAACTCACTCAATACTTAACGGGTTTTCATGTTCTTGTGCTCTATGGATTCGTCTTGAAGAGACGAGCACATCTATACGGTGATCATGCATTGAAATTAAAGCATTTGAAATGGAGAATCTCCAGAAGCTCGGGATGAAGAATTAGCTCGTACCTTTGCTCGGAGAAGTGTGGCTTCGATACGAGGGTTGTGTCACCTTCGATTGGATCCCGATAAGCTCCGAATGAAGTCTCTCGGTGCGGTGAATTGCACTAGGTAGGATTTCGACCACGGCCGATCACAAAGCTTGGAGAGCTGGAGCAAGCTGGGTGGCACAGAGAGGGGGCTTTTGCTTTGGTGGACTTCTTCCCTCGGTACGAGTGAAGGTGTAGGACCAATCAATTTGACGATTGATCCATTGTGGAGAAGTGTCCTGGTTTTGGGTGGAATTTTGGGTGAGAAATTGGGTTTTGTTGGTGGGGATTAGGGCAAATTGGCACTAGGGATCAAGCTCTCTCTAAGTATGGAGAGTGATGCGGAGCAATTTTGGCGAGTTTCGGTAAGGTGCGGTTCGGCACCTCCCATGGCCGAGAGGGGGTGGTGTTTAAATAGGAGAGGGTGGAGGGCCTCCCGGGGAGAGTTAGGGCTTGGGATCGGTTGCTCTTTGCGAGAAGAACAGACTAGAACGGCCACTGGGGATGGGGCGGCTCGGCGAGTGAGAATTCCGAGTTTAGGCTCACATGTGAGCTCTCGGCACGGTGGTTTCCGGCGAGCTGTGGTGGCTGGCCGGCCGAGGTCGAGTCACTCGTTGTCACCGGGGAGGTCGGAGTGGAGCTTAGTGCAGTCAATTGGCCAATGTCATGTGTAAAGAGCTTGGATTGAAATGGAATGGGGGGAAGGCTATTTTGGGTTAAAATGAGTCAACCCTTGATTTTAGGCTAGGTTCACCACCCAAGGCCTGGTTTTGGGCTGAAAAGGATCACTTGGGTCAGCAAAGAGAAAATGGTGTGGTCTCCATCCATGATGAGGTGGCTAAGCATGGTTTAGTGTGTGACATGCTTAAGGTAAAAAAGGGTTTAAGAAGGATTAGGAAAGGGGGCCCTCCTTTTGCCATTAATGGCTTAATCACATGTCAAACCTTCCATGGCTCCATGTGGCTTGTCCATGGCTTGCATGGCTCACCTTTGGCTTGGGGAAAGTTGAGTCAATTTCATGGAAATGGATTTAAGAAAAATTTTGGTATTTAGGGGTGATTTGGCATGAGGCTTGATTTGGAATTATTTGATGATGGGATTAGAACTTAGGGAATGGCTTTGATTAAGTGGATGGCAAATGGAAATGTCATGTGGGCTTTAGGGTAGATTTTGGGCTCTTTGAAATGGTTTTAGATGGGCTTTTAAAATGGTTTAGGGAAGTGGGCTTTTGGATTTTAAAATGGATTTTAGGATGGAATTTTGGCAAAGGCTTGGAGCGAATAATTGTTGGGTTTAGCTCATAGATGTGTCATGAGTGACTTGGAGCAAATTGGGAGTGATTTAGGTTTGAATTGGGTTGAATTTGGGCTCCTTTGGTGAATGGGCCAACATAAGTCAAATTTTTTGAGAAATTTGGGGTGATTTCAAGGGTTTTGGGTAGGCCAGGCGGGTGTAGGGTCCCGGGGGTCAAAAATTGAAAATTTGGGAAATTGAAGATTGGGTGAATGTAAGTGGAATGAAATCATCTTGGTTGAGCCATGAAGCCATATCAAGCCCACATAAGCCATGAAGGGACTCATTTGAGGCATCCACTATGTTGTTCCTAACCCTCTTAGCCAAGGGCTTAGGGGTTAAGGACCATCCATGTGAATCACCTTCATGAGTCAGGAGGTCGAGTTAGGTATGGGTGTGGTTTTAGGAGGTGTGTGAAAGTGTAGTGTATAAATGTAGTGTGTGTGTAAGTCGGCCCTTCACCGGACCAGGCCACCGTGGCGGTCTTAAGGCCAAAGAGTCTATAGGAACTCATCCTTTAAACTTCCACATTTGATTTCGACCCTACAGGTGATTAGGGGTCTACGATCGAGTTTGTGGAGTTTGCGGGGAGTTAAGAAGTGGTTTGAATTTCTAAGTGGTGGGTCCCAATTCTAGTCCTCTAGGATAGTCAAAGGAAAAGCCTAAGGCTAGATCCTAAGTACTAAAAAGAAGAAGAGAAGACCTCATCAAAAATGAGGTCAACACCATTCTGACCATTATATAACCTGTTAGTCTATGTTCAAGCGATGAGTGATGATGCACCAAAAGTATATATGCTTTTTGCTATATGATTTTACTCATTTTTGGTGATCTTATACTTTAAAAGAAAGGTATTTTGTATGTTTTTTTAGTTTTATGTACAAAAATGGTGATTGGAGAAAAAAGAACCAAAAACGGTGCAATTTGGAGCAAAACAGGAGCAAGAAAGCAAATTTTGGCTTGACACCTTTCGATAAGTCTTTCTATGCTTAATCTCTTTTACACTTCTTGCATATTTTTGAATGAGATTACACTTTAAAGAAATATTTTTGTATGCCTATTTTGTGGGGCTATCTGTTAGGAACGCAACGTAACTGAAACGGGGCGAATCAGAGCTGAAACGGAGCTAAACAGAGCAAAATGGTAGAGCTGCGCAGGATGGGTGCTGGGGCGCCCAAACTGGCACCGGCGGTGCTAGAAGCCTGAAAGAACAAAAAATAGGGCGCTAGCATTATCCTGCTCAGCGCTGGGGCGGCCAAGACGGCCTGGATGTGATATTGGGCTGTTTTTGGCCAAATACATCGAATCTGGACGCTTTTTAGAGGGTTTCTTCATGCACCTTTTACGAAATTCATCCCTACACTTTTTAAAATCAAATTTGAAGCCAAAAAAGAGAGTGAGAAGAGAGGAGAAGATAAGGAAAACGTGGAGAATGTTGAGAGATCTTAGAATAGGAGTAGAAATGTAGATTTCTACCTTTTTGGAGAGATTGGTGAAGGGATTTTGAGAGAAATGTAAGGGAATGTTCTAGCATTGCATGGATCTGCGGGAGACTTTGTGGGAGAGATTTTCATCTTTCTTTCAAGAGGAAAAAGCTAAGTATTGTGTTATTCATTATCTTATAATTTTGTAAACACTTATTTTGTGGATTTGCTTTGAAATGTAGTTTTTCGTTGTGTTTTCTTCGTGCTTTGTGATGTCTTTCTCTTACTCTTTCTACTTGTTTGGAAATAGAAACATAAGAAGTTTATGCCATTGTTTTCACTCTACTTTTCTTTTGCAATGAGTAGGAATCATGTAAGGATATTGGGATGATTTCTAAAAAATGTTTTAACTATAAATATGATGGTTTTTACTTGCACTTCATTTATATTATAATAAGGGCCCGTTGCATTGTTAAAATTTGTTGTAATTGTATTGTCTCGAAAGGGCGGTGTAATTCTTAACAATGTGGAACCACATTCAATGTCTGTGAATGAATTGCGTAGTTCATGGGGATTGAGTGCAAATAAATAGGGAAATATGGTTTCATGGGCGTCGAATTGGATGTTTTAGGGTGACTGGCTGAGATCCCCAATTTGGTCCTAAGATTGGTAACTAAAGTCGAAGATTAGCCTTCAGGTGAAGGGTGAGTGGGAGCTCCATAGTGACAGCCGGTATCCTCCTAGTGACTAAAATTAGGATATGTCAATGTTCTTTATAGCACTCTCTCCCATTTGACACATACAATATTTAATGCATCTCATTCCTAAACTTTATTCAATTCATTACATAAGAATAGTAGATTTCATTATCTCAAAATTCACCAAACCAATTTATCCAAAAAGGGTTATATTTGAAGTAGTATTTCCATTTAGGAGTAGTTGTTAGAAAAATCACTTATATCACCCTTCCAAACTAAGGTACGTTAGTAGTATACTAGAATTTGACTAAGAACCTCTTATCTCGCTTCCCTGTGGGATCGATAAACGAGACTCTGTTAGAGCCCTATATTACTTGATATGATACGTATACTTGCGTTTGAAATTTTGACTTTACAAAATCATTATAATATATAAATCCGAGGTCATAAATTCTTACATTTAAAAAAGTCGCATCTAGTTTTGGTAGGTGATATCAGAGGAGAAACCAGCATTGATTCAGAAGAGTAATAGAATTGCTTTACTTTATATGTTTCTTTATGTTGAACTTGATTTGAACTATGTTTGTTGGTTTTATTTCGATTGTTTACTTTTTAGTCTCAGTATAGTTGAGATTATGTTTGGAAAGTTTGTTTTCAGCTTTTAGAGTGTTGTAGCTTGGATTGCGACGCTGATTTTAGGAATTTAGGTTGAGAAAATACCTGGCTTGTGTGTTATATAATGTGTATTGTAACACTTGGATTTAATATATAATTGTGAAGTTTTGTTGTGTGAATGTTTATTTGTGTTAATACATCACTTAATCACTTAAAATATTATGTTTAAAATTATCGAACGGATAACGACGAGGCTTAAAATTGATCGAAATCAAAAAAATAAGAAAAATGATCAAAATTTAAGAATCTCGCCGACGGCGCTTGAGACTGCCGATGGCGTGTTTTTTCTGAGACTACTGAAATTAAATTCAATAGAGCCCGCTGACAGCTCGAGCGACCCCGCTGACGGCGAGATCCCAAAAATTACCTTTTAACCGTGATTTTGACCAGTCAATCGCCACTATTCATCGTCTTCTTCCCTTATTTACCAAAAATTTTAACCTAGGGCTTGAGAGATCTTGAATTTGGAGTGATTTCAACTCATTTTGACAACAGATTTCATCTTCCCTTGGTAAGAGCTACCCTCCTATGAAAAATTTTTTGATTTTCACCATGAATTTCTTCCACATTGAGGAATTTCATAAAAATTGAAAATATGAAGAAAATACTTGGAAGAAATTCATGGAACTTAATTTAGATTACTTAAAGTTACCTTTGGAAGCCATTTTATCATTATTTTAGAGTTTAGTTTAGATTTTTTGTAAATTTGATAGATCAAAAAATGGATCCCCGATAAAAGAGGCAACTTGAATTTGACGAGGCTCAATTTATAAATGCTAAAGCCCAATCAAGATACACTTCAATCTTCCAAGGAAAGAAGTGTATTTAAGATCAAGTTTTTGATAATCATGGAGGAGAGGTGGAACGAGTTATTAGAGAAAGGAAGTGGAGAAACTTTTGTTACTCTACTAACAAGGCTGCTGTAGAAGTTGTAAAAGAGTTTTATGCCAATCTGGCTCAACTTGAGGACGAGCCTGTAAAAGTAAGAGGATTTTCTATTGATTTTAATGCTGCCCGCATTAAATCTTTTTAATAGCTTCACGATTTTTACTCTAGCGAGTATGAAACATTTGGAACAATGGAAGGTCCGTTGAACGATGTCATTGACTTTGTCACTGATGGGAAAGGGACTTGGAAAATTAAGCATCGTGAACGGATTAACTTTCCTTTTTCCATGATGAATGCCACAACTAAGGCATGACATTATTTCATTTGTTCTACTCTACTACCTACCTATCACCACAGTGAAGTATCAAGAGATAGAGCTATTCTGAATTTCTGTATTCAGAACAATAAAAGTATAAATGTGGGGAGTATAATTTATAAGAATATTTTGGCCACGACAAAGAGTGAATCAAGTGGATATTTAGGACATACTGCCTTCATTTATGCACTTTACCAATTATCTAGAGTGGAAATTAGAGATGATGAAGAATGGGTATATCCTATGAAACCCATTAGTAAAACTAATTTGAAGACATATGAATCCGTTAAAGAATGGAGACCTGGGAGTAGGAGTAAAGCACCTTCTACCAGTAGAGATATCCCCTCTACTAGTTATGACCCTCTTGCCTCTAGCTCTCCTACTCTTTATTATTTGAAAAATGAGATGACCCTACAACGGAAAAGTTTAAAAAGTTAGGTGAAATACTTGAGAGAATAGATCAAAGGATTGAAGGATTAGAGCGGAGACATGATCATGATAGTGAATATCTTCTGCGGCTTTCTGAATTCAAGATTGCTTATTATAGATGCTCAGGCTAGATACTATAAAGGTGAGCCTGAAGTTGCTTTTCCAGAATGCCCTCGTTATACTCGCAATCAACCCAATCCACTGGCTAACCAGGGACATAAAGACATAGTATGGGATTTTGATGCCTGATCTTTAAATTTGATTGTGATGTGATGTATGCGTGTTTTGATGTAATATTTTCATTCTGTTATTTGTATTTTGTGTACTGTTTTGTTTTTTGAGATATGAATTTTGTTTGTAGTTTGTATTTTATTTCTGGATAAATTTTGATGCATAAATGTAATTATAATTGTGGACTCTAAGTTAAAATAGTAGATTGTTTGTTATTGTTCTATGAAATGCAAATGTTATTTTGTATTGTCCTGTGTAGTATAGTCAATTGTTGTTGTTAAATGTTTTATTTTATGCACTTATTTCAAATTTCATTACCCCAGCAAATTCTCTAAACTGTTATATGTGTAGAAAAGTTCCTAATATTACAGGTTAGTTGAAGTTAAAATTTTTGAGAAGAACTTGCAAAAATTTCGAAGAAAAGAAAATACCTAAAGTGCAAAGGTATGATTTATATTTAGAATTTTTCTTTCCCCCCAAAGTATTTCTATTATTAAAAACTTTATGTTTGGGGGGGGGATATTAACTATTATATTTTCTCAATTAAAATATTTTCAAAATTTATAAGATGATTTTTGTGATAAAATTTAATTAGTTAACTATATTTAGATTTTATTTAAATATTGTAGAAGATTCAAAGAAATATTTTTGGTAATAAAAATTAATTTTATAGGTTAAGATATTTAGTATAAGAGGATAACAATATAGTTAATTATTTAAAGTAAAGAAAACTATATTCTGAAATATTAAGAATATTAGGAATTTAGTTGAGAAAAAAAGAAAGATTGGGGCTCAATGATGTAAAGACTATGAATTACATATAAGGAAAATGAATGATATAAGTTTCAAATTTAGGAAGAGAAGAGTGAAGTTCAAAATTATTAACAGGCTATCCAGATATAGTAATCCTCATTTGAAAAAGAAAAAGAAAAAGAAATTATTGAAAAACAATCCCTGAAAAGAAAAGAAAAGAAATATATATAGGATTAAAAAGCAATCCAATTGAAAAGAAAATAAAAATTAATTGAGGAGAAGCTTGAGGAGATGCCTTATCAAAAACTGGCTTCACTTCGATTAACCTAAAGGGAAAACTAAATGCATTTCTGTACTTATATTTATGGACTAGTTTCTTTACTAGTAGTGTTTTCATGAATTTTCTATCATCTGAATATTCTAAGTGAATTAATATTGCAACATATAGTCATTCTTCAAATGAATAGAAGACTTGAACTCTTAGACTTGATGACTAGATAGTGTTGACCTCATTTTTGATGAGGTCTTCTCTTCTTCTCTTTAGTACTTAGGATCTAGCCTTAGGCTTTTCCTTTGACTATCTTAGAGGACTAGAATTGGGACCCAACTTTTAGAAATTCAAACCACTTCTTAAACTCCCTGCAAACTCCACAAACTTGACTGTAGACCCCTAATCACCTAGAGGGTTGAAATCGGATGTGGAAGTTTAAAGGATGAGTTCCTATAGGACTCTTTGGCCTTAGGACCGCCACAGGTGGTCCGGTCCGGTGAAGGGGCTGACTTACACACACACTACACTTATACACTACACCTATACACTACACTTTCACGCACCCATATTTAACTTGACCTCCTGACTCATGTGGGTGATTCACATGGATGGTCCTTAACCCCTAAGCCCTTGGCTAAGAGGGTTAGGAACAACATAGTGAATGCCTCGAATGGATCCCTTCATGGCTCATATGGGCTTGACATGGCTTCATGGCTCAACCAAAATGACTTCTTTCCACTTACATCCACCCAATCTTCAATTTTCCAAATTTTCAATTTTTGACCCCAGGACCCTACACCCGCTTAGCTCTACCCAAAACCCCCGAAATTACCCAAATTTCTCAAAATTTCCAAATTATCCAAAATTCTCCAAAATCATTCCCAAACATTTCCACATCACTTAAATTGATCATCCATACCCAAAAATACCAAAAATTCCAAGAAAACCTCCCAATACCCTCCAAATACCCAAAATACCCTCTTCGACCTAAAAATCCAAAAATTCATAAAATTCCCAAAAAATTCCAGAAAATCCCAAATATTTCCAATTTCATTTTGTCCAACTACACCATGGGCCAATTTTGTCAATTTACCCTACTTTTGTCAAAACCCCCAATTTGACCCATTTAACCCTAAGTGAACCCAATGTGAAACCAAACCTACCCAATTGACCCCAATTTTGGTCCGCTTCAGTTCTAAACTTCAATTCAACATTCCCAACACCAATCTAAACTAAATTCAAGTCCAATTTGATTGATATTTGGATTCAATTTCACTTTTGGCCTTAAAGCCCAATTTGGACCCATGACCCAAACCTAACCCAAACTCACCCAATTCAATTCCAATTAACCCCAAATCTTTTCTAAATCTTCCTTAACATTCCCACAAACAAAAAACTAACATGATTTGCCCAAAATTTAGACCCAAACCCCACTCAAACTCAACCCAAAGTTAAAAGGCCCAATTTTGACCTAAACTCAAACCTAACCCAAATGAGCCCAAACCCCAAAATCAAAGCCCAACCAAAGTCAAAACCTCTTTGAAACACTCCCATAAACATTTCTCAACATTGATTTTACATAAATTTCAACCCTAGCCCAACATTAGCCCAACTTGGCCCACTTGGACCTACAAAGGCCCACTTACCAAATAAACCCAAATTCAAACCAATTCAACTCCAAATCACACCAAATTGATTCCAAGCCCTTCATAGAACATCCCTAAACCAATTATGACATTTATTTGACAAATTTCTTCATAAAATCTTTACCCAAATGCCCATCCTAAAATCAAAAAGCCCATTCCCCTTAAACTTTCCTAAAAGCCCACTTCACCACATTCAAAAGCCCAAATCCATCCAAAGCCCACATGGCATTTCCCCTCATCATCCATTTAATCAAAATCATCCCTAAGTTTCAAAATCATCAATTAAACCATTCCAAATCAAGCTTCATGCAAATTTTCACCAAAATATCCAAAATTCTTAAAACCCACTTCCATGAAATTGACTCAACTTTCCCCAAGCCAAAGACAAGCCATGCAAGCCATGTACAAGCCACATGAAGCCATGGAAGGCTTCGACATGTGACCATGCCATTAATGGTAAAAGGAGGGGCCCCTTTCCTAATCTTTCATTAAGCATTTTTTACCTTAAGCATGTCACACACTAAACCATGTTTAGCCACCTCATCATGGATAGAGACCACACCACTCTCCCTTGGGCGACCCAATCGATCCTCTCGGCCCAAAATCGAGGCCATGGGGAGGTGCACCCAACCCAAACCAATGGGTTGACCAAATTAAGGCCAAAATGACCCCCTCCCCATTCCATTTTAATTCAAAGCCTTTACACATGGCAATTGCCAATTGATTGCACAAACCTCCAGCCACGACCCACCTGGACCTGAGAGTGACCCATGCCTGCCGGCCAGCCGGCTGGATCGCCGGAAAACACCATGGCCGAGACCTTGGGAAGAGCCAAAGTTTGGAATTCCCACTTGCTGAGCTGCCCCATGCCAAATGGTCACTATGGTTGTTCTTCTCCTCACCAGAGCAGCTCGATCCCATGCCTCAACTCCCCCTGGAAGGCTCTCCAGCCTCTCCTATTTAAACCCCTCACCCTCACGGCCATGGAAGAGAGTGACACAAACCTTGCCGAAACTCTGCCAAAATTGTTCCAAATCCTTCTCCACCCTTAGAGCAGTTGAGCCCCAGTGTCAATTTGCCCTAATCCCCACTGATAAAATCCAATTTCCCAACTAAAATTCCACCCAAAACCAGGACACTTCTCCACAGTGAGCCAATCCCCAAATTGATTGGTTCTACACCTTCACCGGACCAAGGGAAGGTGTCCACTAGCAAAAGCCCCATCTCCAGAGCCACCCGGTTGCTCCGGCCTCCAAGCTTTGTGATCGGGCTTGGTCGAAATCACACCTAGCACAATTCACTGGACCAGGAGACTTCATCCGGAGCTTCGTCGGGATCCAATCGAAAGTGCAACAACTCTCAGATTGAAGCCACACTTCTCTGAGCAAAGGTATGAGCTAATTTTTCATCCCGAGCTTCTAGAGATTCTCCATTTCGAATGCTTTAATTTCAATACATGATAGCCGTATAGATGTGTTCGTCTCTTCAAGACGAATCCATAGAGCTAAGAACATGAAAATCCATTGAGTATCGAGTGAGATCTTAGAGATTTAGTGTGGACGGCTCTCGGGTGAGGACACTTGGGGACGATGAACGGATGACGTCCATTCAATACACGCGCGGACAGACGACTCAGATGGCGTCGGACCAGGAGACGGTACGAGAACTGCGGGGCCCGGGCTGCTGACTCAGGTGGCGGCGTCGAATGGGAGCGCGACACGCGGCGTTTTGGAGATGCCGAGGATGAGTTGGCGCCGCGTAGATAAATAGAAAATTAGGGTATTTTTTGATTTATTTAATTCCCAAAACTTCAAAAATTCATAACTCTGTGTAGAAAAATCAGAAAAATAAAATAAAAATACCCTCTTGCTCGGTGAACGGAGGAGAATAATGTGGAAAAGAAATCATTTAATTTCATCAAGTATTTTATTTTTTATAATTTATTTACTCTCTGCATACTTTTAATTCTCCATGCATGTATACAATTCACCATGGCATGAGACCATAGGGCTTTTGAAGCCTCTGAATTTAGGAACATTCCCTGAATTTTCCAAAGTCAGAGGCCATTCCTATAAAAAGTTATTGATTTTTCAAATTCATGTTGCTGTTTTGAGTATTTTAATTCCAATAAATAGCATGTTGTGAAATAAATTCTAGGAAAATTTGGTGATATTTCTTATGACCAGAGAACCCTAGGAAAAATAGGTTTTGACTTAGTTCATTTAAAACAACCCTAATTGGCTTAAACACCCAAAATAGGTCTCTAATTAATTAGAGTTAACCATGCATCAAATTGACTTGAAATCAATTCTCCACTGACCTTTAGGATCAGAGGAATCCACCATAAAAGTTTGAGGTCAATTGGACTTGGTTAGCCCCACTAATTGGGTTGATTAAGCCACTTAGTCATTTTAAACTTTAAAAATTCATAACTTTTAAAATACCTTTCAAAAATTCACCAAATTGGTTTTGGAGCCTCTCTGATATCAGGGGAACCTAAGAAAATTAAAATTTCAATTTTCTAAAAAAGTTGATTTTTAATAATATTTTAATATTTTTAATAATTAAAAAATAACAAAAATCACAAAAATAATAAAATTCACCAAAATGTCACATTTTGAATTTTAATCACATAGGAACAAATCCCACATTTTTCATAGGTCTATTTAGTGAGATATTAAATTTTAAAGCTTTAAGGTAATTTTAAAATTAAAAAAATGTATTTTCTAGCATTTTCACTAAAATAATTATAATAAATCATAGAAAAATAAGAAAATTGCAAAATTTGCTTCTCTGATTTCCTTGATATCAAAGAGATTTTTGAAAAATATAAAATTCATTTTTCAACATTTATTTTATTTTTGAATTAATTAACACTCCAAAATTTAAAATAATTATAATAAAAATAATATAATTCAAAAAATCACCAAAATTGGTCCAAGTGGTCCTCTGGTCATTAGGAATGTCCCCTAATTTTCTTAAGGATAGAAACTTTCCCTTGGTCATGTTATTAAATTTTCCTTGAAAATCTCTATTTTCTACCAAAAATAATTATATAAATAAATTAAATACAGAAAAATCACATTTTCTCCTCTCATGTCTTTATTGACATAAGAGTGAAGTTACATAAAAATTTCAAGTTCATTTGAGTTCAATTTAGTGAGTTATGAAATTATTAAGCTTAAAGGGCAAAGTGGTAATTAAAATTTTTAATCCTTAATTAAAACTTTAGGTCTAATAAAAAATTAACAAGTAAAATATTTGATCCTAATCTGATTTGGATGATTGAAATTTAAATAATTAAAGGGTAGAAACCCATTAAACAATTTTAAAATAATTAAACCTTAATTAAATAATTGATTGAATTTGGAAGAATAATAAAATTGGAATTATTAAAATAGGGATATTATTAGGAAGAGATTTATTCTTTAATTTAAAAATCCCTAAATTAATTATCTCATTAATATTCAATTCTTAATTAAAATGATAACTCAAATTCAAAACATTAAAAGACTTAATCATTAAACTAAAATTAAATTATTAAACTCTTTTAAAAATTTCAATTAAAATTAAAAAATTAAATTAAATTAAAATTAAATTAAATTAAATTAAGATTAAAAATTAAATTAAATTAAAGATTAAATCAAATTAAATTAAATTAAATAATTAAATTAAATTAAATTAAATTAAATTAAATCAAATTAAATTAAATTAAATAATTAAATTAAATTAAATTAAATTAAATCAAATTAAATTAAATTAAATCAAATTAAATTAAAACTAAATCAAGTCAAATTAATTAATGTAACATCAAATCAAATTAAATTGAATTAAATTAAATTAAAACTCAATTAAATTAAATTAAATTAAATTAAATATAACATCACCTAAAACAGAAAGAAATTAAATATAAATCAACTTGAACACTATTCCAAATTTAAACCCTTTAACTTAAATCACAAACCATCTGAACACCAATTTACCCTCAAATGCTTTAGTCATCATAACTCCTAAATAGAACATTAAATGAAATGTTACTTCACTCATAGGATATTCAAATGTCCTAGTTCACTGAGCAAGTTAACAAAACTTGAATTCCCGGACGATTAATTCATTTGTATAATTAAATTCATTTGGACTTAAAACAATCCTAGAAAATATTGAAAAGATGTTTAAGATTTGTCTTAAGCACTTCCTCGATATGATAGGATGTTCATAAGAACAATTGAACTTAATTATTCTTTGATGAAGAAAATCGTCCTCAAACCAAAACACAAAGACCTAGACGTCATAGGAAATGACTAGCTATAGGATTAGGAATTTGGTAGAAAACCATAACCCTTACCGTAGCTTTACCTAGGAACTTGCTTAAATATTCTAATTGTGTTTTAAGTGCAGCTTGGGATGACGGGAAGACCCTCCAGGTACGCTTTTATTTTATTGCAATCTACTTTCTTGCAATTTACCTTCTTGCAATTTATTTAACCGCATTGCACTTACTTTTCTTGCATGATAAACAACTCGTTGCATGAAAACTCACACCTTTAGGATAGCCCCTAAAACTGAAACCAAAACTAAGTTAAAAGTCATTGCAAGATAAAATTCACCGCCACAACATTTCAAAATATAAAACAACTCAAAATTTAATCACAAACAGAACACAAAACTACAATTACAACTAAATTAAAACGTCTTGTTGGATGATCGGGAATACCTCGGATGATGTAACCTACGTGTTGCTAACGGGATTTCCCACTGTCTAAATGAAAGTGTGGAACTCATTAAGTTGAGTTTAGCAAATTCATCTGGACTAAGTGAATCCGATAAAAATAATGATGCCGGAAGGATGGAACCGTGGGATCTTAACCGGTGTCGTTATAATCAACTTTAAGATTTGCTTTAATTAAAACGTAAAAAAACACTTGGAAATCAAGATTTTCTCTAAACCAAAACACTTTTCTCATCCCCTGATTTATAATTTCTAAAACTAAACCTCTGCAACAAAAAGGAGCTCGGAGCATGGTGGGCGACGACGGCCATCGTCGTCGACAGAAACTTGAATCCACATCGACAAAACTTTCCTAGAACTAAACAACCAAACCATAGGACCTCGAGGTAGTTTGCCTAGTGCAACATAAATCCTCAACTCTTCGTTAGGCATTTGCATTGCAAATTAAGCCCTAACCGGTCTTAGGATTCCGAGGTAGTCGTTCGATACGACATAAACCCTCACATCTTCGAGGCTATTTGTTTGATTTTATCATACAAATATAAGCCCTAATTAATTAAAATTGGCAAGATCAAAACATTTAAATAAATATTAGGATTTTCCTAAATCCAAGCCAAACAATAGGATAGTCGCGAAATTACCGAAGTTTACTTCGAGTCTGTGATTTCTCCTACCTTTCTTCCTTTGGATTCCCAAAACAAAATGTTCCAAATTTGATCCATTCCCTATTGAAATTCCAAAGTTCAATCCATTGAAAAACTTAAACTTTGAAATCCTTGAGAGCGAAATTATTGATTATTATCGAGAGTTTTCTTAGGTGATTCCCATCACTTAAGATGTAATTAACTATAGAGGCTTGCCCTTATAGGGAATTTTAAAGAACCCAGGTAATATAAACCCTATTTAATGTTTTCATATTAAGCAGGGGAATTTTGTCGGCTTATAAAATTGGTTCGCAGACCAAACGGATGTCACAAATCTTCTAGTTTATTTAATCGAGCCCCACCGTCGAGCGGTGTGTCTATCCTTAGGGATAGATACACGGCTTGTAGTGCGGTGCTCGTTTATATAAACTATTTGGGATGTGAGATCGGTTTAATCTCATATCTTAAAACCTTCAGATTTAAAATTATTTTCAAAATCAAATACTTCTTTTCAAATTATTTATTTTAATTAAATTAAAAATTCGCCGACAGCTTCTGTTAGGCGACCCCCTTTTTCAAAATAAAACACACAACCTAAAAATATGCCGGCAGATTTACGGCGACTCCGTTGGGAAAATTCCTCTCTCCATTTTAATCAAATAATTCCGCTTTCAAAAATCGGTAGTGTATCCATGTCCTTAATGGGTCAAACTACCCTTCTTTCCGTTGGAATACTATGTTCATTTCTACCTTGGACAAGTATAGCCAACATTCTCTCGGATTTAGGAGCCACTGTTTAGACACCCCTAAACAGAGAGGTTCCGAGATCCTTTTACCTCATTTTCGAGGTGGGGTGGACCCCCAATAGGTGTTAGTTTAGGAATGATCCTTCGAGTCGAGAAGTCTTGCTTAAGACTTTCTTTTCCTTTCCAACTCTGAATCGGATTCCTTACCTTCTCTACACCTTTGAACATTCTGTTCTAAATAAACAAACCCTCTAATAAGTAACTCTTTTAACAAATGATTCCTTCTTATAAATACATGAACAAGAATGAGTTCGGACTCTTTTCAATTCCTTTCTTTTCGTCCTAAAGAAAAGAAACATAGCTTCGGGACCGACAACCGAATCTACCCCGCAGAAATGGAAGCCCCGAAGCCGATTTTCTCCTTCACCAATGGACCGGACTTCGCCGTCTATAAGGATGAGCCGCCCGACAATGGGATCATCCGATTTGGACGGGGATTTGAAAACACGAACGTCAAGGTCACCGACGTCTCCCTCTTTACACCGACGAACAAGGTATCCGAAGCCGAGGAGCCACCGCTCGAGTTCAACCTTAGGTCGACCCAAGAGTTTCCTCCCCGCAAAGGATCCCGACTAGGAGGAGTACCGCTCGTCCATGCAGGAGGACCGTTCTTACTACCCCCGCTGGTCTAGTTGTTTCTGCACCTACCCCCACTTTTGCCAAATCAAAGGGGAAAAAAATCCAGAATTATGGTAAACCTGTTACCGTGGAGGGTACAGATCTTCCTGTAAGATCTTCTGTTTTCGAAATTGGGTCCAGTTCAAAGATTCCATCACTGACAAGGACCCAAAGAAGAAACAGGAGTAGAAGGATCGCCAGAGAAGCCGTAGCCGCCGAAATCGCTTTCCGGAGGAAATCCCGTAACCGCCCGAATATACACCGCTACCGGAATATACACCGCCGCCCGACTACATACCACTCTCGGGAGGAAGCAGGTTCCATCCCCTCTCCGTCGCGGAGGAAGAGGAGAATGTTCGCAAGATTGCTCGCCACATTACCTCGACCCGCATACTACAACGATAGCCGCAAGAAAAGAACTAGAACTACGCCGTTTGCTTCGACCGCAAACTTTGGTAGAAAAGTTAGCAAGGAAGGAAAACTCGCCCGTATCGGAGATTCTATGAAGGATAGGGCGGGTGCCAGTCAAATCCCGTCATGGGCCCCGAGTAGAGCCCGCCGTCATGACAGAAAAGCCAAGCAAGAGAATGAAGGCTAGCCCGCCTGTCGTAGTCTCAGGATTACAGATTAGGGAGGTTACCACCTTCCAGCATTTGGTCGACGCACCATCCGGTCCTAGCACCTTCGTCGCTAGAAGGATGGTATGGCGTCCCACTACCGGGCGATTAAGATCGAAACGAGCAGCCCGAGAAAGAAAGTCTCGCCAGAGGCCGGAATGCGAAGAAAGTGCTACCGCGATAAAGGGGACTCGTGAAAAAGGGACCCGGCAGCCTATCGCATGACTACCGCAAAGACACACAAAAGCTCCGCTAGAAGATGCCATGGAAAAGTTCGAGAACCGATATCCGACGATTGGCAAAAGAAAGAGAAGAAAAGTTCGGAGATGAGATCGATTCATCGGAATTCATGGACGACGAACATGCGGAAATCAATATGGTTGAGACACGAGCTTCATCGCCTTCGCAAGGTGCTCCCGCAGCCGCGGAAAGAGAGCCGGAACCGATGAGAAGGCGACTTCAGAAAAGGACGACACGATCGCTCAAATGGCGAAAAGGATGGAAGAGATGGCCGTAGCTCCGGCCACTCTCCGCAGTCAAGTACAACCACATAGAGAGACACCCCGGAGGTCATTCACATCGTAGACGGAGGAAAGGAGATTACATCCGTCAATGGGGATGACCACTGAAAAGGATACAACACAAAGTATGATCCCCGAAAAGGATATCAAGAACTTGGTAGAACAAAGCAGAGTGCGAGAAGCCTTAGCACAATCGAAGAACGGGACATCCATTCGGACGGGTAGACCTTACCCGAAGAATTCGACGCCGTCCAATACCCGAAAGGCTTCGTACCACCTCTCGTTCAAGACCTTCGACGGAACCGGGAACCCCCGACAGCATGTTGCACACTTTCGTGCCAGTTGTTGCAATGCCGGCGGGAGCGATGCACTACTCTTCCGACAGTTCGTCAGCAGTCTGTCAGGAATCGCTTTCGACTGGTATGCAAAATTACCCAATGGTTTAGGGAAGACATTCTCAGAGCTAGAGAGCCTCTTCATCAAGCGATTCGTCGGAGCTCAGCACCACATCACTATAGGTGATTTAGTGGTAGAGAAACAAAGGCCGAATGAAACTTTGGTGGATTACATACTTCGATGGAGGAACTTAAGCATGAAGTGTGAACCACAACCGCAAGAACAACATGCGATCAGATCTCGCTTAAAAGCATTCACGGCCCGATAAAGACTTCTCCTCAAAGGATTCACTATTAAGACTTTCGAGAAGTTGTTAAGCAAGGCCGGAAGCTTGCAAGAAGAGGCGAAGCAATTAAGTTTTGCCGACAAGACTGACAAGCGTAAGCTTCGGTGAAGACCTTCGAAAATAAATCCGGATCATCATGCAGCAGCTGATAAAGGCAAGCAACCGATGCAAATACCACTCGTAACGGCCGCGAAGAACCACAACATGTATCACCAAGAACCCCGGTCCAGCTATCAGTCGTCTCCGCAAGATGAACAACCGCCTCGTCCGCAACGTACATTAAGGGAGCTTCGAGCGTAGAATATCCGTTCAAAAATGAAGCAAGACCGAAAATGTTCCGTAGCCTAATGAAGACTCCGCATTTCCAACGCCGTAACCTAAAAGACCGGAGGAAGTCAACAAGAAAGGTGATCCCAACTTTTGCCCCTACCAACGATGCTTCGGGCACAAGATGAAGATTGCATTACCTTTAAAAGTTGGCTCAACGACAACCTTCGGAAAGGAAATATAACAATCCCGAAGGAGTACATGAAGGAACCCCGTAAAGGAGGTTCCGTCAATGTTATCTCAACCGATCCCGTCATTCCGATAGCATCCCTATGCAACCGACGATGGATGTACTACCGCTCGGACGAGGTCTTCAAAGAAGATTTTAGACAAGCATCCGAACCGCCTCGTGCGAGCCTCAATTCGTAGTTCGAGACCCGTTAAGCCGGTACTATCACTTGCGATAGAGGAACCACCTCAACAGGAGACGATCGAAGAAGAGAAGAAAATCGACGAAGAAGAGGGGACCGAGACTCCTAAGGCTAGACTAGGGGCCGCTTATCCTAGGATAGTTGTTTCCGATTCGCGGGAGAAATCCCTCGAACCTCTGATTTTGTATGATTATCTGCTCACTTCGGTGGGATCATATAATGATAAGGGTGATGGCGTTGGCTACGTTTTGACTGTTTCTAATGATTACGTAACTAGCGATAATCCAGACATCGACTTCGATACCAATAACAATTCTCCAATCATACACAATCTCGACAATCAAAATAACAAAGAAGACATCCATCAAGGAGGCTACGAGAGTTCAAAAAGCAACGGGAAAGTTCTACCTCCAAGAATGGGTCCAAAAGACAAAGGAAAGCAGGTGGTTGTTCAAGAAGAACCAACCCCAGCAGAAGAAATACCCATTCGAGAAGAAGCCGAGACGCATGAGAACAAAGTGGACTACAACGTGCTAGCCCATCTTAGGAAACTACCGGCCAAACTGAGCATTTACGATGCTCTCATCTTGTCAAAGGAGATGAGAGAAGCTCTGATCAAGGCCTTACTTGATCCGTAAATTCGCTTAGCTCAAATGGTCTGGAGATTCCTTAAATGAGGTTTGTTCGTTAAAGGAACAACGAGGCATTACCTTCATGGACAATGACCTACTACTTGGGACGACGAGATCACAACCGACCGTTGTACATTTCAGCTACAATCGGGAAGTTTACGCTCTCCGCAGTATTGGTGGATCCAGGAGCATCAATCAATATAATGAGTCTTCGAACACTAAGATACTTGGAAATCGATGCTCGCGAGCTCGAAGCCGACAAAATGTTATTAAGAGGATTCAACCGTAAAGGAGAAAGAGCCCTCGGATCAATAACACTACTAATGAAGACCGGTGACTTAGCAAAGACAACCGCAAAATTTCACATAATCGATTCGAAACGTCGTTCAACGCTCTATCGGGCCGACCATGGATACATGAAAACAGGATCGGTACCATCATCTCCGCATCGCTGCATCAAATACTACAATGGAGGGGAACAAGTGCATCAAAGGTGACTTGCAACCATTCTCCGTACATGAGATTGGAATCCATAAAGATGCAAACTTATTATGCACCGCCAAGGAAAACGATCTTCTCCGCAGAAACCGTAACAAATGAAGCAAAGAAAGTTCAGTGACAACGAAGAACTTCGAAGTTCTAGTCCAACAGCCACTCACCACTCCCTTCCGGCGAGATGGTGAAGGTTTCTCCACAACTCGCATCCGAGGTCGAGGCCGGGGACGAGGCCGTGGTAGAGATGTTAGGACAGCTAGACGAGGAAACCAACCATCAATGTTGATCGGGAAGATAGTTCCGAAGAAGAAAAAGAAATCAAACAAGAAGCAACGGCAATAAGTCGGAAGAAGCCGCAATTCAAGATCTCCCTCGAAGATGAAAAGAATGAAGAATATAAATCAATGTACGAGAAGATTAACCACTACATACATACTATGACCCTAACCCCGATCCAGTCTAGTAAGATCGAGGGTATGGTGGTCAAAGAGGTACGTAACGACGGTGCAAGGCCAATCAAGTTCTACCGCGGTGCTTCTTCCTCCAAAACTGAAAATAATGTACAATTCGAAGATGTCACATCATCGAATTAATGGAATTACCTTTTGAGTGGTACTCTCCCCGTGTTCAAAATTTAATTCAACGTGGTTTCTTACCTCGACAATGGACAAAAGGCCAATTACAACATTTTGAAAAATTATGGAATAACTCCGATCGTCCTCCCAATTCAAAGTATGGTCTCGGATTCGGCACGTAGGGTCAGCCGACGATACCGAATTTTGCTTGGTTGTCACTTGCAAGTCCAATGAAAACCGCATGGAAACTGCAGACGAACTCGAAGATTTACAAATCGGAGACGCTCCACCGAATTCGAAGAAGAAATTAAATCCACAATAGATGAGTTAACTGAAGTTAACTTAGGTACTAGCGAAGAGCTTCAGACCTACCTTTGTTAGCTCCTTACTCAACAAAGAAGATTCCGAAGAAATAATCAAATTATTAATGGAATTTAAGGACCGTTTTGCTTGGAACTACGATGAAATGCCGTGATCGGCTCCAGCAGGTTGCAGCTCATAAGCTAGAGTGGATCTTACTGCTCCACGTACAAGGTCCCGTAAGAATGCGTCTAGAAATCAAACAACAAGTCATACCGAAGTTAAAAAGCTAATGACGCTAAATTTGTCCGTGAAGAACAATACCCGACTTGGTTAGCCAATGTGGTGCCAATCGAAAGAAGAATGGTCAAATCAGAATTTGTGTAGACTTCGTAGATTTAAACAAGGCATGTCCAAAGGATGAATTCCTCTACCGATCCTGCAATTAATGATCGACATTGCTTCAACACATGAAATATTCTCGTTCATGGATGGATCTTCGAGATACAACCGGATAAAAATGGCTCCAGAAGATGAAAAGCTTACAGCATTCAGAACGCCGATCGGAGTATTTTGCTACACAGTGATGCCATTCGGATTGAAGAACGCAGGAGCAACCTACCAGAGAGCAATGACAAGAATTTTTGATGATCTCATCCACAATCAAGTCGAATGCTACGTGGACGATGTGGTCATCAAAAGCAAAGTAAAGGACAACCACTTGTATGATTTGAGAATTGTTTTCGAACGATTAAGACAATTTAACCTTAAGATGAATCCCTTAAAATGCGCCTTCGGCGTCACCTCCGGAAATTCTTAGGATTCGTTGTCCGACATCGTGGAATTGAAATCGACCCGAAAAGATTAAAGCTATCTTAGAAATGCCGCCTCCCAAAACCTTAAAACAAGTACGATCTTTTCAAGGGAAGCCGGCATATCTTCGACGCTTTATCTCAAACCCGTCGTGTAGGTGTCGACCTTTCTCGGCACTAGTTAAAAAGGACGCCAAATTTCTTTCGGGAAGAAAAATGCCGTAAGGCCTTCGAGGACATTAAACAATATTTAATGACACCTCCCGTCTTAGCAGCTCCGGCCTCGTGTAGACCGCCGATACTTTACACCGCGGCTCTAGACGACTCTCTCGGAGCCCCGTTAACTTTGTGTCAATGATGAGGGTAAAGAAAATGCTCTTTACTACTTAAGTCGTCGTTTACTTCCGACGGAAGTAAGGTATCCCGCAATTGAAAAGCATTGTTTGGCCCCGATCTTCGCCGCTCGAAGCTCGTGCACTACATGCTTTCTCATAAGGTCAACCCGATCTCGAAGTTTAATCCATCGTAATACTTCGATGACTCGTCCAACACTTTCCGACAGACTTTCCGGATGGTCAATGATATTGTTGCAATTCGATATAACTTTCATGCCTCTCGCGTGCCGTAAAGGGACAAGTCTTAGCAGACTTCCTCGCAAAGACACCCTTCGCGGCAGAATCTCCTCTCAATGACGATCTCGCCGATGAACAAATAATGAACCTAGAAGACCTCGATGATCGACGTTGGGAATTATATTTCGATGGAGCATCTTCAAGCACACAAAGACGAAGAATCGCAAGTGATAGTGCTCCTGTAAGGCAGGAATCGGGCTAATCTTCATAACACCGGAGCGGGGGATGTTAAGATACTCCTACCACTTGACGTAACCATGTACAAACAATGAAGCAAAATACGAAGCCCTCATAACAGATCGGAATTAGCTATTCAAATGGGGATAACAGTACATCAACATCTACGGGATTCGCAGCTAATCATTCAACGTATCGTCGGACAATACAGAATTTTAAAGCCAAAACTCGAACAATACTTTCAAGATGCTATACAACTGTTGGAACGCATTCCAAATGTGACAATCTACAAAATTCCCGAAAAGAAAATGCTTTAACAGCATGCTTTAGCCCGTCTCGCAAAAGAATTTGCTCGTTTACAAGATGAATCGATGGAAGTGTCAGCTCACTGACGTCAGTGTCCTATCACAGCTCGACATAGACACAATACACAAATCGAAAAACAAAAAAGAATCAGCATGCAAGTAGTGACGTAAAAACACGAAGATCGTGCGACAAACCATCGATGTACTACCCGCAAACGTAAAAGCTACCGTGACGATAGTCGCTAGCCCATCGTATCAAGAAAAGAACTCGTCTTACGCATTAATAAACAACACATCAGTACTGAAGGTCTTTTGATCAAATGTGGCTAAGGTGCTTAAGCGGGTCCGAGGCCCGCGAAATCGTTAAAGAGGTGCATTCAGGACTCCGTGGCGCTCACCAGCCGGGTCCAAAGATGAAAATGAAAATTAAAAGACTAGGGTACTACCGGCCCTCGATGATGACCGACCGCATGAAAATCGCCAAGAGCCGTCACCAATGCCAAGTGCACGGAGTGGTTCTACACCAACCTCCAAATGTGCCGCACCCGACAATTGCGTCATGGCCATTCGAATGTCGAGGCACGTATATAGTGGGTCCAATAGAACCACCATCTTCAAAAGGACATCATTTCATTCTTGCGGCTACAGATTACTTTTCCAAGCGGGCAGAGGCAGCTCCACTTAGAGAAGTGAAAGCACACCACGTGCTACGCTTTTCAAGAACCAAGTTGTCTACCATTTCGGAGTGCCGCGCAGATCATCTCGTATAATGGGCCGCATTCGAAGCACACAAATCAACAATTTTGTCGGAGACACGGAATCGACCGGCGATACTCAACAATTTACTACCCAAGAGCAAACGGCCTCGCCGAGGCTTTTAATAAAACTCTCGTTCAAATCTTAAAGAAAACCTTGGACGATAATAAGAGAAATTGGCACGAGAAATTGTTAGAAGCCTTATGGGCCTACCGGACAACCTTCGTAACTCCTACTCAAGCTACACCTTACGCTCCGGTGTATGGGTCCGAGGCAGTTGTTACCTTTAGAGGTTCAGCCTTCCTTCACTCGAATTGCAGCTGCAAACAAGATTACGACGGAAGAGAACGCCAAATTACGACTCGAAGAATTAGAAGGCTTGGAAGGGAAAAGACTTGACAGCGACAACGAATTTAGAACTATACCAAGCTAAGATGGTTCAAGCCCATGACAAACCGGTCCGCCCAAGAACCTTCAAAGTTGGTGACTTAGTCCTCGTTCTCAAGAGACCTATTCTCGCACACCGCAAGATAAGGAGGAAAATTTAAACCCACTGGGAAGGACCGTTCGTGGTCAAGCAAAGTATACTCGGGAGGTTCCTACCAGCCTAGTGAATCGCCGTGGAGAACGACATATGCTTCCGATCAACGGACGATACTTGAAAAAGTATTACGCTACCTGATGTTTCGAAGGAATGAATTCTTCATCCCTAAGAAACACGGGCAAAGTAATTACTTATGTGGGCCCGAACCCAAAAATAATAAAATGTGCTAAAATAAATAAAGTCATGATAATATGTTTTCCTTGTTTTCTTTTCCAAATCAAAATCTCTTCTCTGATCTTATCCTACTTCATTCCTGTTAAATTTGAAAATAAAAAAATATATAAAAAAAATGTATCTTTAATAAACATTTTCTTAAAGTTCTTGTTCTTAGTACAACCCCCGATCCTTTTCCTTGTCTTTTCGCAGGAAATGTCGAATGCGGCGGTTGGTCCCGAACTTTAAGAATGGTGTAAGCCTCGCACTCGATGAAAAGAGGGTGAAAGATGGAGCGATAATCGAGATCGACTCGGATTTCGCACCAGCAGGCCTACAGTACGAGGAAAGTGACTGGGTCCCAGTTAACCGAGAAGAACTACCCGGGCAGACAGTGATGAAAGTGGGTGGCCCAAGCCACCAATCCAACAACAAGAAAAGGAAGGCAAATGCTGAAGAAGACAAGAAAATGAAGTCTGTAGTCGCTACAGCGGAGGGCGAGCTTGTCGCCGCCGCGCCCACAGTAGGTTCAAGAAGTTCGAAGAGCTACTCTCACAAGCAACGCAACAAAGAAATAAGAATCGCCGTATCCGTAAGATGTTAACAAAACTAGCCGCGGACCGCGCGACGAGACAGCTTGCTAATGCCGCACATACACTTCGAGGACACCGGTTCACCAGAACGCGAAGAAAGGAGGCCAGCCTTCTAGGATAACAGAAAGAACCAGGGAAATCCCCAGAAGATCAGAAGAAAGAAGGCTACCACGCCACCGGATAGAACCACCAATAATGCATGACCTTTTTATAGAAGCAACCCCGGGGGATGTCCCGACATGCATCATCCCTGAGGAGCCAAGGTATGTAGGAGAACGTGAAGGGATTGAACCATATATCCCACAATATGTCACAAGGCCTCGCCATCTGCAGATCATTCCGGAATACGAGCTGGAGAGAATGCAAAATGTTGAAAAGAAAACCTTTGAATACTTCGAGAGAATTAGAGGCGTAAGAATCAATATACTAGAGGGCCTCGAGCTACATACCGACGTATTCTCGAATATGAACAACAAGCAAATCGTGGATTGTATCCGGGATTTGAAAAGAATGGGCCGAGCAGGCCGCCTAAGGGAGAATACCTACTCGAACCCCGGAGATGGATGCCGTGGAAGGGAAGAATCACAATACAATGCGGATGCTCGCTACAACTTTGCCGAAGACGGAAGGGAAACCCACCGGAATACTCCGTCATGGGCAAGTAGATCCGATGCCATTAGTCATCAAGAGAATGGTAAAAAGATTGATAACATGGAGGGTACTGCGCCAGATTGCATACCCAATAGCCGCATTATCAACATCTACAAATAAGGTGACCGCATACCCCCACATATAGATCACCACGACTTCGTCGGACCTTTCGCACAGCCTCTTTCCCGAACGAGTGTAACATCATGTTCGGATCCGACCTCCGGATAGCAGGCCCGGTGAGTTCCGAGGGCCAGCAAAGATACCTTTATCGGTAGGTTCCGTCATGATATCAAGGGCAACGGAGCAAATATCGCTAAGCATCGCATACCGAGAGTGCCAGATGAAGCGGATCTCGGTTACTTTCGGGAGAATGGACGACAGCAAGACACCTTACCATTTCCAGCCAGACCCAGAGCTAGAGAACCTCCGGCCTTACGAGCTGTGAGTTACATGGCAGATATCACACCTCCAATGTACATCCATACGGCATCCTTGCCAAGGATGGCTTGGAAGGTGATGTTATTGACCATGTACCCCACTATTCAGTACATGGATTTTTGATGGATGCTTCTTTGGATGGACCAACAAAGATCATACATACCGTTTCGAGTCTACATGGATTGTATGAAATGTATTCCGCATCGAGTCGTATGATGTATCTTCAATATGATTGGAATGAAAGTGACCATGTCACATTTTTGGCCTTCACCTCTTTTGTGCAAATTGACTGGGAAACGCCTTTAAAGTTAAATGAACTTCGAACAAAGAAACGTAAAAGAAATAAAAAAAGGGATAAAAGAAAACTTTCTTTAAAAATCTAAAAAATGACGAACACCAAATTCACATGAACATTAAATAAACGATAAAATAAAATTTGAATCATTAAAAGATAAACGAAATCAACATAAATGTTAAATCAAATCACAAATCAAATTCTCAATCAAATTTCAAATTCAATCTTTCCAAATTCCGAATCAAATTTCAATCTTTTCAAATCACAAATCAAATTCTCAATCAAATTCCAAATCCACTCCCGATTAAGTTTCAAATTTGATCTTCCAAATTTCAAATCAAATCTTAAATCAAATTTCAATCGAGTTCAAACTCATCCTTCCAAATCTCAAATTCAAACTTTTGGGTCGAGGATTTTACATCCAAGACTGCACTGCTTTAGGATTCTTTCCTATTGCACTGAAGTACATCAAATTCAAACTTTTGGGTCGAGGATTTTACATCCAAGACTGCACTCGCTTTAGGATTCTTTCCTATTGCACCGAAATACATCAAATTCAAACTTTTGGGTCGAGGATTTTACATCCAAGACCGCATCGCTTTAGGATTCTTTCCTATTGCACCGAAGTACATCAAATTCAAACTTTTGGGTCGAGGATTTACATCCAAGACCGCACCGCTTTAGGATTCTTTTCCTATTGCACTCGAAGTACATCAAATTCAAACTTTTGGGTTGAGGATTTTACATCCAAGACCGCACCGCTTTAGGATTCTTTTCCTATTGCACTGAAGTACATCAAATTCAAACTTTTGGGTCGAGGATTTTACATCCAAGACCGCATCGCTTTAGGATTCTTTCCTATTGCACCGAAATACATCAAATTCAAACTTTTGGGTCGAGGATTTTACATCCAAGACCGCACCGCTTTAGGATTCTTTTCCTATCGCACTCGAAATACATCAAATTCAAACTTTTGGGTCGAGGATTTTACGTCCAAGACCGCACCGCTTTAGGATTCTTTTCCTATCGCACTCGAAGTACATCAAATTCAAACTTTTGGGTCGAGGATTTTACATCCAAGACCGCACCGCTTTAGGATTCTTTCCTATTGCACCGAAATACATCAAATTCAAACTTTTGGGTCGAGGATTTTACATCCAAGACCGCACCGCTTTAGGATTCTTTCCTATTGCACCGAAGTACATCAAATTCAAACTTTTGGGTCGAGGATTTTACATCCAAGACCGCACTCGCTTTAGGATTCTTTCCTACGGCACCGAAATACATCAAATTCAACCTTTTGGGTCGAAGATTTTATATCCAAGATCGCATCGCTTTAGGATTCTTTCCTATTGCACCGAAATACATCAAATTCAACCTTTTGGGTCGAGGATTTTACATCCAAGATCGCACCGCTTTAGGATTCTTTTCCTATCGCATCGAAATACATCAAAATCAATCTCTCGAGGTTAAGGATTTTACATCCAATACCGCATTGCTCCGAGATCTCTTCTCATTGCAATGATTCAATCTAATCAATTCGACTTTTCTTTCGAGGTCAAGATGTTACATCCACAACCTCGAATTCCAATTTTCATTTCAAATCAAATCCTTCAAATTAATTTCGACAAACTTCAATCTAAATCGAAACTCCAAACTAAAATCTAAACTCACACATCAAAACTTAAATTGAAACAAAATAAAATCTAAATCGAAATTCCCCAGTGTCATGTGATTTGGGATTCACCTCCTTTTCCTTTCCCTGCCGAGAGTTTAGGAATCTCCGGTTTCGTAGATATACTTGCTACTCCCCAGCCGAAAACTCCTCTATTTCATCCTAAGTTTGTCACTTGGATGTTTGTGTTGGTTTTGTTGATCGCTCGGTCAACGCCAATACGCGCAAGTGTGCTCCGTCAGCTCACCACACCTATTGGGGTCCATTTGTTGACCTCATTTTTGATGAGGTCTTCTCTTCTTCTCTTTAGTACTTAGGATCTAGCCTCAGGTTTTCCTTCGACTATCTTAGAGGACTAGAATTGGGACCCACCTTTTAGAAATTCAAACCACTTCTTAAACTCCCCGCAAACTCCACAAACTCGACCGTAGACCCCTAATCACCTAGAGGGTCGAAATCAGATGCTGGAAGTTTAAAGGATGAGTTCCTATAGGACTCTTTCGCCTTGGGATCGCCCCGGTGGCCCTGGTCCGGTGAAGGGGCCGACTTACACACACACTACACTTATACACTACACCTATACACTACACTTTCACGCACCCATATTTAACTTGACCTCCCGACTCATGTGGGTGATTCACATGGATGGTCCTTAACCCCTAAGCCCTCGCTAAGCAGGGTTAGGAACAACATAGATGAATGCCTCGAATGGGTCCCTTCATGGCTCATATGGGCTTGACATGGCTTCATGGCTCAACCAAAATGACTTCTTTCCACTTACATCCACCCAATCTTCAATTTTCCAAATTTTCAATTTTTGACCCCCGGACCCTACACCCGCTTAGCTCTACCCAAAACCCCCGAAATTACCCAAATTTCTCAAAATTTCCAAATTATCCAAAATTCTCCAAAATCATTCCCAAACATTTCCACATCACTTAAATTGATCATCCATACCCAAAAATACCAAAAATTCCAAGAAAACCTCCCAATACCCTCCAAATACCCAAAATACCCTCTCGACCTAAAAATCCAAAAATTCAGAAAATTCCCAAAAATTCCAGAAAATCTCAAATATTCCCAATTTCATTTTGTCCAACTACACCATGGGCCAATTTTGTCAATTTATCCTACTTTTGTCAAAACCCCCAATTTGACCCATTTTAACCCTAAGTGAACCCAATGTCAAACCAAACCTACCCAATTGACCCCAATTTTGGTCCACTTCAGTTCTAAACTTCAATTCAACATTTCCAACACCAATCTAAACCAAATTCAAGTCCAATTTGATTGATATTTGGATCCAATTTCACTTTTGGCCTTAAAGCCCAATTTGGACCCATGACCCAAACCTAACCCAAACTCACCCAATTCAATTCCAATTAACCCCAAATCTTTTCTAAATCTTCCTTAACATTCCCACAAACAAAATACTAACATGATTTGCCCAAAATTTAGACCCAAACCCCACTCAAACTCAACCCAAAGTTAAAAGGCCCAATTTTGACCTAAACTCAAACCTAACCCAAATGAGCCCAAACCCCAAAATCAAAGCCCAACCAAAGTCAAAACCTCTTTGAAATACTCCCATAAACATTTCTCAACATTGATTTTACATCAATTTTAACCCTAGCCCAACATTAGCCCAACTTGGCCCACTTGGACCTACATAGGCCCACTTACCAAATAAACCCAAATTCAAACCAATTCAACTCCAAATCACACCAAATTGATTCCAAGCCCTTCATAGAACATCCCTAAACCAATTATGACATTTATTTGACAAATTTCTTCACAAAATCTTTACCCAAATGCCCATCCTAAAATCAAAAAGCCCATTCCCCTTAAACTTTCCTAAAAGCCCACTTCACCACATTCAAAAGCCCAAATCCATCCAAAGCCCACATGGCATTTCCCCTCATCATCCATTTAATCAAAATCATCCCTAAGTTTCAAAATCATCAATTAAACCATTCCAAATCAAGCTTCATGCAAATTTTCACCAAAATATCCAAAATTCTTAAAACCCACTTCCATGAAATTGACTCAACTTTCCCCAAGCCAAAGACAAGCCATGCAAGCCATGGACAAGCCACATGAAGCCATGGAAGGCTTGACATGCGACCATGCCATTAATGGTAAAAGGAGGGGCCCCTTTCCTAATCTTTCATTAAGCATTTTTTACCTTAAGCATGTCACACACTAAACCATGTTAAGCCACCTCATCATGGATAGAGACCACACCACTCTCCCTCGGCGACCCAATCGATCCTCTCAGCCCAAAATCGGGCCATGGGGAGGTGCACCCAACCCAAACCAATGGGTTGACCAAATTAAGGCCAAAATGACCCCCTCCCCATTCCATTTTAATTCAAAGCCTTTACACATGGCAATTGCCAATTGATTGCACAAACCTCCAGCCCTGACCCACCTGGACCCGAGGGTGACCCATGCTCTGCGGCCGACCGCCCGGATCGCCGGAAAACACCATGGCCGAGACCTCGGGTGGAGCCAAAGTTTGGAATTCCCACTCGCCGAGCTGCCCCATGCCAAATGGTCACTATGGCCGTTCTTCTCCTCACCGGAGCAAGCTCGATCCCATGCCTCAACTCCCCCGGAAGGCTCTCCAGCCTCTCCTATTTAAACCCCTCACCCTCATGGCCATGGAAGAGAGTGACACAAACCTTGCCGAAACTCGCCAAAATTGTTCCAAATCCTTCTCCACCCTTAGAGCAGCTTGAGCCCCGATGTCAATTTGCCCTAATCCCCATCGATAAAATCCAATTTCCCAACCGAAATTCCACCCAAAACCAGGACACTTCTCCACAAGTGAGCCAATCCCCAAATTGATTGGTTATACACCATCACCGGACCGAGGAAGGTGTCCACTAGCAAAAGCCCCATCTCCGTGCCACCCAGCTGCTCCAGACCTCCAAGCTTTGTGATCGGGCTTGGTCGAAATCACACCTAGATAATTCACCAGACCAGGAGACTTCATCTGGAGCTTGCTGCGATCCAATCGAAGGTGCAACAACTCTCAGATTGAAGCCACACTTCTCTGAGCAAAGGTATGAGCTAATTTTTTATCCCGAGCTTCTAGAGATTCTCCATTTCGAATGCTTTAATTTCAATACATGATAGCCGTATAGATGTGTTCGTCTCTTCAAGACAAATCCATAGAGCATAAGAACATGAAAATCCATTGAGTATCGAGTGAGATCTTAGGGATTTAGTGTGGACGGCTCTCGGGTGAGGACACTTGGGGACGATGAACGGATGTCGTCCATTCAATACACGAGCGGACAGACGGCTCAGATGGCGTCGGACCAGGAGACGGTACGAGAACCGCGGGGCCCGGCCGCCGACTCAGGTGGTGGCGTCGAATGGGAGCGCGACACGCGGCGTTTCGGAGATGCCGAGGATGAGTTGGTGCCGCGTGGATAAATAGAAAATTAGGGTATTTTTTGATTTATTTAATTCCCTAAACTTCAAAAATTCATAACTCGTGTAGAAAAATCGGAAAAATAAAATAAAAATACCCTCTTGCTCGGTGAACGAGAGGAGAATAATGTGGAAAAGAAATCATTTAATTTCATCAAGTATTTTATTTTTTATAATTTATTTACTCTCTGCATACTTTTAATTCTCCATGCATGTATACAATTCACCATGGCATGAGACCATAGGGCTTTTGAAGCCCTCCGAATTTAGGAACATTCCCCGAATTTTCCAAAGTCGAGGCCATCCCTATAAAAAGTTATTGATTTTTCAAATTCATATTCGTTGTTTTGAGTATTTTAATTCCAATAAATAGCATGTTGTGAAATAAATTCAAGGAAAATTTGGTGATGTTTCTTATGACCAGCAGAACCCTAGGAAAAATAGGTTTTGACTTAGTTCATTTAAAACAACCCTAATCGGCTTAAACACCCAAAATAGGTCTCTAATTAATTAGAGTTAACCATGCATCAAATTGACTTGAAATCAATTCTCCACTGACCTTTAGGATTAGAGGAATCCACCATAAAAGTTTGAGGTCAATTGGACTTGGTTAGCCCCACTAATTGGGTTGATTAAGCCACTTAGTCATTTTAAACTTTAAAAATTCATAACTTTTAAAATACCTTTCAAAAGTTCACCAAATTGGTTTTGGAGCCTCTCTGATATCAGGGGAACCTAAGAAAATTAAAATTTCAATTTTCTAAAAAAGTTGATTTTTAATAATATTTTAATATTTTTAATAATTAAAAAATAATAAAAATCACAAAAATAATAAAATTCACCAAAATGTCATATTTTGAATTTTAATCACATAGGAACAAATCCCACATTTTTCTTAGGTCTATTTAGTGAGATATTAAATTTTAAAGCTTTAAGGTAATTTTAAAATTAAAAAAATATATTTTCTAGCATTTTCACTAAAATAATTATAATAAATCATAGAAAAATAAGAAAATTGCAAAATTTACTTCTCTTATTTCCTTGATATCAGAGAGATTTTAGAAAAATATAAAATTCATTTTTCAACATTTATTTTATTTTTAAATTAATTAACACTCCAAAACTTAAAATAATTATAATAAAAATAATATAATTCAAAAAATCACCAAAATTGGTCCAAGTGGTCCTCTGGTCATTAGGAATGTCCCCTAATTTTCTTAAGGACAAAAACTTTCCCTTGGTCATGTTATTAAATTTTCCTTGAAAATCTCTATTTTCTACCAAAAATAATTATATAAATAAATTAAATACAGAAAAATCACATTTTCTCCTATCATGTCTTTATTGACATAAGAGTGAAGTTACATAAAAATTTCAAGTTCATTTGAGTTCAATTTAGTGAGTTATGAAATTATTAAGCTTAAAGGGCAAAGTGGTAATTAAAATTTTTAATCCTTAATTAAAACTTTAGGTCTAATAAAAAATTAACAAGTAAAATATTTGATCCTAATCTGATTTGGATGATTGAAATTTAAATAATTAAAGGGTAGAAACCCATTAAATAATTTTAAAATAATTAAACCTTAATTATATAATTGATTGAATTTGGAAGAATAATAAAATTGGAATTATTAAAATAGGGATATTATTAGGAAGAGATTTATTCTTTAATTTAAAAATCCCTAAATTAATTATCTCATTAATATTCAATTCTTAATTAAAATGATAACTCAAATTCAAAAAATTAAAAGACTTAATCATTAAACTAAAATTAAATTATTAAACTCTTTTAAAAATTTCAATTAAAATTAAAAAATAAAATTAAATTAAAATTAAATTAAATTAAATTAAATTAAATTAAGATTAAAAATTAAATTAAATTAAAAATTAAATCAAATTAAATTAAATTAAATAATTAAATTAAATTAAATTAAATTAAATTAAATCAAATTAAATTAAATTAAATAATTAAATTAAATTAAATTAAATTAAATCAAATTAAATTAAATTAAATCAAATTAAATTAAAACTAAATCAAGTCAAATTAATTAATTTAACATTAAATCAAATTAAATTGAATTAAATTGAATTAAATTAAATTAAAACTCAATTAAATTAAATTAAATTAAATTAAATATAACATCCCCTAAAACAGAAAGAAATTAAATATAAATCAACTCAACACTATTCCAAATTTAAACCCTTTAACTTAAATCACAAACCATCTGAACACCAATTTACCCTCAAATGCTTTAGTCATCATAACTCCTAAATAGAACATTAAATGAAATGTTACTTCACTTATAGGATATTCAAATGTCCTAGTTCACTGAGCAAATTAACAAAACTTGAATTCCCGGACGATTAATTCATTTGTATAATTAAATTCATTTGGACTTAAAACAATCCTAGAAAATATTGAAAAGATGTTTAAGATTTGTCTTAAGCACTTCCTCGATATGATAGGATGTTCATAAGAACAATTGAACTTAATTATTCTTTGATGAAGAAAATCGTCCTCGAAACCAAAACACAAAGACCTAGACGTCATAGGAAATGACTAGCTATAGGATTAGGAATTTGGTACAAAACCATAACCCTTACCTTAGCTTTACCTAGGAACTTGCTTAAATATTCTAATTGTGTTTTAAGTGCAGCTTGGGATGACGGGAAGACCCTTCAGGTACGCTTTTATTTTATTGCAATCTACTTTATTGCAATTTACCTTCTTGCAATTTATTTAACTGCATTTCACTTACTTTTCTTGCATGATAAACAACTGTTGCATGAAAACTCACACCTTTAGGATAGCCCCTAAAACTGAAACCAAAACTAAGTTAAAAGTCATTGCAAGATAAAATTCACCGTCACAACATTTCAAAATATAAAACAACTCAAAATTTAATCACAAACAGAACACAAAACTACAATTACAACTAAATTAAAACGTCTTGTTGGATGATCGGGAATACCTCGGATGATGTAACCTACGTGTTGCTAATGGGATTTCCCACGGTCTAAATGAAAGTGTGGAACTCATTCGATTGAGTTTAGCAAATTCATCTGGACTAAGTGAATCCGATAAAAATAATGATGTCGGAAGGATGGAACCGTAGGATCTTAACCGGTGTTGTTATAATCAACTTTAAGATTTGCTTTAATTAAAACGTAAAAAAACACTTGGAAATCAAGATTTTCTCTAAACCAAAACACTTTTCTCATCCCCTGATTTATAATTTCTAAAACTAAACCTCTCGCAACAAAAAGGAGCTCGGAGCATGGTGGGCGGCACGGCCATCGTTGTCGAAGAAACTTGAATCCACATCAACAAAACTTTCCTAGAACTAAACAACCAAACCATAGGACCTCGAGGTAGTTTCGCCTAGTGCAACATAAATCCTCAACTCTTCGTTAGGCATTTGCATTGCAAATTAAGCCCTAACCGGTCTTAGGATTCCGAGGTAGTCGTTCGATACGACATAAACCCTCACATCTTCGAGGCTATTTGTTTGATTTTATCATACAAATATAAGCCCTAATTAATTAAAATTGGCAAGATCAAAACATTTAAATAAATATTAGGATTTTCCTAAATCCAAGCCAAACAATAGGATAGTCGGGAAATTACCGAAGTTCGCTTCGAGTCTGTGATTTCTCCTACCTTTCTTCCTTTGGATTCCCAAAACAAAATGTTCCAAATTTGATCCATTCCCTATTGAAATTCCAAATTTCAATCCATTGAAAAAATTAAACTTTGAAATCCTTGAGAGCAGAATTATTGATTATTATCGAGAGTTTTCTTAGGTGATTCCCATCACTTAAGATGTAATTAACTATAGGGGCTTGCCCTTATAGGGAATTTTAAAGAACCTGAGTAATATAAACCCCGTTTAATGTTTTCATATTAAGCAGGGGAATTTTGTCGGCTTATAAAATTGGTTTGCAGACCAAACGGATGTCACAAATCTTCTAGTTTATTTAATCGAGCCCCACCGTGAAGCAGTGTGTCTATCCTTAGGGATAGATATAGGTTTGTAGTGCGGTGCTCGTTTATATAAACTATTTGGGATGTGAGATCGGTTTAATCTCATATCTTAAAACCTTCAAATTTAAAATTATTTTCAAAATCAAATACTACTTTTCAAATTATTTATTTTAATTAAATTAAAAATTCGCCGACAGCTTCTGTTAGGCGACCCCCTTTTTCAAAATAAAACACACAACCTAAAAATATGCCGGCAGATAGCCTTATATCTGCAGAGTTAATCTAATTACTTGAAAATCCTTTTAAGAAGTCTTACTATGATATTTATTTAAATCAAAATTATAGTATTTCTGAATTAAAACTTTACCACAATGAATCATAACTTTATGTAGTATTAAAAATTACTTGAAGACAAGTAATAGTTAAGTTTGAGGGATTTTGACCCACTGAAAATATTTTAAGATTTTCATGCCTATTTTATATTGATTTTGATGATATTGCACTTAAAAAGGGGTGTTTTTTGATGTTTTGCAGCAGATATGATGATTTATGGACATTGGAGTGAACAAAAGCATAAAGGAGCGAATTTGCAGCTAAAAGGGACAAAAATATGAAATTTTGATTTAGAGCGCTAACGGTGAGCTCGACGGTGCAAACGGTGGAATTTTCCCTAGAGTTCAGAACATATTACAAAGAAGGCCGCCGACGATGAGATCGAAGTCGCCACAGCGGGCTTTATGAAAGAGAGTCCAAGGTTAAGTATTCTAGAAGGCCGTCGATGGTGAGCTCGAGGCCACCGACAGTGAGAAAATCAGTTCTTTCAAGAGGTACATCGAATGTGGATGATTTTTTAAGGGATGCTTAGGAAACTCTTGGAAACTCTTCAACTACCTTAAAAGAAACAATTTGGAGCCGAAAATGGTGTCTACCAGGGTGTCAAAAGTGTGTGTCCACTGTGTCCACCGAGTCCATAATGAGTCAGTAGTGTGTTCATTGTGTCTATTAGTGTTAGTGGTGCCAATATAGTTTTAGATAGTGATTTTTATTAGTGAAATTTGTGAGGGATTCTTCAAGAGATTGTAAGAGTGGAAGGAAAGTGAAAGATTTCTTCCTCCGTGTCGTTTCCAAGGGGAATTCTGCATGATGTAAAGAAAGGAAGAGGTTTAGAGGAACTTCAAAGACTTTGCTTGGGGAGAAATTCAAGATAAGTTTTATTTACTTATTTTAGTTTATAGAACTTTGCTTTTATATATGAAATCCAAGTTTTGTCGTATCTTCACCATGAAATCTGAGTAGTTTCTCTGTCTTTCTCCTTGTTTTGACATTTTTGTGAAACAGTTATTTGAATTAGTATGCCAACAAAATGTTAAAGAAGTTGTGATAATCTTTTTACTTAAATCTTAATTTACTTTCAATCTGGCTAATTAATTAGTTAAAATATGTTGAGTTTAACAACTAAAGTAAACATTACAACCGAGATTCAGGGAGGTCAAATTTCTTGAAAGTAGGTTGCAAATAAATAGGGAAATATTATTTATCATGCATAGAATTAGAGATTTTAGAGTGACAGACTAAGATCATCAATTCGGTCCTATCGTTTGGGTGATGAAGTGTAGATGTTAGCCCTCAGGCGAGGGGAAAGTGGGAGCTCCGATGTGAGAACCAGTATCCTCCCAGCCTAGCCGCATATTCAATAACCAAGCATAGAATTATTCAATATTCTTTATGCATTGACCAAAGGGTAAAGAATAGGTATGCTCTTATTTGGCACAACACAGTTTTAAATTAATTTTAATTATCCATTCACTTAAATTTCTTAATAAGGAGAAGGATTCTTGCTTATATATTTGAACTTCACTTTATTAGTAGAATTAGTTAATTATTAGTAGAACTAGTTTATTAAAACTTCATCTTATTTACGATTGTATATTAGTGACAGATAGGCAATTCGATTTACAAAGTTGTGATTCTAAATTGGTTTTTATAATCCTAGTCCGTAGCCTCTAAACTACCCCCGTAAGATCGATATCCAGGACTCCATTATAGCCATGTATTACTTGAGTGATACATATACTTGCGTTAAAATATTAACTCTGCGATTATTGAATATCTTTATACACATCTATATCAAATACAAGAGATATTAAATTTAAGCAAAGTGTGTGGAGTGGTTCATTAAGTGCTGGTGAAGGTTTTTAACATATCTTCTAGAATATACATCTAATTTAGATGATTTTTGAAGCGGTGCTTCATGCATCTATTGGGGAATTTGTTGGAAATGATAAAATGGACTTTATAGAAGAATTTTGGGCAGTTAGAAGGAGTTATTACTGACGAGACACTTGTGATAACCTTTGGAAGATTCATTGATTATGGACACTTTTGAAGAGACACTTAAGCATCTCTTAGGAAATTATAAATAACTCTTTAAACTCTTGAACTTTGGGGAACAAATTAGAAGAGGAGAAGAAGGCTTGGAGAAGAAGAAGAAGAAGACTTGGGCGAAGCGCCAAGTGGTGCGACAAGGTGAGAGAAAAAGAGAGAGAGTGAGAGAGATTTCTAATTTTCCATTAACTTTGTTCTTGGAGATGATTGTAAGGAGATTTCTTTTATTATACAAGGATAGCTTGAATTTCATCAAAGATAAGTATTTTCATTATATTTTGATTTGAATTTAGTACTTTGTTTGGATGGTTTCAAAGTCTTGTTCTAAAAAAAGTTCTTGTTGTTTCTCCATGTGTAGTGAGTAGTTCTCTTTACTCTCCCCTCTTTCCATGAATTAGTAAGCATTTGTAGGATATAGAATTGTGTAGAGTGAGAATATATTGTGATAATTTTACTTTGTTCTTAATTTACACGTAAACTTGATTAACTAGGATGTTAAAATCTGTTGTGAGAACATGTAAATGGTATTGTCTCAATCAACTGTGGTAGAATCACATGAGATTATTTGGATGAGAATATATTTCATATAATTGAATCTAAATAAATATGGAGATAAACTTTGAAAGGTGTAGAATTAGAGGACTTTAGAGTGACAAACTAAAGCCCCCTAATTTGTTCTATAGTTTTAGGTTTTGATGCGAGATGTTTGCCTCCAGGTGGAGGGATAAGAGGGAACTCTAGAGTGAGAGGTAGTATCTTCCCTACCTATCCCGTTGATCCATAAAGAAAATACCTATGTTTATGCCTTAATTCTTATCAATTTCTAAGGATATTATGCATTAATGAAAGGTATTTTTTTGTTTTTGGATGTAGGTGTGCCGCTTATTCTTGTGTTGTGTGTTTTATTTTAAAAAGGGGGGGGTCGCCTAACAGAAGTTGTCGGTGAATTTTAGATTTTAGTTTTTAATTTAAATATATATATATGATTTAGAAAGTAGTATATGATTTTGAAAATAATTTTAAGATATGAAATCAAACCGACCTCACATCTCAGATAGTTTATATAAACGAGCACCGCATCACAAACCGTGTATCTATCCCGAAGGATAGACACATTGTTTGGTGATGGGGCTCGATTAAATAAACTAGAAGATTTGTGACATTTGTTTGCTCTGCGAACCAATTTTATAAGCCGACAAATTCCCCTGCTTAATATAAATCAATTAATCGGGGTTTATATTACCTGGGTTCTTAAAATTCCCTATAAGGGCAAGCCCCTATAGTTAATTACATCTTAAGTGACGGGAATCACCTAAGAAAATTCTCGATAATAATCAGAAGTTCTGCTCTCAAGAATTTCAAAGTTTAAGTTTTCAATGGGTTGAATTTTAGAGTTTCAATAGGGAATGGATCAAGTTTGGAACATTCTATTTTAGGAATTCAAAGGAAGAAAGGTAGGAGAAATTACAGATTCGAAGCGAACTTCGGTAATTTCTTGACTATCCTATTGTTTGGCTTGAATTTGGGAAAGTCCTAATATTTGTTTAATGTTTTGATCTTGCCAATTTTAATTAAGTAGGACTTATATTCGTATGACATGATCATACAAATAGCCTCGAAGATATGTGGGTTTGTATCGTATCGGACGACTACCTCGGGAATCCTAAGACTGGTTATGGCTTAATTTGCAATGCAAATTCCTACAAGAGGTTGAGGATTTATGTTGCAATAGGCAAACTGCCTCGAAATCCTATGGCTTGGTTATTTAATTCTAAGAAAGTTTTGCTGAAGTAGACCTAGGTTTTGCTGATGACGATGGTCGTGCTGCCCACCATGCTCCGAGCTTCTTGTTGTTGCAGAGGGTTTTGTTTTAGAAGATTGTAATCAAAAGAGAATATAGGAGTTTGGTTTTAGAAATCTTAAAGTCCAAGTGTTTTTTATGTTTTAATTAAAACAAATCTTAAAGTTGATTATAACAACACCGGTTAAGATCCCACGGTTCCATCCTTCCTGCATCGTTATTTTTATCGGATTCACTTAGTCCAGATGAATTTGCTAAACTCAACTAAATGAGTTCCACACTTTCATTTAGACCGTGGGAAATCCCGTTAGCAACACGTAAGTTACATCATCCGAGGTATTCCTGATCATCCAATAAGACGTTTTAATTTAGTTGTAATTGTAGTTTTGTATTATGTTTGTGATTAAATTTTGAATTGTTTTATATTTTGAAATGTTGTGGTGGTGAATTTTATCTTGTAATGACTTTTAATTTAGTTTTGGTTTCAGTTTTAGGGACTATCCTAAAGGTGTGGATTTTCATGCAACAGTTATTTATCATGCAAGAAAAGTAAGTGCATTTGCAATAAAGTAAATTGCAAGAAGGTAAATTGCAATAAAATAAAAGCGTACCTGGAGGGTCTTCCCGTCATCCCAGGCTACATTTAAACACAATTTAGAATATTTAAGCATTTAAAGCAAGTTCCTAGGTAAAGCTAAGGGAAGGGTTATGGTTTTCTACCAAGTTCCTAATCCTATAGCTAGTCATCTCCTATGACGTCTAGGTTCTTGTGTTTTGGTTTGAGGATGATTTTCTTTATCAAAGAACAATTAAGTTCAGTTGTTCTTATAAACATCCTATCGTACTGAGGAAGTGCTTAAGACGAATCTTAAACATCTTTTCAATACTTTTAGGATTATTTTAAGTCCAAGAGAATTTAATTATATAATGAATCAATTATCCAGGAGTTCAAGTTTTGTTATCTTACTCAGTGAACTAGGACATTTGAATATCCTATGAGTGAAGTAATACTTCACTTAACACTCCATTTAGGAGTTATGACAATAAGAGCTTTTGAGGGCAAATCGATATTCAAGTGATTTGTGATTCGACTTATTTTTAATTAATGGGTTTAAGTTTGGAATAGTGTTCAAGTTGTTTTAGATTTATTTTGAATTCTTTATGTCTTAAGTGATGTTATATTTAATTCAATTTAATTTAATTTAATTTTAATTTAATTTAATTTGGTTTAGTTTTAATTTTAATTTAATTTTATTTATTTAATTTAATTTTAATTTTATTTTAACTTGGTTTTATTTATTTTTTTTAATTTAATTTAATTTAATATATTTTAATTTAATTTAATTTAATGTGATTTAATTTAATTTAATTTAATTTAATTTAATTTAATTTAATTTAATTTAATTTATTTTTATTTTATTTTAATTTAATTTTATTTTATTTTATTTTAATTTAATTTAAATTTTAATTTGGTTTTATTTTTAATTTTAATTTAAATTTAAATTTTAATTTAATTTTATCATTATTATTATTATTATTTTTTAAATTTAATTTTAATTTAATATTTTATTTTTTATGCTTTAAGGATGATTTAGTTTTAATTGTTAAAGTATTAATTTATTGAAATTTTAAAAGGATTTAATTTAAATGTTTTAATTTTAATTTAATTTAATGATTAAGCATTTTAGGTTTTGAATTTAGATTATCATTTTAATTAGGAATTGAATATTATTGAGATGATTAATTTAGGGATTCTTAGATTAAAGAATAAATCTCTTCCTAATAATATCCCTATTTTAATAATTCCAATTCTTCCTTATTCTTCCTAATTTAATTAATTATTTAATTAAGGTTTATTTTGATTACTTTCAAATTATTTGGTAGGATTCTACCCTTTAAATACCTAAGTTTCAAACATCCAAAATCAACTTAATATCAAATATTTTATCCACCCTTTTAATTATACCTAAAATTTTTAATTATAGGTTAAAATTTTAATTACCATTTTGCCCTTTATGCTTACTAATTTCATAACTCACTAAATTAAGCTTAAATGAATTTGAAATTTTTATGTAACTTCACTCATATGTCAATCAAGACATTAGAGGAGAAAATGTGATTTTTCTGTATTTAATTTATTTATATAATTTTTTTTGGTGGAAAATAAGAATTTTCAAAAAAAAATTTAATAACATGACCAAGGGAAAGTTTCTATCCTTAAGAAAATTATGGGACATTCCTAATGACCAGAGGACCACTTGGACCAATTTTGGTGATTGTTTGAATTATATTATTTTTATTATAATTATTTTGATTTTTGGAGTATTAATTAATTTAAAAATAAAATAAAGGTTGAAAAATGAATTTTATATTTTTCAAAAATCTCTCTGATATCAAGGGAACCAGAGAACCAAATTTTATAATTTTCTAATTTTTTTTGATTTATTAGAATTATTTTAGTGGAAATGCTAGAAAATACATTTTTTTAATTTTAAAATTACCTTAGGGCTTTAAAATTTAATATCTCATCATAGAGACTTAAGAAAAAATATGGAGTTTGTTCTTAAATGATTAAAATTTAAAATGTGACATTTTGGTGAATTTTATTATTTTTTTGATTTTTTTGATTTTTTTAATTATTAAAATATTAAAATAATGCAAAAAATCAACTTTTTTGGAAAATTGCAATTTTAGTTTTCTTAAATTCCCCTGATATCAGAGAGGCCCCAAAACCAATTTGGTGAATTTTTGAAAAGGATTTTAAAAGCTATGAATTTTTTAAGTTTAAATTTAGTTAATTGGCTTAATCAACCCATTTAGAAGGGCTAACAAAGTCCATTTGACTTCAAATTTTTATGGTGGGTTCCTCTAATCCTAAAGGTCAGTGGAGGATTGATTTCAAGTCAATTTGATGTAATATTAGCTCTAATTAATTAAGGTTCCATTTTGGGTGTTTAAGCCAATTAGGGTCATTACAAGTGAATTAACTCAAGACCTATTTTCCCTAGGGTCCTCTGGTCATAAGAAACATCACCAAATTTTCCTAGAATTTATTTAACAACATGCAAATTATTAGAATTAAAATACTCAGAATAGTAACCTAGAATTGAATAATCAATAACTCTTCATAGGGGTGGCCTCTGACTTTGGAAAATTTAGGGAATGTTCCCAAATTCAGAGGCTTCAAAAGCCCTATGGTCTCATGTCATGGTGAATTGTATACATGCATGGAGAATTGAAAATGTGCAGAGAGTAAATAAATTATTAAAAATCAAATACTCAATGAAATTAAATGATTTATTTTCCACATTATTCTCCTCTGTTCAATGAGCAAGGGGGTATTTTTATTTTATTTTTCTGATTTTCCTACACAAAGTTATGCATTTTTGAAGTTCTGGTAATTAAATAAATAGAAAAATAACCTATTTTTCTACTTATCCACGCGGCGCCGCGTCAACCTCGGCGTCTCCGAAGCTCCACGCGTCGTCTCTTGATTCAGCGCCGCCATCTGACTGGGATGCCACGCGGCCCGCAGTTCATGTCTCGTTGCTCCGTCCGGTGCGATCCTGGCCGTCTGCTTGATACACGCGCGATCCGACGGCTCCTGGTCATCGTCTACGACTGGTTTGAACCCGTGACCGTCAACCTTCTAACCCTAATTTCTCACTCGATTCTTAATGGATTTTCATGTTCTTATGCTCTATGGATTCGTCTTGAGGAGACGAACACATCCATACGGTAAAAATGTATTGAAATTGACTCAAATTAAATAGAGAAACTCTGTAAGCTCAGGAAGAAGAGTGAGTCCATACCATTACTCAGAGAAGTGAAGCTTCGATCTGAGAGTTGTGTCACCTTCGATTGGGTCCAAGCAAGCTCCAGATGAAGTCCCTTGGCCTGGTGAATTGTCCAGGTATGATTTCGACCAAGCTTGATCACAAAGCTTGGAGGCCGGGAGCAATGGCTGGCCTTGTGAGGGGGCTTTTGCTGGTAAACTTCTTCTCTTGGTCTGGTGAAGGTGTAGGACCAATCAATTTGGGGATTGGCTCACTGTGAAGAAGTGTCCTGGTTTTTATGCTGAAATTTGAACTCAAAATTGAGCTCAGCTGGAGGAATTGGGGTTGGAATCCAATGGGGATCAAATGCTCTATGTGTGGAGATTGGTCTGGAATGATTTTGGCAGAGTTTCCTTAAGGTTGGTTCAGCACTTCTTCCATGGCCGAGAGAGGTGGGGTTTAAATAGGAGAGGCTAGAGGGCCTCCCAGGGGGAGTTAGGGCTTGGATTAGCTGCTCTTGGCAAGGGAAGAACAGCTGCAATGGCCACTGGGCTTGGGGCAACTCAACAAGGGAGAATTTCAATGCTTGGCTCCTTCCAATGTCTCGGCCATGGTGTTTTCTGGCGACCCAGGCGGCTGGCCTGCAGGCATGGGTTACCCTCAGGTCCAGGTGGGTCAGGGCTGGAGGTTTGTGCAGTCAATTGTCCATGGACATGTGTAAAGGGATTGGATTAAAATGGAATGGAGATAAGGTCACTTTGGGTCCAAATGGGTCAACCCACCATTTTGGGTTTGGTGCACCCTTCCAAGTTCTGGTTTTGTTCCAAAGGGATAGGTTGGGTCAGCTACCATGGAGTGGTGAAGTCCCCAACAAAATAGTTTAAGTTAATTTTGGGTTATAGTGTTGCATTAAAGAGGTTAAAATGGCTTAAGGAAGGCTTAGGAAAGGACTTCCTCTTCTTGCCATTAATGGCTTGGTGACAAGTCAAACCCCCCATGGCTTCATGTGGCTTGTCCATGGCTTTCATGTGGCTCCATTTAGCTCATCCTTGGCTTAGGAAAACTGGATTCATTTATATGAAAAAGGAATTTGGAAATTTTGGCAATTTAGTGAAGATTTAGATGGTGCTTGATTTAGGTTGATTTGATGATTGATTTGGGACTTAGGAATTGATTCCAATTAAAGGGATGATGAGAAGGAATTGTCAATGTGGGCTTTGGAATGGGTTTGGGCTTTTGAATTTTACTTTGGATGGGCTTTTAAAATGGTTTAGGGAAGTGGGCTTTTGGATTTTAAAATGGACTTTAGGATGAAAGTTTGGTAAAGGCTTGCGCCAAATAATTGTTGGGTTTGGCTTAGGGATGTTTCATGAGTGATTTGGAATAAACTTGAGGTGGTTTGGGCTTGAATTGGGTTGGATTTGGGTTGATTTGGTACATGGGCCAATGTAGGTCAAATCGGGCTAATTTGGGCCAATGTCGGCCAGGGTCGAAATCGATGTAAAATTAATGTCGGGAAATGTTTATGGGAGTATTTCAAAGAGGCTTTGACTTTGGTTGGGTTTTGATTTTGGGGTTTGGGCTTATTTGGGTTAGGTTTGGGTTTAGGTCAAAATTGGGCCTTTTTGCTTTGGGTTGAATTTGAGTGCGGTTTGGGTCCAAATTTTGGGCTTTAAGGTCAAAAGTGAAATTGGATTCAAATGCCAATCAAATTGGACTTGGATTTGGTCTAGATTGGTGTTGGGGATGTTGAATTGAAGTTTAGAATTGAATTGGACCAGAATTTGGGTCAATTGAGTAGGTTTGGTTTGACATTGGGTTCATTTTGGGTTAAAATGGATCAAATTGGGGATTTTGACCAAAGTGGGGTAAATTGACAAACTTGGCCCATGGTTTAGTTGAACAAAATGAAATTGGGAATATTTGGGATTTTTTGGAATTTTCTGAGAATTTTTGGAATTTTTGGATTTTTGGGTTAAAAAGGGTATTTTGGGTATTTGGAGGGTATTGGGGGTATTTTTGGAATTTTTGGTATTTTTGGCTATGAATGATCAATTTGAGTAATGTGGGAATGTTTGGGATTGGTTTTGAGGAAATTTGGGTATTTGGAGATTTTTTGAAAAATTTGGGTAATTTCAAGGGTCCCGGGGGTCAAAAATTGAAAATTTGGAAAACTGAAGATTGGGTAAATGTAAGTGAAATGAAATCATTTTGGTTGAGCCATGAAGCCATATCAAGCCCACATGAGCCATGAAGGGACTCATTTGAGGCATTCTCTATGTTGTTCCTAACCCTCTTAGCCAAGGGCTTAGGGGTTAAGGACCATCCATGTGAATCACCTTCATGAGTCAGGAGGTCAAGTTGGGTATATGTGTGGTTTTAGGAGGTGTGTGAAAGTATAGTGTATAAGTGTAGTGTGTGTGTAAGTCAGCCCTTCACTAGACCAAGCCACCCAGGGCAGTTCTAAGGCCAAAGAGTCCTATAGGAACTCATCCTTTAAACTTCCACATTTGATTTCAACCCTCTAGGTGATTAGGGGTTTACAATCAAGTTTGTGGAGTTTGTAGGGAGTTAAGAAATGGTTTGAATTTCTAAGTGGTGGTTCCCAATTCTAATCCTCTAGGATAGTCAAAGGAAAAGCCTAAGGCTAGATCCTAAGTACTAAAAAGAAGAAGAGAAGACCTCATAAAAAATGAGGTCAAGAAATGGACCCCCAATAGGTGTGGTGTGCTAACCAAGCACACCGCGCGTATTGGCGTTGACCGAAAAGATCAACAAAACCAACACAGATGTCCAAGTGACAAATTTAGGACGAAATTAAAGAATTTCCACAGGGGAGTGTCAAGTATATCTCTGAGACTGGAGATTCCTGAACTCTCGCTGGGGAAAGGGAAAGGAGGTTAATCCCAAATCGCATGATCTGGGGGAATTTCGATTTAGGTTTCATTTTGTTTCAGTTTAATTTTTGATGTGTGAGCTCAGATTTCAGTTTGAGTTTCAATTTAGATTGAAGTTTTGTTAAAATTAATTTAAAGGGATTTGAACTTGAAATGAAAATTGGAATTTTTTAGTTTTAGATGTGACATCTTCAACCTCAAAAGAAAATTGAATTGATCGTATTGAATCATTTGCAATGAGGAGAGATCTCAGAGCAATGCGGTATTGGATGTAAAATCCTTAACCTCAAGAGTTTGATTTTTGATGTATTTCATTGTGATAAGGAAAGAACCTAAAGCAATGCAGTCTCAGATGTAAAATCCTCAACCCCTAAAGTTTGATTTTGATGTATTTCATTGAGATAGGGAAAGAATCCTAAAGCAATGCAGTCTCGGATGTAAAATCCTCAACCCCAAAAATTTGATTTTGATGTATTTCATTGCGATAAGGAAAGAACCTAAAGCAATGCAGTCTCGGATGTAAAATCCTCAACCCCAAAAGTTTGATTTTGATGTATTTCATTGCGATAGGGAAAGAACCTAAAGCAAAGCAGTCTCGGATGTAAAATCCTCAACCCCAAAAGTTTGATTTTTATGTATTTCATTGCGATAGGGAAAGAATCCTAAAGCAATGCAGTCTCGTATGTAAAATCCTCAACCCCAAAAGTTTGATTTTGATGTATTTCATTGCGATAGGGAAAGAATCCTAAAGCAATGCAGTCTCGGATGTAAAATCCTCAACCCCAAAAGTTTGATTTTGATGTATTTCATTGCGAAAGGGAAAGAATCCTAAAGCAATGCAGTCTCGGATATAAAATCCTCAACCCCAAAAATTTGATTTTGATGTATTTCATTGCGATAGGGAAAGAATCCTAAAGCAATGCAGTCTCGGATATAAAATCCTCAACCCCAAAAATTTGATTTTGATGTATTTCATTGCGATAGGGAAAGAATCCTAAAGCAATGCATTCTTGGATGTAAAATCCTCAACCCCAAAAAATTGATTTTGATGTATTTCATTGCGATAGGGAAAGAATCCTAAAGTAATGCAGTCTCGGATATAAAATCCTCAACCCCAAAAATTTGATTTTGATATATTTCATTGCGATAGGGAAAGAATCCTAAAGCAATGCAGTCTCGAATGTAAAATCCTCAACCCCAAAAATTTGATTTTGATGTATTTCATTGCGATAGGGAAATAATCCTAAAGCAATGCAGTCTCGGATGTAAAATCCTCAACCCCAAAAATTTGATTTTTATTAACATTTGATTTGAAATCTGGAAGATTGAATTTGAAATGGATTGAGATTTGATTTGAAATTTGGAAGATTGAATTTGAAATTGATTGAGATTTGATTTGAAATTTGTGTTCATTTTGTTTGTCCTTTAACAATTCAAATTTGCCTTATCATTCATTTAACGTTCATGTGAATTTGGCGTTCATCATTTTTTTTTAGATTTTTAAGGAAAGTTTTCTTTTATTCTTTTTGTTTCTTTTTTGTTCTTTGTTCGAAGTTCATTTAACTTTAATGGCGTTTCCCAGTCAATTTGCACAAAAGAGGTGAAGGCCAAAATGTGACATGGTCACTTTCATTCCAATCATGTCGAAGATACATCATACAACTCGATCTGGAATTCATTTCATACAATCCATGTAGACTCAAAACGGACTATGTATGATCTTTTTCGATCCATCCAAAAAGGCATCTGTCAAAAATCCATGTCAGAATAGTGAGGTGCATGGTCAATAACATCACCTTCCAAGCCATCCTTGGCAAGCATGCCGTATGGACGTACGTTGGAGGTGTGATATTTTCCATGTAACTCACAGCTCGTAAGGCCGAAGGCTCTCTAGCTCTGAGTCTGGCTGGAAGTGGTAAGGTGATTTCCTATCATCCATCCTTCTGAAAGTAACTAAGATCCGCTTCATTGGTACTCCCGGTATGCAATGTTTAGCGACATCTACTCCGTTGCCCTTTAGTATCATGACGGAACCTACTGGTAATGGTATCTTTACTGGCCCTCGGAACTCACTCGGGCTCGCTATCCGGAGGTCGGATCCAAACATGATATTACATTCGTTCGTAAAAGAAATTGTGCGTAAAGGTCCGACAAAGTCGTGGTGATCTATGTGCGGGGGTATGCGATCACCCTTCTTGTAAATGTTAATGATGCAACTGTTGGGTATGCAATCTGCTGGCAGTACCCTCCATGTTATCATTCTCTTTACCATCCTTTTGATGACTAATGGCATTAGATCTAACTTTCCATGACGGAGTATTCCTGGTGGGTTTCCCTCCCAGTCTTCTGTGAAGTTGTAGCAGCATCCACATTGTATGGTAATTCTTCCTTTCCCTGGCATCCATCTATGGGGTTCTTAGTAAGTGTTTTCTCTTAGGCGGCCTGCTTGACCCATTCTTTTCAAATCCCAGATGCAGTCCACGATTTTTTGTTGTTCGTATTCTGAGAACACGTTTGTATGTAGCTCGAGGCCTTCAGTATATTGATCCTCCCCGCCTCTAATTCTATCGAAGTATTCAAAAGTTTGCTTCTCGACATTCTGCATTCTTTCTAGCTCGTATTCTGGAATAATCTTCAAATGTCGAGGCCTGGTGACGTACTGTAGGATATATGGCTCAATCCCTACACGTTCTCCTGCATACCTCGGCTCCTCGGGGATGGTCTCCATCGGGACATCCTCCGGGATTGCTTCTGCAACATGGTCATGCATTACTGGTGGCTTTATCTGGTGGCGTGGTAGCCTTCCTTCTTCTTATCTTCTTGAGATTTCCCTGGTCTCTTCTGTTATTCTCGGAGCTGGCATCCTTTCTTTATGTTCCTGGTGAACAGGTATCCTTGAAGTATATGCATTGGTAGTAGCGACTGCCTCGTCGCTCTGGTCCGCTGCTAGTTTAGTTAACATCTTGCGGATACGGCGGTTTTTATTTATTCGCTGAGTTCGTCGTGAGAGTAGCTCTTCGTACTTCCCGAATCTCCGTGGGCGCGACACCGACAAGCCCGCCCTCTCGCCGTAGTGACCACGTGACTTGATTCTCTTGTCCTCCTCGGTGTTTATTTTTCTTTTCTTCGTCGTTGGGCTGGTGGCTCGGGCCACCCACTTTCATTACTCGTCCTGATCGGCGGTTCCTCTCGGTCAACTGGGACCCAGTCACCTTCCTCGTATTGCAGGCCTGCTGGTGCGAAGTCTGAGTCAATCTCTATTATCCCTCCATCTTTCACCCTCTTTTCGTCGAGTGCAAGGCTTACGCCATTTCTAAAGTTCAGGACCAACCTCCCGCTCGACATTTCCCTGCGAAAAGATAAGGAAAAGGATTAGGGGCTGTACTAAGAACAAGAACATTAAGAAAATGTTTATTAGAGACAGAGTTTTCTTTCTTTCTCTTCTTTTTTTTATTATTCCTTTTGTAATTTTAAATTCAACAGGAATGAAGTGGGAGAAGATCGAAAAAAGATTTTTATTTGGAAGAGAGAACAAGGAAGACTTTATTATCATGATTTTATTTATTTTAGCATATTTTTTTTATTATTTTTGGGTTCGGACTCGAATCATAAGTAATTACTTCGCCCGTGCTTCTAGGGATGAAGAATTCATTCCTTCGAAACATCAGGTAGCGTAATACTTCTTCAAGTATCGCCTGTTGATCGGAAGCATATGTCGTTCTCCTTGGCAATTCACTAGCTGGTAAGAGCCTCCTGAGTAGACTGCTTCAACCACAAACGGTCCTTCCCAAGTGGGTTCAAATTTTCCTCCTATTTTGCGGTGTGCAAGAATAGGTCTCTTGAGAACGTGAACTAAGTCACCAACTTTCAAGGTTCTCGGGCGGACCATCCGTCATGGGCTCGAACCATCTTAGCTTGGTATAGTTCTAAATTCTCGCCGCACTGCAAGTCTTTTCCCTTCCAGGCTTTCTAGTTCCTCTAGTCGTAACTTGGCATTCTCTTCTGTCGTGATTTTGTTTGCAACTGCAATTCTGAGTGAAGGAAGCTGGACTTCTAAGGGTAACATTGCCTCGGACCCATACACTAGAGCGTAAGGTGTAGCATATGTAGGAGTTCTGAAGGTTGTCTGGTATGCCCATAAGGCTTCTAACAACTTCTCGTGCCAATTTCTCTTATTATCGTCCAAAGTTTTCTTCAAAATTTGAACGAGAGTTTTATTAAAAGCCTCAGCCAGGCCGTTTGCTCTTGGATAGTAAATTGTTGAATACTGCTAGTCGATTCCTTGTCTCCTGACAAAATTATTGATTTGTGCGCTTCTGAATGTTGACCCATTATCTGAGATGAACCTGCGCGGCACTCCGAAACGGTAGACAACTTGGTTCTTGAAAAACTGTAGTACGCGGTGTGCTTTCACTTCTCTGAGTGGAACTGCCTCTGCCCACTTGGAAAAATAATCTGTAGCCGCAAGAATGAAGTGATGTCCTTTTGAAGATGGTGGTTCTATTGGACCCACTATATCTGTGCCCCAACATTCAAATGGCCACGACGCAATTGTCGGATGTAGCACATTTGGAGGTTGGTGTAGAACCACTCTGTGCACTTGGCATTCATGACAGCTCTTGGCGATTTTCATAAAGTCGGTCATCATCGAGGGCCAGTAGTACCCTAGTCTTTTAATTTTCATCTTCATCTTCGGACTCGACTGGTGAGCGCCACAGAGTCCTGAATGCACATCTTTAACAATTTCACGGGCCTCGGACCCGCTTAGGCACCTTAGCCACATTTAATCAAAAGACCTTTTGTATAACGTGTTGTTTACTAATGCGTAAGACGGAGTTCTTTTCTTGATCTGATGAGCTAACGACCTATCGTCTGGTAGTTTTCCTGTTTGCAGGTAGTCTATTAATGGCTGTCGCCAATCTTCTGTGTTTTCTGTCACCGCCGCATCCGATTCTTTTTCTTTTCCGATTTGTGTATTGTGTCTATGTCGAGTCGTGATAGGACCTGACGTCCCTGAACTGACACTTCTACTGATTCATCTTGCAAGCAGGCAAATTCTTTTACAAGGCGGGCAAACGCATCTGCTAAAGCGTTTTCTTTTCCGGGAATTTTGTAGATCGTCACATTCAGAATCTGTTCTAACAACTGTATGGCATACTGGAAGTATTGCTCGAGTCTTGGCTTTAAAATTTTGTACTGTCTGGCGATCTGTTGAATGATTAACTGCAAATCCCTGTAGATGTTGATGCATGTTATCCCCATTTGAATAGTTAATTCCAGTCCTGTTACGAGAGCTTCGTATTCTGCTTCATTTTTTGTACATGGCTCTGTTAAGTGGTAGGAGTATCTTAACATTCTCCGCTCCGGTGTTATAAAGATTAGTCCGATTCCTGCCTTACCAGGCACAATCACTTGTGATTCTTCGTCTTTGTGTGCTGAAGATGCTCCGTCGAAATATAATTCCCAACGTCGATCGTCAGGGTCTTCTAAGCTCATTATTTGTTCATCTGGCAAGTCGTCATTGAGAGGAGATTCTGCCGGCAAAGGGTGTTCTGCGAGAAAGTCTGCTAAAACTTGTCCCTTTACGACACGAAGAGGCATGAAAGTTATATCGAATTGCAATAATATCATTGACCACCTGGCAAGTCTGCCAGAAAGCGTTGGACGGGTCATCAAGTATTGCAATGGATTAAATTTCGAGATTAGGTTGACCTTATGAGAAAGCATGTAGTGCCTGAGCTTTTGAGCGGCGAAGATCAGGGCCAAACAGTGCTTTTCAATTGTGGGATACTTTATTTCCGTCGGAAGTTAAAGACGGCTTAGGTAGCAAAGAGCATTTTCTTTACCCTCATCATCGACCCTGCGCAATAGGGCTCCGAGAGAGTCGTCCAAAGCCGCGGTATAAAGTATCAACGGTCTACTCGAGACCGGGTCGCTAAGACAAGAGGTGTCATTAAATATTGTTTAATGTCCTCGAAGGCCTTCTCGGCATTTCTCTTCCCAAATAAATTTGGCGTCCTTTTTAACTAATGCCGAGAAAGGCCGACACCTACTCGACAAGTTCGAGATAAAGCATCGAAGATATGCCAGCCTTCCCTCGAAAAGATCGTAGTTGTTTTAAGGTTCTGGGAGGTGGCATTTCTAAGATAGCTTTAATCTTTTCCGGGTCGATTTCAATTCCATGATGTCGGACAACGAATCCTAAGAATTTCCCGGAGGTGACGCCGAAGGCACATTTTAAGGGATTCATCTTAAGGTTAAATTGTCTTAATCGTTCTAGAACAATTCTCAAATCATACAGGTGGTTTTCCTTTACTTTGCTTTTGATGATCACATCATCCACGTAGCATTCAACTTGATTGTGAATGAGATCATCAAAAATTCTTGTCATCGCTCTCTGGTATGTTGGTCCTGCGTTCTTCAGTCTGAATGGCATCATTGTGTAGCAATATACTCCAATCGGCGTTCTGAATGCTGTAAGTTTTTCATCTTCCGGATCCATTTTTATCCGGTTGTATCCTCGAAGATCCATCCATGAATGAGAATATTTCATGTGTTGAAGCAATGTCGATCATTAATTATGGGATCGGTAGAGGGAATTCATCTTTTGGACATGCCTTGTTTAAATCTCTGAAATCCACACAAATTCTGATCTGACCATTCTTCTTCCTGATCGGTACCACATCGAGCTAACCAAGTCGGGTATTGTTCTTCACGGACAAATTTACCGTCTATTAGCTTTTTAACTTCGCCTATGACTTGTTGTTTGATTTCTAGACGCATTCTTCTGGGACCTCGTCCGACCGGAATGAAGTAGGATCCACTCCTAGCTTATGGATCGCGACCTCCGGAGCTAATCATGGCATCTCATCGTAGCTCCAAGCAAAACAGGTCTTTAAATTCCATTAATAACTTGATCATTTCTTCGGAGTCTTCTTTATTGAGTAAGGAGCTAACAAAGGTAGGTCTAGGCTCTTCGCTAGTACCTAAGTTAACTTCCTTTAACTCATCTATTGTAGATCTGATCTCATCTTCGAACTCTGGTGGAGCGTTTCCAATTTGCAAATCTTCAAACTCTTCTGTAGTTTCCATGCAGTTTTCATTAGACTCGCAAGTGACAACCAAGAAAAATTCAGTATCGTCAACTGATCCTACTATGTCGAATCCGAGACCAAGTTTTGAAGTGGGTGGACGACTGGAGTTATTCCATAATTTTTCAAAATGTTGTGATTGACCTTTTGTCCATTGTCGAGGTAAGAAACCACGCTGAATTAAATTTTGAACACAGGGAGAGTACCACTCAAAAGGTAATTCCATTAATTCCGATGAAGTAGCATCTTCAAATTGTACATTATTTTCAGCTTTGGAGGAAGGAGCACCACGGTAGAATTTGATGGGCTTTCGCACCGCCGCTACTTACCTCTTTGACCACCATACCCTCGATCTTATTAGAATGGATCGGGGTCAGGGTCATAGTATGTACATAGTGGTTAATCTTCTCGTACATCGATTTATATTCCTCGTTCTTTTCATCTTCGAGAGAAATCTTGAATTGCAGCTTCTTCCGACTTATTGTCGATGCTTCTTGCTTGATCTCTTTTTCTTCTTCAGAACTGTCTTCTCAATCAACATTGATGGCTGGTTTCCTTTGTCCAACTGTCTTAATGTCTCTGCCACGACCTCGTCCTCGGCCTCGACCTCGGATGCGAGTTGTGGAGAAACCTTCACCATCTCGCCGTAAGGGAGTGGTGAGTGACCGTTAGAACTTCGTGTTCTTCGTCGTCCCGAACTTCCTTTGCTTCATTCGTTATGGTATCTCCGGAAAAGATTGTTTTCTTCGGAGGTGCATAATAAGCCGCATCTTCATGGATTCCAATCTCATGTACGGAGAATGGTTGTAAGTCACCTTTGATGCACTGTTCCCCTCCATCGTAGTATTTGATGCACTGATGTAGAGATGATGGTACCATCCGGTTTTCATGTATCCATGGTCGGCCCAATAGAGCGTTGAATGACGTTTCTGAATCGATTATGTGAAATTTCGCGGTTGTCTTTGCTAAGTCACCGGTCTTCATTAGCAGTGTTATCGATCGCAGGGCTCTTTCTCCTTTCCGGTCGAATCCTCTTAATAACATTTTGTCCGCTTCGAGCTCGCGAGCATCAATTTCCAAGTATGCTAGCGTTCAAAGATTCATTATATCGATTGATGCTCCCGGATCCACTAATACTCCGGAGAGTGTAAACTTCCCAATCGCGATCGAGATGTACAACGGTCGATCGTGATCTCGCTTTCCCAAGTAGTAGGTCATTGTCGATGAAGGTAACACCTCGTCGTTCCTTTAACGAGCAAACCTCATCTAAGGAATCTCCGGTCATTTGAGCTAAGCAAATTTCTCGGATCAAGTAAGGCCTCGATCGTAGCTTCTCTCATCTCTTTTAATAAGATGAGAGCGTCATGGATGCTTAGTTTGGCCGGTAGTTTCCTAAGATGAGCTAGCATGTTGTAATCCACTTTATTTCCATGTGTCTCGATTTCTTCCCGAATGGGTATTTCTTCCGTCTGGGTTGGTTCTTCCCGAACAACCGCTCGCTTTCCTTCGTCCTTTGGACCCATTCTTAGAGGTAGAACTCTTCCACTTCTTAAGTCGACTTATGTGATTTCTTCGAATCCGGTATCGAGTTCTGTCGGTGTCTCCTCCCGAATAGGAATGACGAGCTCTTCGGATTAGCTTCGCAGTCCGAAGGCTCTAACTCTATCGTGACCGGAGCTCCTCGAAACTCGCAAATAGATTTCATCGCTTGTCGAACTCTCATAGCCTCCTTGGTGGATGTCTTCTTTGTCATTGTGATCGTCGAGATTGTGTATGATTTGAGAATTGTCACTTGTATCAGAATCGATATCTGGATTAGGTTGGTTGTCGCTAGTTACGTAATCGTTAGAAAAAGTCAAAACGTAGCCAACGCCATAACCCTTATCATTATAAGATCCCACCGGAGTGAGCGTATAATCATACAGAGTCAGAGGTTCGAGGGATTTCTCCCCCTAATCGGAAACAACTATCCTAGGATAGGCAGCCCCTAGTCTAGCCTCAAGAGCCTCGGTCTTCTCTTCTTCATCAATTTTCTTCTTTCCTTTAATCTTCTTTTGTTGAGGTGGTTCTTCTATCACAAGTGATAATGCCGACTTGACAGGTTTCGAACACTGAATTGAGGCTCGCACCGAAGTGGTTTGGATGTGATCCAAGATCTTCTTCGAAGACTTTGTCCAGGCGGTACTCCATCCATCATCAGTCGCATAGGGATCTATCAGAACAATGAGATCCGTCGAGATAACATTGACGGAACCTCCTTTCTGGGGTTCCTTCATGTATTCCTTCGGGATCGTTATGTTCCCTTTTCGGAGAATTTTGTCGAGCCAACTTTTGAAGGTAATGCAATCTTCTATCTTGTGTCTAAGTATCCGGTGGCAAGGGCAAAAGTTGGGATCATCTTTCTTGTCGACTTCTTCTGGTTTCTTAGGCTCGGCGATTGAAATCCGGAGTCTTCATCGACCGCGTAACATTTTTGGCATCGCCTCATTCTCGAACGGATACTCTCGCTCGAATCTCCCTTAACGTACGTTGTGGACGAGGCGGTTGTTCATACTCGTCGAGATGACCGATAGCCGGGTCGAGGTCGTCGGCAAATCCGTCGAGTTTGTCGTGGCGCTTTGGCGGTATTTGTATCGGTCGCTTGCCTTTATCGACCGTCGCGACGATCCCGGACTTCTTTTCAAAAGTTTTCACGGGCTTTTGTTTGTCTGTTTTGTCGGTGAAACTTAATTGCTTCACCTCCTCTTGCAAGATTCCGACCTTGCTTAACAACTTCTCGAAAGTCTTAATAGTAAATCCCTTGTGGAGAAGTGCTATCGGGCCATGAATGCTCTTAAGTAAAATGTCGACTGCATGTTATTCTTGTAGCTGTGGTTCACACTTCATACTTAGATTCCTCCATTGAAGTATGTAGTCCACCAAAGTTTCATTCGGCTTCTGCTTCTCTACCACTAAATCACCTATAGTCATGTGGTGCTGAGCTCCGGCAAATCGCTTGATGAAGAGGTTCTCCAATTCTGAAAATGTCTTCACCGAATAGTTCGATAATTCTGCATACCAATCAAAGGCGATCCCTGACAGGCTACTGACAAACTGTCGGAAGAGTAAAGCATCACTTCCGCCGGCATTGCAACAACTGGCACGAAAATTTCCGATACAGGGCATTTTTCTTTCTTTGCTAACTTTTCTATCACAGTCTGTAGTCGAGCAAATGGCATAATTCTAGCCATTTTCTTAATGCCATCGTTGTAATATGCGGGCTGAGGCAATGCAGAAGCAATCTTGCGGACATTTTCCTCGTCCTCTGCGGCGGAGAGGGGATGGAATCTACTTCCTCCCAAAAGTGGTATGTATTCAGGCAGCGGTGTATACTCGGGCGCTTCCGGATTTCCTCCAGAAAGCAACTTCGGCAGTCTCCGGCTTCTCTAGCAATCCTTCTACTTCGTTCCTCCTCCGAGTCCGTGTCGTTGATGGAATTCTCGAGTCGGACCCGATTTCAAAACAAGTATGTCTCACAGAAGATCCGTACCCTCCACAGTTCATCACGAGTTCCGAATTTCCTTCCCCTTTAGTCCGGCAGTAGCCGGGTAGGTGCAGAGACAACTAGACCAGTGGGGGTAGCAACAATGATCCTTCTTCAAACAACAAGCATTCTCTCGCTGGAATCTTTGCAGAGGAGGAAATTCATGAGTCGACTCGAGGTTAAACTCAATCAACAACTTCTCGCTTCGGTACTTCGCTTGCGAGTGAAAAGAGAGCGACGTCGGGGATTTTGATGTTGGTGTCCTCGAATCCTTGTCCGAATCGAATGATTCCATTATCAGCGAGCTCGTCCTCGAACACAGCCAGTGTCCAAATTCGTTGACGAAGGAGAAAATCAGTTTTGGGGCTTCCATTTCTGCAGGGCAGATTCCAAGTGTTAGTCCTCAAATCATGCTTCTTCTTGTCGTAAAACTTATGACGCAAAAGAAAGAGTCCGAACACATTTCCGTTTATCTTAGTGTATTTGTGGTATTAGAAGATAATTGTTTTTCGAAAAGATTTGTTCGTTAGGAAGGAGAATTATTAAAAGAAGGAGAGTTGTAGGAAGGGTAAAAGGAATTGATTACGAACTGGAAAAGGAAAAGAAAGTCTTGTAGAAACTTTTCGACCCGCAAGATCGCTCCTAAACTAATACCTATTGGGGGCCACCCCACCTCGTAAATGAGGTAAAAGGATCTCGTAACCTCTCTGTTTAGGGTTGTCTAAACAGTGGCTCCTAAATCCGAGAGAATGTTGGCTATATTTGTTCAAGGTAGAAATGAACATAGTATTCCAATGGAAAGAAGGGTAGTTTGATCTACTAGGGACATGGATACGCTACCGATTTTTGCAAGCAGAACTATCTGATTAAAATGGAGAGAGGAATTCTTCCCCAGCGGAGTCGCCAGAAGTTGTGCGGCTTATTCTTGTGTTGTGTGTTTTATTTTAAAAAGGGGGGTCGCCTAACAGAAGTTGTCGGCGAATTTTAGATTTTAGTTTTTAATTTAAATATATATATATGATTTAGAAAGTAGTATTTGATTTTGAAAATAATTTTAAGATATGAAATCAAACCGACCTCACAGCACCGCATCACAAACCATGTATCTATCCCGAAGGATAGACACACTGTTTGGTGATGGGGCTCCATTAAATAAACTAGAAGATTTGTTATATCTGTTTGGTCTGCGAACCAATTTTATAAGCCGACAAATTCCCCTGCTTAATATAAATGAATTAAGCAGGGTTTATATTACATGGGTTCTTAAAATTCCCTATAAGGGCAAGCCCCTATAGTTAATTACATCTTAAGTGACGGGAATCACTTAAGAAAACTCTCGATAATAATCAGTAGTTCTGCTCTCAAGAATTTTAAAGTTTAAGTTTTCAAGGGGTTGAATTTTAGAGTTTCAATAGGGAATGGATCAAGTTTGGAACATTCTATTTTAGGAATTCAAAGGAAGAAAGGTAGGAGAAATTACAGATTCGAAGCGAACTTCGGTAATTTCCCGACTATCCTATTGTTTGGCTTGAATTTAAGAAAGTCCTAATATTTATTTAATGTTTTGATCTTGCCAATTTTAATTAATTAGGACTTATATTCGTATGACATGATCATACAAATAGCCTCGATGATATGAGGGTTTGTGTCGTATCGGACGACTAACTCAGGAATCCTAAGACTGGTTAGGGCTTAATTTGCAATGCAAATGCCTAACAAGAGGTTGAGGATTTATGTTGCACTAGGCAAACTACCTCGAAATCCTATGGCTTGGTTATTTAATTCTAAGAAAGTTTTGTCGAAGTAGATTTAGGTTTTGCCGATGACGATGGCCGTGCCGCCCACCATGCTCCGAGCTTCTTGTTGTTGCAGAGGGTTTTGTTCTAGAAGATTGTAATCAAAAGAGAAGAGAGGAGTTTGGTTTTAGAAATCTTAAAGTCCAAGTGTTTTTTATGTTTTAATTATAACAAATCTTAAAGTTGATTATAACAACACTGGTTAAGATCCCACGGTTCCATCCTTCCGGCATCGTTATTTTTATCGGATTCATTTAGTCCGTATGAATTCGCTAAACTCAACTAAATGAGTTCCATACTTTCATTTAGACCGTGGGAAATCCCGTTAGCAACACGTAGGTTACATCATCCGAGGTATTCCTGATCATCCAATAAGACGTTTTAATTTAGTTGTAATTGTAGTTTTGTATTCTGTTTGTGATTAAATTTTGAATTGTTCTATATTTTGAAATGTTGTGGTGGTGAATTTTATCTTGTAATGACTTTTAATTTAGTTTTGGTTTCAGCTTTAGTGGACTATCCTAAAGGTGTGGGTTTTCATGCAATGATTATTTATCATGCAAGAAAAGTAAGTGCATTTCGCAATAAAGTAAATTGCAAGAAAGTAAATTGCAATAAAATAAAAGCGTACCTGGAGGGTCTTCCCGTCATCCCGTGCTACATTTAAACACAATTTAGAATATTTAAGCATTTAAAGCAAGTTCCTAGTAAAGCTAAGGGAAGGGTTATGGTTTTCTACCAAGTTCCTAATCCTATACCTAGTCATCTCCTATGACGTCTGGGTTCTTGTGTTTTGGTTTGAGGACGATTTTCTTCATCAAAGAACAATTAAGTTCAGCTTGTTCTTATAAACATCCTATCGTATCGAGGAAGTGCTTAAGACGAATCTTAAACATCTTTTCAACACTTTTAGGATTATTTTAAGTCCAAGAGAATTTAATTATATAATGAATCAATTATCCAGAGTTCAAGTTTTGTTATCTTACTCAGTGAACTGAGACATTTGAATATCCTATGAGTGAAGTAATACTTCACTTAACACTCCATTTAGGAGTTATGACAATAAGAGCTTTTGAGGGCAAATCGATATTCAAGTGATTTGTGATTCGACTTATTTTTAATTAATGGGTTTAAGTTTGGAATAGTGTTCAAGTTGTTTTAGATTTATTTTGAATTCTTTATGTATTAAGTGATGTTATATTTAATTCAATTTAATTTAATTTAATTTTAATTTAATTTAATTTGGTTTAGTTTTAATTTTAATTTAATTTTATATATTTAATTTAATTTTAATTTTATTTTAACTTGATTTTATTTATTTTTTTTATTTAATTTAATTTAATATGTTTTAATTTAATTTAATTTAATGTGATTTAATTTAATTTAATTTAATTTAATTTAATTTTAATTTTATTTTATTTTATTTTAATTTTATTTTATTTTATTTTATTTTGATTTAATTTAAATTTTAATTTGGTTTTATTTTTAATTTTAATTTAAATTTAAATTTTAATTTAATTTTATCATTATTATTATTATTTTTTATTTAATTTTAATTTAATATTTTATTTTTTATGCTTTAAGGATGATTTAGTTTTAATTGTTAAAGTATTAATTTAATTGAAATTTTAAAAGGATTTAATTTAAATGTTTTAATTTTAATTTAATTTAATGATTGAGCATTTTAGGTTTTGAATTTAGATTATCATTTTAATTAGGAATTGAATATTATTGAGGTGATTAATTTACAAATTCTTAGATTAAAGAATAAATCTCTTCCTAATAATATCCCTATTTTAATAATTCCAATTTTTCATTATTCTTCCAAATTTAATTAATTATTTAATTAAGGTTTATTTTGATTACTTTCAAATTATTTGGTAGGTTTCTACCCTTTAAATACCTAAGTTTCAAACATCCAAAATCAACTTAATATCAAATATTTTATCCACCCTTTTAATTAAACCTAAATTTTTTAATTATAGGTTAAAATTTTAATTACCATTTTGCCCTTTATGCTTACTAATTCCATAACTCACTAAATTGAGCTTAAATGAATTTGAAATTTTTATGTAACTTCACTCATATGTCAATCAAGACATTAGAGGAGAAAATGTGATTTTTCTGTATTTAATTTATTTATGTAATTATTTTTGGTGGAAAATAAGAATTTTCAAAGAAAATTTAATAACATGACCAAGGGAAAGTTTCTATCCTTAAGAAAATTATGGGACATTCCTAATGACTAGAGGACCACTTGGACCAATTTTTGTGATTTTTTGAATTATATTATTTTTATTATAATTATTTTGAGTTTTTGAGTATTAATTAATTTTAAAATAAAATAAAGGTTGAAAAATGAATTTTATATTTTTCAAAAATCTCTATGATATCAAGGGAACCAGAGAACCATTTTTATAATTTTTTTATTTTTCTTTGATTTATTAGAATTATTTTAGTGAAAATGCTAGAAAATACATTTTTTTAATTTTAAAATTACCTTAGGGCTTTAAAATTTAATATCTCATCATAGAGACTTAAGAAAAAATATGGGATTTGTTCCTAAATGATTAAAATTCAAAATGTGACATTTTGGTGAATTTTATTATTTTTGTGATTTTTATTTTTATTTTTAATTATTAAAATATTAAAATAATGCAAAAAATCAACTTTTTTGGAAAATTGAAATTTTAATTTTCTTAAATTCCCCTGATATCAGAGAGGCTCCAAAACCAATTTGGTGAATTTTTTAAAAGGATTTTGAAAGCTATGAATTTTTAAAGTTTAAATTTGGCTAAATGGCTTAATCAACCCATTTGATAGGGCTAACCAAGTACAATTGACTTCAAATTTTTATGGTGGGTTCCTCCGATCCTAAAGGTCAGTGGAAGTCAATTTGATGTATGATTACCTCTAATTAATTAAGGTTCCATTTTGGGTGTTTAAGCCAATTAGGGTCATTACAAGTGAATTAACTCAAGACCTATTTTCCCTAGGGTCCTCTAGTCATAAAAAACATCACCAAATTTTCCTAGAATTTATTTCACAACATGAAAATTATTAAAATTAAAATACTCGGAATAGTAACATAGAATTGAAAAATCAATAACACTTCATAGGGGTGGCCTCTGACTTTGGAAAATTCAGGGAATGTTCCCAAATTCAGAGGCTTCAAAAGCCCTATGGTCTCATGCCATGGTGAATTGTATACATGCATGGAGAATTGAAAATGTGCAGAGAGTAAATAAATTATTAAAAATCAAATACTCAATGAAATTAAATGATTTCTTTTCCACATTATTCTCCTCTGTTCAATGAGCAAGTGGGTATTTTTATTTTATTTTTCTGACTTTCCTACACAAAGTTATGCATTTTTGAAGTTCTGGTAATTAAATAAATAAAAAATAACCTATTTTTCTACTTATCCACGCGGCGTCGCGTCAACCTCGGCGTCTCCGAAGCTCCATGCGTCGTCTCTTGATTCGGCGCTACCATCTGACTGGGATGCCACGCGGCCCGCGGTTCATGTCCCGTTGCTCCGTCAGGCGCGATCCTAGCCGTCTGCTTGATACACGCGCGATCCAACGACTCCTGGTCATCGTCTACGACTGGTGTGAACCCGTGACCTTCAACCTTCTAACCCTAATTTCTCACTCGATTCTCAACAGATTTTCTTGTTCTTATGCTCTATGGATTCGTGTTGAGGAGACGAACACATCCATACGGTAAACATGTATTGCAATTGACTCAAATTAAATAGAGAAACTCTGTAAGCTCGGGAAGAAGAGTGAGTCCATACCTTTGCTCAGAGAAGTGAAGCTTCGATCCGAGAGTTGTATCACCTTCGATTGGGTCCAAGAAAGCTCCGCATGAAGTCCCTTGGCCCGGTGAATTGTCCGGTATGATTTCGACCAAGCCCGATCACAAAGCTTCGGAGGCCGGGAGCAATGGCCGGCCCGGTGAGGGGGCTTTTGTTGGTAAACTTCTTCTCTGGTCCGGTGAAGCCGTAGGACCAATCAATTTGGGGATTGGCTCACCGTAAAGAAGTGTCCTCGTTTTTATGCCGAAATTTGAAATCAAAATCGAGCTCACCTGGAGGGAATCGGGCCGGAATCCAATGGGGATCAAATGCTCTATGTGTGGAGAGCTGGTCCGGAATAATTTTGGCAGAGTTTCCTTAAGGTTGGTTCAAGACTTCTTCCATGGCCGAGAGAGGTGGGGTTTAAATAGAGAGGCCGGAGGGCCTCCTGTGGGGAGTTAGGGCTTGGGATCACCGCTTCGGCAAGGGAAGAACGTACTCGCAATGGCCACCGGGCTTCGGGGCAACTCAAGCAAGGGAGAATTTCAATGCTCGGCTCCTTCCAATGTCTCGGCCATGGCATTTTCCAAGCACCTGCCGGCCGAGCGGGAGGCATGGGTCACCCCCAGTGTCCAGGTGGGTCGTGGCCGGAGGTTTGTGCGACTAATCGGCCATGGACTCGTGTAAAGGGCTTGGATTAAAATGGAATGGAGATAAGGTCACTTTGGGTCCAAATGGGTCAACCCACCATTTTGGGTTTGGTTCACCCTTCCAAGTTCTGGTTTTGGGCCAAAGGGATCCGTTGGGTCAGCTTCCATGGAGTGGTGAAGTCCGCATCAAAGTAGTTTAAGTTAATTTTGGGTTATGGTGTTGCATTAAAGAGGTTAAAATGACTTAAGGAAGGCTTAGGAAAGGACTTCCTCTTCTTGCCATTAATGGCTTGGTGACAAGTCAAACCCCCATGGCATCATGTGGCTTGTCCATGGCTTGCATGTGGCTCCATTTGGCTCATCCTTGGCTTAGGAAAACCGGATTCATTTATATGAAAAAGGAATTTGGAAATTTTGGCAATTTAGTGAAGATTTAGATGGTGCTTGATTTAGGTCGATTTGATGATTGATTTGGGACTTAGGAATTGATTCCAATTAAAGGGATGATGAGAAGGAATTGTCAATGTGGGCTTTGGAATGGGTTTGGGCTTTTGGATTTTACTTTGGATGGGCTTTTAAGATGGTTTAGGAAGTGGGCTTTTGGATTTTAAAATGGACTTTAGGATGAAAGTTTGGTAAAGGCTTCGGGCCAAATAATTGTCGGGTTTGGTTTAGGGATGTTTCATGAGTGATTTGGAATAAACTTGAGGTGGTTTGGGCTTGAATTGGGTTGGATTTGGGTTCATTTGGTACATGGGCCAATGTAGGTCAAATCAGGCTAATTTGGGCCAATGTCGGCTAGGGTTGAAATTGATGTAAAATTAATGTTGGGAAAAGTTTATGGGAGTATTTCAAAGAGGCATTGACTTTGGTTGGGTTTTGATTTTGGGGTTTGGGCTTATTTGGGTTAGGTTTGGGTTTAGGTCAAAATTGGGCCTTTTAGCTTTGGGTTGAATATGAGTGGGGTTTAGGTCCAAATTTTGGGCTTTAAGGTCAAAAGTGAAGTTGGATTCAAATGCCAATCAAATTGGACTTGGATTTGGTCTAGATTGGTGTTGGGGATGTTGAATTGAAGTTTAGAATAGAATTGGACCAGAATTTGGGTCAATTGAGTAGGTTTGGTTTGACATTGGGTTCATTTTGGATTAAAATGGGTCAAATTGGGGATTTTGACAAAATTGGGGTAAATTGACAAAATTGGCCCATGCTGTAGTTGAACAAATTGAAATTGGGAATATTTGGGATTTTCTGGAATTTTTTGAGAATTTTTGGAATTTTTGGATTTTTGGGTTAAAAAGGGTATTTTGGGTATTTGGAGGGTATTGGGGGGTATTTTTGGAATTTTTGGTATTTTTGGCTATGAATGATCAATTTGAGTAATGTGGGAATGTTTGTGATTGGTTTTTAGGAATTTTGGGTATTTGGAAATTTTTTTAAAAATTTGAGTAATTTCAAGGGTTTTGGGTAGGCTAAGCGGGTGCAGGGCCCCGGGGGTCAAAAATTGAAAATTTGGAAAATTGAAGATTGGGTAAATGTAAGTGAAATGAAATCATTTTGGTTGAGCCATGAAGCCATATCAAGCCCACATGAGCCATGAAGGGACTCATTTGAGGCATTCTCTATGTTGTTCCTAGCCCTCTTAGCCAAGGGCTTAGGGGTTAAGGACCATCCATGTGAATCACCTTCATGAGTCAGGAGGTCAAGTTGGGTATATGTGTGGTTTTAGGAGGTTTGTGAAAGTGTAGTGTATAAGTGTAGTGTGTGTGTAAGTCAGCCCTTCACCAGACCAAGCCACCCAGGGCAGTCCTAAGGCCAAAGAGTTCTATAGGAACTCATCCTTTAAACTTCCACATTGGATTTCAACCCTCTAGGTGATTAGGGGTTTACAATCAAGTTTGTGGAGTTTGTAGGGAGTTAAGAAGTGGTTTGAATTTCTAAGTGGTGGGTCCCAATTCTAATCCTCTAGGATAGTCAAAGGAAAAGCCTAAGGCTACATCCTAAGTACTAAAAAGAAGAAGAGAAGACCTCATCAAAAATGAGGTCAACAGTAGGTGATGTAAAAAGGTCCAAAAAAAGGAAAAAGGAGCAAAAAGGAGCAAAAAGGAGCAAAAATGAAGCAAAATAGAAAAATTATAAAAAAATATGGTCTGGCGCCTAGGCACCAGAAGTTGGCGCCTAAGCGCCAGACTCGATAGAGAACTGTCAAGTTTTTGAAAACGTTTGGACGATTATTTTGATGGAGTGGAGGATATTGGACATTCTAGAAGACTGGCAGTTGTTCCTTGATAATAGGACATGTGATACATTGCATTTGGACGCTCCAAAACGGTTTTAATCTCGAAGAGGTTCGAACCAAAGTGAAGAGGAGCGAAGAACTGGACGCAATGTCCTGCGCCTACGCACCAGATTCCAGCGCCTAGGCACCAGATTCCGGCACCTAGGCGCCAGACAAACCTTCTAGAAGATTCATTGAATTTGGACATGTTTTGAAGAGGTACCTCAAGGCAACAATTGAAGCCTATAAATAGGAGTCCATTTCTTCAGAAAAATGGGCCCCCATTGTAACCCCCTTTCTCTTAGCCACTTTAGGATCTCTCATCCTTAGAGAGAGAAATAGAGAGAGAAATTTAGGGCCACTTTTATTTTAGTTTAGTGAGCTTATTCTCAAGTTGTTTCATCTGGAGTTCATTACACTGTGGAGTCAGTAGGAATCGAAGATCCGTAGAAGGAATATTTCGAGATAAGTATTTTATTTTTGATTCAAAGTTTATTTATTATGTTTTGTTGTTTATATTCAATGTGTTCTGAGTAGTTAGTTTACTTTCTTCCTTCAATTATAAAAAGATAAATGAGATAATATAAGATTCGATGGAGAATTAAAATTCAAAATATTTTCAAAACATTGTGATGATATTAATATCTGATCTTACTTTACTTTTTAAATTGGCCATTTAAATTATTAAAATCTGTTGAAGAGTTTTGAGACCTAGAAGGAGAAGAACTTTTAACTTGTAAATGTCACATGAATCCTTGGGTAGTCGAAGGCCATGTGTGGGCTATTCAAGGTGAAGTGCAAATAAATAGGAAGATAATATTTAAAGGGCGTAAAATTAATGAGTTTTTAGAGTGACAGACTAAATTCTTATAATTTGATTTATAGATAAGGAAAGGTTCACTAGTAGGGCAGACCATAGCCACCCTTGGACATCTAGCAGTGTGAGTCTAGTTTAACTCATTCTACTAACAATACATCTGGACCTGATCTGTAAATTAGCCAACGTTTTTTGCGCCTGGATCAAAGGGTAAAGAATAGGAATGCTTCTATTTGGCACAATACCATAATTCAAATTCTCCAACGAATATTAAATTATCTGATAAAAATCTTAGATTAATTGAAGGGAAGAAAGTTGTTTGTTTTATATAGTTTTCACAAAATCATTTTTCTTATTATTGTTTTCTTTAACTGCATCTAGTAAATTAAAAGTAATTTATAGTTGGATTAAAATACAAAAAGATTTTTGAAATACAATATTTAAAAATTTATTACCATATTTTTTTCTCCGTGGGATCGATACTAGGGTCTTTGTCTCAAATCCCTTTATTACTTGAAACGATATGTATACTTGGGTAGTACCAAAAAAGTATATAAAATATTTCCTTTTTAAATTATATTTTGCTATATAAACATATATTAAAAAAGGTATTAAACATCAACGACCTAGCATTAAGTAGCAATCAAGTTTTATTTAATGTTATTGTCGTAATTAAAATTTGGTACACATCTATATAGCAAGTTATTCCAGGTCAAGTGTTTCGCGCCTTTGCCAGAAATTAAATTTTCTAGCAGTAGTAACAAATCCTTGTATTTGGAAATACAAAAATTGGGTCAAGTTTTTGGCGCCGTTGCCGGGGAAGGAATAAAAATAGTTATAGATTTTCAAATATTATATTTCCAAAAACATAATATATATATATAATAATATAAAAAAATTATATATATATATATATATATATATATATATTTTTATTCCTTGTTTTATTTTTTTATGCGAAGTTTTGGTCCTGAAGGATTAATACCTTTAGATTCTGAACTAGAAAGAACAATTAGAAAAATTAAAAAGGGAAAAAGAATTCAAAAACTTCAAGAAATGGCTACTTTACAAAATCCAATTGAACTTAATGATCAAAATGTTTATAAACCATTAAGGGATTATGCTAACCCTACAGCTGATGAACTTCATAGTAGTATTCAAATACCCACCGTAGATGCTAATTATTTTGAACTTAAACCGTCTATTATTCAAATGGTGCAAAACAATCAATTTGGTGGAACACCAAATGAGGATCCAAATTTACACCTTGTTAGTTTTTTAGAACTTTGTGCTACCTTTAAATATAACAATGTTTCGATGATGCTATTAGACTTAGACTCTTTCCTTTTTCTTTAAGAGATAAAGAAAAGATGTGGTTAAACTCATTAGCAACTGGTTCTATTAAGACATGGGCTGAAATGGCACAAAAATTCCTTGCTAAATATTTTCCTCCTTCTAAAATTGCTAAATTAAGAAATGATATTACTTCGTTTAGTCAATTTGATGGGGAGACAATATATGAAACTTGGGAAAGATTTAAAGAACTATTAAGAAAATATCCTCATCATGCTTTACCCGATTGGTTAATTATTCAAACATTTTATAATGGATTAATCGGATCTTTAAAATCAATTATCGATGTTGCTTCGGAGGATCTTTAATGTCTAAATCATTTGAAGAAGCTTACACTTTAATTGAAGAAATGGCTAATAACAATTTTCAATGGCCTTCCGAAAGGATTAATCCTAAAAAGATGGCAAGTATTCACGATAATGAAGACTTTTCTATCTTAGCTTCACAAGTAGCAGTAATGTCTAAAAAATTAGATAATTTTGCAATTAATATTTCACATAATAACTCGCTAATATCGAAGATTCTCGTACTATTGAAACTTTACAAGCTATTGCAAGTAAAAATAATCCTTATTCAAATTATTATAATCCTGGGTAGAAAAATTATCCTAATTTTAAGTGGAATAATTCACAACAACAATGGGGTAATAATCAATCTCATCCCACTGGAAATTGGAATAATAAAGTTAATCCAAATTATAAACCTCCTGGATTTAATAATCAACAGAAAAAGTTATCAATAAGAATTAATTTCACAAATGAATAATCAATTACAAAATCAAAATACTCGCTATTTGTAATATTGAAAATCAAATGAGGCAAATTGTTACTTTAATTAATAATGCACTCGTAGGAACACTTCCTAAGTAATGTTAAAATTAATCCAAAGGAAACTGGAAAAGAACATGAACATGTTAAGGTCAGTGCAACTTAGAAGTGGAAAGGAATTAAAAGAAAGAATGCAGAATGAAATCGAAAAAGAGATCGAGGTCGAAGAGATCGAAAACCTAAAGAAACTCACTCTCCTAGTCAAGATCGATCGTTATACCTATTAATGCGGAAGTTGAAAACCACCACCACCTTTTCTTCAAAGACTTAAACAACGTAAACTTGATCATCAATTTTCTAAGTTCTTTGAAATTTTTAAGAAACTTACTATTAACATACCTTTTGCCGAAGCTTTGGAACAAATGCCAACTTATGCAAAATTTATGAAGGATATTTTAAGCAAGAAATGAAAATTTAAGCTTTGAAACTCGTTGCATTAAGTGAAGAATGCAGTGCAATAATTCAAAAGAAATTACCTGAAAAGCTTAAGAATCCTGGAAGTTTCACTATACCCTGTGCTATTGGAGAAAAGTTTTGTGGAAAAGCTTTATGTGATTTAGGAGCAAGTATTAATCTCATGCCATTTTCTATCTTTCGAAGTTTAAATTTAGGAGATATTACTCCCACCACTGTAACCCTTCAGTTAGCTGATAGATCTATCACTTATCCTAAAGGAGTTATAGAGGATGTCCTTGTTAAAGTGGATAAATTTATCTTCCCTATAGATTTCATCGTACTTGATATGGAAGAAGATAAAGAGATACCTATTATTTTAGGGAGACCTTTTCTAGCTACCTGATGAGTTATGATTGATGTGCAAAAGGGAGAACTAACCATGAGAGTTAATGATCAAGAAATTAAATTCAATGTTCTTAAATCAATGAAGTGCCCTGATAAAGAGAAATGTTATCGAATGGATATAATTGATTATTTAATTGAGAAACCTTATCAAGTAAAATGTAAAGTCATTTCTGAAGAAAAAATTGAATTTTCAACTGATGAAAATGAAGAAGTAGAAGAAGAACAGGCTCATTTTATTAAAGATAACCAGGAAACTTTAGACATAACTCAAAATGATATACTTTTACCATCAATTAAAAACCCCCAAACTGGAATTAAAAATATTACCTTCACATTTAAAATATGTATTTCTGGGAAATTCGTTAACATTACCTATTATTATTTCTTCTAAACTGAGTAAAGATCAAGAAGAAAAACTACTAGGTGTGTTAAAGAATTATAAGAAAGCTTTTGGTTAGACTATTGCCGATATAAGAGGAATAAGCCCTTCCATTCGTATGCATAGAATTTTAATGGAAGAAAATTTTAAACCTACTATCGAACCGCAAAGATGATTAAATCCTATCATGAAAGAGGTTGTTAAAAAAGAAATTATTAAGTGGTTAGATGCTCGGTATTATTTATCCTATTTCTGATAGTCAATGGGTAAGTCCTATTCATCGTGTTCCAAAGAAAGAAGGTGCGATCGTCATCGTTAATGATAAAAATGAACTAATTTCTACAAGACAAGTTACCGGATGGCGAATTTGTATCGACTATAGGAAATTAAATAAAGCCACTAGAAAGGATCATTTTCCTTTACCTTTCTGGATCAAATGCTCGATAAATTAGCCGACACCCATATTTCGTTTTCCGGATGGATATTCTAGTTATCATCGCTACTTATTGCTCTCGAGGACCAAGAAAAACAACATTTACAAGTCCTTATGGAACATTTGCTTTTAGAAGAATGCCTTTTGGTTTATGTAATGCACCCGCAACGTTTCAAAGATGTATGATGTCAATATTTTGTGATTTGATCGACAAAGGAATTGAAATATTCATGGATGATTTTTCAGCTTTTGGAACTTCTTTCGAATCTTGTTTGGAAAACATAGACAAATTTCGAAAAGATGTGAAGAAACAAACTTAGTTCTTAACTCGGGAAAAATGTCAATTCATGGTCACGAAGGCATTGTACTTGGTCACAAAGTATCACAAAAAGGGATGGAAGTAGATCAAGCAAAAGTGAAAATTATCGCTGAATTGCAACCACCTACTATCATTATCGATGCGAGAATTTTTTAGGTCATGCTGGATTTTATAGAAGATACATAAAAGATTTTTCTAAAATTGCTAAACCTCTTTATCATTTATTGGAAAAAGATGCAAAATTTGAACTTAACAAAGAATGTATTAATGATTTTAATATTCTAAAAAAAAATTAATAAGTGCACCTATCATTGTTGCACCTAATTGGAATAAATTGTTTGAATTAATGTGTGATGCAAGTGATTTTGCAATTGGAGCTGTATTAGGACAAAAATATGAGAAGATTTTCGAAGTTGTATATTATGCTAAGTAAAACTCTCACCGAAACACAAAGAAGTTATACTACCACCGAGAAGGAGCTTCTAGCTATAAGATATGTCTTCGATAAATTTAGACCCTATCTTCTGGTACTAAATGCATAGTTCATACCGATCATTCTGCTATTAAATATCTATTATCTAAGAAGGATTCTAAACCTAGACTTATAAGATGGGTTTTACTTCTACAAGAATTTGATTTTCAAATAGTAGATAGAAAATGAACTGAAAACCAAATTGCTTATCATTTGTCTAAAATTAAAAATGATATTATTTCGGAAGAAAATATAAATGAAAAATTTCCTGATGAATCTTTATATGTTATTCAAGGATGCAAAACACCTTGGTATGCTAATATTGTTAATTATATAGTTAGCAATATTTTACCTTATGAATTAGATAACAAATTAATTAAGAAATTTAAATATGATGCCAAATCTTATATTTGGGAAGATCCTCATTATTTAAAATTGGAAGAGATTCTATGATTTGAAGATGTGTACCTTATGAGGAAACTTTTGCTATTATTCAAAAATGTCATGATTCCGATTTTGGAGGACACTTTGGCATAGATAAAACTGCATTTAAAATTTTAAATTCTGGATTTTATTGGCCTACCTTATTTAAATATGTGAGACATTATGTGAAAACATGTGATCGATGTCAAAGGATGGGAAATATATCTAGGAAGAATGAAATGCCTTTAAACTATATATTGGAAGTTGAAATTTTTGATATATGGGGTTTAGACTTTATGGGACCATTTGTTCCATCATCGGAAAAATTTATATTTTATTAGTAGTCGATTATGTTTCAAAGTGGATCGAAGGTGTTGCTTTACCAAACTGTGATTCCAAAAGTGTTTCTAAATTCTTAAAGAAAATGATATTTTCAAGATTTGGAATGCCTAAGGTAATTATCACTGATGGGGGAAGTCATTTCAGGAATATAAGAATTCAATCATTACTTCAAAAATTTGGAATCAAACATAGAATTGCAACTGTTTATCATCCACAAACAAGTGGAATGGCTGAAGTATCATACAGAGAAATTAAAAGAATTTTAGAGAAGACTGTTAATCCTAAAAGAACTGATTGGGTTAATAGACTTGATTCTCGCATTACGGCTTATAGAATGTACTTATGAGACACCAATCGGAATGTCACCTTACCGGTTAATTTTTGGTAAACAATGTCACTTACCTGTAGAACTTGAACATAAAGCTTATTGGGGGATAAAGGAGTTTAATTTTAATTTGAATAAAGCAAGAGAAAAGCGATTATTGCAATTGAATGAGATGGAAGAAATAAGAAATGAATCATATGAAAATGCAAGGATTTATAAAGAGAAAATGAAGATGTTGCATGATAAGAAAATTTCAGGAAAAATTTTTAAGCCTGGACAAGAAGTATTACTGTTTAACTCTCATTTAAAACTTTTTCCTGGAAAATTAAGATCTAAATGGATTGGACCCTATATATTTGAGAAATTATACCATTATGGAGTCGTGGATATTAAAGACCCCAAAACGTAAAAAAATTTTTAAAGTAAATGGATTAAGATCGAAGCCTTATTCTGGGAGATATTAAAATGATTTGTAAAGAGGCTTATGAATTGAGTCAACCTGATTAAAGATTTACTTAAGTAGGGCTGACGACGTTAAACCAAGCGCTTTGTGGGAGGCAACCCATAATTATCTTTTGTTATGAATGTTTTTATGTTTTGATGTAAGGTTATGCCTCGATCTTGACTAATTTTATATTACTTTAAAATTTTTTTGATGCTCATAAGTCTTAGTTGACTTAGGCTGAAGATTATTTTTAAGTATGTAAGATTTAGAAATGGGATCACTCTATTTTAAATATTAGTAAAAAGGAGAGCAAGTTAACCTTCATTATGATTGTTTACAATGTGAGTTATTGAGTCTAGATTACTCTTACCAGTATAATTTACCTATCTTGGAGAACAATATTTTGAAATTTGACGATTAGGTGAAAGGGAGTTGAACATAGTTCCGGCGCCTAGGCGCCAAGATTTGGTGCCTAAGCGCCAGAGTCAAACTATGTATCAATAGGTCTGGCGCCTAGGCACCAGATTCGGCGCCTAAGAGCCATGGTTACTGGGTCGTGCAAAAACCAAAAATTTTCAGTTTTTCACATGATATTCACCTTTAAATCAACCAATCTTCTTCTCTAACCATAAAGTAATCAAAATTACGTCCATTACACTTCATTCTTGAGAAATTTGAGAAATTTTTGAAGAAATGGAAAGAAGAAATCATGGAGAAGAAGCTAGGGACAAGGTCTCAAAGGATCCTTAACCCTACTTCAATGGTTTCATCGCGGTAAGTTTAGAGAAAATTTCTAGTTGTTTGGATAAGTTTGAAGCGGACTTTAAAAGTAGTGGAGATTGCCTTCATGAGATGTTTCATCAGATTGAACATCTAGAATGGCAAATGAAACTTCAATTTGATCATTTTTTGGCTTATCAAGATGCTCAATTTGAAATGCATGCAAAGAACAAGTGGATTAACGAAAAGATGGCTACAGATTTCCTGAGAGCGTTAGTGTTCTTTCCAAGTGGAATACACAATTTCTCTTGTGAAGATTAGAATATTCTGGTAATAATATAGTTAATATCTGGTTTGTTGAGTCGTTGTATCGATTTAGTGAATCGATTATGTTTGTTTGTGTATTTTCTTTCATGTTCAATGTGTGTTGTTTTTGCTTAGAAATTGTTGTGTTTGAGTGTGTATTAGGAACTTGAATCAAGTATAATACTTATCTGGAATGTATTACCCAATATTGAAGATTATAAATGGAATTTAGTGAGTTTGATTTAAACTTTATGTTTGATTGGTGGATTAAATGTTTAACTTTTAAATTTTTTTTTGAAAAATATTGTGGAAGTTAGAAACTGAAGCCCTACTCTAATGTAAGTAATTGGAAGTTGAATTTATGAATTTTGGTAGAAAATTAAATTTAAAAATAATTTTTTGTGAAAGGCGAGTCTGGCTCCTAGGCACCAGAATTCGGTGCCTAAGCGTCGGTTCGGCCTGTATCCGAAAATTTCCTTAAATACCCTCAAAAGCCATTTTTGACGCCTAAGCTTCATCTTCTTCCCCATTTTCGTGAAAATACACCTTTTAGATCCATTTTGAGGTCAAAACATCCAGGATTTGAGCTGAAACCACTCGAATTCTTCGTCTCAAGGTCAGATCTACACTTTAAACCATTTATTTTTTATTTTCACCATAGATTTCTCTAGGTTTTGCTAAGAATCGAAATTTGAAAAAATTTTTGATTTTTAGTGATTTCTTTGGATTTTTAAACTTAAAAAGAGTTTAAACTTTTGATTCCTAAATTTGTTCTTGTTTTCTTTCACGTTTAGATGGCTCCTAAATCTAAACGAGGGAAGGCACGAGATAACTTTGATAGCAGCAAATTTTCTACTGCGGTTGCACATTTTCGATTCCACGTATTTGCAACGTCGTGGAAGTTCATTTCAGAACTAAGTTTCTATCATCCAGGAGAAATGATTGAAAACACTATCGTTGCACACAATTGGCAACGATTCTGTTATTTCACTGCTGTTTTTGTTATCCCTATAGTTTGAGAGTTTTATGTAAATTTTCTAGATGACGAAGATTATGAAGTTTTTGTCAGAGGTGTCGGAGTAGGATTTAATCCTGAAAGAATCAATCTATTTTATGGCCTGTCACCGATTATTGAGTGCAACTATTCTGGATTATCACCATCTGAGGGAGATTTGGATATGATCATTGCTTATTTGAGTGACGGTACTGGATCTTGGAAGATCAGGAACAAAAAAAGGGTAAACTTCAAATCCTCCAAATTAGATGGTATTTCTAAAGCATGACACTATTTTATTTCTGCAAAATTGTTACCTTCCAACCACCTGAGTGAAGTGACTATAGATCGAGCGATCTTAAACTACTGCATTCAGGAAAGGAAGCCTATTGATGTCGACAGTATTATTTATGATTTTGTGGATTCTACTGCGAGATCCAAGACTTCGTTGGATCGGGATTCTCATCTCTCGATTTATTCATTATGTATTAGCAATGGAGTCACCGCAGTATATTTCGCAGAAAAGGTCAAGACTACTAAGCCGATTAGTCGGAGAGCATCGGCATTTATGATCGTCTTCGAGGGAAGAAATCGATCGCTCCTTCTTCTTTGTACCTACTCTGTGTAGACCTTCTACTTCTCGACCCTCCACTTCGCCGAGCCACCATCGAGTTTTCGGGAGTCAATGCATGATCGGCTTATAGAGCAAGCAGCAGGATTTATTTCAAACTCACCTGCAGGATCGATACTATCGATAGTAACTCGATCATTTATCCGATTATACCCGCAGGAAGAGTAGCTATGATGCCGAGTATGATGAAGCCCTAGTCGATTTCTGAAGGGTGAACATGATGTTAGTTTCCCTACTTTTCCTAGTTTCACACCATTTGTTGATCCTAAGGATGTAGAATTTTCCTTTGGTGACGATGATGATGATGAGGCTACAACTAGTGACTAGTAGTTTATAGAGCTCTATGTTGTGCTACTTTGTTGATTTTTTTTGTTTGGTATGTTTGTTTAGTTTTATGTTTGATGTATGTAAGTATCTGTGTGGATTGATTAATGTTAAGATTCTGTTGTTAGAATATTCTTAATATATTGTGTTTGAGACTTAGATTAGAGTTAATTTATGATATGTTTGTTTCAGTCTACTGTATAGTAATTAGTAATTTTGCTCTGCTATTATTTTGTTTCAAATTTAGTATAATCATAAAAATTAGTCTGCTTACTTTTTATACCTGTTTCAATTTTATCTTAATTATTCATAAAAGCATGAGTAGAAGTAATTTTTTCTTTTTAAGATTATTTTTACATACTTATAAAAATTTCTTTTTTAAAATTGATGATTTTCTTTCTCTCATACTTTCAAATTGTCTTAGTGTACCAAAACTTAAGTTTGGGGGAAGGAAAAATACATTCAAATTTAAATTTTATTTGTCCTTAAAGAGCTAATATTTTCTTAAAAATAAAAACTTTTTAACATAACTTAAGGAATGAAAAATTTATTTGAGATCACTTTTATGTTTGAAATTATAAACAATTTAGTGAAATTAACCAAAATTTTAATAACTTTGATTGATTTTAAGAAAAGAATTATTTAACTTAAAGAAGATTAAGATTAAGAAATTTTTCTATTCATGATAGAAATAATAGAATTTTAGAAATATTAAGTAATCAAAAAGTATCGCTTGAAAAAGAAAAGATTTGAAATCTTTTTGAATTCTTATTCATGTTACAATAATTAAGTGGAAATGTATAAGTTTTGAAAATATAAGTTAAGGATAGTGAAGTTCAAAACTATTAACAGGCTATCCAGATATAGTAATCCTATCTATATATTATTAAAAAAAAAAGATAAAAAAAGATAAAAAAAAGAAAGAGAAGAGAGGAGAAGCTTGAGGAAATGCTTAATAAAAAATTGGCTTCACTTGAATTATCTTATAGGAAGAAAACTAGTTACATATTTTACTTAATTTTTATGCATGAATATTTATTAAGGAAAGATTTTTCAAGAAGATCTTTTTTTTGTAAATAATCTATGAGATCTTAATATAATAAACTTTTATTATTTTTAAAATGGATGAAAAGTTTGAAATCTTATGATTTGGTAGTTGAATATTCTTTAAATTCTTAAAATTAAACCTAGTTAGTGATATTGGGTTAATAATTTACTAAAGACTTTATAAAATCAAAAATAATAAGGAATCTTAAATATATATCTTTTATTCCAAAGGTTATACATATTATATAGTAAAAAGAGTTACTTGAGGACAAGTAACATTTAAGTTTGGGGGATTTTGATCCATAAAGAAAATACCTATGTTTATGCCTTAATTCTTATCAATTTCTAAGGATATTATGCTTTAATGAAAGGTATTTTTTATGTTTTTGGATGTAGGCAATATAAAAAGGTCCAAAAAAGGAAAAATGAGCAAAAAGAAGCAAAAAGGAGCAAAAATGGTGCAAAATACAAAAGTTATAAAAAAATATGGCCTGGCGCCTAAGCGCCAGACTCGATACAGAACTGTCAAGTTTTTGACAACGTTTGGACGGTTATTTTGACGGAGTGAGCGGTTATTGGACATTCTATAAGACTGGCAATTGTTCCTTGATAATAGGACATGTGATACATTGCATTTGGACGCTCCAAAATTATTTTAATCGTGAAGAGGTGCGAGCCAAAGTGAAGAGGTGTGAAGAATTGGACTCGGTGTCCGGCGCCTAGGCCCCAGACAGACCTTCTAGAAGATTCATTGAATGTAGACATGTTTTGAAGAGATGCCTCAAGGCAACCCTTGAAGGCTATAAAAGGAGTCCATTTCTTCAGAAAAATGGGCCCCCATTGTAACCCCCTTTCTCTTAGCCACTTTAGGATCTCTCATCCTTAGAGAGAGAAATAGAGAGATAAATTTAGGGCCACTTTTATTTTAGTTTAGTGAGTTTATTTTCAAGTTGTTGCATCTAAAGTTCATTACACTGTGGAGTCAGTAAGAATCAGAAGATATGTAGAAGGAATATTTGAGATAAGTATTTTATTTTTGATTCAAAGTTTATTTATTATGTTTTGTTATTTATATTCAATGTGTTATGAGTAGTTAGTTTACTTTCTTCCTTCAATAATGAAAAGATAAATGAGATAATATAAGATTCAATGGAGAATTAAAATTCAAAATATTTTCAAAACATTGTGATGATATTAATACCTGATCTTACCTTACTTTTTAAATTGGTCATTTAAATTGTTAAAATCTGTTGAAGAGTTTTGAGACCTAGAAGGAGAAGAACTCTTAACTTGTAAATGTCACATGAATCCTTGGGTAGTCGAAGGCCATGTGCGGACTATTCAAGGTGAAGTGCAAATAAATAGGAAGATAAAATTTAAAGGGCGTAGAATTAATGAGCTTTTAGAGTGACAGACTAAATTCTTATAATTTGATTTACAGATAAGGAAAGGTTCACTAGTAGGGCTGGCCATAGCCACCTTTGGACATCTAGTAGTGTGAGTCTAGATTAACCCATTTTACTAATAATACATCCGGACATGATCTGTAAATTAGTCAATGTTCTTTGCGCCTGGATCAAAGGGTAAAGAATAGGAATGCTTCTATTTGGCACAATACCATAATTCAAATTCTCCAACGAATATTAAATTATCTCAAAAAAATCTTAGATTAATTGAAGGGAAGAAATTTGTTTGTTTTATATAGTTTTCACAAAATCATTTTCTTATTATTGTTTTCTTTAATCGCATCTAGTAAATTAAAAGTAATTTATAGTTAGATTAAAATACAAAAAGATTTTTGAAATACAATATTTAAAAATTTATTACCATATTTTTTCCCCGTGGATCGATACTCGGAGTCTTTATTTCAAAGCCCTATATTACTTCGAAACGATACGTATACTTGCGTAGTACCCAAAAAGTATATAAAATATTTCTTTTTAAATTATATTTTGCTATATAAACATATATTAAAAAAGGTATTAAACATTAACGGCCTAGCATTAAGCAGCAATCAAGTTTTATTTAATATTATTGACGTAATTAAAATTTTGTACACATCTATATAGCAAGTTATTCCAGGTCAAGTGTTTCGCGCCTTTGTCAGAAATTAAATTTTCTAGCAGTGGTAACAAATCCTTGTATTTGGAAATACAAAAATCGGGTCACCCGTCTTCAGAACTATTCAAAGCTTAGATTAATCAATGTTCTTTACAGCATATCTAGTAAGGGTAAAAAATATAATTGCTACTATTTATCACAATCTCTCTCGTTATTTGTTTTACTTTACGCATTTCACTAATTTCGTTATATGAGGAAGGGCACTTCAAACCCCACTTTCTGATTTTCACTAAGTATTTTAGTTTAGGAGTAGAAGTAGTATTTTAGTGTTAATTGTAGGATTTAATCAAAACCAAACCTTTATCGACCTTCCAAGCTAGGGCATGTTATTGTAGACTAGAATTTCTTTTGATAGCCCGCTTTGATTAATCTCGATCTCCGCGGGATTGATATTCAGGGCTTAATCAGAAAGCTCTATAATACTTGATAACGATACGTATACTTGCGCAAAATCTCATTTTTTAATAATATCAATTAAACTCTCATTTGCATCGGCATCAAGTTTTTGCCGTCGTTGTAAATAAAGAGATATAATTAAAAGAAAATATAAACTATAAACTCATATATAAAACGTAGCCATAAATATCAGGGATCAATGCTTTGCCATTTTTTTGAATCCTTTTTGAGCGAATTCTTCTACTGATAATGCAGATGAATTCTTTGCCACATTTAATAAGGTTAATGATAGTGGTGTTTTCTATGAAATTTTAAAGAAATGTGTGTTACGAATGCATGAAAATATTAATGTTTAGTTTTTTAGATATGTAACAACATGAGAATTGTGTGGTATGTATAGGATAATGGGGGCTAACTACTCACAAGTTTGTTCACTTTGTACAATGAGATCATGAATTTATCAGAATCTTTTTTGAGCTGATTATTCTATTGATAATGCATATGAATGCTTTATCACTTCTAAAAAGGTTAGTGATCGTGGCATTTTCTATGAAATTTTAAAGAAATGTGTGTTTGTTGGGTCATTATTTCCCCCAAAATTGGGTGTGGTTTGTTTTGTTGGATGTTGCTGCGCTTTTTTTAGCATCTGCTGATTTTGGCTTTTTCTGATTTCTCTAATAGACACATATTGTTTGGCTACACTTTCTTTACTGTTTGGTTTTTTGGGAGGAGGAATAAGAAATTTTCTTTTATCGTGTTATTAATGTCTCCCATGAAAAGTGTATTACAGTTTGGTTGTTTGGGTCTTTCATTGTTGTCATTGATCCATGCTATGAAGTCCTATTGTTTGAATTAAGAACTTTATATCCAATTGATTGGCTTTAGATGTTAGAATATATGCGTGGATTTTGCTAAGCATAACATACTATGTTGGAATACATTTGATAGACTTTTTTGTTGGAAGTCTTAGCATGGTATTGGCAGATCTTTTCTTTTTTGTTAGATTTTCCTGCCTTACTTGGGCTGCCCTTCTAAGGGCCTGTTTTCTTTGTTGATCATATCTGTCGTATTAGGCACTTTGTAAATTTTTGTTATGTACATATTCCTCTGCCATACATTTTTAACTGTTAATTCTGGTGGGAGTGTTAGTGTGATATTGACATTTCAATGCTTTTAGAGGTTCATGTCAGCAGTCTTAATGACAGTGGCTTATTATATAATCGAGATGATTGTTCTTATTTGGCTATTAATATATCCAGGGAAATCATTTTTGGGGTTTGTGAGAGGTGCAGCAAATCCCAAAATTGGTGAGAGGGTTGTTCCCCTCTCTCCCCTCGCTGGTTTTTAGTATTTATTTGGTGGTTGAGTTGCACTTTTTAGCCAGTTGCTGCTGGTTAACATTTATGTAGGATTCGGGGCAGACCTCAAGTTATCTTGGGTTTCATCCTTTTATTCTATGACTATTTATCAAATATTGATGCAGAGGTTATAGTTTTATCGAGTTTGCTTGCAATCTTTCTGTTTTCTACTAGAGATGTCCTTCTATTAGCTGTTGCTAATTAGAATATGTTGTTATCTCGGGTGTTGGGTGCATTTCATTATATGGATAGCTACTTTGGTTTTGATTGAATAGGTTGGAGGATTGTGTTAATAATTTCCATATTTCTTTTTTTTTTTTTGTATTCTTTTTACTTATTTGGTTGCAGGTGGAGATGGGATTAAATGCCTAAGTTTCTAGATTGAGTAGTTACTGCTTCTCTGTTTTGGGTGGATGTGTTGAAGATAATTTAGCGATCCAGCCACCTACCCTACGGATCAATGCAATTTGGCAAATTCTACCTTCCACATGGACTGTCTATTGTACTACAGATTGAAGGAGTGCACTAGGGAAGTATAACTGGAAGATGGATGATGGATACAGAGCAAAACCATAGTTTTTTAGTTGTTGTTTTGTTTTTCATAATTAGTTACGAGGAATATGCAATTTTGTTTAGGCTTACATATGTTTTCTGTTAGTTCTCATAAAACATCTTTAAAGCTATGGTTAGCTTGAGTGAGGCAGGCATTTACAATGGTCTGGCTGTTGCAGTTACGCTGGGTGATAGCTTTGGTTTGCTACAATTATTGGTTTTACTTCTTGGTGGCTTACTTTGTTAGTTTGGTACAATTAGCTTTTTATGAGAATCCTGATGTTTTATGAGAAGCCAAAAAATTGGTTTTCATATTGGAATTATTCTTCCGAGCATGCAAATTAATCAATGTTTTAATTTTTTTCTTATAGGGCTGTAGAACTTTGGAAGAATAGCAAAGTTGTAGGGTTAATTTGTAAGCATGTAATTGATTTAAGAGAAAGATTGAATTTGAAAAGAATAATATGGAAATTTTAATATTGTTTTTGAAGTGGAATTCATAAGCTGTTGAGTTAGTTTGATGCATAACTGAAAATCAATGCATCATTTTTTGAAGTGTAGTTTTAATATTATTCAGTAGTGGACAGGCTTTGAACGTTTAGTCCTTGGTTGAGTTCCTCCATTTTCCTAACCTCCTTAACATCTAAACTTGCTTGTAGTCGAATCAGAGACTCCAACTGGAGCTGTAGTAGGCCTTAGTAAATATAGCCTATAATTACTCTGAAAAAATCATTATTTATTTAAAGATAGAGTAGGCTTTGGCTGATAGCTTTGATTTGGTGCAGGAAGGGCAGAGCTATTGTGGTTCCGTTGATCTCACTATTCTTCTTTTTCTTCTCCTAATTATCTTATTTATCATTCTGCATGTCTACATCTACTTTCTGCAGCTTGAGGAGTTCTGTATTTGTTTGCACGCAAAATTTCAGTCAAAAAGGTAAGAACCAATGAAGCAGAACCACTAGTGGGGATTTCACGCGTTGGAGAGAGGATTTATTATTTTCCTCGAGGTCACATTGAGTAGGTGAGTAGATTTGCTTTCATTACCATTTTCATAGCTTTTAATTGAACAAACATATTTTTGAACAAATAGATTCAGCTATTTCATGAGTTCTTACAAATTTTCTCTATTTTAACAATTTAGAAACTCCTGAAATAAGCTAAAGCTAAAAAGTGATTTTGTTTTGGGGCATTTACGTAAATACCAACCAATACATATACATTTACATATCAAACTCTTATAGTTGCTTTTTAACATTTATAACACCCAAATCTTTCGTATCTCATCAAAGGTGCCATTATTGTTAATTTTTAAAAATTGAAATACACCTTTTCATGTATAGGCAAGTCGATATGTATGTAAAAATTGAAGTTTAACAGTTATATATATTGATACGCCACCAACAAATTTCATCATCTTGCACGAATCTCGAGATATGACATGATTCCGAGATGATATTTTGAGCAAAAAACATTCAAATCTTGAAAAAAATTCATCCAGAGCTCCGATTTCAATAAACTTATAGTCAAACTGATCGGCGCAATGAGACAGACCTGATGATATAAAAACTTGTCCAATCCGAGTAAAATCAAGCTCAGATCAAGACATTAAACTACCTTTAGAAGATTTCCAGAAAAATTTGAAAGGTCAAACAGATGTCGACACTAGCAAGTATATACTCAAATAGAACATCTCAACAAGAAGAACCCAACAAGGTCAAAATCGTTCAATTCCGACATCGATAAGATCATCAATTGTCTCATAAACGTTGTCTGATTGATGGAAACCCTCTAGACCGTGCGATCAAAATGGCTTCATTGATTGCACCCAAACACTATAAATAGAGCTCTACCCCTCACATGAAAGGGGGACTTGAAACTTCGCATGCGAAAGCTGTAGGAAGGAGTTGACGTTCACCACCATCCCAATCGTCGTCGACCACTACTAGCTGTCGTCAACCTTCGCCGACCTCTGTTGACCACCGTCGGCTCTGTCGACCACTGTCGATATCCATCAACCACCGCTGATCATCGTCAATAGCTGTCAATCGTCGTCAGCTACTATCGGCCGTCACCATCGATCACCACCAATCATCGCCAATCACCACCAATCATCGCCAATCACCACCAATTAGACACATTCAGTTGACGCTGTAATATGAAAAATATAGTTACCCTTTCTCATCTATGGGACAAGGGATTTCTGTAATCATAAATCAATAGTGGATTTCTACAACTGGGCAAGGCCCCGTGGTTTTTCCCTTACTGGTTTTCCATGTAAAAGCTTCAAGAGTCATCACAACTTATTTTTCTTTCATTTGTATGTGTGTTGAATTTTCATACAACACTAAGATGATAATCCGTTACTCTATCGCCGTGAATTTTCTAGCACGCATCAGTTTGGCGCCGTTTGTGATAAATAAATTCTCGTTTGACATTATTTACAACTCTAAGATGCTAAGCCCCTACTTCCTTTCACAATAATGTATTTCATCCAACGGAAAGAGAAATCATTTTTGCGTCTTCAAGATAATCTGGAACATTCTTCGATGTGGGGGGCAACCTTCGACGCAGTCTCAAAAGGTTGTTTACGTTAACGTCCTGGGCACGACTGTGGTGAGGATGTCACCCTATATTTCATTCATATTACAAGTCTACAAGAATCGCTCCTATACTGGGGGCAGTCTTCACTGCAAATAACGTTTCCTCAGTGCCCCCTCATCGTACTAGAGTTCCTCTTCAACTAGATTGGGAAGCTAATCTCTTCAAGGCCCGATAAATGTGTTCTTTTACAAGCTCGCATGGAAAACACCCTCGTTGTAGGGGTAAAAGATTTAAAAACAACCACTGAAAAGTTGTCAAACATTACTCTTGAGTATGACTGAAGCCATATTTCTAAGAAAACAGATGGTCCATTGCGATCTATGCCCTAGTCTCGAGAAACACAGAACTTCTCTGACACCTCATTCTAGGCCTAATTGATCCCATGGGACTCGATTCGACCTCTTCCATTACAGGTTACCGTTGTTAAGCAAATGCTTCAACATACAACCTCAGATAGGTCAAAAATTATTGGTGGATTCCCTTCAACCTCTTCCATTATAGGCTACCGTCGTCAAGCAAACTTTTTGACATATAGCCTTGAATTGGTCTGAAATCCTTGGTGGATTTCATTTGACCTCTTTCTTTACAGGCTACCGTCATCAAGAAAATGCTTCAACATACAGTCTTAGATATGTCAAAAATCCTTGGTGGATTCCATTCGACCTCTTCCATAACAGGCTACCGTCATCAAGCAAAAGCTTTGACATACAGCCTCGGATATGTCAAACATACTTGGTGGATTCTCTTTGAACTCTTCCATTACAGACTATCATTGTCAAGCAAAAGCTTCGACATACACCTTCGGTTAGGTCAAAAATCCTTGGTGGATTACATTCTACCTCTTCTATTACAGGCTACCGTCGTCAAGCAAAAACTTCAACATACAGCGTCAGATAGGTCAAAAATACTTGGTGGATTCCCTTTGACCTTTTCTACTACAGGATACCATCGTCAAGTAAAAGCTTCGACCAAAATCATCAGTGGATTTTCATATGAATTTGTTTGTCATGGGTTAATACTGTCTAACCTCTCCCATTATACAACTCAGAACTGGTCTTACATTCGTAATAGATTCTTCTTTCAACCACACTTTTATAAGATGAGCCTAATGGGCAATTGTTAGTGAGAAGCTAGTAGTGGATATGTTTCTCACTAGAAAGACTCCATGAGAGAAAGTGATTGACATGGTCTCCACTCAAAGTCCTCAGAAGGCTACGGGCCTCCGAAGACACTGATTCAAGCTCCTATAAGGCATAATTTAGACAGGGATTAACCACAAATGGCATGAACCACAGAAGGTGCACGATTCATCATTTTATAAAGTTTCTGTGCTAAATTTAATTGCAGAATTTCGTACGAATGAGAAGTAAAAACAACCATGGAAGAGATAAAGAAATACATTGTCATCACCTACAAATGTCATATCAGATGATTAAATGTTTTGAAGATGAATAAATACTTGTACAATGACTACAACAAATCAGTTCATCTTCAATTAGAATCGACATCGCCTTCTTAAAGTTTTAGTGCTTTTGATGATTGTTAAGGGGACTTCAGATATCACCACCACAAAAGAATAAAAATCTCCCCTTATGGCACGACGAGAAAACTATAATATTTCTTCATCACTATCAGAAAGTGCAAGAGTAGCACATAAATATCCTCTGGGATACGCGACATCAAGTACACGATCCGTGATGTTCTGCTTCTAGAAACATTCAAATCTTGAAAAAAATTCATCTAGAGCTCTAATTTCAGCAAACTTATATTCAAACTGACCGGCTCGATGAGACACTCCTGATGATATGAAAACTAGTCCAATCGAGTCAAATCAATCTTAGATCAAGTCATTAAACTACTTTAGAAAATTTCTAGACAAATTTTGAATGTCAAATAGTTGTCGACACTAGCAATCATATACTCAAATCGAACATCTCAATAAGACGAATCCAACGAGCCCAAAATCACTCAATTCCAATATCGTTAAGATCATCAAATGCCCCATAAACATTATCTGATTGATGGAAGCCCTCTAAACCGTCCGATCAAAATTGTTGCATTAATTGCTCCCAAAACACTATAAATAGAGTTCTATCTCTCACATGAAAGGGGGACTTGAAACTTCAGAGTGAAACTTGTAGGAAGGAGTTGACAATCAGCACCATCCCGATCGTCGTCGACCACCACTAGCCGCCGTCAACTACCGTCGGCCTCTGTAGACCACGGTCGGCCTCTGCAGACCACCGCTGATCCCCATCAACCACTGCTGACCATCGTCGATAGCTGCCAATCGTCGTCCGCTACTATCGGCCGTCATCGTCGATCACCACCAATCATCGCTAATCACCACCAATCATCGCCAATCACCACAAACCAGACACCGTCCGTTGACGATGTAATCTGAAAAATATAGTTATAATTTCTCGTCTGTGAGACAAGGAATTTCTGTAATCATTAATCAATAATGGATTCCTGCAACTTGGCAACACCCCGTGGTTTTTCCTTTACGGGTTTTCCACGTAAAAACTTTTGGAGTCGTCACAACTTATTTTTCTCTCATCTGTATGTGTGCTGAATTTTCATACAACACTAAGACGATAATTTGCTACTCTACCACCGTGAATTTTCTAGCATGCATCATATATAAATAAATAGGAATTGAAGTGGTATGTATGTTAATCCTCTTTTTTTAACCTATTTAATGCGTTGAATTTTGATCCATTATGTAATTTGTTCCTGCACAATTATCCCTTAAAAATAATTCCCTATGATTGCTCAATGATTGTCTTTTTGTCCCTTTTAGCAAACCAATTTTAAAACTACAGACAAATGTTCCCTGGAGGCCAAGAGGCCATTGGTTCATCCATTATGTAAAAAATTGACTTCTTCGGACACAAGAATTTCTAGGCAAGGATTCTCTGTTCTTCGCAGTCAGGCTAAAAATTGCATTCCTTTATTGGTTGGCTTCAATTTCCTTTTTCCATTCTCTCCTTATCAGTTAAATTATACAAATGCTCGTGCTTACTTTTTTTATTATTTTCTTAACCAGGAAATGTCGCAACCAACTCCTACTCAAGAGTTGTCTGCCATTGAGCTGAAACTTAAGGAACGTCTTGAAACTTGCTTTTAAATTGAGGATAAATAGGGCTGAATAAATTTATTTTTGAACTGTGTCAAGAATTGTAAATTTAATTGCCTGACTGTATTGAATTTAGATTGACTCGTATATTTTTTAAGCATAGTTGGAATTTATATCATCAGCTGAATTGTCAAATATTCCTTTTTTATCTTTTTATGTAAAAGATTATTTACCTGAAAAATTGGATGTAATAAATAAGGATGAAGGGATGTTTTTGTTGAAGTTCTGATTCAGCTCCAGATGTTATTGTTTTTGGTAATTTGAGATTAATAATTAATTAGTCTATTTAACAAGTCAAGCAATATAAAAAAAATTTGAACAATTTTGAACAATTCGAACATTTCGAACATTTTGAATGAATCAAACACGAACGATAATTTCACGAAAAATTTTGAACACGACTCTATTTCAAACGAACACTAGCTCTGTTTGTTCGTGTTTGGTTCGTTTACACCCCTAGTCACGCCCGTTTCCGGCATGGGCAAGGCCCTTGACTGCATGGGTCTGCATGGTCACGCCCGATTATGGCGTGGTCACGCCACCTTATCGTGCCATATGGCATGATCATGTCATTTTCTGTGTGGTCTCCCCAGCCATGTGGTCACACCGCCTTTAGCCTTTCTTACGTCACTTTGGGGTACTTTCTGCTAGATTTTCTAGTTCCAACTTGTTCGTATTCAACTTCTACATCCTGCACAACATGAATAAAATACACAACTCTATGATAAAAAAATAAAATAACATGAAAAGTGTAGGGAAAATAGTTGATAAAATTACATAAATTTAACGTATGTCAATACTCCCAAACTTACCCTATTACCCTCCCTCTTGTAATCACTGGCTCAAATGGGGTTTTGATAAAATTAGTACTCTAGAAGAGTTATGTCCTGTCAAACTATTTTATCAAATCTATGTAAGATGAATGGAATTTTATTTGGATATGATCATCTTTAGTGATTATTAACTTGACCTTCCTTAATTATCTTCTTTCTTTTCTTAAGAAAAATCACATAGATATTTAACATCGTGACTTAGCATCTCTTTCGCAACCTTAAATATCTTTAGTACAATTTCATTGGATTTTAGCGAATTCAAAGTTCACTTAACTTTTAACCTTAAAAGTAACTTATACCATGGTTTTACTTAGAGTCAACTCTCATTTTATTACTTACGTCTCACGGGTCCCCTTTCAACTTTCTTTTACTTTAATTTTTTGTTATGCCAACCTCAAGCATATTCTCTTGAAATTTTGACTTTTTTAATTTTCTTTTCTTCTTTTTATTTTATTTTCCATTTTTTTTCTTTTTCTCCTGAGAATTACTATATCTAGTTGACAACTTTTTTTTTACTAGCTTTTCTTTTAACCTGTGAAGAGGAGTTATGTTTATTAAACTGTAAAACTAAACACTTGATAATTTTAATGTCCCACCTCTAAGTTTTCCTTTTCAGTTAGTACTTACGAGCATATTAATTTGGTTAAAATGAACTGAAAAGATTAAAGATATTTTTGGTTGGATACTCAATATCTAGATCACCCAATTTTAAACAATTAATGGATTTCTCTTTAGTGAAATATGAAGCTGTTAAGTTCCAGCATCTTATCATTACTATCTAAAATTGATCTTCTATAAATGGCATCTATTTGCGCTTAATAGACTTTTGATAAGGAGTTTGAATAAATTAAATACTTTTAGTAGGAGTTGCAAAATGAAGTAATAAATCTTATGTTGAGCTATGTGATTTGCTTATCATGTTTATAATAAGGTAGAGTTTTTCTCCCAAAACTTGCTTTTTTCTACATATGCATTTGACAAAAGTAATAAAAAAGAAATAAAGTGAGTAAGTGCAAAACGAATAAAGACAGGCTACATCACATGAATCTCAGAAATTGAAGTACAAGCTCAACAGGTAGTTCATCTAGAAAGGTAATAAAACAAAGTAGTGCAACAATACAGATCTCAATTTATATAAAATGAAATTAAATTGTTACAAGTTGTGGTTAAGGCAAAAAACAGGGGCGGCAACACACAAAAAAGCACCACTCACTAATACGACCAAACTACAATGTAGTAGCCCATCCAGAGAAACTATCCATGTAGGTTCAACAGGGACAACAACACACAAACACTTAGTGCCAGACATCCAACAATGTAGAGGTCGCCCATGCCACTCCTATGACCGCCTGAAATCATCTTCTTGACATGAAGGGTGCAAGCACACCACTGGGTGTAAGCTCCTCATAAAGTGAAAGTATGCAACATCGCCATAGCTGAAAAACTATTATCACCCTCCTTGACGGCCCACACCTTCAGAGTGTAAGGATGGCGTGATTCGGAATGTGACAGCCAACTGTGTCTCCTGAATAACTTTATGTTAATGTGCATACGTTTCAACTCAACTTCACCCTCTCTTTGGCGAGAGCATACATGGTACCAGACCAATTTAGTCCCTTAGTGATTTGGATATAGTCCAAGCTCATGATAAGCTGGTGGAGGAGTTTCCTTAAGTCCAAGGTTGTGCCAAATCAAAATACAAATGTTCCAAATAGCTTAACTCCTTATTCACATTAGTGATACTTGTGACAGATTGATGACCAGATGGGAGCCTGATCCATATGAATTTTTTATTCAAGCAATCCGACTTACTGCTTTTGTAGCTCATGGCCATGTCTTGTGATCCGCAATACTATTCACTTCCAAGCAAGAAAAATCTTGGTACCAATAAGATTCAAGTTCCAAGTGGGTGAGACCTCCCATTGAATGCAAGTTGATAAAAAATTTTGAAATTTTTTACACCAAAACACAGATCAAGGGTATGAGCCAAAGTACTACTGAGAAAGCTCAATTCTCACTAGGTTTTATGAGGATGTGAGAGTAAGATTAGAGGAAAAACTGGTGGGAACTGAACACAATGAAGATGGTGCAAGATACTTACCACACCCTATAGCTTCTACCCCGATCTACTCTATGGCAGTTGGATCTAGCATGAAATGCTTGTTTCCTTATGATTATAGAGGTTAGGGAGGAGAAGTTGTTGAGCTTGGTGAAAAGCAAAGAGAAACGTGAGAAGGAAAGATGTGTTAGGAACTTAAAAGCTCGTCAACATTGTCACGCCAGGGTGCAGTGTGGTCACACCACCTTAACCTGTAAATTGTACAAAACAATCTGGGTACGATGTGGTCACACCCGATTATGTCATGGTCATGCTGCTGGTCTGTGTGGTTATGCTTGACTATGACGTGGTCATGCTGGCCCTAAGTATTTAGCTAAAATTTTTTTGCTCTACATCCCTCCAATTAGATCACTAAGGCCATGTCGGTTGCATAATGTTGTGTCAATGTGCATGTGTCGTAAATCTACTTCACCCTCTTTATGGTGAGGGCAAACATGGTATCGAGCCATCTTAGTCCCCTAGTGATTTGGATATAGGCCATGCACATGATAGGTTGGTGGAGGAGTTTCCTTGTATCCAAGGTCATGTCCATTTAGATACAGAAGTTTTGAATAGCTTGGCACTTTATTCACTTCAGTTAGACTGATGATAGATCAATGTCCAAATGAGAGACAAATCCACAAAACTTTCTGATTCATACAATCTAGCTTATAACTTTTGTACCTCATGGCCAGGTCTTGTGAATTCAAAGTACAATTCACTTCCAAGCGAGAAAAATCCTAATACCATTGCAATTCTGTAAAAGCTGATGAAAAAATTAAGAGTGTGATTCAAGTAAAAACTGATGAAAAGATTGAGAGTGTCAACTAAGTTCTCTGAGGATTTGAGAGTGTGATTCAAGTAAAAACTGATGAAAAAATTGAGAGCAATGAAGAAAGCACAAGATATATATCAAACTTTATAGCTTCTACCCCGATCAACTTTATGGTTGTTGGATCAAGCAAGAAATGTTTGTTTCATAGTGATTTCAAAGGTTAGGCAAAAGAAGAGGCTAAGCTTGGAGAAAATCAAGGAGCAAAGTACGAAAGAAAGAAGTTACAAGCACATAAAAGCTCGGCGGTATAACTAAGCCAGGGTGTAGTGTGGTCACGCCGTCTTAACCCATGACTTACACGAAATGATATTGGTGCAGCTTGGTCACCCTCGATTGTGGCATGGTTAAAATACTGGTTCGTGTAGTTATGCTTAACCATGGCATGGTCACCTGGCCCTCAGTACAACACAAGAATTTTTTCACTCTACCTCCCTCCAAATAGATTAACTACTAAGTCTCTTCCCAAAAATTTCAATCATGTTCTAACCATTGATGGAGGCTTTGCAGTAACCTCTCACTTTCAACCAAATAATCACTAGTGATTGTAATTGATCAACTAATGTTTTCCCCGAACCTATCTGGGCTTAGTTGTTGAGTTTCTCCTACCAGAATAGTAATATTACATTAATCACATTCCTAAAAAATTCATTAATAATTTATTGCTCTTCCAAATGAATATCTCACGATATTGGATTCTTATCACTCGAACCACAATTTTTATTATTTAATTTTGATTACTCCTATACACTCGGGGAAGGTCTGATGATTTAAGGCTTCAGATGTAACTATTTGATGGTTCTCAATATTACCTTCCCCTCCTCAACATCAATAATGACTCTGTCAGTAGCTAAGATGGTTCTTCCCAGAATCACATGCATTTCTTTATCAGCTTTTAAATTTAAAATTATAAAACAAGCCAGAAAAGTTAATCTGTTGAGAGTATCAGACAGGCTTTAGACTATGTTGTTGACCTCACTTTTGTAGAGGTCCAGTTAGTCTCTCTTCCTTAGGAGCCTAGGATGTTGACCACTTAGATGACTAATGATGGAGCCTTACCCCAGTAGAAATTCCAAACACTTCTTCACTTTTCTTGGAGGTCCACATGTTTGAGTGTTAACCTATAGCACTTAGTAGGTTGGGGTCAAATGTGAAGGAGCTCAACAAGGGATCCCTATAGGATTATTTGGCCTTAGGACTAACCCTGGGTGGTCTGATCTTGGGCAAGCTTGTACACACACACTAAGACCCAACATTTTTACTCAACCTAAAGCATAAACCAAACATGCTTAACCTGTTCTCCCTACTTTTTTTTGTAACTCATGTTGGCTGATCCTCCAAACCTTTAGCCTTAGGCTAGGGTTCGTTTAGGACCAACACTTGAAGGATCCAAAATGAGACTTTCCTTGGCCCATGGCTCAAATAGGATGATTCAATGATTAAAATCCTCAATTAAACCCAATTTTACAAAAACCCCCCTTAGCCTTTTAGCCCCAAACTTCACAAAAATTACCAAAATACCCCAAAACTCTAAATTTTCCCAAATTTCTCAAAATTGCCCAAATTCTCAGCTTATCTTTAGAAACCATTTCAAATCATTCCAAATCACTCATATTACCCAAAATACTCAATATTTCTCAAAGTTCCCAAAACACCCCCAAATTTGTCAAAATTAACAAAATACACTTCATACCCCAAAAATTTCAAAAAATTCTCAAAATCTCTAAAATCACTCCAAATGATCCCAAAATCAATTAAAACAACTTCATTGAGCCCAAATTGACCCATTTTGATCAAAATCACCAAAATTGCCCTTAAAGGTCCAAAATGCCCAAATCACCCCTAATTTTCACCTAATTAACTTCAATTATACCCAATTTCAGTTACAACACAAAATCCATCTTGTCTAGTCCCAATCAAAACCAAATTCTAAGCCCAATTCAAAATCCCCAATTTTGTCGAAATTCCTAAATCTCACCAAATTAAAATCCATAACCCCAAAATTTCAACCCAATTGATATCCTAAACTCTTCATCACAATATTTGGGACCAATTTGAACCATCAATTGAACCCAATCCAAACCCTAGCCAAATCCAAATCCAAGGCTTGCCTAAATGCCCCAAAATTAACTATGAGCAAAATTCCACAAAATTAAGCCTCACAATCATTTCAAAATAACCCAATTCCTTATCAAAAATCCTCATGACAATCATCCACATAAAAATTATCAGTTAATTAACCCACATCTTAGCACAAACCCAATCGAGACCCAAGTCCAGCCAAAATCCCACTTTTGAACCCATGACTTAACCTTAAATAAATCAATTCAAATTGACCAAACCACAGCCACCACAACCACTGTTGGAACCCTAGGACCCAAGCTAGATCCATCTAGCCAAAACTACTTAAGTCATGGACCAAGGGTCCCTTGAATTAGGGAATTTCTTCCCATTTCAAGCCAAGCCAAGGATATCTTTGCCACCAGCCATTACACCACCCAAAGCACATCACCATTAATCTTCTCTGGCTCACCTGACCCCCTGACACCAGCTCCGGCTTGACTGGCCAGTCTAGTTGTCGTAGAATCTCAAAATTGAGAGCTGTCTCACCATAAGCCAAACACAATCCCACCCATCCAATGTGGCTAACCCTAGTTGGTCTCCAGCGTCGCTCAACTCGCCACCTAAGCACCACCCTGCACCCAAATTGAAGCCTAATTGGCCAGCCCTTCCATGACTATTCAATACCACCTCTATCACGACCAAAAGAGAGGATGGCAAAACTAAACCTAAACAAAACTCTGCTAAATTGTTCCTAGACCCTCTGACAGTTGAGAGAAGCTCATTCCCACCATTCTCCAGCCATTCCCCCCATTGATTAAAGCTAATTTCAACACCCAAAATTAGGCAAGAAATAGGACACCTCACCAAACTCTACCAAACCTCAAATTGATTGCTACTTAAGCTAAAGAGGAAGCTTCCCACCGAAAGCCCCAGCTCCCTACACCTCTACACCATACTTCCACCTCAACGTCTCCACCTGTAGGAATAGCTCTGAACCAAACAACTTATCAAGACAAACTGAAACTTGGAGGAGGTTTGACAGACCACAAGGAAGCTTCCACAAGCATCTGATTGAAGCCTCGCCTCTCAGACCAACGTATAAGCCATTTTCCCCAAATAAAACTCGATTTTAGACTTTATGAAGTAAACTTGTATTTCATACTCAATTAATCATATGGATGTGCTCATCTTCATTAGATGAAGCTTTAGAAACAAACCTAAAGTGATTTGGTTGAGTGTAATGAAAGATCTTAGGGAAGTTGTGTGCCTCGTAGGACACACTAGTTGGGGACGAAGAAGGAAAACTGTCTGATCGCTCTTGTATTAGACAAATGGTTAGGATCACTCTGGACGAGCTGAGGATGCATAAAGCGCGGGCCACGTGGTAGCCGGCTCAGGTGGCGACATCAAATGGCCGAGCGACATGTCTGAGTTCGAAACGCCGCAGGATGAGTTGGTGATGACTGTGTTAAGTAGAACAATTGGGATTTTATGGATTTATTTAATTCAATTAAATTAAAAAATTCATAATTTGATGTAAAAAATCCTAAAAATAAAAGGAAAATATCTTGTTGCTCAGTGAACAGAGGAGACTAATATGGAATAAAAATCAAAATTAGTTATCATTTATTTTATTTTAAAATAATTAAATGCTCAAAATGTATTTAAGTCAAAATTTAATGAATCTAATTCCACATCACTTGATATTTTGAGGGCTTGTTGGCTTTGTCCTTAGAAGTGTTCTCTGATTTTTCTAGGGCAGAGAGCATCTCTAGCTAGAGAGCCCTATTTTTTAAGTTAAATTCCCACTAATTAATTGAAAAATTATAAAAACTAAAATATAAATAAGAGAAATAACAAAACTTATTTTGGTACGTTCATTGTAGTTAAAGGACCCTAGAAAAAATGTAAATGGGATTGAAGTAATTAAAAATGACACTAATTATAATTATCTCATTAAAAGCCATAAAAATTAAATAATTAAAATAAAGAATGAAAAATCATAAAAATGAACCCAAGCGATAAATAATATTTGTATTAGCTCAATGTAAAAATTTAAACTCCATTTGAATTAATTTAACCACCAAACTTGATTTTCTAAATAAAATAACAATTTTGTATTAAAAATAATTATAATAAATAAAATATAATTTCAAAAATTATGAAAATTGTTTTGTGAAATCCTTGTGACCAGAGAAACTTAAGAAAAATAACATTGATGTTAAAATAAATACTTCATTTTAAGCTAATTTTTAATTAAAAAATAATTAAAAGTTATAAAAATAAAAATAAAAAATGAAAGAATACAAGAATGTTCTAAATTGTTTCCTAATCACTTAGGAGCAATTGAAATATTTTTTATAATTTTCTAAAAATTATGATGGATTTTTAAAGGCTTAAAAATGAATTTTTCCTATTTTTGCACGAATAAAATTACAATAAATAAAATTAAATTCACAAAATATAAAATTTATTTCTCTAGGTTCCCTGAACTAAGAGAGATTTAAGAAAAGTATAAAAATTAATTTTCAACTTAAATAATATTTTATATTTAATTAATGCTTAAAATCAAAAAATAATTATAATAATTAAATTTAAAAAAATCATGAAAATTGGTCAAGATGGTCCTCTGACCAAAGTGAACTGTCTTTAATTTCCTTAAGGACAGATGGCTTACTTTTGATAAGTTAATGAATTAACTTGGAAAATACCTATTTTTACATTAAAAATAATTCTAAAAATAAAACAAAATCATAAAATCATATTTTCTCCTTTGATGTTTTAATTGACCCATGAGTGAGGTAACATAAAAATTTCAAATTCACTTAAGTTTAATTTAAAGAATTATGAAGTGATAGGGCCTTAAAGAGCAAAATAGTAATTATGGAATTCAAGCCCTATTCAATATTCAGGTTAAATCAAAGGGACAATAAGTAATATATGAACTTAATTAATCATCTAGATGATTGAAAAACAAAGGATTAAGAGGTTGAAATCAACTTATTACTTTTTCCGTAACAAGGGTAAAATTGTAATTTTTCTAATTATTGTAATTTGAAAGTTAATTAAATAGAATGATCCTAAACTGAAGGGTTGATTTTGGAAGTTCATAATTACTAATTCAAAACCTCTAGTCAAGGGTTGGATTATAATACAATCCTTAATCAGAATTAAGTTCACCTAATTCAACATGCTTAAAATTAAAAATCTACACATAAAGTTCGAAGGGCTTAACTAGGCTTAGTCTAAGTTTGTTTAAAGAGGCTTGGAGAAGACAATATAACTAATTACAAATATTTTGAGGACATTACTAGCTCAGCTCTAATCGGTTGACTAAGTTCCATAGCAAATCAATTTGCCCTTAAGGTCCCATTCACACAATTCATAAGTGAAACATCAAGTGATAATTACCCCACTCATAGGGATGATTAAAACATCAAGGTTCATTGAGCACGAGATAATACATTGCCACTAAACTTTAACTTACTAATGGTTGAATGATATAGCATCATAATAAGTTCAGAAGAACTCGAGACGTTCCAAAGGATCTTAAAAGACGTGTAGGTTTATGCCCCGCACTCCGTTATAGACTTTTGGATAACTTGGAGGACAATTGAACCCATTATGTCTTTTCTTATGAAGTCATCCTCAAAAACCAGATGTATAGGAACCCACTAGTTTATGACCTAGGACTCGGTAGATGCACTTTAAACTGGTCTTTCTTGCTTTCCATTCTTACAATTTATTTTTCTCGCTACATATATATATATATATACATATATATATGCTCCAAGTTTTAGCATTTCAGCGGGAGTGCGAGAAGATGACAGATAAGTATTTACATTTTATAATGTAATTTTTCTTCCTTTTACTTTACTGCATTTCTTACCAACACTTGCTTACTTTACCTGCAAAACTCAAAACAAACCTGTATACTAAACCAAAACCAAAACTGAAATTGTAACTCTAACAAACTCAAGACAGAACAAAATTTCTTTTCAAAATTAAACACAATTCTTTTTATACCAAAGCAAAGAAAATGAACTAAATTAATTCATCCTCTTTGGAAGAGCGGGAATCCCTCGGAGAAGACAACCTACGGCTACTAACTAGATTTCCCTCAATCGGGATGAACTTATTGGATTCATTTATTTGAGTTTGAGAAATTCAACTAAACTAAGTGAATCTGAAGAAAATAGTGGTGTCAGAATGAAGAAACCGTGGGATTCTAACCAGCATCGGTTAATCAACTTAAAATTTCCTCTTATAAGATACCTAAAACAATAACAACTACAACAACAAATCATGACACACACACTTTAAAACTCTTGACAACCTCTTTGAACCTCTTGATATTTGCACATCAAAACTTTAAACCCTCTGTAACAAGGAGCTTGGAGCATGCATCGTGGGCAGCACGACGAGGACTTGCAGAAGGACATCTTTCAGAGAACAAATAAGACTCCAGCAACAAACTCTTTCCCTAGAATTAAAACAACAAGCCATAAGATTTTGTGTTTGTTTTCCTAGTGTGACATAGAACCTCAAATGATCATTTAGGCCTTTTGTATAACCATGTTTTACAATACAAGCCCTAACCCGTTCTAGGATTCTGAGGTCGTCATCCGATACGATGTAAATCCTCCAATCTTCCAGGATATTTGTATGATTGATATTATACAGATGTAAGCCCTAAATAATAAAATTGGTAGGATGAAACATTAAAAATTATCTCTTTAAAACTGAAGTCAAACCATATGATAGTTTAGGAAGCTACCAAAGTTCTCCTCACGATTCGTGGCATCCCCAAGTTTTCTCCCTTTGGATTCCTCAATAACTGTTCCCATTCGCTCCTTTCCCATTTGATACTTCTTATGTATGACATTGAAAATCCTAAACTTTTTGAACTAATGAAGACAATATTTCTTGATCTATATCGAGATTTTTTTTGTGACTTTGCTTGCTTAAGGTATAATTAACTATAGGGGCTTGCCCCTATAGGAAACTTTAAGAACCTGGTTTAATATAAAATATCAGATACGGGAACTCGTCGGTTAACATAAAGGTTTCACAGATCAAAACAGATGTCATAATTTCTATAGTTTATTTAATCGAGCCTCATTATCAAGCAATGTGTCTATTCTTTGAGGTAGATGCATAGCTCTTGATGTACTACTTATTTATTTGAACTATCAAATATATGGGATCGGTTCAGTCTCGTATTTTTAAAATTAAAACTTCACTTTCCAAAATTATAAATATATTAAATTAAATTTATTTTAAAGCGGGCGACGAGATTTCCATTCTAGCGATCGACGAATCCTAACCTTCATCGAACGACATATGCCTAAGGGATGAGTCACGAATGGTCTGCTAACTGGAGTGTCAAATTTACAGGTTTAATGTTTCCTTCCAACTTGTTTAAAGATGGGTAGAGGCATGAGATTGACACTAGCTCTAAGATCACAATGTGCCTTTCCATGGAAGTCTGTTCTATGGAAGCCTTTGTGGAAGGGCAGTGGAAGTCTTTCTATTGAGTTAATTAGAATATCATATGACATTTTACCTAACAAAGGTCTCACAGTTGTACTAGCCTTTGGTTAGTTGGCTTCCTTTTCTATTTCAGTCATAATTCGTACTGATGTGTACAAAAACATGCTTAATTTAATTTATGTTTTGTAGATTTTTATGAATGAAATTGCACTTTAGAGTGTAGTAGAAGTGGAACGAAGTAGAAAAGAAATGGAGCGAAGTGGAGCTGATATGGAGCAATTGGAGATCCAAGGGCCAAGCACCTAGGAACCAACCATTGGGCACCATGGCACTCTTACCAAGTGCCTTGGCACCACTTACTTAGGTTCCTAGAAGCTAGTGTAAAACCTAGCAGATGGAGAGACTGGCGCCTAGGCACCAACAACTGCTAGACAGTTTTTCAGCAGTTTCTCCCCATGACGTGGGGTGTTTTTTGGATGTTAGCAGTAGTCATTTAAGTCAATTTAGTGAAGATTTTCAAGGAGAAGAAGACAAAAGTAATTTTTTTTTTGTAGGAGAGAGTGAGGGCATTTACTTAGAAAAACTGGTTAAATTTGAGAGGTTTATTGGAAAGAGATTATTTAGCATAACAACAAGGGTCCGCGAGATTCCAAGAGTGCATTCTCAGAGCATAGTAAATAAGAATATTAATTTATTGTACTTTTGTAAAACACAATTACCTAGTGGATTTGCTTGATGTTAATGATTTTTTGTGGTGTTTTCTCAATGCTTGTAAGTAGCTTTTCACCTTTCTCTGGTAATGGTTATGTTAGTTGTGTAGGAATTGTCGAATGCTTTTAGAATTGGTTTTCAATATTTAATGTAATGAGAAATTTTCAAAGCTTCATTTACTTTTCATTCTGGACAAATGATTAGTTAAAATAAGTTGTGATTCATAATGACTCGGGAGAGCTATGGAAGAACAATTATAATATTCACGTTGAACTATAGAGTATGAAGCAAATGTAAACTAAAAGGATATGCAAATAGATAGGGAAATAATCTTTGATGGGCTCAATGGGGTTTAAGAAATTAAAATCAATTTAACTAAACTTCTTTATGCACTTGGGAGAGGGTAAATAAGAGAATTGCTCCTATTTGTCACTGGCCACAATTATAGTTTGAAGCATTCATTTTCTAACACACTACTTATAACATTACAAGGGAGGAAATTTTCATATCTTGATTATCACCAATTCAAATATATTTAGTATGATTTTTGTAGGAGTAAACTTTCAATAGTAGTATAATTCTGTAGAACTAGTTAACACAACTTAAAACTAACTTTATTTCCATGCTAAGACTAATTTTAGTAGGCTAGAACTTCTCTTAAGTCTAAATGTTTCACACCTAGTGGAATTGACATTCCAGACTCAAAATCTAATATTACTGATATAATACGTACACTTTCATTGGACCCATGCACATAAAATCAGGGTGTGTCAAGGTTTTTTTACCGTTGCAAAATGTGTCAAGTGACGCCCAAGTTGCAAATCAAGTTTTTAACGTCGTTGTCGGGGATCAAAGGTGTTGTTAACCTGGGAGAACTTTAGTTGAATCAAGTAGAATAATCCCTATTCTCTTTTTCCTTATGAAAAATGATAAAATTTATGCTTTTGGTAATCCAATTAAACTTATATTTTTTATATAAAATATTCTATTACAACAGTGCCAAAAACTTGATCTACTATAAATAAGAATACAACAGTGATATTTTAATTTAGAGATTCTACACAAGTATACGTATCGTTATCAAGTAATACAAAAATTTCTGGTTAAGCCCCAAAATATTGATCCCATGGGGAAAATTTATGGATATTTAAAAGATGAAAAGGTTTTTAGAACACAAATTCTATTTAGAAAAAGACACTTACTTAAATAGTTTCAGAAAACAACAAACTTTTAAAATATGTTTTTTTGTATTTTTTTAAATTATAAGATAGATGGAACAATATCTATTTATAGCAAGATTTTTGGAAGATTTAAAGAAGTGTAAATGAAAATATCTTTTTCCTTATCATGAATTAGAAATACGTAAAGGAATTATGTTGTGGAATTAATCAAAATTTGCTGTGTCAAATAGGAGCAATTTTATTCTTTACCTTTACTAGAGATGCTATAAAGAACATTGCTAGTTTAAAGTTTGAATAGTTCTCAAGACCGGTTAGGTAAGGAAGTACTTGCTCTCACTCTAGATTTCCCTGCCTTCCATCTACTTAGGGCCTAAATCTGGCATCAAAACCTAAAATAATAAATCAAATTAGGGACTCTTTTCTGTTACTCTAAAGTCTCTAATTCAACACCCATCAACGTATATTTTCCTATTTATTTGCACAATATTATATGAATTACTTTCTCATCCAAACAATTTCATGTATTTCCTACCTATTATTGATTGAGACAATACCTACTAGGATTTTACATGTTCTTACAACAAATCTTAACATCATGATTGGCCAAATCAAGAAGTAAATGAATGCAAGGATTAAATCAACACAACTTCTTCTAGCATTAAAAATCAATACTTCCACAAATTTCATCCAATACTTAATTATTATTCATTTTAAGGAAAAAGATAAAGAAGACTACTCAAAATTCATGGAGAAACACAACCACAAATAGTTTTAAAAGTAGAAATAATGTAAAAACACAAGAAGTCTCAATTAAAACCAAATGAAGTACAAACATAAAAACTTATCTCAAATTCCTCTCCACCAAACACTTGAAGTTCCTTTGAATGTCATCCTTTCTCTTACAAGCCTCCCTTGGACTAGTCGCCCAACTCAAGAGGGTTTAAATCTCTCTACACAATAGATTTTTACTTAGGAATCCCTACTCACCCTCTCTTTTACTAAGAAGGAGAAAAGTGTGAAGAAACCCTAAGTAAGAATCCTACAAATTCTTACTTAAACTACTCTCTACAAACTCTAACTTTTCTCTCCCTAAAAGAACTCAACACACCCCCTTTTTACACACTTTAAATCCTTCTTTTATACTTTTTCCAAAAGCTGTCTTGGTGTCTCTTCAAAATGTGTCCATATTCAACTAATCTACCCAAGAGATGCATCTTTTTAAGTAAAATATGAATGTCTTTTGGTGCCCTTGATTAGTTTCCCACGGCTGTACCAAATGAAGCCTCAAACACCTCGTTAAAATTTGCCAAAAATTCTTTAAAATTGCAAAGTAACTATTTGGCGCTTAAGCGCAGGGTCTTTGGCTCTTAGGCACAGCCCTCTCTGTCTACTGGTGCTTAGGCGCCCCAGTTCATTTAAACACCTTCTTCATTTTTACTCCAAATTTTATCCTGATCACTTCTTTTTACATATTTCATCCATTTAAGTATACCTGAAAGAAAAACACATAAATACATTGCATTAAAGTGTAGTATCATGAAAAATAGATATAAAAATGTACATTAAAAAATTATATATTTTAGGTATATCAAATGCCCCCAAACTTGAAACGTTACTTGTCTTCATGTGACACTATAATCTTTCAAAACAAACATAAGTAAATTATGCTAATGAGTTTCTTTAGGAGATGCTAAAACTTTGTTCTAGAAATGTGGTATTCCAATTTAGAAAAAACCTTAGAGAATGAGACCAATTTAAAGCTCATAAATTTTGTACAAGTGAAAAATTATGAAAATATGAGCTCCTATCTAATTCAAAAATACTTGTAATTTTTCCAAATATAGAGTTTAGGCATTCTAACTTCTCTACTTAAAACTTTTGATACAAAATAATTATACTCAATATAATATGTCCTTAAGCTAAGGAGTTTCTCAAATCTTATGCATTTAAATAGATAAGATGTGGAACCAATTTTTGATTAGGTAATAATCCTCAAACTTCTACTCCCATACTGTACTTTACTTTTTTTCTCTTTTCTTTTCCATTTTCTTTTTCTTTTTCTTTTTCTATTTTACCTTTTTCTTTTTTTTGGCAAGGATTACTATATCTAAATATGCCTTAATTTTTTTGAATTCCACTCTTCCTTTTATAAAACTAACGTCTGACATATCCTTTACTTAAAAGTATAATAATAGTTCTGAAAACTATCTTTAAAAAACAAATTTATGTATTGAAAATAAAAGTCTAATCCTTCTATATTTTCCAAAAACACAATATCTCTTATTAAAGATAATTACATCACATTTATCATCTCTGTACTAAGAAAATTTTAACTTGAAATTTTTCATCATCACTATAAAGTTTTAACCAAATTTTCTTACACATTTTTATATTCAAAATTTTGTTACCCTAATATTACTTTATACACATAATCATTTTTCAAATAAAAAATCATATTTATTTGTAGCATACTTGAGAGCAAATACACTTTAAGTTTTTAAAATTGATTTTTCATCCCCCCACTCAAACATAGAGTTTTATAAAAATTAAACCTTTTAGCATTTAAAAAAAAAAAACATGAATGAAAAATTAACACTTATACTAACAAGAATTTTCATCTCCTAATTGTGCAAGTAAAAAATTTAAAAACAGGAGTAAAAATGATCACTATTCATTTTTATTTAATATTTAAGAGATTAAAAAGACTTCAATGTGGTGGAGGTTAAAGTAAAAGTAAATCACACAAACTAACATAACATCATAGCCACAACAGCAAGTTCATGGTAGTAAATTGAAATTTAATCATTAAATTTTAAATAAAGGTTAGTTCTATTTAAACTTCATAAAGTAGCAGGAATAAGTTCAACAAAAACCAACAAAACACATGTAAGATAAAAGAGTTCAAATACATGCTACCACATCATCATCATAGAAATACTCATTACAACAAACAATAACAACAACGTTCACTACTATCACAAATAACAACACATAAAATAGCCCAACATTTACACAGATAACATAAAATTTCAAAATAATACACAACATAACTCAATCCTTATCTCCATCATCATCTTCTTCATCATCATCATCCTTAGAAAAATTAGCAGAATCAAACTGAGTATACCGTGGATAAGGTGGAAATACCACACTCTGATCTATTCTAATAAGTCTCTCCAGGAAGTGTTGTACTTCTCTTTATAATCACTATGCCTTTCTAAATATGAATCAATATGATCAACATAGTTTTCAAGATTTGATATCCATAGCATAATCCATGTTATCCAACAAAGTCTGCAGTATTTTAGATTGTGAATTAGGATTGGATGTACCACAATGTAGAAGCTCTAGATGTAGAAGAATGTCATGTAGAAGCACCAGAACTTCTAGAAAATCCTCCTCTCCAGCCAAAAATTGAATGTTCGGAGTAATTCTTAACATTTGCACGTGTAATGGGCTTCAGAAGTTGAAGAATCTCCACCTAAAAATCATATTTTACAACAGCTTGCTCACATAGAGAAAAGTTTAAGGAAAGAAATATCAAACCTGCAGTAGTAGTTCAATATTAATCGACTTATACTGTTGATAATCTAATATATGAGAGATCCAATATTAATCGACTTATACTGTTGAATGTAGTAGTTCAATGTAGCCCTCTCCCTATTTACTTCACTAAGATGATTAGTGGGGAGTAAATGAGCATAAACAAAATAATGTCATGCCTTCGCTGTGGCATCCATCTTCGATGTAGAGAAATTTACTCTTCTACCACTAGTGATTTTACAAATGTCTCTTTCAACAGTTAACGAAGATATAATCTCATCTAGCTCGTCCTCCGTAGAATTGTAATTAGAATAAAAACATAAAGTATTCGTAGGAAATTTGTAAAATGAATTAATTACCTCAGATGTAAATGCTATTTTCTTCCCTCTCACCATCACTAAATCATCTTCAGATTCAGGGAGATATGCATAAAACTCCCTAACTACAGAGATCACCGCAACAGCAGAGAAACAGCAGAATCGATCCCATTGTCGGTGAACAATTAGATCTTCTACTTCCCCGCCTAGATTTTTAAAACATCGCTCAAGGATCATGTTCCTTGATTGAACTGCTTCGGCATAAAAACCTGAGCCTTAGAACTTACAATTTTTTTTGAATCAAATGCAGACTTCGCCTTGCATCTCTTCATTCTTGGTGTCATTCTAAGATTTGCAAATAAATTCAAAACTTAGATTCGATCACAATAACACAAAAAATTTTCACACAAACACAACACTTTCTTTAACATATATTCAACAAGTACAACACACATCACTTGTCTAATCTCATTCCAAAAAAAAATTGGATGAGACACCCTCTAATTCATCATAACATAAGACAAACAAACAAATAAAAATAAACAAGTAATTAAACTGAACAAAGAAGTTAATTCCATTCTTTGTTAACTGAAATATATCCTTAACCTTAAGTTGTTCCTTCTGAACCAGTTGACACAAAGATTTGATAAAACGAATGATGATGAAGAACTCTGATAGAATCCTCTTCAATCCATTATTTTTCAGATACATTGCCTTGTCCGCTTTTTCAATATAACTTGAATGACTTAATTACATTTTGAGTTGCCAACCAATATGCAGTAAATGTGTGTTAGTTTCATTTACCATTGCCTCAATTGATGCCACATCAGCCTTAATCTTCGCAATCTTCTTCGTTATTCCTTCGATACTAACAGCTGGAAATCCATTATATAACTCTTGCGCACTTTGACTTACAAACTTCTTCTTGATAGCTTCCTCCTTCTTCATCAATTTATTCTCCCAAGAAGACATTTTTGCAATCTTATCACTCCTTAAACAACTCAAATCTCTCTTCTCTTTGACTTAAGAATGGAGATTTTGAAAGTGACAAGTTTCCTCTTCATTTCCATGCTATTTATAGACTTAAGTAGAACCTATACCCACTTTTTAAGTTTAAAAACCACCAAATAATGTTCAAAGACACTTTCCCATGTTTAATTCTTCTAGAACATCATTTAGGCACATTTTAATAACTTCAGCGCTTAAGCACCAGTTTTGGGCGCTTAGGGGCCTCTGCTCAGTTAAGCACAGGTCAGCTTAACATCCAAAAACTCATTCTTACACATCTAAGACATCATCCAAAGCCTTAAAATAATCCCTAAAATCTCAAAATATTACCACAATTCTTCAAATATAAACACAACAACAACAAAATAGAAGTACACCGATAACTATGGGTTGCCTCCCACAGAACGCTTAGTTTTACATCGTCAGCCAGACGTACCCAGTGCTTATTCTGGGAGACCCAATGATGCGATTTTTTTATAAGCAAGAAATTATGAAAACAAATTTATATATTTATAATGATTTTGTAAAGTCACAATTTCAAATGGAAGTATACGTATTGCTAAAGTAATACAGGGCTCTAGTGGAGTCCCATTTATCGATCCCATAAGGAAGCGAGGTAGGAGGTTCTTAGTTAAATTCTAGTATACTATTATCAACCTTTAGATTGGAGGGTCGATATAAGTGGTGTTTTATCTAGTAACTACTCCTAAATGCAGTTATTTATATGTAAGGATAATAACTATTCATAAATGCAAATATACTTCTAAAGATAACCTTTTTGGATGAGTTGGTTTGGTAAATTTTGAGATAATAAAATCTATTATTCTTATGTAGTGAATTGGATAATGTAAATGACTGAGATGCCTTAAATATTGTATGTGTCAAACAGAAGCAATCATATTCTTTACCCATATCTCAGCGTATAAAGAACATTGGCTAATCCTAGGCTTGGTCCCCAAATTTGTAGTTAGGCTTGTAGGATATTGGCTCTCACTCCAGAGCCCTCACTTCCCTTCGCCTGAAGTATAACTCTTGCTTTAGTTTCCAAACACTAGGACCAAAATGGGGATTTTAGTCTATCACCCTAAAATCTCCAGTTCTACGCCCATCAAAGTATATATCCCTATTTATTCGCACTCAACCCCCATGAACTTCACCATCCATGGAATTTGAATGTGGTTACACTTTATTGAGAATTACACCGCCCTCTCGGATCATAGTGCAATTACAACGAATTTTAACATTACAACAAGCTCTTTTTGTAATGTAAATGAAGTGAAAGTAAAAACCATCACATTTATAATTAAATCCACTTCTAAAATGCATCACAATATTCTAAACATGAATCCTACTCATTGCAAAAGAATAGTAGAAGAAAAATAACGATATAATCTTCTCATGCCACCATTTCCTAAGAAGAAGAAAGAGTAAGAGAAAGACATCACAAAGCACGAAGAAAATACAACGGAAAAAACTTCATTTCAAAGCAAATCCACAGAGTAAGTGTTTACAAAATCGTAAGATAATGAAGAAAACATTACTTAGCTTTTTTTCCTTGAAAAAATAATGAAAATATCCCTCATAAAGTCTCCCATTGATCCATGCAATGCTAGAACAAACCCTTACAAATTCTCTCAAAATCCCCTCACCAATCTCTCCAAAAGGTAGAAAACTACATTTTTACTCCTATTTTAAGATCTCTCAACATTCTCCACATTTTTCCTAACATCTAACACCATGTTTTGGCTTCAAATTTGGTTTAAAATAGTTTAGGGATGAATTTCCAAAGAGATGCTTGAAGAAACCTTCCAAAAAGCATCCAAATTCGACTTATATGGCCAATAACTGCCCAAAAAAACATCCAAAAAATCTGGGGCGTGTTCCAGCGTTGTTTGGGTGTCGTTCGACTCTATTTCCATGAAATTTTCATGCTTCTAGAGATACTTGTGTGGTCCGGCGCTGGTCCAAGTGTGGTTCGGTGCTAGTACTGCGCAGCTCCACCTTTTTGCTCCGTTTGACTTAGTTTCAACTCTGATTAGCCCTGTTTCAGTTGCGTTGCGTTCGCAACAGGTAGCCCTACAAAATAAACATAAAAACAAAATTTTTTTAAATTGTAATCTCATTCAAAAATATATAAGAAGTGTAAAATAGATTAAGCAAAGAAAGACTTATCAAAATGTGTTAGGCCAAAATTTGCGTTTTTGCTCCAAATTGCACCATTTTTGCTTCTTTTTCTCCAAAAGTCATTTCTTGTACCAAAAACTAGAAAACATACTAAATACATTCCTTTATAGTGCAATATCATTAAAAATAGGTATCAAAATAGACAGTAAAAAGCTATCAAATTTTCAGTGGATCAAGTTATTCCAAACTTAACTATTACTTGTTCTCAAGTAACTTAGTTACTGTAAATTGTCCTATTAAGGTACTCAAAAGAATTACATGAAAAGAATTTTATGAGAACACTACTAGTAAAGATGTCAATCCATACATATAAGTTCATGAAAGTAATTAAGTTCTTCCCTTTAGGTAGATCCAAGTGAAGCTAATTTTTTATTAGGCATCTCCTCAAGCTTCTCCTCACTTTTTCTTTTCCTTTTCTTCTTTTTCACTTTTCTTTCTCTTTTTTTTTCTTTCAGGATCATTTTCAATCCCCTTTTTTTTTTCTTTTTTTATGTGAGGATTACTATATCTTGATAGCCTTTAATAATTTTAAACTTCACCTTCTCACCCTAAATTTGAAACTTACCACGATCCTTTACCTTATAAGCATTTCTTTAACTTATTATTCATTCATCATAGAGTACCAATCATTTTCTTTCACATAAAGTTTTAAGATTCTTAATATTTCAAATATACAGTTTTTCTTACATATATCTTAGCCTGCAAAATTACTTTTCTTTACCAAAAACTTTCATTCAAGTCTACTAAAGTACTTAAATAAAATCAAAATACAGTTATCTGAAATTGAGCTCTATCACGGGAAATCATGTTAATAATTTTGAAAAACTTTTAAATGAGAACAACTAACAATTAATTCTTTCTCTCCCCCAAACTTAAATTTTTAATTATTTTGCAAATAATTCCATAAAATGTACCAAGAATAAGAAGTAAAGGTTGAATCTACTTACTACTACAACATGCTATCAAATTCATATACATGCAAAATCAGGATAAAATGACTGCAGGAGAAAGTAAATCTAGCCTAAAACATGCTTGCAATAAAATTTGACTAAAATGAAGTATTCTCACTTAAAATTTTTTTTTCTTCCTACCCCCAAACTAAATGTTTAATCTATAGATCATCTAGCACAAAAAATATAAGCAGGAAGAAAAAAAATTTAGAAATTCTATCTACCACAAATTTCTATCAAAAACATCTTTAATTATTCATTAGAATAGAACAATATGCAACAGAAAATAAATCTAAACTAATCATGCCATAATGAATTCACTAAATAAAAGTTTAATTAGCATAGCATGTATTTTCAAGGGAATATAAATATGTTCTTCAAGTCTTATATAAAGTTGTAACACAAACACAAACACACATGATAAATGAGGTCAATTTATCCTTTAACTAGTCACATCTGACTACTTACCTCCAATTTCTAACGAAATCACCACACTAATAAATCAGGTACTTTTTAAATGCTTTTATAGATTATAATCCCAAAGATAAGATTATCCTTGATATATTGGTTCAAGTGCACCAACCTCAGAAATCGTCTAATCCCCTTAGTTAAGCACCTCTAACAGTTATAAATCATAGTGAATAATCATCCACAAGTTATTCATCAAACTGGTTCGTGACTCCTACCAAATGAAAATAAAGTTAGAGAAAGGAAGTAACAAAATTGAGATGGATCTATCACTATTTAAATTCATGATATCTCTTGTAAAACTTAAATCTGAGCAAAACCCGAGTTGGTGAACTTGTCAATCCAACTACTAAAAGAGAACATACGAATCTAACCATAATAAGAAGTTAAGGAATCACCTCCCTCATGACACACAAAGATCAAATCAAACAACTAGCAATCCAAACATTCACCAACAACAATCAAACTTATCAATCTATAATGACACATAAAGATCGTCAATCCACTCTAATGCAAACACAATACAACACTAACAATCATGACTTTCAAACAAACTAAATTAAAGCACACTGATAAATATGGGTTGCCTCCCATAAAGTGCTTGTTTTTAACATCGCGGGCCCGAAAAATGATTTCTCTTGGAACAAAATTCCATTTAAGTAATCCTCGATCAATCACCCAATCTTTTTTAGATCCAGGGATTCCTACAAAATCCCCAAATTTTAATTTTTCATTCAGCTCTTCCATTTCAGATTGATTTATATCATTGTTCCTCATATTTCTTTCTAGTTTCAATATTCTTCTATTGATTTTCTAAATTTGCATATTAATATCATCCTTGAAATTTATAAGAAATGGATCTTTATATGATAATTCATGATCTCCCAAATTTTGGATCAAATTCTCTCTAGATAATTCATATTCAGGATCAAAATCTTCTATGTTACTCTTCTGATACAAGTTAACTTCTAATTTATCCCCTTGATAATTATTAAATAATGGAGGCGGTCTTTCCATTTCTATCTTAGTTGAGGAAATAGGTTTTTCTAATTCCTTAGGAATTTCTTCCAATGAACTTTCAATATCCTTTTCCTCTTTTCTCAATTCAAAGTTCTTTTGAAATATATCTTCAAATTCTCTTCCAAGTCTTAGTTCGATATTTTTATCTTGTTCATCATTCAATTTAGGTTTTTCTTGTGATTGAGTCTAATCTAAAGATATAAAGACTGGTGGTGTAGATGAAGTCCCTAAATAGGTAGGCTTTAAAATTGTATGGGTACATCCATCTTAAGTTATTGAGATTTTTCAACAAATGGAATTACAAGTTCACTATTTTTAGTAGCATCCATCATTTCACACCTCTCCTGAACATACATACAGTCTTCTTTAGATAACATTTTCAACTCATCATGAATGTCTATTTAGATCTCATCTATTAACTTACTCTCAAAATGTTTTTGGAAATGATCTTTACTTAAATAATCAATTTCATTCATCTAAAAACAATCATCATCTTTTCTCTCAGCTAGATCATTATTGTTCTCTTTAGGTTTGATCTCAGTGTTGCAAGGAAGTGTTCCTTAGGGTCTATTGTTAAGTGAATTAGCAATTTGTTCCAGTTGATTCTCTATGTTTCTAATTGCAACACTTTGACTTTGCAACTAATTTCCAATTTGCAATACCACTTCTTCTATAGACATATTCTTATCCTCAAATTGTTTATCATTGTTAGAGTCCAGTGGATATGAAGGTCTATAGCTTGTGTTACCCTGATTATTCCAACTTCCATTAGAATTTGCATGATTGTTTTCCCATTGTTGGTTTCCACCCTCAGTAGTATGATTCAAGTTAAAATTAGGAAGGTTCTTCCAATCTGGGTTGTACAAGTTAGAATACGAGTTGTTTATGGTATTTAAAGTCTCATACAATAAATTATAATCAATCATACGCCCTAATGAACTTTCCTCACTTATAGGAGTAAATTGAGGCTAGTTCATTCCAAATTTGTCCAACTTCCTTGATATTGCAGCAACCTGTGAAGCAAGAATTGCAATCACATTTGTATCATGAACACTAGCTACATTTTTATGATTTACCCTTGCAGAGGGCCATTGAATATCATTTGTAGCCATTTCTTCAGTTAATGTATATGCTTCATCAAATGTTTTTGACATTAATGAACCACCAGCAGCAACATCAAAAATGATCCTAAGGGAACCTACTAACACATTATAAAAAGTTTGAATGATTAACCAGGTAGAGCATGATGTGGACACTTTCTTAGGAGCTCCTTAAATCTTTCACAGGCTTCGTATATTAATTCTCCTTCATACTGACAGAATGAGATAATATCGTTTCTAAGTTTAGTAGTTCTTGAAGGTGGAAAATACTTAGCTAGGAATTTCTAAGTTAACTCCTCCCAATTTTTAATAGAACCAGGTGCTAATGAGTATAACCACATTTTAGTCTTATTTCTTAGTGAGAAAGGAAAAAATCCTCAGCCTAACAGCATCGTCTGACATGCCATTATAATGAAATGTAGCACAAAGTTCTAGAAAACTAGATAAGTGTAAATAAAGATATTCTAAAGGAGTTCCCCCAAACTTGTTGTTCTGCACTAGTTGGATAATGGCTGGATTTAGCTCAAACAAGTCAGCTTCTACGACAGGGTTTTGTATACATGAGTGAATTTCATATGTCGTAGGATTTACATAATCCCTCAATGATTTATGATGATTTTCCATGTTACAATTTTGCATGTTTTCCATTTTCATTTCTAGTTTTTCAAGTCTTTTTTGTTTTTTTATTTTCTTCCATTTTTCGAACTCGGGACCATAAGGCACAAGTCCTACAGATACTTTATTTTGCATGCATAACACAACAAAACAATACATTAACAATAAATCAAATAAAATGAAAAATATATTCAACACAACAAAACATTTTCACAAACACCTTATTTTTAACACAAACTGCTTTTTCATAACACTTTTTCATACAAAAAACACTTTTCATACAAAATTAATTTTAAGACACTAAATTTTCCAATTCTAAGCCTAATTATTTCAACTAAATTTCTCCTAAAATTCTTACTAAAGCTTCCCCGGCAACGGTGCCAAAAACTTGATGCTACTTTTTTATATGAAAAATTTATGAACTCAGATTTAAATATTTATAATGATTTTATAAAGTCACAATTTCAAACACAAGTATACGTATCACTCAAGTAATACAGGGCTCTAGTAGTGTCCCGTTTATTGATCCCACAGGGAAGTGAGGTAGGAGGTTCTTAGTCAAATTCTAGTTTACTATTATCAAACTTTAGATTGGAGCGTCGATATAAGTGGTGTTTTATCTAGTAGCTAATCCTAAATGCAGATTATTACCTATTCTTAAATGCAAATATACTTTTAAAGATAACCTTTCTGGATAAGTTGGTTTGGTGAATTTTGAGATAATTAAATCTACTATTCTTATGTAGTGAATTGGATAATGTAAAGGAATGAGATGCATTAAATATTATATGTGCCAAATAGGAGCAATCCTATTCTTTACCCATATCTCAGCGTATAAAGAACATTGGCTAATCCTAAGTTTAGTCCCCAAATCTGTGCCTAGGCTGGGAGGATACTGGTTCTCACTCTAGAGCTCCCACTTCCCTTCGCCTGAAGGCTAACTCTCACTCTAGTTTCCAAACACTAGGACCAAATTGGGGATTTTAGTCTGTCAACTAAAATCTCCAGTTCTACGCCCATCAAAGTATATTTCCCTATTTATTTGCATGCAAACCCCATGAAATTCACCATCCATGGAATTTGAATGTGGTTCTACTTTATTAAGAATTACACCGCCCTCTCAGATCATAGCGCAATTACAATAAATTTTAACACTACAATAAGCTCTTTTTGTAATGTAAATGAAGTGAAAGTAAAAACCATTACATTTATAATTAAATCCACTTCTAACACACATCAAAATATTCTAAACATGAATCTTACTCATTGCAAAAGAAAAGTAGAAGAAAAATAATGACATAATCTTCATGCCACCATTTCCTAAGAAGAAAAAGAGAAAGACATCACAAAGCACGAAGAAAATACAACGGAAAAAACTTCATTTCAAAGTAAATCCACAAAATAAGTGTCTACAAAATCTTAAGATAATGAAGAACACAATAAATAGCTTTTTTATCTTAAAAGAAAGATAAAAATCTCCCCTATAAAGTCTCCCACTGATCCATGCAATGCTAGAATAAACCCTTACAAATTCTCTCAAAATCCCCTCACCATTGTCTCCAAAATGTAGAGATCTTCATTTCTACTCCTATTCTAAGATCTGTCAAAATTCTCCACGTTTTTCCTAATATCTACCACCATTTTTTGGCTTCAAATTCACTTTAAAATAGTGTAGGGATGAGTTTCCTAAGAGGCACTTGAAGAAACCTTCTAAAAAGTGTCCAGATTCGATGTATATGGCCAATAACCGCCCAAAAACCCATCCAAACTTTCTGGGGCGCAGTCCGGTGCTGTTTGAGCACCGTTCGGCACTATTTCCATGAAATTTTTGTGTTTCTTGAGACACTGGCTTGGTCCAGCATTGGTCCAAGTGCGGTTCGGCGCTGGTACTGCGTAGCTTCACTATTTCGCTCCGTTTAGCTTCGTTTCAACTCTGATTCACCCTGTTTCAGTTGTGTTGCGTTCGTAACAGATAGCCCTACAAAATAAACATAAAAAAACCTTTCTTTAATGTGTAATATCATTCAAAAATATGCAAGAAGTATAAAATAGATTAAGCAAAGAAAGACTAATCAAAATGTGTCAAGCAAAAATTTACGTTTTTGCTCGTTTTTCCTCCAAATTCGACCATTTTTGCTTTTTTTCTCCAAAAGGAATTTCTTGTACCAAAAACCAGAAAACATATAAAATACTTTTCTTTATAGTGCAATATCATTAAAAATAGGTATGAAATAAACAGTAAAAAGCTATCAAATTTTTAGTGGATCACCCAACATCAAAATATCATTCACTTTAGTCTGATCCTGTAAGAAATAGGGTTTTAATATATGACCATTTACTTTAAACATTTTAGGGTTTTAGGATTCTTCATATCCATAGCTCCAAAGGGATAAACTTTTACCACAATTAATGTGCCCATCCACTGGCTTAACTTTTCCAGCAAATAATCTTAATCTTGCATTATAAAGCAAAACTTATTGTCCTGGCTCAAAATTTTAGTAAAAATCTTCTGATCATGCCACTTTTTCATCCATCTTTATAAATCTTAACATTCTCATAAAAATCATTCATTATCTCTTCTAGCTCATTTAATTGCAATAATCTCTTCTTACCAGCGTCCTTTAAATTATAACTGAATTCTTTAATAGCCCAATAAGCATTATGCTCAGGTTTCACTGGTAAATAACAAGGTTTCCCATAAATAAACCTAAATGGTGATATTCCTATAATTTCTATAAACATTTCAATAAACCTACAAGGCAAAATTAAGTTTGACTGGCCAATCCATTTTTTTGGATTAATAGATTCTTTTCGAATTTTTTTGATTTGTCAATTGGAAACTTCAGCCAAACCGCTTGTCTAAGGATAATAAACTGTAGAAATTCGATGATAGATTTGATATTTCTTCAATAATTTTTCTATTAACAAATTTTTGAAATCACTTTCCCCATCAATTATGATAACTCTTGGCATTCTAAATCTATAAAATATATTCATTTTTAAGGACTTTGCAACAGTTTGAGCATCATATCCAGGTAAAGCAACAGCTTCTATCCTTTTTAACACATATTCTACTGCTAATAGTATACATAAATTCCGAAAGATGGTTTAGATAGTCCCATGAAATCTAATCCCAAAACGTCAAATATTTCAACTTCCAAACTATAATTGAGGGGCATCTCATTTCTTCTAGAAATATTGCTTACATGTTGACACTGATCACAATGTTTAATATAAGCATTTACATCTCTAAAGATAATAGGCCAATAAAATCCAGATTGCAAGATTTTATATGTTATTTTTTCAACACCAAAATGTTCCCAAAAATCATAATTATGACATTTTTGGATAATTTCAAAACTTTATTCTGAAGGCACACATCTTCGAATAATTAAATCCTTCTACTATTTATAGAAAAATGGGTCATCCAAAAAATAAGCCTTAATTTCATATTAAAATTTCCTCTTTTATCGGTGAGTCAGATCATAAGGTAAAATGTTACTAATAATAAAATTCACAATGTCTGCATACCACGGAAGACGCCATTCATTAAAAATGAACAATTTTTATCTGAAAAATGTTCATTAATTTCTTCTTCAAAACAAAGTAATTTCTCAGAATTAAGCCAGGATAGATGATCTACAAGTTGATTATCAGCTCCCTTTTATCTCCTATTTTAAAATCAAATTCTTGCAAAAGAAGAACCCATCTTATTAGTCTAGGTTTTGCATCATTCTTTTCCATTAAATACTTTAAAATAGAATGATCAATATGTAATGCACATTTAGTTCTAATTAAATATGATCTAAACATTTTAAAGGCAAATATTATTGCTAATAACTCTTTCTCAGTTGTGTTATAATTAATTCGAGCTTCATTAAGAGTTTTAATAGCATAGTAAATTATTTTAAAAATTTTATCATATTTTGTCCCAAAATAGCTCCAATAGTATAATCACTTGCATCACACATTAATTCAAAAAGTTTTTTCTAATATGGTGAAACAATAACTAGTGTGGTGATTAATTTTTCTTTTAAAGTTCAAAACCTTTTTGAAAAACTTTATCAAAATTAAAAATCACATCTTTCTCGAGCAAATGGCATAGAGGCTTATAAATTTTTGAAAACTCTTTAATATAACGTCTGTAGAATGCAGCATGTCCCAAAAAACTCTAATTTCCTTCACAATGGTTGGATGATGTAAATTAGCGATCACTTGAATTTTAGTAGGATCTACTCCATACCTTTCTCAGAAATGTGTTATCCTAAAACAATTCCTCATGCTACCATAAACTGGCATTTTTTCTAATTTAGAACTAAGTTTGTTTCTTCACAACATTTAAGAACTCGTGATAAATGTTCTAAACATGATTCAAACGAAGTTCCAAACACTAAAAATCATCCATAAAAACTTCAATCCCGTTTTTTATTAAATCACAAAAAAATAGCCATCATACATCTTTGAAATGTAGCAGGGGCATTACATAAACCAAATGACATTCTTCTAAAATCAAAAGTACCATAAAGACTGGTAAACATTATTTTATCTTAATCTTTAGGAGCAATTTATATTTGGTGATAACCAGTATATCTATCCAGAAAACAAAAGAATTTATGCCCAACTAGTTTATCCAACATTTGATGCATAAAGGGGAATGGAAAATGATCTCTTCTCGTGACAAGATTTAATTTTCTATAATCAATGCTCATTCACCATCATGTATATTATCTTATTGGTATTAATTCATTCTTTTCATTAACAGTTACAGTAACTCCTGTCGGCATATTTTTTAGGTTGGTGTGTTGTGTTTTGAAGAGGGGTCGCCTACAGAAATTGTCGGCGAATTCTTAATTTAGTTTAAATAAATAATTTTGGAAAGTAGTATTTGATTTTGAAAATAATTTTAAATTTGAAAATTTTAAGATATGAAATCAAACCGATCACACATCCCAAATAGTTTATATAAACGAGCACCGCACCATAAACCGTGTATCTATCCCTAAGGATAGACACACCGCTTGATGGTGGGGCTCGATTAAATAAACTAAAAGATTTGTGACATCCGTTTGGTCCGCGAACCAATTTTATAAGCCGACAAAATTCCCCTGCTTAATACCTGGGTTCTTTAAAATTCCCTATAAGGGCAAGCCCCTATAGTTAATTACATCTTAAGTGACGGGAATCACCTAAGAAAACTCTCGATAATAATCAATAATTCTGCTCTCAAGAATTTTAAAATTTAAGGTTTTCAAGGGATTGAATTTTTGAATTTCAATAGGGAATGGATCAAATTTAGAATAGTTATTTTCAGGAGTCCAATGAAAGAGGATTAGGAGAAGCTGAGGATCCAAGAAGAATCTTGGCAACTTCTCAAACTATCCTATTATTTGGCTTGAGTTTAGGAAAGTCCTAATATTTATTTGATATTTCAATCTTGCCAATTTTAGTTAATTAGGACTTATATTTGTATGACAGAATCATACAAATAGCCTCGAAGATGTGAGGGTTTATGTCGTATCGGACGACTACCTCGGAATCCTAAGTCCGGTTAGGGCTTAATTTGCAATGCAAGTGCCTAACGAAGAGGTTGAGGATTTATGTTGCACTAGGCAAACTACCTCGAAATCCTATGGCTTGGTTATTTAATTCTAGGAAAGTTTTGCTCGAAGTAGACTCGAGTTTTGCTGATGACGATGGCCGTGCTGCCCACCATGCTTCGAGCTCCTTGTTGTTGCAGAGGTTTAGTTTTAGAAATCATAAATCAGGGGATGAGAAAAGTGTTTTGGTTTAGAGAAAGTCTTAATTTCCAAGTGTTTTTTGTGTTTTAATTAAAACAAATCTTAAAGTTGTTTATAACGACACCGGTTAAGATCCCACGGTTCCATCCTTCCGGCATCATTATTTTTATCGGATTCACTTAGTCCAGATGAATTTGCTAAACTCAACTGAATGAGTTCCACACTTTCATTTAGACCGTGGGAAATCCCGTTAGCAACACGTAGTTTACATCATCCGAGGTATTCCCGATCATCCAACAGGACGTTTTAATTTAGTTGTAATTGTAGTTTTGTGTTCTGTTTGTGATTAAATTTTGAGTTGTTTTATATTTTGAAATGTTGTGGCGGTGAATTTTATCTTGCAATGACTTTTAACTTAGTTTTGGTTTCGGTTTTAGAGGTCTATCCTAAAGGTGTGAGTTTTCATGCAACGATTGTTTATCATGCAAGAAAAATAAGTGCAATGCAGTTAAGTAAATTGCAATAATGTAAATTGCAAGAAAGTAGATTGCAATAAAATAAAAGCGTACCTGGAGGGTCTTCCCGTCATCCCAAGCTGCACTTAAAACACAATTAGAATATTTAAGCATATTCCTAGGTAAAGCTAAGGGAAGGGTTATGGTTTTCTACCAAATTCCTAATCTTATAGCTAGTCATTTCCTATGACGTCTAGGTTCCTTGTGTTTTTGTTTAAGGACGATTTTCTTCATCAAAGAACAATTAAGTCCAATTGTTCTTATAAATGTCCTATCATATTGAGGAAGTGCTTAAGAATAATCTTAAACATCTTTTCAATATTTCTAGGATTGTTTTAAGTCCAAATGGGTTTAATTATACAAATGAATTAATCGTCCAAGAATTTCAAGTTTTGTTGTTATCTTGCTCAGTGAACTAGGACATTTGAATATCCTATGAGTGAGGTAATATTTCATTTAATATTCTGTTTAGGAGTTATGATAATAAAGGTTTCGAGGGTAAATTGGTATTCAAATGATTTAATTTAAGTTAATGGGTTTAAATTTGGAATAGTGTTCAAGTTATTTTAGATTTATTTTGAATTCTTTATGTCTTTAGTGATGTTATATTTAATTCAACTTAATTTAATTTAATTTAATTTAATTGAGTTTTAATTTAATTTAATTCAATTTAATTCAATTTAGTTTGATTTGATGTTACATTAAATTAATTTGATTTGATTTAAATTTAATTTGATTTGATTTAATTTAATTTGATTTAATTTAATTTTAATTTAATTTAATTTAATTTAATTTAATTTAATTTAATTTAATTTAATTTAATTTAATTTAATTTGATTTTATTTATTTAATTTAATTTGATTTAAGTTATTTAATTTAATTTAATTTGTTTAATTTAATTTAATTTAATTTAATTTAATTTAATTTGATTTACTTAATTTAATTTAATTTTTAATTTAATTTTATTTTTAACTTTAATTGAAATTTTTTTTTAAAAGAGTTTAATAATTTAATTTTAGTTTAGTGATTAAGTCTTTTAATGTTTTGAATTTGAGTTATCATTTTAATTAAGAATTGAATATTAATGAGATAATTAATTTAGGGATTTTTAAATTAAAGAATAAATCTCTTCCTAAAAATATCCCCATTTTAATAATTCCAATTTTATTATTCTTCCAAATTTAATCAATTATTTAATTAAGGTTTAATTATTTTAAATTGTTTAATGGGTTTCTACCGTTTAATTATTTAAATTTCAATCATCCAAATCAGATTAATATCAAATATTTTATTTGTTAATTTTTTTATTAAACCTAAAGTTTTAATTAATGGTTAAAATTTTAATTACCATTTTGCCCTTTAAGCTTAATAATTTCATAACTCACTAAATTGAACTCCAATGAATTTGAAATTTTTATGTGACTTCACTCATATGTCAATAAAGACATGAGAGGAGAAAATGTGATTTTTCTGTATTTAATTTATTTATATAATTATTTTTGGTAGAAAATAGAGATTTTCAAGGAAAATTTAATAACATGACCAAGGGAAAGTTTCTGTCCTTAAGAAAATTAGAGGACATTCCTAATGACCAAAGGATCACTTGGACCAATTTTGGTGATTTTTTGAATTATATTATTTTTATTATAATTATTTTAAGTTTTGGAGTGTTAATTAATTTAAAAATAAAATAAATGTTGAAAAATGAATTTTGTATTTTTAAAAAATCTCTCTGATATCAAGGAAATCAGAGAATCAAATTTTATAATTTTCTGATTTTTCTATGATTTATTATAATTATTTTAGTGAAAATGCTAGAAAATACATTTTTTTAATTTTAAAATTACCCTAGGGCTTTAAAATTTAATATCTCATTAAATAGATCTAAGAAAAATGTGGGGTTTGTTCCTAAGAGATTAAAATTCAAAATGTGACATTTTGGTGAATTTTATTATTTTTGTGATTTTTATTATTTTTTAATTATTAAAAATATTAAAATATTATTAAAAATCAACTTTTTTAGAAAATTGAAATTTTAATTTTCTTAAATTCCCCTGATATCAGAGAGGCTCCAAAACCAATTTGGTGAATTTTTAAAAATTATTTTAAAAGTTATGAATTTTTAAAGTTTAAAATGACTAAGTGGCTTAATCAACCCAATTAGTGGGGCTAACCAAGTCCAATTGACCTCAAATTTTTATGATGGGTTCCTCTGATCCTAAAGGTCAGTGGAGAATTGATTTCAAGTCAATTTGATGTATGGTTAACTCTAATTAATTAGAGACCTATTTTGAGTGTTTAAGCCAATTAGGGTTGTTTTAAATGAACTAACTTAAAACCTATTTTTCCTAGGGTTCTCTGGTCATAAGGAACATCACCAAATTTTCCTAGAATTTATTTCACAACATGATATTTATTGGAATTAAAATACTCAAAACAGCAACATGAACTTGAAAAATCAATAACTCTTCATATGGATGGCCTCTGACTTTGGAAAATTCAGGGAATATTCCCAAATTTAGAGGCTTCAAAAGCCCTATGGTCTCATGCCATGGTGAATTGTATACATGCATAGAGAATTAAAAGTATGCAGAGAGTAAATAAATTATAAAAAATAAAATACTTGATGAAAATAAATGATTTCTTTTCCACATTATTCTCCTCTCGTTCACCGAGCAAGAGGGTATTTTTATTTTATTTTTTTGATTTTTCTACACAAAGTTATGAATTTTTGAAGTTTAGGGAATTAAATAAATAGAAAATACCCCTAATTTTCTATTTATCCACGCGGCGCCAACTCATCCTCGGCATCTCCGAACGCACACGCGTCGCGCTCCCATTCGACGCCGCCATCTGACTCAGCGCTTCCGGGGCCCGCTGTATCGCTCCGTCTCCTGGTCCGACGCCATCTGAGCCGTCCGCCCGCGCGTGTATTGAATGGACGGCATCCGTTCATCGTCCCCGAGCGTCCTCACTCGAGAGCCGTCCACACTAAATCCCTAAGATCTCACTCGATACTTAATGGATTTTCATGTTCTTATGCTCTATGGATTCATCTTGAAGAGACGAACACATCTATACGGTTATCATACATTGAAATTAAAGCATTTGAAATGGAGAATCTCCAGAAGCTTGGGATGAAGAATTAGTTCATACCTTTGCTCAGAGAAGTGTGGCTTCGATCTGAGAGTTGGTGCACCTTCGATTGGATCCCAGCAAGCTCCAGATGAAGTCTCCTGGTCTGGTGAATTGTCTAGATGTGATTTCGACCAAGCCCGATCACAAAGCTTGGAGGCTGGAGCAACTGGGTGGCCTGGAGATGGGGCTTTTGTTGGTGGACACCTTCCCTTGGTCTGCAGTGAAGGAGTAGAACCAATCAATTTGGGGATTGGCTCACTGTGGAGAAGTGTCCCGGTTTTGGGTGGAATTTCAACTGCGAAATTGAGCTCACGAGAGAAGAAATGGCAGGGGGATCTCACTCGGGGATCAAGTGCTCGTGTATGGGGAGGAGTCTGGAACAATTTTGGCAGAGTTTCCTTAAGGTTTGTTTTCAGCACCTCTCATGGCCGAGAGGGGTGGTGTTTAAATAGGAGAGGGTGGAGGGCCTCCCAGGGAGAGTTATGGCTTGGGATCAGCTGCTCTTGGCAAGAGAAGAACAGCCCAATGGCCATCGGGGATGGGGCGGCTCAGCAGGTGAGAATTCCAAGTTGGGCTCACATGTGAGCTCTCGGCCATGGTGTTTTCCGGCGGCACGGTGGCTGGCCGGCCGGGCATTGGTCACCATCCCGTTCGGGTGGGTCGTGGTCGGGGTTTGGTGCATTCAATCGAGGTTTGACATGTGTAAAGTGGTTGAATTAAAGTAGAAAGGGGAAGGGGTCATTTTGGCTCATTTTGGTCAACCCATGCAAATGGGTTGGGTGCACCTTCCCATGGCTAGCTTGGGCTGGAGATAAAGTGGTTTAGGTCAGCTTAAGTAGTGGGGAAGGGTCACCATCCAAGTACAATTAAGCTTAAGCATGGTTTAGTGGAGTCATGGAAGTGGCCAAATCACCCTTAAGGGAATCATTAAAGGACTCCCTCCTTTTGCCAAAAATGACATGGTGATGTGTAAAGTGGCCGCCATGGCTTGCATATGGCTTGTGCATGGCTTCATGGCTCCATTTGGCTTGGGAAAAGGTTGGGTCAATTTCATAAAAATGGGTTTTAAGAATTTTGGATATTTTGGTGAAAATTTGCATGAAGCTTGATTTGGAATGATTTAATTGATGATTTTGAAACTTAGGGGTGATTTTGATTAAATGGATGATGAGGGAAAGTGCCATGTGGGCTTTGGATGGATTTGGGCTTTTGAATGTGGTGAAGTGGGCTTTTAGGAAAGTTTAAGGGGAATGGGCTTTTTGATTTTAGGATGGGCATTTGGGTGAAGATTTTGTGAAGGACTTTGTCAAATAAATGTCATAATTGGTTTAGGGATGTTCTATGAAGGGCTTGGAGTCAATTTGGTGTGATTTGGAGTTGAATTGGTTTGAATTTGGATTTATTTGGTAAGTGGGCCTATGTAGGTCCAAGTGGGCCAAGTTGGGCTAATGTTGGACTAGGGTTGAAGTTGATGTAAAATCAATGTTGAGAAATGTTTATGGGAGTGTTTCAAAGAGGTTTTGACTTTGGTTGGGCTTTGATTTTGGGGTTTGGGCTCATTTGGGTTAGGTTTGGGTTTAGGTCAAAAATGGGCCTTTTTGCTTTGGGTTGAATTTGAGTGAGATTTGGGTCTAAATTTTGGGCAAATCATGTTAGTGATTTGTTTGTGGGAATGTCAAGGAAGATTTAGAAAAGATTTGGGGTTAATTGGAGTTGAATTGGGTGAGTTTGGGTTAGGTTTGGGTCATGGGTCCAAATTGGGCTTTAAGGCCAAAAGTGAGATTGGATCCAAATTTCAATCAAATTGGACTTGGATTTGGTCTAGATTGGTGTTGGGAATGTTGAATTGAAGTTTAGAATTGAATTGGACCAGAATTTGGGTCAATTGGGTAGGTTTGGTTTGACATTGGGTTCACTTTGGGTTAAAATGGGCCAAATTAGGGGTTTTAACAAAAGTAGAGTAAATTGACAAAATTGGCCCATGGTGTAGTTGGACAAAATGAAATTGGGAATATTTGGGATTTTCTGGAATTTTCTGGGAATTTTCTGAATTTTTGGATTTTTAGGCCAAGAGGGGTATTTTGGGTATTTGGAGGGTATTGGGAGGTTTTCTTGGAATTTTTGGTATTCTTGGGCATGGATGATCAATTTAAGTGATGTGGAGATGTTTGGTAATGATTTTGGAGAATTTTGGGTGATTTGGAAATTTTTGAGAAATTTGGGTAATTTCAAGGGTTTTGGGTAGGCCAAGCGGGTGTAGGGTCCCGGGGGTCAAAAATTGAAAATTTGGGAAATTGAAGATTGGGTGGATGTAAGTGGAAAGAAGTCATTTTGGTTGAGCCATGAAGCCATATCAAGCCCATATGAGCCATGAAGCCATATCAAGCCCATATGAGCCATGAAGCCATATCAAGCCCATATGAGCCATGAAGGGACCCATTTGAGGCATTCACTATGTTGTTCCTAACCCTCTTAGCCAAGGGCTTTGGGGTTAAGGACCATCCATGTGAATCACCTACATGAGTCAGGAGGTCAAGTTAGGTATGGGTGTAGTTTTAGGAGGTGTGTGAAAGTGTAGTGTATAAATGTAGTGTGTGTGTAAGTCAGCCCCTTCACTGGCACCGGGCCACCTGTGAGGGCCCTAAGGCCAAAGAGTCCTATAGGAACTCATCCTTTAAACTTCCACATTTGATTTCAACCCTCTAGGTGATTAGGGGTCTACGATCAAGTTTGTGGAGTTTGCAGGGAGTTAAGAAGTGGTTTGAATTTCTAAAAGGTGGGTCCCAATTCTAGTCCTCTAAGATAGTCAAAGGAAAAGCCTAAGGCTAGATCCTAAGCACTAAAAAGAAGAAGAGAAGATCTCATCAAAAATGAGGTCAACAACTCCTCCTTTCTTAAGATCAGAGTGAATAGGACTAACCCATGCACTATCCGAAAAAGGATAAATAATCCCAGATTCTAACCACTTTAAAACCTCTTTCTTGACAACTTCTTTCATCATGTGATTTAATCTCCATTGAGGATCAGCCCTTGGTTTGTAGTTCTCTTCCATCAAAATTATATGCATACAAATTGGAGAATTAATTCCTTTAATATTAGCAATTGTCCATCCAAAGGCTTTCTTATATTTCTTTAAAGTTTAAAGCAAACTTTCTTCTTCTTCTTAAGTTAACTTCGAGAAAATTATAACCAGCAAAGTTGAGCAATCACCTAAAAAGATATATTTTAAATGCTTAGGAAGTAACTTCAATACAAGTTCAGGAGGTTTCTCAATTAATGGATAAAAAGATTTGTCTTTTCTTTCATGTACAAAACTTCAAAACTTTATTGAACAAAATTTGAATTTTCTTCAATAAAAACATAAAAATGTTCTAATTCCTCTTCTTGCTTATGTTCCAATTCTTTCAATTCTAAATTCCCTTCATAAGTTGTTTTGAAATGACATTCACTAAGATATCTTATTGCATCCTCCCTGACACATTCATCATCTTTACCTTTTGTAGGATATTTGATTGATTTATAAATATTCAAAGTGATTGTTTAATCATTAACACACATAGATAATTCCTCTTTTTGTACATCTATCATTGCTCTGTCTATTGCTAGGAAAGGTCTCCCTAAATTGATAGGTATCTTTTTATCTTCCTCCATATCTAACACAATGAAATCAATATGATAGATAAATCAATCCACCTTCACTAAAACATCTTCTATAACTCCTTTAGGATATGTTCAAGAACGATCTACTAATTACAAGGTTACATTTGTAGGAGACATTTCTACTAATCCCATTCTTTTAAATATCATTACATAAGGTTAATGCTTGCACCCAAATCACATAAAACTTTTTCAAAAAATTTGTCTCCTATTGCACATGGAATTATGAAGCTTCCAGGATCTTTAAGCTTTTCAAGAAGTTTTTTCTGTATTATAGCATTGCACTCCTCACTAAGTGCAACTATATCATTATCTTTAAACTTTCTTTTTTTGTTAAGAATATCATTTATAAACTTTGCATAGCTTGACATTTTTTCTAAAGCTTCAGCAAAAGGAATGTTAATTGCAAGATTCTTAAAGATTTTTAGAAAATTTAAAAATTACTTATCCAACTTTCATTGACGATGTCTTTGAGGAAATGGAGGTGGTGGCAGCTTTTCTAAATCAATCTTAAGTGGAGAAATAGGTCTCTCAAAATCTTCTGGAGCATCCTCTTTAGATTTTTCAATTTCTTCTTTCTCTACTTCAATCTCTTTTTGAACTCTACTTTCAAACTCTCTTCCACTTCTAAGTTGAATAGCCTTTACTAGCTCTTTATTCTTGTCTTTAAGATTAAGTTTTGTATTACTAGGAAGTGTTCCTTAGGTTCTGTTACTTAATGAATTTGCAATTTATCCCAACTGATTCTCAATATTTCTTATAGTAGCTCCTTGACTTTGTAAATGATTTCCCATTTGTAACACCAATTCTTCTATAGAAAACTTCTTATCCTTAAATTGTGGATTATTATTGAAAACTGGAGGATAGGTAGGTCTATAATTACTATTACTTTGGTTGTTCCAGTTCTCCAATGGGTTCACTTGGTTGCTTCCCTATTGTTGATTAGTACTACCCATATTGTTATTCCAGTTAAAATTAGAGTGTTATTTTTAACCTGGATTATAGTAATTCGAATATAGGTTATTTAACTTATTATTAAAATCATTCAAAGTCTCAATTTACATTTGATAATCTACCATTTGGTCTAACGAATTCTCTTCAATCATTTGATTTGGCTGAGAAAAATTCATTCCAATTTGGTCTTTGTTTCTTGAAATTGTAGCAACTTGATTTACTAACATGGAAAAAGCATCAGAATCATGAATATTGGCTACCTTCTTAGGATGTACTCTTTCAGAAGGATATTAAAAATTATTAATAGTCATTTCTTTAATTAAAGCATAAGCCCCAAAAAATGGTTTAGACATCAATGAACCACCAGTAGTGACATCGATAATAGATCTAAGTGATCCAGCTAATTCATTATAATAAGTCTGAATAATTAACCAATATGGCACAGCATGGTGTGGGCACTTTCTTAGGAGTTCTTTAAAGTGTTCTCAAGATTCGTAAATAGATTCCCCTTCAAACTGATGAAAAGATGTAATATCATTTCCGAACTTCACAGTTTTTTATGGTGGAAAATATTTAGCAAGGAATTTCTGTGTTAAATCATCCCAACTTTATATAGATCTAGCTGCTACCCTTGTCTTTAAGTGAGAATGGAAAAAGCCTAAGCCTAATAACATTATCAGAAACACCATCATATTTAAATGTAGCACGCAACTCTAGAAAATTGGCAATATGTAAATTTGGATCTTCAGTTGGTGATCCCCCAAAGTTTTTATTAAATATCATTTGGATAATAGCAGGTCAAAGTTCAAATGAATTAGTAGAATTTTGATTATATCCATGAGGTTCATCTACTGTAGGGTTTGCACAATCTCTTAAAGGTCTTAATTCATGATAAATTTTAGCATTTTGATTAATTTGATTTGTCATTTCTTAAAATTTTTGAATTTTCTCTGTATTTTAAATTTTTTAAAATTTTCTAATAGTTTGTTCTAATTCAGAATCATACGGCATAAGTTCTTCAGAACCTGAACTTCGCATAAACTATTATAACACAATCATAAAAACAACAATAAAATAAAATAAAACACAAAATAACAAATAAGGTTTAAATAAGACTTTCTAAAAATAATAATTTTGTTTTTCTAAAAATTCTTTTTAATTTATCTTTTAAATTTAAATCCAAAGAAAATTTTATTTTTCTTTTGATTCCCCGGCAACAGTGTCGAAAACTTGATCCCGATTCTTTTTACTTCCTTATGAAAACTGATAAAATTTATGCTTTTGGTAATCCAATTAAACTTATATTTTTAATATAAAATATTGTTTTACGACAATGCCAAAAACTTGATTCTGATGTAAAAAAGAATACAACAATGATATTTTAATTTAGGGATTCTACACAAATATACGTATCGTTATCAAGTAATATAGAATTTTCTAATTAAACCCCAAAATATTGTCAAAGGTTTTTAGAACACAAATTCTATTTAGAAAAAACAATTAAATAGTTTTAAATAACAACAAACTTTTAAAATACGATTATGTTTGATATTTTCTTAAATTATAAGATAAATGGAACAATTATCTAACTATAGCAAGATTTTTGTAAGATTTAAAGAAGTATAAATTAAAATATATTTTTCCTTATCAATAATTAATAATAAGTAAAAGAATTATGTTGTGAAAGTAATTAAAATTTGTTGTGCCAAATAGGAGCAATTATATTCATTACTTTAACTAGAGATGCTATAAAGAACATTGGCTAGTTTAAAGTCTGAATAGTTTTGAAGACAGGTTAGGTAGGGAAGATATTAGCTCTCACTCTAGAGTTCCCTCCTTTCCCTCCACTTGGGGGCTAACTCTCGCATCAAAACCTAAAACAATAAACCAAATTAGGGGCTTTAGTCTGTCACCTTAAAGACCCTAATTCTACACCCATCAAAGTATATTTCTTAATTTGTTTGCATAAGATTATATGAATTACTTTCTCATCCAAACAATCCCATGTGATTCATATCTATTATTGATTGAGACAATAACTGATAGGATCTTACATGTTCTCATAACAAATGTTAACATCATGATTGGCTAAATTAAGAACTAAATGAATTGTAAGGATTGAATCAACACAACGACTTCTTAAATACATCCACAACTTACATCCAACACTTAATTACGTTTCATTTTAAGGAAAAAGATAAAGAAGACAACTCAGAATTCATGGAGAAAACATAACCACAAATATTTTTAAAAGTAGAAACCATGTAGAAAACATAAGAAGTCTCAATTAAACCAATTGAAGTACAAAGATAAAAACTTATCTCAAATTCCTCTCCACAAAACCATTGAAGTTTCTTTGAATATATTCCTTTCTCTTACAAGCCTCCTTTGGACTAGTCTCCCAACCAAATAGGGTTGAAATCTCTCTATACAATAAATTTTTACTTAGGAATTCCTACTCACGCTGTTTTTCACTAAGAAGTAGAAAAGTGTGAAGAAACACTAAGTAAGAATCCTACAAATTCTTACTTAAACAACTCTGTGCAAACTCTAACTTTCTCTCCCTAAAAGAACTCATCACACCCTTTTTTTACACACTTTAAATCCTTCTTTTATACTTTCTCCAAAAGGTACCTTAGTATCTACTCAATGTGTGTCCATATTCAATAAATTTACCCAAGAGATGCCTCCTTTCAAGTGAAACTTGAATGTCTTTTGTCACCCTTAATTAGTTAGCATTGTTTATACCAAAGGATGCCTCAAACACATCTTCAAAATTTACCAAAAATTTTTTAAAATTACAAAGTAACTGTCTGGCGCTTATGCGCAGGGTCTCTAGCGCTTAAGCACAATCCTTTATGTCTGCTGGAGCTTAGGCACCAGATCTCGGTGCTTAGGCGTCCCAGTTCATTTTAATACCTTCTTCATTTTTGCTCCAAATTTGATCATTTTTCCCTCTTTTTGACAGTGATGGCTGTTGACCTCATTTTTGATGAGGTCTTCTCTTCTTCTCTTTAGTACTTAGGATCTAGCCTTAGGCTTTTCCTTTGACTATCTTAGAGGACTAGAATTGGGACCCACCTTTTAGAAATTCAAACCACTTCTTAACTCCCTGCAAACTCCACAAACTTGACTGTAGACCCCTAATCACCTAGAGGGTTGAAATCAAATGTGGAAGTTTAAAGGATGAGTTCCTATAGGACTCTTTGGCCTTAGGACTGCCCTGGGTGGCCTCGGTCGCAGTGAAGGGGCTGACTTATACACTACACCTACACACTACACTTCCACATACCTCATAAAACCACACCCATGCCCAACTTGACCTCCCGACTCATGTAGGTGATTCACATGGATGGTCCTTAACCCCTAAGCCCTTGGCTAAGAGGGTTAGGAACAACATAGTGAATGCCTCAAATGAGTCCTTTCATGGCTCATATGGGCTTGATATGGCTTCATGGCTCAACCAAAATGACTTCTTTCCACCCAAATTCACCCAATCTTCAATTTCCCAAATTTTCAATTTTTGACCCCCGGGACCCTACACCTACTAAATCTACCCAAAACCCTTGAAATTACCCACGTTTCTCAAAGATTTCCAAATCACCCAAAATTCTCCAAAATCATTACCAAACATCTCCACATCACTTAAATTGATCATCCATACCCAAAAATTCCAAGAAAACCTCCCAATACCCTCCAAATACCCAAAATACCCCTCTTGGCCTAAAAATCCAAAAATTCAGAAAATTCCCAGAAAATTCCATAAAATCCCAAATATTCCCAATTTCATTTTGTCCAACTAAACCATGGGCCAATTTTGTCAATTTACCCTACTTTTGTCAAAACCCCCAATTTGACCCATTTTAACCCTAAGTGAACACAATGTCAAACCAAACCTACCCAATTGACCCCAATTTTGGTCCAATTCAATTCTAAACTTCAAATCAATATCCCAAAACCAATCTAGACCAAATCCAAGCCCAATTTGATTGACATTTGAATCCAATCTCACTTTTGGCCTTAAAGCCCAATTTGGACCCATGACCTAAACCTAACCCAAACTCACCCAATTCAACTCCAATTAACCCCAAATCTTTTCTAAATCTTCCTTAACATTCCCACAAACAAAACACTAACATGATTTGCCCAAAATTTAGACCCAAACCCCACTCAAATTCAACCCAAAACCAAAAGGCCCAATTTTGACCTAAACCCAAACCTAACCCAAATGAGCCCAAACCCCAAAATCAAAGCCCAACCAAAGCCAAAACCTCTTTGAAACACCCCCATGAACATTTCTCAACATTGATCTTACATCAATTTCAACTCTAGCCCAACATTAGCCCAACTTGGCCCACTTGGACCTACATAAGCCCACTTACCAAAAAAATCCAAATTCAAACCAATTCAACTCCAAATCACATCAAATTGATTCCAAGCCCTTCATAGAACATCCCTAAACCAATTATGACATTTATTTGACTAAGTTCTTCACAAAATTTTTATCCAAATGCCCATCCTAAAATCAAAAGCCCACTCCCTTTAAATTCAAAAGCCCAAATTCATCCAAAAGCCCACATGACATCTCCATTTGTCATCCACTTAATTAAATCCATTACCTAAGTCCTAAATTCACCATCAAATTATTCCAAATCAAGTTTCATCCAAATTTCCACCAAATTATCCAAAATCCTTAAAATCCTTTTTTATGAAATTGACCAAACCTTTTCCCAAGCCAAATGGAGCCATGGAGCCATGCACAAGCCATATGCAAGCCATGAGAGCCTCTTTACATGTCACCATGCCATTTTGGGCAAAAGGAGGAGGCTCTTTCCTTAATTCCTAAAGGTGATTAACCACATCCATGATTCCACAAAACCATGCTTAAGCCTAATTGTACTTGGATTGTGACTTGACCCCACTAATCAAGCTGATCCAAATCACTTTCTCCTCGGCCTAAACCAGGTCTTGGGTGGTGCACCTAGCCCAAATGGGTGGGTTGACCCATTTAGGTCCAAATTTAGCCATGCCCCATTCTACTTTGAATCAAAGCCTTTACACATGGCATTTGCCAATTGCCTACACTAAACCCCGCCACGACCCACCCGACCAAGATGGTGACCATTGCACTGCCGGCCGGCCACCGGGCCGCCGGAAAACACCATGGTCGAAAGCTCACATGTGAGCCAACATTGAAATTCTCACTTGCTGAGCTGCCCCATGCCTAGTGGCCACCATGGCTGTTCTTCCCATGACCGCAGCAGCTCGATCCCATGCCTCAACTCCCCCAGGAGGCCCTCCACCCTCTCCTATTTAAACTCCACCTCTCTCGGCCATGAGGAGAGCCAAGCACAAACCTTGCCAAAACTCTGCCAAAATTGTTCCAGACCCTTCTCCACCCTTAGAGCACTTGATCCCCAGTGAAATCCCCCTGCCATTTCTCCTCTGTAAGCTCAATTTCAGAGTTGAAATTCCACCCAAAACCGGGACACTTCTCCACGGTGAGCCAATTCTCAAATTGATCGGCTCTACACCTTCACCACACCGAGGGAAGGTGTCCACCAGCAAAAGCCCCATCTCCGAGCCACCCGGTTGCTCCGACCTCCAAGCTTTGTGATCGGGCTTGGTCGAAATCATATCCGGACAATTCACTGGACCGGGAGACTTCATCCGGAGCTTGCGGGATCCAATCGAAGGTGCAACAACTCTCGGATTGAAGCCACACTTCTGCGAGCCAAGGTATGAGCTAATTCTTCATCCCGAGCTTCGGAGAATCTCTATTTCAAATGCCTTAGTTTCAATGCATGTTAACCGTATAGATGTGTTCGTCTCTTCAAGACGAATCCATAGAGTATAAGAACATAAAAATCCATTGAGAATCGAGTGAGATCTTAGGGATTTAGTATGGACGGCTCTCGGATGAGAACACTTGGGGACGATGAACGGATGCCGTCCATTCGATACACGCGCGGACGAACGGCTCGGATGGCGTCGGACCGGGAGACGGTGCGAGAACCGCGGGGCCCGGGTTGCCGACTCGAGTGGCGGCGTCGAATGGGAGCGCGCCGCGTGGCCTTTGGAGCCGCCGAGGATGCGGCGGCGCCGCGTGGATAAATAGGAAATTAGGGTATTTTCTTATTTATTTAATTCCCTAAACTTCAAAAATTCATATCTCTGTGTAGGAAAATCATAAAAATAAAATAAAAATACCCTCTTGCTCGGTGAACTGAGGAGAATAATGTGGAAAAGAAATCATTTAATTTCATCAAGTATTTTATTTTTTATAATTTATTTACTCTCTACATTATTTTAATTCCCCATGCATGCATACAATTCACCATGGCATGAGACCATAGGGCTTTTGAAGCCTCTGAATTTGGGAACATTCCCTGAATTTTCCAAAGTCGAGGCCATCCCTATAAAAAGTTATTGATTTTTCAAGTTTAGGTTACTCGTTTTGAATATTTTAATTCCAATAAATAGCATGTTGTGAAATAAATTCTAGAAAAATTTGGTGATGTTGCTTATGACCGAGAGAACCCTAGGAAAAATAGGTTTTGACTTAGTTCATTTAAAGCAACCCTAATTGGCTTAAACACCCAAAATAGGTCTTTAATTAATTAGAGTTAACCATGCATCAAATTGACTTGAAATCAATTCTCCACTGACCTTTAGGATCAGAGGAATCCATCATAAAAGTTTGAGGTCAATTGGACTCGGTTAGCCCCACTAATTGGGTTGATTAAGCCACTTAGCCATTTTAAACTTTAAAAATTCATAACTTTTAAAATACCTTTCAAAAATTCACCAAATTGGTTTTGGAGCCTCTCTGATATCAGGGAAACCTAAGAAAATTAAAATTTCAATTTTCTAAAAAAGTTGATTTTTAATAATATTTTAATATTTTTAATAATTAAAAAATAATAAAAATCACAAAAATAATAAAATTCACCAAAATGTCACATTTTGAATTTTAATCACTTAGGAACAAACCCCATATTTTTCTTAGGTCTATTTGGTGAGATATTAAATTTTAAAGCTTTAGGATATTTTTAAAATTAAAAAATGTATTTTCTAGCATTTTCACTAAAATAATTATAATAAATCATAGAAAAATCAGAAAATTGCAAAATTTGCTTCTCTGGTTTCCTTGATATCAGAGAGATTTTTGAAAAATATAAAACTCATTTTTCAACATTTATTTTATTTTTAAATTAATTAACACTCCAAAACTTAAAATAATTATAATAAAAAAATATAATTCAAAAAATCACCAAAATTGGTCCAAGTGCTTCTCTGGTCATTAGGAATGTCCCCTAATTTTCTTAAGGACAGAAACTTTCTCTTGGTCATGTTATTAAATTTCCCTTGGAAATCTCTATTTTTCACCAAAAATAATTATATAAATAAATTAAATACAGAAAAATCACATTTTCTCCTCTCATGTCTTTATTGACATATGAGTGAAGTCACATAAAAATTTCAAGTTCATTTGAGTTCAATTTAGTGAGTTATGAAATTATTAAGCTTAAAGGGTAAAATGGTAATTAAAATTTTAACCCTTAATTAAAACTTTAGGTTTAATAAAAAATTAACAAGTAAAATATTTGATCCTAATCTGATTTGGATGATTGAAATTTAAATAATTAAAGGGTAGAAACCCATTAAACAATTTTAAAATGATTAAACCTTAATTAAATAATTGATTAAATTTGGAAGAATAATAAAATTGGGATTATTAAAATAGGGATATTATTAGGAAGAAATTTATTCTTTGATTTAAAAATCCCTAAATTAATTATTTCATTAATATTCAATTCTTAATTAAAATGATAACTCAAATTTAAAACATTAAAAGACTTAATTATTAAACTCTTTTAAAAAATTTCAATAAAAAATTAAAAATTAAATTAAATTAAATTAAAATTAAATTAAATTAAATTAAATTAAATTAAAATAAATTAAATTAAATCAAACAATTAAATTAAATTAAATTAAATCAAATTAAATTAATTAAACAATCAAATTAAATTAAATTAAATTAAATAAAATAAATTAAATTAAATAATTAAATTAAATTAAATTAAATAATTAAATTAAATTAAATTAAATTAAATTAAATTAAACAATTAAATTAAACTAAATTAAATTAAATTAAAATGAATTAAACAATCAAATTAAATTAAATTAAACCAAATTAAATTAAATTAAATAATTAAATTAAATTAAATTAATTAAATTAAATTAAATTAAATTAAATTAAATTAAATTAAAATTAAATCAAATCAAATTAATTAAACATCAAATCAAATTAAATAGAACTATATTGAATTAAATTAAATTAAAACTAAATTAAATTAAACTAAATTAAATTAAGTTGAATTAAATATAATATCACCAAAGACATAAAGAATTCAAAATAAATCTAAAATAACTTGAACACTATTCCAAATTTAAACCCATTAATGGAAATTAAACTAAATCACAAATCATTTGAATACTAATTTACTCTTGAAAGCTTTGATTATCACAACTCCTAAACGGAACATTAAATGAAATATTACTTCACTCTTAGGATATTCAAATGTCCTAGTTCATCTGAGCAAGATAACAAAACTCGAGATTCTTGGACGATTAATTCATTTGTGTAATTGAATCCATTTGGACTTAAAACAATTCTAGCAATATTGAAAAGATGTTTAAGATTCTTCTTAAACACTTTCTCAATATGATAGGATGTTTATAAGAACAATTGAATTTAATTGTTCTTTGATGAAGAAAATTGTCCTCAAACCAAAACACAAGGAACCTAGACGTCATAGGAAATGACTAGCTATAGGATTAGGAATTTGGTAGAAAACCATAACCCTTCCCTTAGCTTTACCTAGGAACTTGCTTAAGTATTCTAATTGTGTTTTAAGTGTAGCTTGGGATGACGGGAAGACCCTCCAGGTACGCTTTTATTTTATTGCAATTTACTTTCTTGCAATTTACTTTCCCGCAATTTACTTTCTTGCAAATGTACTTTATTTTGCTTGCATGATAAACAACAGTTGCATGAAAACTCACACCTTTAGGATAGACCCTAAAACTGAAACCAAAACTAAGTTAAAAATCATTGCAAGATAAAATTCACTGCCACAACATTTCAAAATATAAAACAACTCAAAATTTAATCACAAACAGAACACAAAACTACAATTGCAACTAAATTAAAACGTCCTGTTGGATGATCGGGAATACCTCGGATGATGTAACCTACGTGTTGCTAACGGGATTTCCCGCGGTCTAAATGAAAGTGTGGAACTCATTCAGTTGAGTTTAGCAAATTCATTTGGACTAAGTGAATCCGATAAAAATAATGATGCCGGAAGGATGGAACCGTGGGATCTTAACCGGTGTCGTTATAATCAACTTTAAGATTTGTTTTAATTAAAGTATTAAAAATACTTGGAAAATTAAGATTTTCTCTAAACCAAAACACTTTTCTCATCCCCTGATTTATGACTTCTAAAACTAAACCTCTGCAACAACAAGGAGCTCGGAGCATGGTGGGCAGCACGGCCATCGTCATCAGAGAAACTTGAACCTACTTCAGCAAAACTTTCCTAGAATTAAATAACAAAGCCATAAGACTTCGAGGTAGTTTGCCTAGTGCAACATAAATCCTCAACCCTTTTGTTAAGCATTTGCATTGCAAATTAAGCCCTAACCGGTTTTAGGATTCCGAGGTAGTCGTTCGATACGACATAAACCCTCACATCTTCGAGGCTATTTGTATGATTCTATCATATAAATATAAGTCCTAATTAATTAAAATTGGCAAAATCAAAACATTTAAATAAATATTAGGACTTTCCTAAACTCAAGCCAAACAATAGGATAGTCGGGAAATTACCGAAGTTCGCTTCGAATCTGTGATTTCTCCTACTTTTCTTCCTTTGGATTCCCAAAATAAAATGTTCAAAACTTGATCCATTCCTTATTGGAATTCCAAACTTCAATCCTTTGAAATCTTAAACCTTGAAAATCTTGAGAGCAGAATTATTGATTACTATCGAGAGTTTTCTTAGGTGATTCCCATCACTTAAGATGTAATTTACTATAGTGGCTTGTCCTTATAGGAATTCTAAAGAACCTGAGTAATATAAACCTCGCTTAATTCATTTATATTAAACAGGGAACTTGTCGGCTTATAAAATTGGTTCGCAGACCAAACGGATGTCACGAAATCTCCTAGTTTATTTAATCGAGCCCCACCATCAAGCAAGTGTGTCTATTCTTCGGGATAGATACACGGCTTGTGGTGTGGTGCTCGATTTGTATAAACTATTTGGGATGTGAGATCGGTTTGATTCATATCTTAAAACCTTCAAGTTTAAAAATTATTTTTAAAATCAAATACTACCTTTTCAAATTATTTATTTAAATTAAATTAAAAAATTCGCCGACAATTTCTGGCGACTCCGCTAGGGAAGATTCCTCTCTCCATTTTAATCAAATAATTCTGCTTTCAAAAATCGGTAGTGCGTCCATGTCCTTAGTGGATCAAACTACCCTTCTTTCCGTTGGAATACTATGTTCATTTCTATCTTGAATGAGTATAGCCAACATTCTCTCGGATTTAGGAGCCACTCGTTTAGACACCCCTAAACGGAGAGGTTCCGAGATCCTTTTACCTCATTTTCGAGGTGGGGTGGACCCCCGATAGGTGTTAGTTTAGGAATGATCCTTCGAGTCGAGAAGTCTTGCTTAAGACTTTCTTTTCCTTTCCAACTCGAATCGGATTCCTTACCTTCTCTACACCTTTTGAACATTCCGTTCTAAATAAACAAACCCTCTAATAAGTGACTCTTCTAACAAATGACTCCTTATTATAAATACATGAACAAAGATGAGTTCGGACTCTTTTCAATTCCTTTCTTTTCGTCCTAAAGAAAAGAAGCATAACTCAGGATCGACAACCAGAATCTACCTCCGCGAAATGGAAGCCCCGAAGCCGATTTTCTCCTTCACTAACGGATCGGACTTCGCCGTCTATAAGGATGAGCCGCCCGACAATGGGGTCATCCGATTTGGACGAGGATTTGAAAACACGAACGTCAAGGTCACCGACGTCTCCCTCTTTGCACCGACGAACAAGGTATCCGAAGCCGAGGAGCCACCGCTCGAGTTCAACCTTAGGTCGACCCAAGAGTTTCCTCCCCTGCAAAGGGTCCCGACTAGGAGGAGTACTCGCCGTCCGCAGGAGGACCGTTCTTACTACCCCCATCGATTTAGTTGTTTCGCACCTACCCCGACTTCGCCAAATCAAAGGGGAAAGAAATCCGAATTATGGTAAACCTATTACCGTGGAGGGTACGAGATCTTCTCGTAAGACCTTCGTCTTCGAAATCGGGTCCAGCTTCGAAGATTCCGTTCGTCGACAAAGACCCAAAGAAGAAACGAAATAGAAGGATCGCCGGAGAAGCCGTAGCCGCCGAGATTGCTTTCCTGGAGGAAATTCCGTAGCCGCCGAATATACACCGCTACCGTAATATACACCATCGCTCGACTACATACCACTTTTGGGAGGAAGCGAGGTTGCATCCCCTCTCCGCCGCAGAGGATGAGGAGAATGTTCGCAAGATTGCCGCCACATTACCTCGGCCCGCATACTACAACGATAGCCGCAAGAAAAGAACTAGAACTACGCCGTTTGCTCGACTGCAAACTTTGGTAGAAAAGTTAGCAAGGAAGGAAAACTGCCCCGTATCGAAAATTCTACGAAGGATAGGGCGGGTGCCGGTCAAATCCCGTCTTGGGCCCCGAGTAGAGCCCGCCGTCATGACAGAAAAGCCAAGCAAGAGAATGAAGGCTAGCCCGCCTGTCGTAGTCTCAGGATTACAGATTAGGGAGGATACCACCTTCCAGAATTTGGCCGATGGACCATCCGGTCCTAGACCTTCTGTCGCTAGAAGGATGGTATGGCGTCCCACTACGCGGGCAATTGAGATTGAAACGACGAGCCCGAAAGAGAAAGTCTCGCCGGAGAGGCCGGAATGCGAAGAAAGCGCTACCGCGATAAAGGGGACTCGTGAAAAGGGGACCCGACAACTATCGCATGACAACCGCAAAGACACACGAAAGCTCCGCTAGAAGATGCCATGGAAAAGTTGAGAACCGACATCCGACGGTTGGCAAAAGAAAGAGAAGAAAAGTTCGGAGATGAGATCGATTCATCGGAGTTCATGGACGACGAATATGCGGAAATCAACATGGTTGAGACACGAGCTTCATCGGCTTCGCAAGGTGCTCCCGCAGCCGCAGAAGAGAGGAGCCGAGCCGATGAGAAGACGGCTTCAGGAAAAAGACGACACGATCGCTCGAATGGCGAAAAGGATGGAAGAGATGGCCGTAGCTCCGGCCACTCTCCGGAGTCAAGTACAACCACATAGAGAGACACCCCAGCAGGTCATTCACATTGTAGACGGAGGAAAGGAGATTACATCCGTCAATGGGGATGACCAACTTGAAAAAGGATACGACGCAAAGTATGATCCCTAAAAAGGATATCAAAAACTTGGTAGAACAGCGAGGTGCGAGAAGCCCTAGCACAATCAAAGAACGGGACATCTATTCGGACGGGTAGACCTTACACGAAGAATTCGACGCCGTCCAATACCCGAAAGGCTTCGTACCACCTCTCGTTTAAGACCTTCGACGGAACCGGGAACCCCCGACGAGCATGTTGCACACTTTCGTGCCGAGTTGTTGCAATGCCGGCGGGAGCGATGCGTTACTCTTCCGACAGTTCGTCAGCAGTCTATCAGGAATCGCCTTCGACTGGTATGCAGAATTACCAAATGGTTCGGTGAAGACATTCTCAGAGCTAGAGAGCCTCTTCATCAAGCGATTTGCCGGAGCCCAGCACCACATCACTATAGGTGATTTAGTGGTAGAGAAACAAAGGCCGAATGAAACTTTGGTGGATTACATACTTCGATGGAGAAATTTAAGCATGAAGTGTGAACCACAACCGTAAGAACAAGCATGCGGTCGGCATCTTGCTTAAAAGCATTCACGGCCCGATAGCACTTCTCCTCAAAGGATTCACTATTAAGACTTTTGAGAAGTTGTTAAGCAAGGCCGGAAGCTTGCAAGAAGAGGCGAAGCAATTAAGTTTTGCCGACAAGACGGACAAGCAGAAGCCGGTGAAGACCTTCGAAAAGAAATCCGGGATCGTTGCGGCAGTTGACAAAGGCAAGCAACCGATGCAAATACCACCGAACGGCCGCAACAACCACAACGAGATTACCAAGCAACCCCGGTCCGGCTATCGGTCGTCTCCGCAGGTATGAACAACCGTCCCGTCCGCAACGTACATTAAGGGAGCTTCGAGCGAGAGAATATCCGTTCAAAAATGAAGCAAGATCGAAGATGTTCCGTAGCCTAATAAAGACTCCGGATTTCCAGTTGCGCGAGCCCAAAAGACCGGAGGAAGTCAACAAGAAAGGTGATCCCAACTTTTGCCCCTACCATCGGATGCTTGGGCACAAGATAGAAGATTGCATTACCTTTAAAAGTTGGCTCAACGACAACCTTCGGAAAGGAAATATAACAATCCCGAAGGAGTACATGAAGGAACCCCAGAAAGGAGGTTCCGTCAATGTTATCTCAACCGATCTCGTCATCCCGATAGATCCCTATGCAACCGACGATGGATGGACTACCGCCTGGATGAGGTCTTCGAAGAAGATTTTAGACAACATCCGAACCGCCTCGGTGCGAGCTTCAATTCGAGTTCGAGACCCGTTAAGCCGATACTTATCACTTGCGATAGAAGAACCACCTCGACAGGAGACGATCGAAGAAAAGAAGAAGATTGACGAAGAAGAGAGGACCGAGATTCCTAAGGCTAGACTAGGGGCTGCTTATCCTAGGATAGTTGTTTCCGATTCGGGGGAGAAATCCCTCGAACCTCTGATTTTGTATGATTATCTGCTCACTTCGGTGGGATCATATAATGATAAGGGTGATGGCGTTGGCTACGTTTTGACTGTTTCTAACGATTACGTAACTAGCAACAATCCGGATATCGACTTCGATACCAACAACAATTCTCAAATCATACAAGATCTCGACGATCAAAATGACAAAGAAGGCATCCATCAAGGAGGCTACGAGAGTTCAACAAGCAACGGATCTATCTGTGAGTTTCGAGGAGCTCCAGTTACGATAGAGTTAGAGCCTTCAGATTTTGAAGATAATCCGGAAGAGCCTGTCATTCCGATTCAAGAGGAGACACCAACAAGTTCAACACTAGATTCAGAAGAAATTACAGAAGTCAACTTAAGAAGTGGAAAAGTTCTACCTCCAAGAATGGGTCCAAAAGACAAAGGAAAGCAGGTGGTTGTTCAAGAAGAACCAACCCCAACAGAAGAAATACCCGTTCGAGAAGAAGCCGAGACGCATGAGAGCAAAGTGGACTACAACGTGCTAGCCAATCTTAGGAAACTACCGGCCAAACTGAGCATTTACGATGCTCTCATCTTATCAAAGGAGATGAGAGAAGCTCTGATCAAAGCCTTACTTGATCCAGAAATTTGCTTAGCTCAAATGGCCGGAGATTCCTTAGATGAGGTTTGCTCGTTAAAGGAACGAATGAGGCGTTACCTTCACGGACAGAGTGACCTACTACTTGGGACGGCGAGATCACAACCGACCGTTGTACATTTCGGTTACAATCGGAAAATTTACACTCTCCGGAGTATTGGTGGATCCAGGAGCATCAATCAATATAATGAGTCTTCGAACGCTAGCATACTTGGAAATTGATGCTCGTGAGCTCGAGGCCGACAAAATGTTATTAAGAGGATTCAACCAGAAAGGAGAAAGAGCCCTCGGGTCAATAACGTTACTGATGAAGACCGGTGACTTAGCAAAGACAACCGCAAAATTCCACATAATCGATTCAGAAACATCGTTCAACGCTCTGCTGGGCCGACCATGGATACATGAAAACAGGATGGTACCATCATCTCTGCACCAGTGCATCAAATACTACGATGGAGGGGAACAGTGCATCAAAGGTGACTTGCAACCATTCTCCGTACATGAAATTGGAATCCATGAAGATGCGACTTATTATGCACCGCCAAAGAAAACAATCTTCTCCGGAGATACCGTAACAAATGAAGCAAAGAAAGTTCGAGACAACGAAGAACCCGAAGTTCTAGTCCAACAGATCACTCACCACTCCCTTCCGGCGAGATGGTGAAGGTTTCTCCACAACTCGCATCCGAGGTCGAGGCCGGGGACGAGGTCGTGGTAGAGACACTAGGACAATTGGACGTAAGAAACCGACCATCAATGTTGATTGGAATGATAGTTCCGAAGAAGAAAAGAAAATCAAGCAAGAAGCGAGCAACAATAAGTCGAAAGAAGCCGCAATTCAAGATCTCCTCGAAGATGAAAAGAACAAAGAATACAAATCGATGTACGAGAAGATTAACCACTACGTACATACTATGACCCTTACCCCGATCCATTCTAATAAGATCGAGGGTATGGTGGTCAAAGAGGTACGTAACGACGGTGCAAGGCCAATCAAATTCTACCGTGGTGCTTCTTCCTCCAAAACCGAAAATAATGTACAATTCGAAGATGTCACTTCATCAGAATTAATGGAATTACCTTTTGAGTGGTACTCTCCCTGTGTTCAAAATTTAATTCAACGTGGTTTCTTACCTCGACAATGGACAAAAGGCCAATCACAACATTTTGAAAAGTTATGGAATAACTCCGGTCGTCCTCCCAATTCAAAGCATGGACTCGGATTCGGCACAGTAGGATCAGTTGACGATACTGAATTTTGCTTTGTTGTCACTTGCAAGTCCAATGAAAACTACATGGAAACTACAGACGAACTCGAAGATTTACAAATTGGAGACGCTCCACCAGAATTCGAAGAAGAAATCAAATCTACAATAGATGAGTTAACGGAAGTTAACTTAGGTACTAGCGAAGAGCCTAGACCTACCTTTGTTAGCTCCTTACTCAACAAAGAAGACTCCGAAGAAATAATCAAATTATTAATGGAATTTAAAGACCGTTTTGCTTGGAACTACGATGAAATGCCGGGATTGGCTCCGCAGGTTGCGGTTCATAAGCTAGGAGTGGATCCTACTCGTTCCAGTCGGACAAGGTCCCGGAAGAATGCGTCTAGAAATCGAACAACAAGTCATAGCCGAAGTTAAAAAGCTAATAGACGCTAAATTTGTCCGTGAAGAACAATACCCGACTTGGCTAGCCAATGTAGTGCCGATCGAAAGAAGAATGGTCAAATCGAATTTGTGTAGACTTCGGAGATTTAAACAAGGCATGTCCGAAGGATGAATTCCCTCTACCGATCCCGAATTAATGATCGACATTGCTTCGACACATGAAATATTCTCATTCATGGATGGATCTTCGGGATACAACAAGATAAAAAGGCTCCGAAGATGAAAAGCTTACAACATTCGAACGTCGATCGGAGTATTTTGCTACACGAGTGATGCCATTCGGATCGAAGAACGCAGGAGCAACCTACCAAAGAGCAATGACAAGAATTTTTGATGATCTCATCCATAATCAAGTCGAATGCTACGTGGACGATGTGGTCATCAAAAGCAAAGTAAAGGAAAACCACTCGTATGATTTGAGAATTGTTTTCGAACGATTAAGACAATTTAACCTTAAGATGAATCCCTTAAAATGCGCCTTCGGCGTCACCTCCGGAAATTCTTAGGATTCATTGTCTGACATCGTGGAATTGAAATCGACCCGAAAAGATTAAAGCTATCTTAGAAATGCCACCTCCCAAAACCTTGAAACAACTACGATCTTTTCAAGGGAAGCTGGCATATCTTCGACGCTTTATCTCAAACTTGTCAGGTAGGTGTCAGCCTTTCTCGGCACTAGTTAAAAAGGACACGAAATTTATTTGGTAAGAGAAATGCCAGAAGGCCTTCGAAGACATTAAACAATATTTAATGACACCTCCCTGTCTTAGCAGCCTCGGCCTCGTGTAGCCACTGATACTTTACACCGCGGCTTTAGACGACTCTCTCGGAGCCCCGTTAGCCTAGTGTCAATGATGAGGGTAAAGAAAATGCTCTTTACTACTTAAGCCGTCGTTTACTCCCGACGGAAGTAAGGTATCCCGCAATTGAAAAGCATTGTTTGGCCCTGATCTTCGCCGCTCAAAAGCTCAGGCACTACATGCTTTCTCATAAGGTCAACCTAATCTCGAAGTTTAATCCTTTGCAATACTTGATGACTCGTCCAACACTTTCCGGCAGACTTGCCAGATGGTCAATGATATTATTGCAATTCGATATAACTTTCGTGCCTCTTCGTGCCGTGAAGGGACAAGTCTTAGCAGACTTCCTCGCAGCGCACCCTTTGCCGGCAGAATCTCCTCTCAATGACGATTTGCCAGATGAACAAATAATGAACCTAGAAGACCCTGATGATCGACGTTGGGAATTATATTTCGACGGAGCATCTTCAGCACACAAAGACGAAGAATCGCAAGTGATAGTGCCCGGTAAGGCAGGAATCGGGCTAATCTTTATAACACCGGAACGGGGGATGTTAAGATACTCCTACCACTTGACGTAACCATGTACAAACAACGAAGCGAATACGAAGCCTTCATAATGGGACCGGAATTAGCTATTCAAATGGGGATAACAGACATCAACATCTACGGGGATTCACGAGCTTAATCATTCAACAGATCGCCGGACAGTACAGAATTTTAAAGCCAAGACTCGAACAATACTTCCAGTATGCCATACAGCTGTTGGAACAGATTCCAAATGTGACAATCTACAAAATTCCCAGAAAAGAAAATGCTTTAGCAGATGCTTTAGCCCGTCTCGCAAAAGAATTTGCTCGTTTGCAAGATGAATCAATGGAAGTGTCGGCTCACGGACGTCGAGTCCTATCACGACTCGACATAGACACAATACACAAATCGAAAAAGAAAAAGAATCGATTGCAGCAGTGAGCGATGTAAAACACGTAAGATCGGCGACAACCATTGATAGACTACCCGCAAACAGGAAAGCTACCGGACGATAGGTCGCTAGCCCATCGGATCAAGAAAAGAACTCGTCTTACGCATTAATAAACAACACATTGTACGTAAGGTCTTTTGATCAAATGTGGCTAAGGTGCTTAAGCGGGTCCGAGGCCCGCGAAATCGTTAAAGAGGTGCATTCGGGACTCCGTGGCGCTCACTCGGTCGGGTCCGAAGATGAAAATGAAAATTAAAAGACTAGGGTACTACCGGCCCTCAATGATGACCGATCGCATGAAAATCGCCAAGAGCGCGTCACCAATGCCAAGTGCATGGAGTGGTTCTACACCAACCTCCAAATGTGCCGCACCCGACAATCGCGTCGTGGCCATTTCGAATGTTGGGGCACGGATATAGTGGGTCCAATAGAACCACCATCTTCAAAAGGACATCGCTTCATTCTTGCGGCTACAGATTACTTTTCCAAGTGGGCGTAGCGGCTCCACTTAGAGAAGTGAAAGCACACCACGTGCTACGCTTTTCAAGAACCAAGTTGTCTACCGTTTCGGAGTGCCGCGCGAGATCATCTCGGATAATGGGTCGGCATTCGAAGCACACAAATCAACAATTTTGTCGGAGACACGGAATCGACTGGCGATACTCAACAATTTATTACCCAAGAGAAAACGGTCTCGCTGAGACTTTTAATAAAACTCTCGTTCAAATCTTAAAGAAAACCTTGGACGATAATAAGAGAAATTGGCACGAGAAATTGTTAGAAGCCTTATGGGCCTACCGGACAACCTTCGAACTCCTACTCAAGCTACACCTTACGCTCCGGTGTATGGGTCCGAGGCGAGTGTTACCTTTAGAGGTTCAACTTCCTTCACTCGAATTGCGAGCTGCAAACAAGATCACGACGAAGAGAACGCCAAATTACGACTTGAAGAATTAGAAAGCTCGGAAGGGAAAAGACTTGCAGCGCAACGGAATTTAGAACTATACCAAGCTAAGATGGTTCAAGCCCATGACAAATCGGTCCGCCGAAGAACCTTCAAAGTTGGTGACTTAGTTCTCGTTCTCAAGAGACCTATTCTCGCACACCGCAAGATAGGAGGAAAATTCGAACCCACTTGGGAAGGACCATTTGTTGTTGAAGCAAGTATACTCGGGAGGTTCCTACCAGCTAGTGAATCGCCGAGGAGAACGACATATGCTTCCGATCAACGGACGATACTTGAAAAAGTATTACGCTACCTAATGTTTCGAAGGAATGAATTCTTCATCCCTAAGAAACACGGGCAAAGTAATTACTTATGATTGGGTCCGAACCCAAAAAAAATAAAATGTGCTAAAATAAATAAAATCATGATAATAAAGTTTTCCTTGTTTTCCTTTCCAAATCAAAATCTCTTTCCTGATCTTATCCTACTTCATTCCTGTTAATTTTTAAAAAAAATATATATATAAATAAAAAATGTGTATCTTTAAATAAACATTTTCTTAATGTTCTTGTTCTTAGTACAGCCCCTGATCCTTTTCCTTGTCTTTTCGCAGGGAAATGTCGAACGGGCGGTTGGTCCCGAACTTTAAGAATGGTGTAAGCCTTGCACTCGATGAAAAGAGGGTGAAAGATGGAGCGATAATCGAGATTGACTCGGATTTCGCACCGGCAGTGCCTACGATACGAGGAAAGTGACTGGGTCCCGGTTAACCGAGAAGAACTACCCGGCGGACAAGTGATAAAAGTGGGTGGCCCAAGCCACCAATCCAACAACAAGAAAAGAAAAGCAAATACCGAAGAAGATAAGAAAATGAAGTCCGTAGTTGCTACAGCAGAGGGCAGGCTTGTCAGCGCCGCGCCCACAGAGATTCAAGAAGTGCGGAGAGCTACTCTCACGGCCCACGCAACGAAGAAATAAGAATCGCCGTATCCGTAAGATGTTAACAAAACTAGCTGCGGACCGGCCGCGACGAGACAGTTGCTACCGCCAGGCACACACATTTCGAGGACACCGGTTCACCGGGAACTCGAAGAAAGGAGGCCGGCTCTAGGATAACGGAAAGAACCGTGGAAATCTCCGGAAGATCGGAAGAAAGAAGGCTACCACGCCACCGGATAGAACCACCAATAATGCATGATCTTGTTGCGAAGCAACCCCGGGGGATGTCCCGACGAGCATCATCCCCGAGGAGCCGAGGTATGCGTGGGAACGTGAAGGGATTGAACCATATATCCCACAATATGTCACAAGGCCTCGCCATCCGCAGATCATTCCGGAATACGAGCTGGAGAGAATGCAAAATGTTGAAAAGAAAACTTTCGAATACTTCGAGAGAATTAAAGGAAGAAGAATCAACATACTAGAGGGCCTCGAGCTACACACCGACGTATTCTCAGAGTATGAACAATAGCAAATCATGGATTGTATCCGGGATTTGAAGAGAATGGGCCGAGCAGGCCGCCTGAGGGAAAACACATACTCGGAACCCCGGAGATGGATGCCAAGGAAAGGAAGAATCACAATACAATGCGGATGTCGCTACAACTTTCGTCGAAGACAGAAAGGGAAATCCACCGGGGATACTCCGTCATGGGCAAGTAGATCCGATGCCGTTAGTCATCAAGAGAATGGTAAAGAGATTAATAACATGGAGGGTACTGCCAGCAGATTGCATGCCCAATAGCTGCATCATCAACATTTACAAACGAGGTGACCGCATACCCCCACATATAGACCACCATGACTTCGTCAGACCTTTCTGCACAGTCTCTTTCTTGAACGAATGTGACATCATGTTTGGATCTGATCTCCGGATAGCAGGCCCGGGTGAGTTCCGAGGACCAGTAAAGATATCTTTACCGGTGGGTTCCGTCATGATACTGCAGGGTAACGGAGCGTGATATCGCAAAGCATTGCATACCGGGAGTGCCGGTGGAGCGGATCTCGGTTACTTTCGGGAGAATGGACGACGACGAAGATACCTTACCATTTCCAACCGGACCCGTAGCTAGAGAACCTCCGGCCTTACGAGCTGTGAGTTACATGGGAAATATCACACCTCCAACGCCCATCCAGCCGGCATCCTTGCCAAGGATGGCTTGGAAGTTGATGTTATTGACCATGTACCCCACTATTCAGACATGGATTTTTGATAGATGTTTCTTTTGATGGATCAACAAAAATCATACACAGTCCGTTTTGAGTCTACTTGGATTGTATGAAATATATTCCAGATCGAGTTGTATGAAGTATTTTCAACATGATTGGAATGAAAGTGACCATGTCACATTTTTGGCCTTCACCTCTTTTGTGCAAATTGATTGGGAAACGCCATTAAAGTTAAATGAACTTCGAACAAAGAACAGAAAAGAAATAAAAAAAAGAAACAAAAGAAAACTTTCCTTAAATCTTAAAAAAATGACAAACACCAAATTCACATGAACATTAAATAAACGATAAAATAAAATTTGAATCATTAAAAGATAAACGAAATCAACACAAATCTCAAATTCCATCTTTCCAAATTTCAAATCAAATTTCAAATTCAATCTTTCCAAGTTCCGAATCAAATTCCAATCTTTTCAAATCTCAAATCAAATTCTCAACCGAATTTCAAATCCAATCTCGATCAAATTTCAAGTTTGATCTTCCAAATTTCAAATCAAATCTTAAATCAAATTTCAATCGAGTTCAAACTCATTCTTCCAAATCTCAAATTCAATCTTTTTAGATTTCAAATCTCAATCAAATTCAAATTCAATTTCTTCCGGATCTCGAATCAAATATCAATCAAATTCAAATTTTGGGTCGAGGATTTTACATCCAAGACCGCACCGTTTAGGATTCTTCCCTATTGCACCGAAATACATCAAATTCAACCTTTGGGTCGAGGATTTTACATCCAAGACTCGCACTCGCTTTAGGATTCTTCTCCTATTGCACTGAAATACATCAAATTTAACCTTTTGGGTCGAGGATTTTACATCCAAGACTGCACTGCTTTAGGATTCTTTCCTATTGCACTGAAGTACATCAAATTCAAACTTTTGGGTCGAGGATTTTACATCCAAGACTACACTGCTTTAGGATTCTTTCCTATTGCACTGAAGTACATCAAATTCAAACTTTTGGGTCGAGGATTTTACATCCAAGATCGCACTCGCTTTAGGATTCTTTCCTATTGCACCGAAATACATCAAATTCAAACTTTTGGGTCGAGGATTTTACATCCAAGACTGCACCGCTTTAGGATTCTTTCCCTATTGCACTCGAAGTACATCAAATTCAAACTTTTGGGTCGAGGATTTTACATCCAAGACCGCACTCGCTTTAGGATTCTTTCCTATTGCACCGAAATACATCAAATTCAAACTTTTGGGTCGAGGATTTTACATCCAAGACCGCATCGCTTTAGGATTCTTTCCTATTGCACTCGAAGTACATCAAATTTAACCTTTTGGGTCGAGGATTTTACATCCAAGACCGCACCGCTTAGGATTCTTTCCTATTGCACTGAAATACATCAAATTCAAACTTTTGGGTCGAGGATTTTACATCCAAGACCGCACCGCTTTAGGATTCTTTCCTATCGCACCGAAGTACATCAAATTCAAACTTTTGGGTCGAGGATTTTACATCCAAGACTGCACTCGCTTTAGGATTCTTTCCTATCGCACCGAAGTACATCAAATTCAAACTTTTGGGTCGAGGATTTTACATCCAAGACTAGCACCGCTTTAGGATTCTTTCCTATTGCACTCGAAATACATCAAATTCAAACTTTTGGGTCGAGGATTTTACATCCAAGACTGCACTCGCTTAGGATTCTTTCCTATTGCACCGAAATACATCAAATTCAAACTTTTGGGTCGAGGATTTTACATCCAAGACCGCTTCTTTAGGATTCTTTCCTATTGCACTCGAAATACATCAAATTCGAACCTTTTGGGTCGAGGATTTTACATCCAAGACTGCACTCGCTTTAGGATTCTTTCCTATAGCCTTTGAAGTACATCAAATTCAACCTTTTGGGTCGAGGATTTTACATCCAAGACTACACTGCTCTAGGATTCTTTCCCTATTGCACTGAAGTACATCAAATTCAACCTTTTTGGGTCGAGGATTTTACATCCAAGACTGCACTGCTTTAGGATTCTTTCCTATTGCACTGACATACATCAAATTCAAATTTTTTGGGTCGTGGATTTTACATCCAAGACCGCATCGCTTTAGGATTCTTTCCCTATTGCACTAAAATACATCAAATCAAATTCAAACCTTTTGGGTCGAGGATTTTACATCCAAGACCGCATCGCTTTAGGATTCTTTTCCTATTGCACTCGAAATACATCAAAATCAAACTCTTGAGGTTAAGGATTTTACGTCCAACACCGCATTACTCCGAGATCTATTCTCATTGCAACGATTCGATCTAATCAATTCAATTTTCTTTCGAGGTCGAAGATGTTACATCTAAAACCTCGAACTCCAATTTTCATTTCAAATCAAATACCTCAAATTAATTTTGACACAAACTTCAATCTAAATTGAAACTCCAAACTAAAATATAAACTCACACATCAAAACTTAAATTCAAACAAAATAAAATCTAAATCGAAATTCCCTCAGGTCATGTGATTTGGGATTCACCTCCTTTTCCTTTCCCCAGCGAGAGTTTTGGAATCTCCGGTTTCGGAGACATACTTGCTACTCCCCAGACGGAAACTCTCCTACTTCGTCCTAAGTTCATGATCAGGACATTCGTGTTGGTTTTGTTGATCACTTCGGTCAACACCAATACGCGCGGTGTGCTCCGTCAGCTCACCACACCTATTGGGGGTCCATTTGTTGACCTCATTTTTGATGAGGTCTTCTCTTCTTCTCTTTAGTACTTAGGATCTAGCCTTCAGGCTTTTCCTTTCGACTATCTTAGAGGACTAGAATTGGGACCCACCTTTTAGAAATTCAAACCACTTCTTAACTCCCCGCAAACTCCACAAACTTGACTCGTAGACCCCTAATCACCTGGAGGGTTGAAATCAAATGTGGAAGTTTAAAGAATGAGTTCCTATAGGACTCTTTGGCCTTAGGACCGCCTCAGGTGGCCCTGGTCCGGTGAAGGGGCTGACTTATACACTACACCTACACACTACACTTCCACATACCTCATAAAACCACACCCATGCCCAACTTGACCTCCCGACTCATGTAGGTGATTCACATGGATGGTCCTTAACCCCTAAGCCCTTGGCTAAGAGGGTTAGGAACAACATAGTGAATGCCTCAAATGAGTCCTTTCATGGCTCATATGGGCTTGATATGGCTTCATGGCTCAACCAAAATGACTTCTTTCCACCTAAATTCACCCAATCTTCAATTTCCCAAATTTTCAATTTTTGACCCCCGGGACCCTACACCTACTAAACCTACCCAAAACCCTTGAAATTACCCACGTTTCTCAAAGATTTCCAAATCACCCAAAATTCTCCAAAATCATTACCAAACATCTCCACATCACTTAAATTGATCATCCATACCCAAAAATACCAAAAATTCCAAGAAAACCTCCCAATACCCTCCAAATACCCAAAATACCCCTCTTGGCCTAAAAATCCAAAAATTCAGAAAATTCCCAGAAAATTCCAGAAAATCCCAAATATTCCTAATTTCATTTTGTCCAACTACACCATGGGCCAATTTTGTCAATTTACCCTACTTTTGTCAAAACCCCCAATTTGACCCATTTTAACACTAAGTGAACCCAATGTCAAACCAAACCTACCCAATTGACCCCAATTTTGGTCCAATTCAATTCTAAACTTCAAATCAATATCCCAACACCAATCTAGACCAAATCCAAGCCCAATTTGATTGACATTTGAATCCAATCTCACTTTTGGCCTTAAAGCCCAATTTGGACCCATGACCTAAACCTAACCCAAACTCACCCAATTCAACTCCAATTAACCCCAAATCTTTTCTAAATCTTCCTTAACATTCCCACAAACAAAACACTAACATGATTTGCCCAAAATTTAGACCCAAACCCCACTCAAATTCAACCCAAAACCAAAAGGCCCAATTTTGACCTAAACCCAAACCTAACCCAAATGAGCCCAAACCCCAAAATCAAAGCCCAACCAAAGCCAAAACCTCTTTGAAACACCCCCATGAACATTTCTCAACATTGATTTTACATCAATTTTAACTCTAGCCCAACATTAGCCCAACTTGGCCCACTTGGACCTACATAGGCCCACTTACCAAATAAATCCAAATTCAAACCAATTCAACTCCAAATCACATCAAATTGATTCCAAGCCCTTCATAGAACATTCCTAAACCAATTATGACATTTATTCGACTAAGTTCTTCACAAAATTTTTATCCAAATGCCCATCCTAAAATCAAAAGCCCACTCCCTTTAAATTCAAAAGCCCAAATTCATCCAAAAGCCCACATGACATCTCCATTTGTCATCCACTTAATTAAATCCATTACCTAAGTCCTAAATTCACCATCAAATTATTCCAAATCAAGTTTCATCCAAATTTCCACCAAATTATCCAAAATCCTTAAAATCCTTTTTTATGAAATTGACCAAACCTTTTCCCAAGCCAAATGGAGCCATGGAGCCATGCACAAGCCATATGCAAGCCATGAGAGCCTCTTTACATGTCACCATGCCATTTTGGGCAAAAGGAGGAGGCTCTTTCCTTAATTCCTAAAGGTGATTAACCACATCCATGATTCCACAAAACCATGCTTAAGCCTAATTGTACTTGGATCGTGACTTGACCCCACTAATCAAGCTGATCCAAATCACTTTCTCCTCAGCCTAAACCAGGTCTTGGGTGGTGCACCTAGCCCAAATGGGTGGGTTGACCCATTTAGGTCCAAATTTAGCCATGCCCCATTCTACTTTGAATCAAAGCCTTTACACATGGCATTTGCCAATTGCCTACACTAAACCCCGACCCGACCCACCCGACCAAGATGGTGACCATTGCTCGGCCGGCCGGCCACCGGCCGCCGGAAAACACCATGGCCGAAAGCTCACATGTGAGCCAACATCGAAATTCTCACTTGCCGAGCCGCCCCATGCCTAGTGGCCACCATGGTCGTTCTTCCCATGACCAGCAGCAGACCGATCCCATGCCTCAACTCCCCCTGGGAGGCCCTCCACCCTCTCCTATTTAAACTCCACCTCTCTCGGCCATGAGGAGAGCCAAGCACAAACCTTGCCAAAACTCTGCCAAAATTGTTTCAGACCCTTCTCCACCCTTAGAGCACTTGATCCCCAGTGAAATCCCCCTGCCATTTCTCCTCTGTAAGCTCAATTTCGCAGTCGAAATTCCACCCAAAACTAGGACACTTCTCCACAAGTGAGCCAATTCTCAAATTGATCGGCTCTACACCTTCACCGGACCAAGGGAAGGTGTCCACCAGAGAAAAGCCCCATCTCCGAAGCCACCCAGCTTGCTCCAGCCTCCAAGCTTTGTGGATCTGGCTTGGTCGAAATCATATCCGGACAATTCACTGCACCAGGAGACTTCATCTCGGAGCTTGTCGGGATCTAATCGAAGGTGCAACAACTCTCGATTGAAGCCACACTTCTCTAAGCCAAGGTATGAGCTAATTCTTCATCCCGAGCTTCTGGAGAATCTCTATTTCAAATGCCTTAGTTTCAATGCATGTTAACCGTATAGATGTGTTCGTCTCTTCAAGACGAATCCATAGAGTATAAGAACATAAAAATCCATCGAGAATCGAGTGAGATCTTAGTGGATTTAGTATGGACGGCTCTCGGTGAGAACACTTGGGGACGATGAACGGATGCCGTCCATTCAATACACGCGCGGACGAACGACTCAGATGGCGTCGGACCAGGAGACGGTGCGAGAACCGCGGGGCCCGGGCTGCTGACTCAAGTGGCGGCGTCGAATGGGAGCGCGCCGCGTTGCCTTTCGGAGCTGCCGAGGATGCGCTGGCGCCGCGTGGATAAATAGGAAATTAGGGTATTTTCTTATTTATTTAATTCCCTAAACTTCAAAAATTCATATCTCTGTGTAGGAAAATCATAAAAATAAAATAAAAATACCCTCTTGCTCAGTGAACCGAGGAGAATAATGTGGAAAAGAAATCATTTAATTTCATCAAGTATTTTATTTTTTATAATTTATTTACTCTCTGCATTATTTTAATTCCCCATGCATGCATAAAATTCACCATGGCATGAGACCATAGGGCTTTGAAGCCTCTGAATTTGGGAACATTCCCTGAATTTTCCAAAGTCGCAGGCCATCCCTATAAAAAGTTATTGATTTTTCAAGTTTAGGTTACTCGTTTTGAATATTTTAATTCCAATAAATAGCATGTTGTGAAATAAATTCTAGAAAAATTTCGTGATGTTGCTTATGACCAGAGAACCCTAGGAAAAATAGGTTTTGACTTAGTTCATTTAAAGCAACCCTAATCGGCTTAAACACCCAAAATAGGTCTTTAATTAATTAGAGTTAACCATGCATCAAATTGACTTGAAATCAATTCTCCACTGACCTTTAGGATCAGAGGAATCCATCATAAAAGTTTGAGGTCAATTGGACTCGGTTAGCCCCACTAATTGGGTTGATTAAGCCACTTAGCCATTTTAAACTTTAAAAATTCATAACTTTTAAAATACCTTTCAAAAATTCACCAAATTGGTTTTGGAGCCTCTCTGATATCAGGGAAACCTAAGAAAATTAAAATTTCAATTTTCTAAAAAAGTTGATTTTTAATAATATTTTAATATTTTTAATAATTAAAAAATAATAAAAATCACAAAAATAATAAAATTCACCAAAATGTCACATTTTGAATTTTAATCACTTAGGAACAAACCCCATATTTTTCTTAGGTCTATTTGGTGAGATATTAAATTTTAAAGCTTTAGGATATTTTTAAAATTAAAAAATGTATTTTCTAGCATTTTCACTAAAATAATTATAATAAATCATAGAAAAATCAGAAAATTGCAAAATTTGCTTCTCTGGTTTCCTTGATATCAGAGAGATTTTTGAAAAATATAAAACTCATTTTTCAACATTTATTTTATTTTTAAATTAATTAACACTCCAAAACTTAAAATAATTATAATAAAAATAATATAATTCAAAAAATCACCAAAATTGGTCCAAGTGCTTCTCTGGTCATTAGGAATGTCCCCTAATTTTCTTAAGGACAGAAACTTTCCCTTGGTCATGTTATTAAATTTCCCTTGGAAATCTCTATTTTTCACCAAAAATAATTATATAAATAAATTAAATACAGAAAAATCACATTTTCTCCTCTCATGTCTTTATTGACATATGAGTGAAGTCACATAAAAATTTCAAGTTCATTTGAGTTCAATTTAGTGAGTTATGAAATTATTAAGCTTAAAGGGTAAAATGGTAATTAAAATTTTAACCCTTAATTAAAACTTTAGGTTTAATAAAAAATTAACAAGTAAAATATTTGATCCTAATCTGATTTGGATGATTGAAATTTAAATAATTAAAGGGTAGAAACCCATTAAACAATTTTAAAATGATTAAACCTTAATTAAATAATTGATTAAATTTGGAAGAATAATAAAATTGGAATTATTAAAATAGGGATATTATTAGGAAGAAATTTATTCTTTAATTTAAAAATCCCTAAATTAATTATCTCATTAATATTCAATTCTTAATTAAAATGATAACTCAAATTTAAAATATTAAAAGACTTAATTATTAAACTCTTTTAAAAAATTTCAATAAAAAATTAAAAATTAAATTAAATTAAATTAAAATTAAATTAAATTAAATTAAATTAAATTAAAATAAATTAAATTAAATCAAACAATTAAATTAAATTAAATTAAATCAAATTAAATTAATTAAACAATCAAATTAAATTAAATTAAATTAAATAAATTAAATTAAATTAAATAATTAAATTAAATTAAATTAAATTAAATTAAATTAAACAATTAAATTAAACTAATTAAATTAAATTAAAATGAATTAAACAATCAAATTAAATTAAATTAAACCAAATTAAATTAAATTAAATAATTAAATTAAATTAAATAAATTAAATTAAATAATTAAATTAAATTAAATTAAATTAAATTAAATTAAAATTAAATCAAATCAAATTAATTAAACATCAAATCAAATTAAATAGAACTATATTGAATTAAATTAAATTAAAACTAAATTAAATTAAACTAAATTAAATTAAGTTGAATTAAATATAATATCACCAAAGACATAAAGAATTCAAAATAAATCTAAAATAACTTCAACACTATTCCAAATTTAAACCCATTAATGGAAATTAAACTAAATCACAAATCATTTGAATACTAATTTACCCTCGAAAGCTTTGATTATCACAACTCCTAAACAGTAACATTAAATGAAATATTACTTCACTCTTAGGATATTCAAATGTCCTAGTTCACTGAGCAAGATAACAAAACTTGAGATTCTTGGACGATTAATTCATTTCGTGTAATTGAATCCATTTGGACTTAAAACAATTCTAGCAATATTGAAAAGATGTTTAAGATTCTTCTTAAACACTTTCTCAATATGATAGGATGTTTATAAGAACAATTGAATTTAATTGTTCTTTGATGAAGAAAATTGTCCTCAAACCAAAACACAAGGAACCTAGACGTCATAGGAAATGACTAGCCATAGGATTAGGAATTTGGTAGAAAACCATAACCCTTCCCTTAGCTTTACCTAGGAACTTGCTTAAGTATTCTAATTGTGTTTTAAGTGTAGCTTGGGATGACGGGAAGACCCTCCAGGTACGCTTTTATTTTATTGCAATTTACTTTCTTGCAATTTACTTTCCTGCAATTTACTTTCTTGCAAATGTACTTTATTTTGCTTGCATGATAAACAACAGTTGCATGAAAACTCACACCTTTAGGATAGACCCTAAAACTGAAACCAAAACTAAGTTAAAAATTATTGCAAGATAAAATTCACTGCCACAACATTTCAAAATATAAAACAACTCAAAATTTAATCACAAACAGAACACAAAACTACAATTGCAACTAAATTAAAACGTCCTGTTGGATGATCGGGAATACCTCGGATGATGTAACCTACGTGTTGCTAACGGGATTTCCCACGGTCTAAATGAAAGTGTGGAACTCATTCGAATTGAGTTTAGCAAATTCATTTGGACTAAGTGAATCCGATAAAAATAATGATGCCGGAAGGATGGAACCGTGGGATCTTAACCGGTGTCGTTATAATCAACTTTAAGATTTGTTTTAATTAAAGTATTAAAAATACTTGGAAAATTAAGATTTTCTCTAAACCAAAACACTTTTCTCATCCCCGATTTATGACTTCTAAAACTAAACCTCCGCAACAACAAGGAGCTCGGAGCATGGTGGGCAAGCACGGCCATCGTCATCAACAAAACTTGAACCTACTTCAAAGAAAACTTTCCTAGAATTAAATAACAAAGCCATAGGACTTCGAGGTAGTTTGCCTAGTGCAACATAAATCCTCAACCCTTTTGTTAAGCATTTGCATTGCAAATTAAGCCCTAACCTGGTTTTAGGATTCCGAGGTAGTCGTTCGATACGACATAAACCCTCACATCTTCGAGGCTATTTGTATGATTCTATCATATAAATATAAGTCCTAATTAATTAAAATTGGCAAAATCAAAACATTTAAATAAATATTAGGACTTTCCTAAACTCAAGCCAAACAATAGGATAGTCGGAAATTACCGAAGTTCGCTTCGAATCCGTGATTTCTCCTACTTTTCTTCCTTTGGATTCCCAAAATAAAATGTTCCAAATTTGATCCATTCCTTATCGGAATTCCAAACTTCAATCCTTTGAAATCTTAAACCTTGAAAATCTTGAGAGCAGAATTATTGATTACTATCGAGAGTTTTCTTAGGTGATTCCCATCACTTAAGATGTAATTTACTATAGGGGCTTGCCCTTATAGGGAATTCTAAAGAACCCAGGTAATATAAACCCTGCTTAATTCATTTATATTAAACAGGGGAACTTGTCGGCTTATAAAATTGGTTCGCAGACCAAACGGATGTCACAAATCTCCTAGTTTATTTAATCGAGCCCCACCATCAAGCAGGTGTGTCTATTCTTCGGGATAGATACACGGCTTGTGGTGTGGTGCTCGTTTGTATAAACTATTTGGGATGTGAGATCGGTTTGATTCATATCTTAAAACCTTCAAGTTTAAAAATTATTTTTAAAATTAAATACTACCTTTTCAAATTATTTATTTAAATTAAATTAAAAAATTCGCCGACAATGGCATCCGAAGCCATCGATATCTTCTCGTGTTGATGTCAATGTCACTGTTTGGAGTCACCACTCTGTTTATCTATCATATAGCCCTACTCTTCAATAGATCTTATTTTTTCAAATCATGTAAAGGATCTTTGGATAATAAGAAATTTAAAGAAAATAAGGGCTAATAAAATAAAAAAAATAGTATAATAAGAAATATTTGTGATAATCTTTACAAAAGGAGATTCTAGAATAACTTTTTCTAGAAATCTTTTTATTAGGAATATCACAAATGAAATTTTGATAACCAGAGATTTCTAGTTGTGATACCTATTCTGAGTTCTTAAATCTCCTATAGGAGCAAGTTCCTATAGTTAATTACATCTTAGACAATTAGGATTGTCTAAGAATAATTTTGATTAATGTAAATCACTTGTTTTCTAATAGTGTCAATATTCAATTCTAGGGGTAATATGTTTCTAAATGTTACGTACTACCCTAAAGGTTTGATTTTGTCAATGTCATTTGTTATGTCAGTTTTTTTTTTGTTTGTTATTTCATTATTTTTTTGTTATGTAGTTTGTCATTTGTTTGGTGGCTATCCTAAAAGTTTAGGTTTTGTGATTATCCTAAAGGTTTAGGTTTTGTTTTGTTGTTTGTCATTTTGATTTCATTTTATCATTGTTGTTTTGTTAATGTTGTTTTATTTTTTTTTTGTCAATGTTGTTGTTTTAATGTTCTTTAGGTTTTGTTTTGTGTTGTTGTCGTTTGTCTTGTCTTCAGAATGTAGCTCTACAAAATAGAGTTAGCACACCATTATAACAAACAAAGTAAATCTATAATGAAACTTGTCTTCAACCTGCAAGAAAACAATGTCAGAGTGATTCTTAACAGAACTAATGTCCATTTTATTTCTTAAATTGTTGATTTAGTTGATTAAGTTTTAATTTTTAGACAACCTGGTCAGGATGCCATGGCTCCATTGTCCCAAGGTCATCAGATGCCTTGATCTACTTAGTTCGAAAGGTATTTAAACTAGGACTAGAAGACTCTTGTTGATAACTAGGATTGCATCATCCAAGAAATCTTTGTAGATCAAGAATACTAGAGTTCAAGTTGCATTGGGTGATCTTTATTCATTAAGGTTTAATTTAATTTTAATTTCTTTTTAGATTTTAGGTTGGAAAATCTTTAGGTCGTTTACGATTTTTTAAAATTTTCCATGTATCAGTTTGATTGATTTTTATATGTCGGGTTTGATTTCTTTATTTAAGTCTAATGTAATTTAGACATAAAGAAGGGAGTCAAGTTTATTTAGATCTAATGTCTGTAAGATATAATTACACTTGAGAATTTTAGATTTGGAGTAGTCTGAATCTAATCTTTTTGAGATAAATCTAATATGAATTAGACTTAGGAATTTAGATTCAAATGTCTTTTGAATCTAAATGTTTTGAATTAGGCCTAATATAAATCAAACTTAGGACCTTAGATTCAGTGATGTTTGAGTCTAATGATTTTCTATTTAAATATAATATGAATTAGATTTAGAAATTTAAATTCGACGTCTTTGAATCTAAAAATTTTGAATTAAGTCTAATATAAATCAAACTTAGGAACTTAGATTCAGTGTCGTTTGAATCTAATGCTTTTTTGAGTTAAATCTAATATGAATTAGATTTATAAATTTATATTCAATGTATTTTGAATCTAAAGGTTTTGAGTTAAGACTTAATGTTTAAGTCCTGTTATTGGTTGGGCCTAGAGAAATTTGATTAAATTTAGACTCAGGGTTTTAGGTCCTGATGTCAGTTGGGCCTAAAGATTTGTTTGGGTTTTGTTTAATTTAAGTTCAATATAGGTTGAACTTTGAGTTGATCCTAGGTTCAATGTGGGTTGAATCCTAAGTTAAGGATCTTGACTTAAGTTCAACTTTGAGTTGAACTTAATTTAAAAGTTTGATATAAGTTTAATATGATTTGAACCTAAGGTTAAAGGTTTTGACTTAAGTTCCACTTTCGGTTGCTCTTAAGTTAAAATTTTGGTTTAGGTTTAATGTGGTTTGAACCTAAGGTTAATGATTTTGACTTAAGTTCAACTTTGGGTTGATCTTAAGTTAAAGGTTTGGTTTTGGTTTTGGTTCAATGTGGTTTGAACCTAGGTTAACGATTTTGAATTAAGTTCAACTTTAGGTTGATCCTAAGTTAAAGGTTTGGTTTAGGTACAATGTGATTTGAACCTAAGTTAAGGGCTTTGACTAAAGCTCAACTTTGAGTTGATCCTAAGTTAATGATTTGGTTTAGGTTCAATGTGGTTTGAACCTAAGCATAGGTTAAGGTTAAGTCAATGTATGTTAAACCTAAAAGGTTTAGTTTGACTTAGGGTCAAGTTGGGTTGAACCTAAGTATAAGATAAGGTTAAGTTCAATGTAGGTTGAACTTAAAAGGTTTAGTTTGACTTAGGTTCAAGTTGGGTTAAACCTAAGTATAGGTTAAGGTTAAGTTTAATGTATGTTGAACTTAAAAGGTTTAGTTTAACTTAGGTTCAAGATGGGTTGAACCTAAGTATAGGTTAAGGTTAAGTTCAATGTATGTTGAACTTAAAAGGTTTATTTTGATTTAGGTTCAAGTAGGATTGAACCTAAGTATATGTTAAGGTTAGGTTTAATGTATGTTGAACCTAAAAGGTTTAATTTTGACTTAGGTTCAAGTTGGGTTGAACCTAAGTATAAGATAAGGTTAATTAAACTTATTTGGGTAAGAATTAATTGATTAATTAAACTTAATTATGATTAAATATAATTTGGTTAAGTTTAATTAATCCTATTTGGGTAAGGTTAAATTGATTAGTTAGACTTAATTGTGGTTAAGTCTAATTAGGTTAAAGTTAATTAAACCTAATTTAGGTAAGGTTTAATTGATTAATTAGACTTAATTGTGGTTAAGTCTAATTTGGTTAAGGTTAATTAAACCTTATTTGGGTAAGGTTTAATTGATTAATTAAACATAATTGTGATTAAATCTAATTTGGTTAAGGTTAATTAAACTTTAATTTGGTAAGGTTTAATTGATTAATTAGACTTAATTATGGTAAAGTTTAATTAGGTTACAGTTAATTAAACCTAGTTTAGGTAAGGTTGTGGGTGCAAAGAGTATTTTCAGATTTAATTTATATAAATATAGATAAATGTTTGAAAAATATAAGTTTAAATTTAAAATACGAAATCAAACCGATCTCATAGATACAATATTTTAAATAATCAAGCACTACACCACAAGCCAGGTCTCAAGCCTGAAAAATGGATACATTGCTTGGTGGTGAGGCTTAATCAAATAAACCAAAGAATTCTTGACATACGTTTGGTATGCGAACTATTTATGTTGACCGACAACTTCTCCTATCTAAAACAAAAGAATTAGATAGGGTTTATATTAATATGGGGTTTTTAAGTTTCCTATAAAGGCAAGCTCCTATAGCTAATTACATCTTAGATAACCGAAGTCGCCTAAGAAAACTCTTGATATAGATCTGGAAATATTGTATTCATGACTTCCAAAAGGTAGGATCTTCTAGAAAATTTTGTAATAGGAAATCCAATAGATGAGTGGCTCAAATTTCAGAACAGTTATAGTAGAGTTAAAGGAAAACAAGACTAGGGGAAGATATAGATTCCAGAAAAATCTCAATGTTTTTCCAAACCATACTATGTTTTTGCCTTCAATTTGAGATAGTTTAGTGTTTCATCCTGCCAATTTTATTATTTTAGGGCTTACATTCACTTGATACTAATCATGTAAATAACCTGGAAGATAGGAGGATTTATGTCATACCCGATGACGACCTCGGAACCTAAGACGAGTTAGGGCTTATATTGTACAACATGGTTATTCAAAGGCATAAAGGGCTAAACTGAGTATTTATGTTGCACTTGGCAAACTACCTTGAAGTCCTATGTCTTGTTGTTTATTCTAAGAAGTTTTACTATAGAAGATGGTCAGGCTACCCATTGTGTAGACTTCAAGCTCCTCGTCGTAGAAGGTTTAGGTTTAGAAGTGTCAAACTGAAGAGATTGAGAGAAGTAGCATGTTTAAAATGAGGTGTCTTAACGTCTTATTAGGGGAGAACTTAAGTTGATTATAGCGACACCAGTTAGGATCCCACAGTTCCCTCATTTTGGCATCACCATTTTCTTTGAAGTCATTTCGCCTAGATGAATTTACTAAACTCAACTAAATGAGTTTCATACTTTCATTCAAACCATGGGAAAGCTCGTTAGCATCCATAGGTTGCCTCCTCCAAGGTACTCCCAATCATCCAATAGAGACATTTTAATTTAGTTTACTTGTGAGTTTGGTTTTGTTTGTGATTAAATTTTGAGTTGTCTTATATTTTGATTGTTGTGACAGTGAATTTGATTTTGATTTGATTTTAGTTTTGGGTTTCAGTTTTGTGGCTATCCTGAAATTCTTTGTTTTCGTGCAGGGTGACATTGTTGTTTAGCATTCGAGCTTTTAATAAAGAAAGTGCAGGAAAAGAAGATGTTGCAAACTTATAAAAGTGTGTCTGTCAAGCCTTCTTGTTCCTTCACCTGAAACTTCTGTATACTTTGCAGTAAAAATTTATAATTTGCAAGAAAGTAAAGTCTATAGATAGGTTTGTCATAAGCCTATCAAACCTTATGTCATAACTTAGTGGGCTTTATTCTTCATTTGAGAGATGCTTTTCTTTAGTAAGTATAATAGGTTCAAATGTCCTGAAAAATGTCCAGAAGACTTATGAAAAGATCCAGGGAGTCCCCAGATATTCTACAACCCTTTTCATCTTTCTTAAGTTCATTTGACTTATTAAATGGTTCATTAATTTCATAACCTTATCCTTAGTGAATTTGATGTTTTGACTACTCCAAGAATGGGGTAATTGTCACTTAAAATTTCAATTTATAAATTATGTGAGTAAAGTCCCTTAGGAGCAATTTGGTTTATTAAGAAATTTAGCCATATTTAGTTTGGAAGTAGACTTATAGTGTTTCAAATGTGTTTGATATTAATTAAGCATTCTTTTCTAAACCTCATTAGTCAAATTTTAATTAAGCAAAGTTCATATTTATATTTTGAAAAAAGAAGTTAACTTGAATTTTATGATTATGATTTTTATCAAAATATTGATGTATAGATCATTGAATATCACCTTCCAAAGATGAAAGCCCTAACTTAGGATCATTTAATTTTGATTATATTCCAAATTAATAAAATTTAAAGAATTACAAATTTATGTTTAATTATGAAAAAAATTAGATTGGTGTCTACCATTTATCCCATTATGCTTCAATTATTCATTCATGTTAATTAAGATCATTCATTACCCATTTCCTACTTTAATTAAGACCTTCAAAATTAAAAATTTCGCCCCTAAGGCCTTAATACTTCATAATTAATCAAATATAACTGAAATTACTTTAAAATTTTTATGGTACCCTACCCATGGGTCAATTAAAATATCATAAGAGAAAATGTGATTTATCTAATCTTAATTTAAATTTTATATTTATTTTTAATGCAAAAATAGGGATTTTTAAAGGTAATTTTATAACTCAATCCAAACATAATTTTTATTTTTAAGAGAATTACTGGACGTTCACCTAGACTAGAGGACCACATGGACCAAATTTCATGATTTTTAGAGCAATAATTTAATTATTAGAATTATTTAATGTTACGAAGTATTAATTAAATATAAAATATAATTTAAGCTGAAATTTTAAGTTTTATATTTTTCTTAAATCTCACTAAGGTCAAGGAAATCAGAGAAATAAATTTTGCATTTTTTATTTATATTTCAATTATTAGAATTATTTTAGTGAGAAAATAGGAAAATTCCATTTTTAAGCTTTAGAAATTATTTTAACCCTTTAAATTTTAATATCTTTACTTAGAGGGTTAGGAAATTTTTTCCAATTATTCCTAAATGATTAGGAGGTAATTGAGAACATTTCCATAAATTTTATTTATTTTATGATCCTTATGAATTTTAATTATTTAACTATTTAAAATAACCTTAAAAATGAAAGTTTTACTTGAATGCCAATTTTATATTTCATATGTTCCATTGATCATAAAGAACTCCTAAAACCAATTTGGTAATTTTTTTAATTGTATTTTAATTATTAGAATTATTTTTAATACCAAATGGGATATTTAACTTAAAAAATTCATTTAAGTGGCCCAATTAATTCCAAATATCCTCAAAATTTTTATAGGAGTTCCTCTGAACCTAAACCACAGTGGAGAATCATATTTAAGTTAATTTTATTTATATTTATTCCAATTTAATTTCTTTTTTGTTTTAGGGTTTAATGGAAATTAGGAATATTATTAATGAGTTAAATCAAGTTTATATTTTCTTATAGTCCTCTGGTCACAAGTAATATACCAAAATAATCTTATATTTCTCTGATTAGTATTTTAATTTTTATAATTTTTAAACCAAAATAGTGGTGATTAACTTGAAAATTTGTGATCTCCTCATAGAGGTCTCCCATGAACTTGGATAAATTAGCGAAGTTGCCCCTGAGCTTAGAGCTTACTGGTGGGTAGAATTATCTGCTTAGGTGAAAGGCAGATCAGCTCCAGTGAGCTACCAGAGCTTGACACATTGGATGGGTCAATTGGGTTGAACTTGGCTTGGGGTGGCTCTCACTTTGTGCTCCTCCGGCATCTAGGCCGGCCGACTAGGCCAAGGGAGGTGGCTAGTGGTCAGGTGGTCAGGTGGGCAGCACATGAGTGGGGTAAACTTAAGTGGTTAGGGATTCATTCCAAATCTCTTTTGGGTTTTCACATTTAAGGAAAGGGATCTCCTAATTTGGGGAACCCTTCATCCATGGCTTGAGTAGGGTGGGCTAGAGGCATCTAGGATTGTTCCTAAGGTCAATTTTGTGGCTGTGGGGCGCTTGGTTTGATCAATTTGGCTAGGTTTGGTCAATTTGGCTCATGAGTTCAATTTTAGGTTATGTGGTTTTAAGTTGGGCTAGGTTAGGTTTAGGCTTAGGTTGAGCCCAATTGATTGTTCAACTTGGTTTAAATAATTTTCATAAGGCTTTTAGAAAAGGTTTGGAGTGATTTTGAATTGATGTGGGAGATGGATTTGGGAAATTTAGGTATTTGGTCAATTTTGGGACATTTGGGTTAGCTTGGATTTGAGTTAGGCTAGAGTGAGGTTATGGGTCAATTGATGGTTCTAAAAGGTCTATGGAGATTTCATAAAGAGTTCTTAACTAAAATTGGGTGTCAATTTTGTGGTTAGGGCCCTCAATTTGGTGGAACTTGGTCATCTGGCCAATTTGGAGAAAATTTAGAGAAGTTGGCATAGTTTGGGTTTGGGTGAGGTTTGAGTGGAAATTTGGGTCAATTGTTGGCTCAATTTGGTTTAGGTTAATTTCATGAAGGGTTTTGGATATTAATTTGGGGAATTTATTATTTTATGCAGTTTAATTTTGGGAATTAGGTTATATGGCAAAAATTGGGGCTTTTGGGTTTGGGTCCAAATTGGGTTCAAATGTGGGTCAAATTGGACATGGTTTAGTTTATATTGGAAATAGGGATGTTGAATTTTGGTTTGGAGTGGAAATTATGCAAGATTGAGGTCAATTGGGTTGACAGTGGGTGTAATTTGGGTATTTTGGGCTTAAAGAGCAAATTTGAGGCTTTTAGTTAAAATGAATCAATCTGGTCAAACTAGGTCAATGTGGTGATTCAAAATTAAAAATGGGAATATTTGGATGGTTTTGGGAATTTTTGTAATTTTTTGGAAATTTTGGGCTAGGAGGGCATTTTGATAATTTTGGGTATTTTGAGGATTTTGGAATATTTGAGGTGCTTTAGGTATTTTGAGTGGTGAAGAATGTTTTGGGAATTTTGGACAAAATTAGGGTTTTTAGAGGTAAATTGGTCATTTGGTAAAGTTTAGGGGTAATGAGTAAAAAGTTGGAGTTTTTTTATAAAATTGGGGTTGAGGGACATTGATAACCCATTTGTGCCATGGACCAAGGGAATTCCCCATTTGGATCCTCCATGTGTTGGTACAAGCCAAACCCTAGCCTGGGGCTAGGAGCTTAAGGGAAACCGCCCACTTGAGTTTCCAAAAGAGTAGGGGATAAATTGTATAGAAGTTTGGTTTAGGGTTGTGAGGTAGTGTGTGAGAGTGTAATGTGTAACTGTGTGTGTGAGCCTCACTCAGACCAGACCTCTCATGGTGAGTCCTAAGACTTGACCATCCTGTAAGGAACTCCTCTTGAGCTTCCTAATGTTTGGTCTCATCCTCCTAAGAATTTAGAGGTTAGACTTTAAGCATTTGAAAACTTCAAGTGAAGCAAAGAAGTGTCTTGAATTTCTTTAGAGTAAGGGTCCCATCACTTGTCCTCTAAGATAGTCACCAGGAAAGTCCTATGGCTAGATCTTAGGCTATTCTAAAGAAAGATTAGACCTCAACAAAAGTGAGGTCAATAAAGTTTTAATTGATTAATTAGACTTAATTGTGGTTAAGACTAATTTGGTTAAGGTTAATTAAACCTTTATTTTGGTAAGATTTAATTAATTAATTAGACTTAATTGTTATTAAATCTAAATTGGTTAAGTTTAATTAAACTTTATTTGGGTAAGGTTTAATGCTTAATTAGACATAATCAGTGGTTAAATATAATTGTATTAAGTTAATTAAACCTAATTTAGATAAGGTTTAAATGATTAAATAAACTTAATTAGTGGTTAAGTCTAATTGGGTTAATGTTAATTAAACCTAATTTAAGTAAGGTTTAATTGATTAACTAGACTTAATTAGTGATTAAGTCTAATTGGGTTAAGGTTAATTAAACCTAATTTAGGTAAGGTTTAACGGATTAATTAGACTTAATTAGTAGTTAAGTTTGATTGGGTTAAGGTTAATTAAACCAAATTTAAGTAAGGTTTAATTGATTAATTAGACTTAATTAGTGATTAAGTCTAATTGGGCTAAGATTAGTTAAACCTACTTTAGGTATGTTTTAATTGATTAATTATAATTAATTAGTGGTTAAGTCTAATTGGGTTAAAGTTAATTAAAGCTAATTTAAGTAAGGTTTAATTGATTAATTAAACATAATTTTGGTTAAGCCTAATTAGGTTAAGGTTAATTAAACCTAATTTATGTAAGGTTTAATTGATTAATTTGACTTAGTTAGTGGTTCAGTCTAATTAGGTTAAGGTTAATTAAACTTAATTTACGTAAGGTTTAATTGATTAATTAAACTTAATTACAGGTTAAGTCTGATAGGGTTAAGGTTAATTAAACCAAATTTAAGTAAGGTTTAATTGATTAATTAGACTTAATTAGTGGACAAGTCTAATTGGGTTAAGGTTACTTAAGATTAATTAGGTGTAATCAGGGGTTTGACCTAATTAGGGTTTATGATGTTAAGCCTAATGTGCTTAAGGCTTAACTTGGTTCATTTAAGTCTAAATGGTGTCTTAGACCTAATTAGGGTTTATTGAGTTAAACCTAATGTGATTAAGGTATAACTTGGTTTAATTAGGTCTAAATGGTGTCTTGGACCTAATTAGGATTTGTTAAGTTCAACCTAATGTGATTCAGGTCTAACTTGGTTTAATTAGGTCTAAATGGTGTTTTAGACTTAATTAGGGTTTGTTAAGTTAAACCTAATGTGGTTAAGTTCTAACTTGATTTAATTAAGTCTAATTGGTGTTTTAGACTTAATTAGGGTATATCATAGGTTAACATGAGTTGGTGTTTAGGTTAGGTTCATTTGTAATGGACCTAAAGATGATGGTTTTGGACTTTGTTTAATGTGGAATGAACCAAGCATAAGATTCTTAGGCTAACACTTAGATCTAAGGGTTTTAGGGTTTTAAAAGTAATTTTGGAATTTACATTCTTAACCCTAAGTGATAGAAATGTCATTTTTTAAATTTCTAAATGGCAAGAAGTTGTCATTTTGGAGTTTAGAAATGTCACTCTAAATTTCCTAACCATTTTTAAATTCAAATTCCAATTTCTTTGATCTTTATAATTATTTTTTACAATAATTACAAAGTTTGATAGAAATTAGGAAATTAGACACTAGATAATTTTCCTATCACTAAAAAAATCACAGGAGGTCTTTAAGGATGGAAAGAATATTTTGTGAAAATTTCTGAATTTTTGGAATTGTAAATAATTTTTAATAATTAAATTAATCCATAGAGTATATAATTAATTAAAAATCCTTAATTCATGATTTCATTTCCACATTATTCCTCTCATTTTCCTGAGTTCAGGAGTATTTTATTATATTTATGATTTTTATTTATCAGGATATGGATATTTGATTAATGTAAGGTTAATCTGATTTAATTAAATCCTTATTAACCCAAAATTATCAGATGGCGTCTGATGCACCAGAAATATATACAGTTTTTGCTATATAATTTTATCTAACTTTGGTGATATTGCACTTTAAAGAAAGGTATTTTTCATGATTTGTTGCAGGTATGATGATTTAGGTGATTGGAGTGAAAAGAAATGAAAAGGAACAAATTCGGAGAAAAAAGGAGCAAATGGAGCAAAATGGTGAAAAATAGGTTCTGGCGCCGCCGTCGCCTAAATCCAGAGACTACAGAAATAATGGCACGATGGAGAGCCGCCGGCGCCCTATCTGGCGCCGCCGATGCTCAAAGTCGGTGGAATTCAAATTTGAAGAGTTTTGGCGACTTTTTGAAGGGATGCCTATGAAAACTCTTAGGATTTCATCCCTATCTTATAAGTAACTATTTTTGGACGAAAATGGTGTGCTTCTTTAATAGATCTAGTGTAGTTTTAGTATGTGTCAAGTCTTAGGGTTTAGGAGAAGAGTGTGTAGAATGAGGATTTGAGAGGAATTTTTCTCTAAGGAGTGAAGGAGTAGGAGTAAAGTGAGAGATTGCTTCTTCCTTTTCATTCGAAAGAGGGAATCAAGTGTTGTTAAAAAGAGAGAGGAGGATTCAAATGAACTTCAACGAAATTGCATTGGGGAAGAGAAAGAGATAAGTTGTATTTTCTTTTGTGGTTTGTATGACTTTTCTTTTATATATAAAATTCATGTTTATTGTATCTTCTCCATGAATTCTGAGTATTCTCCCTTGTCTTTTTTCTTGCATAGAGATGTGATGATGGATTGATGTGGATTTGATGTGCTTTTAATGTAATGAAGAAATTGTGATGGTTTTTCATTTCAAACTTAATTTACTTCTCGATTTGGCCAATTAAAATGTTAAAATACGTTGTTGAACATTAAGTTTGAAAGGATTTAATATCCTACAACGATAATGAAAGATCCATTAAATTTCTATGGATGAATTGTGTAGTTCATGGGAATTGAGTGCAAATAAATAAGGAAATATGTTTTGATGGTCTTCAATGTGGAGATTTCAGGGTGACAGGCTGAAATCCCCAAATTGGTTCTAAGATTAGTAACTAATATCAAAGGTTAGCCTTTAGGTGAAGGGTGAGTGGGAGCTCCGAAGTGAGAGCTGGTATCCTCCCAGCCTAACCTTAGATTTAGTGACTAAACTTAAGATATGTTAATGCTCTTTTCTTGCTTCGAAGAGGGGGTACTCTTTTAAGGGTAAAGACTCATCTATGCTCCTATTTGGCACAATAGCAAAGATAATTGTTCCATATCAATCCACACATCATATTCTCATTGCAAGAGGAAAGATACTTTTCTCATATATCAAAAACCTTTCAAATACTTAGTTTAGTGTGTTTGTTAATTATGTTTTTAAAGTTGTTAGAAGTAATTGTAGTTTCGTTAATTATTACCGTTTTCTGCATAGTGTTAGTAGGAGTATGTGTTAAACCTTAAGTGCTATTTAAATATCAAATTTTAGTGCTATATTATTTATATTGTGAACGCTTTCTTATACTTCAAACTTCCCTGTGAGATCAATAACCAGGACTCCATTAGAGCCCTATATTACTTGATACGATACGTATACTTGTGTTGAATGCTTGGACTTAACAAAATCATTATAAATATATAAATTTAAGTTCATAAATTCTTGCAAAATATAAGTCCCACACATCAAGTTTTTGGCGTCGTTGCCGGGGAAGGTAACGAAGTAGTAAGAAAGTATAAACAGTATTTATTGATAATATAGTAACAGAAAACTTTTATTTTGTAGTGTGTAATTGTGTGTTTATTTACCTTTATAAAAGTATTTGTGTTATTGTATATGTGTCAGATTGGATCAATGGGTTTAGTGCCTTACGATTCAGAGTTAAAGCGTACTGTCAGAAAAATTAAAAAACAACAAAAACAAATTGAAACTCCTTGCAAATGGCGAATATTCATGATAATCAGATAAATGATATTGGAAATTTGCCAAGACCTTTAAGAGATTATGCTAACCCAACAACTGATGAAATTCACATAACTATTCAAAATCCTGATGTTGCTGCTAATTCATTTGAACTTAAACCTGATATTATCCAAATAATACAAAATAATCAATTCAGAGGAACACCTAATGAGGATCTAAATTTACTTCTCGCAAGTTTTTTAGAACTGTGTGCTACTTTTAAATATGATGGAGTGTCTAGTGACGTTGTCAGACTTAGACCTTTTCCTTTTTCATTAAGGGATAAAGCGAAGGCGTGGTTAAACTTGTTAACACCTAGATCTATTAGAACTTGGGGATAATTATCTCAAAAGTTTTTATCAAAATATGTCCCTCCATGAAAGACTGCTAAACTAAGAAATGATATTACATCCTTTTGTCAGTTTGAAGGAGAGTCAATATATGAAGCTTGGGAGAGATTTAAAGATCTTCTTAGGAAGTGTCCACATCATGCTTTACCAGATTGGTTAATAATTCAAACATTTTATAAGGGATTAGTGGGATCATTGAGATCTATTATAGATGCTGCTGTTGTTGGATAATTAATGTCAAAATCTTTTGATGAAGCATACGTATTAATTGAAGAAATGGCTACTAATAATTTTCAATGGCCCTTTGAATGGGTAAATCCTAAGAGAGTAGCTAGTGTTCATTATTCTGATATGATGACTATGGTAGTTTCTCAAATTGCAGCCCTTTCTAAGAAAATAGATCAATATGGAATGAATTATTCTCAACCACCTCAAGTGTTGGAAGAAAATTCATTTGGACAAATAATAGAATCTCAAACACCTTATGAGACTTTAAATGATATTAATGGACGTAACAATCCTTAATCGAATTAATATAATCCTGGTTGGAAGAATCACCCAAACTTCAATTGGAATAATAGCAATGTTAATGTTAACCTGCACTGGGCTAACAGTTCTATAAATCCAATTGGTAATTCGAACAATCAAGGAAATACTAATTTTAGACCATCTTATCCTCCTGGATTTAATAGTAACTCAAATTTTAAGGATAAGAAGTTGTCTACTGAAGAAATGATTCTAAATATGGGAAATCAATTACAAGCTCAAGGTGGTGCTATGAAAAATATTGAAAATCAATTGGGATATATTTTCACTGCACTTAATAATAGACCTTCTGGAAAACTTCGAAGTAATGTTGAGATCAATCCAAAAGATCAAACTAAGGAACAAATTAAGCTATTCAATTAAAGAGTGGAAAAGAATTGGAAACTAGAGTGCAAAAAGAAGTTGAAATAGAAAAGGAGAAAGTGGAAATAGAAAAAGGTTCAAACAAGATTTGAAGGTAACTGTTGAAAAACCACCACCTCCATTTCCTTAAAGATTGAAGAAATAAAATAGGGATAATTGATTTGGAAAATTTTTTAAGATCCTTAAGAAATTAACGATAAATATTCCTATTGTTGAAGCATTAGAACAGATGCCTGACTATGCCAAGTTTATGAAGGATATCCTGAGAAAGAAAAGAATGTTTACAGATCATGAAACTGTTGTACTTAGCGGAGAGTGTAGTGCAATTATTCAGAAGAAGCTTCTGGAAAAACTTAAAGATCCTGGTAGTTTCACTATTCCGTGTGCCATAGGTGAAATTTTTTCTAGAAAAGCTTTATGTGATCTAGGAGCTAGTATTAATCTTATGCCTTTATCAACTTTCAAAAGGTTGGGAATAGGAGAAATTTCTCCTACATCTGTGTCTCTTCAGTAGGCTGATCGTTCCATTACTTACCCTAAAGGAGTAGTGGAAGATGTGTTAGTGAAAGTGGACAAATTTATCTTTCCTGTAGATTTTATTGTACTTGAAATGGAGGAAGATAAAGAAATTGCAATCATTTTGGGAAGACCATTCCTTGCTACTGTTGACCTCATTTTTTATGAGGTCCTCTCTTCTTCTTTTTATTACTTAGGATCTAGCCTTAGGCTTTTCCTTTGACTATCTTAGAGGACTAGAATTGGGATCCACCATCTAGAATTTCAAACCACTTCTTATCTCCCTGCAAACTCCACAAACTTGACTGTAGACCCCTAATCACCTAGAGGGTTGAAATCAAATGTGGAAGTTTAAAGGATGAGTTCCTATAGGACTCTTTGGCCTTAGGACCGCCTACAGGTGGCTTGGTACTAGTGAAGGGGCCGACTTACACACACACTACATTCATACACTACACTTTCACACACCTCCTAAAACCACACCCATACCTAACTTGACCTCCTGACTCATGTAGGTGATTCACATGGATGGTCCTTAACCCCTAAGCCCTTGGCTAAGAGGGTTAGGAACAACATAGTGAATGCCTCAAATGAGTCCCTTCATGGCTCATGTGGGCTTGGTATGGCTTCATGGCTCAACCAAAATGATTTTATTCCACTTACATTTACCCAATCTTCAATTTTACAAATTTTCAATTTTCCAAATTTTCAATTTTCCAAATTTTCAATTTTCCAAATTTTCAATTTTTGACCCCCGGGACCCTACACCTGCCTAACCTACCCAAAGCCCTTGAAATTACCCGAATTTTTCAAAATTTCCAAATCACCCAAAATTCCCCAAAATCAATCTCAAACATTTCCACATCACTCAAATTGATCATCCATACCCAAAAATACCAAAAATTCCAAAAATACCTCCCAATACCCTCCAAATACCCAAAATACCCCTCTTGACCCAAAAATCCAAAAATTCAGAAAATTCTCAGAAAATACCAAAAAATCCAAAATATTCCCAATTTCATTTTGTTCAACTACACCATGGGCCAATTTAGTCAATTTACCCTACTTTTGTCAAAACCCCCAATTTGACCCATTTTAACCCTAAGTGAACCCAATGTCAAACCAAACCTACCCAATTGACCCAAATTCTGGTCCAATTCAATTCTAAACTTCAATTCAACATTCCCAACACAAATCTAGACCAAATCCAAGTCCAATTTAATTGAAATTTGGATCCAATTTCACTTTTGGCCTTAAAGCCCAATTTGGACCCATGACCCAAACCTAACCCAAACTCACCCAATTCAACTCCAATTAACCCCAAATCTTTTCTAAATCTTCCTTAGAATCCCCACAAGCAAAACACTAACATGATTTGCCCAAAATTTAGACCCAAACCCCACTCAAATTCAACCCAAAGCTAAAAGGCCCAATTTTGACCTAAACCCAAACCTAACCCAAATGAGCCCAAACCCCAAAATCAAAGCCCAACCAAAGTCAAAACCTCTTTGAAACACTCCCATAAACATTTCTCAACATTAATTTTACATCAATTTCAACCCTAGCCCAACATTGGCCCAACTTGGCCCACTTTGACCTATATTGGCCCATTCACCAAAAGAGCCCAAATTCAACCCAATTCAAACCCAAATCACCCCCAATTTGCTTCAAGTCACTCATGACACATCCATGAGCTAAACCCAACAATTATTTGGCCCAACCTCTTTACAAAATTCCCATCCATAAATTCATTTTTAAACTTAAAGTCCCATTCCTTAAACCATTTTAAAAGCCCATCTTTTACCACATCCAAAGGCCCAAAATTGGTCCCAAAGCCCATATGACATTTCCCCTCATCATACTTTCAATTAAACTCAATACCTAAGTCCTAAATTCATCATCAAATCATCCCAAATCAAGCCATATGCCAATTCCCATTAAAATACCAAAATTCACAAAACCCTTTTTCATGAAATTGACTTAACTTTCCCCAAGCCAAAGGTGAGCCATGAAGCCATGCATGAGCCACATGTGAGCCATGAGAGCCTTAGACACTCCACCATGCCATATTGGGTAAGAAGAGGGAGGGCTTTCCTTAATCCCTAAATCTCATTAGCCTTAATCATGATTCACCTAAACTTAAGTTTAATCCAAAAATATTTGGATGGAGACTTCTCCATGCCAAACCAAGTCGATCCCTTTGATCCCCCACAAGCATCCAAAGCCACCTTGAAGGGTGCACCAAGCCCAAATGGGTGGATTGACCCATTTAGACTCAAAACTAGCCATGCCCCATTCTACTTTGGATCAAAGCCTTTACACATGGCAATTGCCGATTGCTTGCACCAAGTCCCGCCCCGACCCACCCGACCTTGAGGGTGACCCATGCACGGCCGGCCAGCCACCGAGTCGCCGGAAAACACCATGGCCGAGAGCTCACATGTGAGCCAACTTTGGAATTCTCCCTCGTCGAGCCGCCCCATCCCCGAGTGGCCATTGTAGCTGTTCTTCTCTTGCCAAGAGCAGCTGATCCCAAGCCCTAACTCTCCCTGGGAGGCCCTCCACCCTCTCCTATTTAAACACCACCCCTTCTCGGCCATGAGAGGTGCTGAAACAAACCTTAAGGAAACTCTGCCAAAATTGTTCCAGACTACTCCCCATACATAGAGCATTTGATCCCCACTGAAATCCCCCTGCCATTTCCTCTCGCGAGCTCAATTTCAGAGTTGAAATCCAAGCCCAAAACCAGGACACTTCTCCACAGTGAGCCAATCCCCAAATTGATTGGTCCTACACCTTCACCAGACCAGGAGAAGGTGTCCACCAGCAAAAGCCCCATCTCTAGGCCACCCAGTTGCTCCAGCCTCCAAGCTTTGTGATCGAGCGTGGTCGAAATCCTACCTAGGCAATTCACCGCGACCGGGAGACTTCATCCGGAGCTTCGCGGGATCCAATCGAAGGTGAAACAACCCTCAGATCAAAGCCACACTTCTCTGAGCAAAGGTATGGCCTCACTCTTCTTCCCGAGCTTCTGAACATTCTCCATTTTCATTGAGTCAATTTCATGCCACATAAACCATATGGATGTGTTCGTCTTCTCGAGACGAATCCATAGAGCATAAGAATGTTAAATTTGGTCAAGTATCGAGTGAGATCTTAGGCCTAGAAGATGGACGGTTCTCGGGTTAGGAGGCTTGGGGACTATGAATGGATGCCGTTCATTCAATACACGCGCGGACGGACGGCTCAGATGGCGTCGCACCAGGAGATGGTACGTGAACCGCGGGACCCGGCCGCCGACTCAGCGGCGGCGTCGAATGAGAGCGCGCCGCGTGGCCGTTCGGAGATGCCGAGGATGACGCAGCGCCGACTCGGATAAATAGAAAATTAGGGATTTTTCCTATTTATTTAATTCCCCGAACTTGGAAAATTCATAACTTTGTGTAGGAAAATCATAAAAATAAAATAAAAATACCTCTTGCTCGGTGAACGAAGAGAATAATGTGAAAAAGAAATCATTTAATTTCATCAAGTATTTTATTTTTAATAATTTATTTACTGTTTGCATTCTTTTAATTCTTCATGCATATAGGAAATTCACCATGGCATGAGACCATAGGGCTTTTGAAGCCTCTGAATTTGGGAACATTCCCTGAATTTTCTAAAGTCAGAGGCCATCCCTATGAGAAGTTATTGATTTTTCAAATTCATATTACTCGTTTTGAGTATTTTAATTCTAATAATTAGCATGTTGTGAAATAAATTCTAGGAAAATTTGGTGATGTCCCTTATGACCAGAGGACCCTAGGAAAAATAGGTTTTAAGTTAGTTCATTTAAAATAACCCTAATTGGCTTAAACACCTAAAATAGATCCCTAATTAATTAGAGTTAACCATACATCAAATTGACTTGAAATCAATTCTCCACTGACCTTTAGGATCAAAGGAACCCACCATAAAAATTTAAAGTCAATTGGACTTGGTTAGCCCTACTAAATGGGTTGATTGAGCCATTTAGTCAATTTGAACTTTAAAAATTCATAACTTTCAAAATACCTTTCAAAAATTCACCAAATTGGTTTTGGAGCCTCTCTGGTATTAGGGGAATTTAAGAAAACTAAAATTTCAATTTTCTAAAAAAGTTGATTTTTTAATATTATTTTAATATTTTTAATAATTAAAAAATTATAAAAATTACAAAAATAATAAAATTCACCAAAATGTCACATTTTGAATTTTAATCACTTAGGAACAAATCCCATATTTTTTCTTAGGTCTATTTAATGAGATATTAAATTTTAAAGCCCTAGGGTAATTTTGAAATTAAAAAAATGAATTTTCTAGCATTTTCACTAAAATAATTATAATAAATCATAGAAAAATCAGAAAATTGCAAAAATCGATTCTCTGATTTCCTTGATATCGGAGAGACTTTTGAAAAATATAAAATTCATTTTTCAACCTTTATTTTATTTTTAAATTAATTAACACTCCAAAACTTAAAATAATTATAATAAAAATAATATAATTCAAAAATCACCAAACTTGGTCCAAATGGTCCTCTCGGTCATTAGGAATGTCCCCTAATTTTCTTAAGGACGTAAACTCTCCCTTGGTCATGTTATTAAATTTTCCTTGGAAATCTCTATTTTCTACCAAAAATAATTATATAAATAAATTAAATACAAAAAATCACATTTTCTCCTCTCATGTCTTTATTGACATATGAGTGAAGTCACATAAAAATTTCAAGTTCATTTAAGCTCAATTTAGTGAGTTATGAAATTATTAAGCTTAAAGGGCAAAGTGGTATTTAAAATTTTAACCCTTAATTAAAACTTTAGGTTTAATAAAATTAACAAGTAAAATATTTGATCTTAATCTGATTCGGATGATTGAAATTTAAATAATTAAAGGGTAGAAACCCATTAAACAATTTAAAATAGTTGAAATAAACCTTAATTAAATAATTGATTAGATTTGGGAAGGATAATAAAATTGGAATTATTAAAATAGGGATATTGTTAGGAAGAGATTTATTCTTTAATTTAAAAATCCCTAAATTATTCATCTCATTAATATTTAATTCTTAATTAAAATGATAACTCAAATTTAAAATATTAAAAGACTTAACCATTAAACTAAAGTTAAATTATTAAACTCTTTTAAAATTTCAATTAAAGTTAAAAATAAAATTAAATTTAAAATTAAATTAAATTAAATTAATCAAATTGAATTAAATTAAATTAATCAAATTGAATTAAATTAAATTAAATCAAATTAAATTAAATCAAAGATTAATTAAGTTAAATTAAATTAAATTAAAAATTAAATTAAATTAAATAAACAAATTAAATTAAATTAAATGAATAAATTAAATTAAATTAAATTAAATAAATTAAATAAATTAAGTTAAATTAGACTTAATTAAATTAAAACAAATTAAATTAAATTAAATTAAATTAAATTAAAACATATTAAATTAAATTAAATTAAATTAAATTAAATCAAATTAAATTAAAATTAAATCAAATTAAATTAAATTAATGGAAATTAAATCAAATTAAACTAAATTAATTTAACATCAAATCAAACTAAATTGAATTAAATTAAATTAAGATTAAAATTAAATTAAATTAAATTAAAGTTAAATTAAATTGAATTGAATAACATCACCTAAAACAGAAAGAAATTAAATATAAAGCAACTTGAACACTATTCCAAATTTAAACCCATTAATTGAAATTAAACTAAATCACAAACCATTTGAGCACCAATTTACCCTCGAAAGCTTTAGTTGTCATAACTCCTAAACAGAATATTAAATGAAATGTTACTTCACTTATAGGACATTCAAATATCCTAGTTCACTGAGTAAGATAATAACAAAACTTAACTAAACCCGGACGATTAATTCATTTGTGTAATTGAATTCATTTGGACTTAAAACAATCCTAGAAATATTGAAAAGATGTTTAAGATTTGCCTTAAGCACTTCCTCGATATGATAGGATGTTCATAAGAACAATTGAACTTAATTGTTCTTTGATGAAGAAAATCGTCTTCAAACCAAAACACAAGGAACCTAGACGTCATAGGAAATGACTAGCTATAGGATTAGGAAATTGGTAGAAAACCATAAACCTTCCCTTAGCTTTACCTAGGAACTTGCTTAAATATTCTAATTATGTTTTAAGTGCAGCTTGGGATGACGGGAAGACCCTCCAGGTACACTTTTATTTTATTGCAATTTACTTTCTTGAAATTTACATTATTGCAATTTATTTAACCGCATTGCACTTACTTTTCTTGCATGATAAACAACTGTTGCATGAAAACCCACACCTTTAGGATAGTCCCTAAAACTGAAACCAAAACTAAACTAAAAGTCATCGCAAGATAAAATTCACCGCCACAACATATCAAAATATAAAACAACTCAAAATTTAATCACAAACAGAACACAAAACTACAATTACAACTAAATTAAAACGTCATGTTGGATGATCGGGAATACCTCGGATGATGTAACCTACGTGTTGCTAACGAGATTTCCCACGGTCTAAATGAAAGTGTGGAACTCATTTAGTTGAGTTTAGCAAATTCATCTGGACTAAGTGAATCCGATAAAAATAATGATGCCGGAAGGATGGAACCGTGGGATCTTAACCGGTGTCGTTATAATCAACTTTAAGATTTGTTTTAATTAAAACACAAAAAACACTTGGAAATTAAGATTTTCTCTAAACCAAAACACTTTTCTCATCCCCTGATTTATGACTTCTAAAACTAAACCTCTGCAACAACAAGGAGCTCGGAGCATGGTGGGCAGCACGGCCATCGTCATCAACAAACCCATAGGACTTCGAGGTAGTTTGCCTAGTGCAACATAAATCCACAACTCTTTGTTAGGCATTTGCATTGCAAATTAAGCCCTAACCGGACTTAGGATTCCGAGGTAGCCGTCTGATACGACATAAACCCTCACATCTTCGAGGCTATTTGTATGATTCTATCATATAAATATAAGCCCTAATTAATTAAAATTGACAAAATCAAAACATTAAATAGACATTAGGACTTTCCTAAATTCAAGCCAAATAATAGGATAGTCGGGAAATTACCGAAGTTCACTTCGAATCCGTAATTTCTCCTACCTTTCTTCCTTTGAATTCTCAAAACAAATTGTTCCAAACTTGATCCATTCCCTATTGAAATTCCAAAATTCAATCCTTTGAAAACTTAAACGTTGAAATCCTTGAGAGCAGAATTATTGATTATTATCGAGAGTTTTCTTAGGTGATTCCCGTCACTTAAGATGTAATTAACTATAGGGGCTTGCCCTTATAGGGAATTTTAAAGAACCTGTGTAATATAAACCTCGTTTAATACTTTCATATTAAGCGGGGAATTTGTTCGGCTTATAAACTTGGTTCGCAGACCAAACGGATGTCATAAATCTTTTAGTTTGTTTAATCGAGCCCCACCGTCAAGCAGTGTGTCTATCCTTAGGGATAGATACATGGTTTGTGGTGTGGTGCTCGTTTATATAAACTATTTGGGATGTGAGATCAGTTTGATTTCATATCTTAAAATCTTCAAATTTAAAAACTTATTTTTTAAAATCAAATACTACTTTTCAAATTATTTATTTAAATTAAATTAAAAATTCGCCGACAACTTCTGTTAGGCGACCCCTTTTCAAAACACCACACAACCTAAAAATAGTGCCGACAACTTCTGGCGACTCCGCTGGGGAAAATTCCTCTCTCCATTTTAATCAGACAATTCTGCTTTAAAAAATCGGTAGTGTATCCATGTCCCTTGTGGATCAAGCTATCCTTCTTTCTGTTGAGGTACTATGTTCATTTCTACCTTGAACAAGTATAGCCAACATTCTCTAGGATTTAGGAGCCACTTTTTAAACACCCCTAAATAGAGAGGTTCCGAGATCCTTTTACCTCATTTCTGAGATGGGGTGGACCCCCAATAGGTGTTAGTTTAGGAGTGATCCTTCGAGTCGAGAAGTCTTGCATAAGACTTTCTTTTCCTTTCCAATTTTAATTCGGATTCCTTATCTACTCTACACCTTTGAACATTCCGTTCTAAATAAACAAACCCTTTAATGAATGACTCTTTTAACAAATAACTCCTTCTTATAAATACATGAACAAGAATGTGTTCGGACTCTTTTCGATTCCTTTCTTTTCGTCCTGATGAGAAGAAGCATAACTTGGGACTGACAACCAGAATCTACCCTGCGAAATGGCAGCCCCAAAGCCGATTTTCTCCTTCACCAATGGACTAGACTTCGCCGTTTATAAGGATGAGCTGCCCGACAATGGGATCATCCGGTTTGGACAAGGATTCGAGAACACAAATGTCAAGATCACCGACGTTTCCTTTTCGCGCCGACAAACAAAGTATCCGAAGCCGAGAAGCCGCCGATCGAGTTCAACCTTAGGTCAACCCAAGAGTTTCCTCCACCGCAAAAGATCCCGATCGAGAGGAGTACTGCTCGTCCGCGAGGAGGACTCGTTCTTGCTACCCCCACTGGTCTAGTTGTTTCTGCACCTACCCCGGCTTCTGCCAAATTAAAGGGGAAGGAAATCCAGAACTATGGTGAACCTGTTACCGTGGAGGGTACAGACTTTCCTGTGAGACCTTCTGTTTTTGAAATCAGGTCCAGCTCAAGAATTCCATCACTAACACGGACCCAAAGAAGGAACAGAAGTAGGAAGATTGCCAGGAAGGCCAGAGCTGCCGAAGTTGCTTTCCTGGAGGAAATCCCAGAAATCCCTGAGTACACACCACTACCTGAATACATACCATTGCCTGAAGATACACCCTTTTTGGAAGGAAGCGGATTCCATCCCCTTTCCGCCGCAGTTGACGAGGAAAATGTCCGTAGGATTGTTTCTACATTACCTCGACCAGCATACTACGATGATAGCAGAAAGAAAAGGGCTAGGATCACGCCATTTTCCCGACTACAGACTGTGATCGAGAAACTAGCAAAGAAAGAGAAATGCCCCGTATCGGAGATTCTACGAAGGATAGGGCGGGCGCCAGTCAAATCCCGTCTTGGGCCCCGAGTAGAACCCGCCATCGTTACAGAAAAGCCAAATAAAAGGATGAAGGCTAGTCCGCCCGTCGTCATTTCGAGATTACGGATTAGGGAGGATACCACCTTCCGGCATTTGGTGACGAGACCATCCGGTCCTAGACCTTCTTCTGCTAGAAGGATGGTATGGCGTCCCACTACTGGACAACTGAGATTGAAACAACGGCACCGAGAAGGAAAGTCTCGTCGGGAGACTTGAATCTGAAGAAAGTGCTACTGCAATAAAGGGGACTCGCGAGAAGGAACCCGACGACTATCACACGACAAGCCGTAAAGATGCACAGAAAAGACCGCTAGAGGACGCTATGGAAAAGTTGAGGACTGATATTCGACGACTAGCAAAAGAAAGAGAAGAGAAATTCGGAGACGAGATTGATTCATCGGAATTCATGGACGACGAGTATGCAGAAATCAACATGGTCGAAACACGAGCTTCGTCGGCTTCACAAGGTGCTCCTGCAGCGCGAAAGAGAGGAGCCGGAAGTGATGAGAAGACAGCTTCAAGAGAAAGACGATACGATCGCCCAAATGGCGAAGAGGATGGAAGAAATGACTATAGCCCTAGCCACTCTCCAGAGTCAAGTGCAACCCCAAAGAGAGACACCCCCAGAGGTCATTCACATTGTGGACGGAGGAAAGCAGATTACATCCGTCAACGGGGATGATCAGCTAAAGAAAGATACAACACAAAGTATGATTCCAGAAAAAGATATCAAGAGCTTGGTGGAACAGCATGTGCGAGAAGCCTTAGCACAATCAAAGAGTGGGACATCCATTCGGACGGGTAGACCTTACCCGGAAGAAATCGACGCTGTCCAATACCCAAAAGGATTCGTACCACCTCTGTTTAAAACCTTTGACGGAACCGGGAACCCCCGACAGCATGTTGCACACTTTCGTGCCAGTTGTTGCAATGCCGGCGGGAGCGATGCATTACTCTTCCGACAATTCGTCGGCGGCACTGTCGAGGATCGCCTTTGATTGGTATGCGAATTACCAAATGGTTCAGTGAAGACATTCTCAGAACTAGAAAACCTCTTCATCAAGCGATTCGCCGGAGCTCAGCACCACATCACTATAGGTGATTTAGTGGTAGAGAAGCAGAAGCCGAACGAAACTTTAGTGGATTACATACTTCGTTGGAGGAACTTAAGCATGAAGTGTGAACCACAACTACAAGAATAACTTGCAGTCGGCATCTTACTTAAAAGCATTCACGGCCCTGTACGGCTTATTTTTTTAGGTTGTGTGTTTTATTTTGAAAAGGGGTCGCCTAATAGAAGTTGTCGGCGAATTTTTAATTTAATTTAAATAAATAATTTTGAAAAGTAGTATTTGATTTTGAAAATAATTTTAAATTTGAAGGTTTTAAGATATGAGATTAAACCGATTTCACATCCCAAATAGTTTATATAAACGAGTACCGCACCATAAACTGTGTATTTATCCCTAAGGATGGACATACTGCTTGACAGTGGGGCTCGAATAAATAAACTAGAAGATTTGTGACATCCGTTTGGTCTGCGAACCAATTTTATAAGCCGACAAATTCCCCTGCTTAATATAAAAGCATTAAACAGGGTTTATATTACCTGGGTTCTTTAAAATTCCCTATAAGGGCAAGCCCCTATAGTTAATTACATCTTAAGTGAGGGGAATCACCTAAGAAAACTCTCGATAATGATCAATAATTCTGCTCTCAAGGATTTCAAAGTTTAAGTTTTCAAGGGATTGAATTTTGGAATTTCCATAGGGAATGGATCAAATTTGGAACATTTTGTTTTGGGAATCCAAAGGAAGAAAAGTAGGAGAAATCACAGATTCGAAGCGAACTTCGGTAATTTCCCGATTATCCTATTGTTTGGCTTGAGTTTAGGAAAGTCCTAATATTTATTTAAATGTTTTGATCTTGCCAATTTTAATTAATTAGGGCTTATATTTGTATGATAAAATCAAACAAATAGCCTCGAAGATGTGAGGGTTTAGTCGTACCGGACGACTACCTCAGAATCCTAAGACCGGTTAGGGCTTAATTTACAATGCAAGTGCCTAACGAAGAGTTGAGGAATTATGTTGCACTAGGCAAACTACCTCAAAGTCCTATGGCTTTGTTGTTTAATTCTAGGAAAGTTTTGCTGATGAAGATTCAAGTTTTGCTGACGACGATGGCCGTGCTGCCCACCATGCTCCAAGCTCCTTGTTGTTGCAGAGGTTTAGTTTTAGAAGTCATAAATCAGGAGATGAGAGAAGTGTTTTGGTTTAGAGAAGTCTTAATTTCCAAGTGTTTTCAATACTTTAATTAAAACAAATCTTAAAGTTAATTATAACGACACCGGTTAAGATCCCACGGTTCCATCCTTCCGGCATCATTATTTTTATCGGATTCACTTAGTACAAATGAATTTGCTAAACTCAACTGAATGAGTTCCACACTTTCATTTAGACCGTGGGAAATCCCGTTAGGAACACATAGGTTACATCATCCGAGGTATTCCCGATCATCCAACAGGACGTTTTAATTTAATTGTAATTGTAGTTTTGTGTTCTGTTTGTGATTAAATTTTGAGTTGTTTTATATTTTGAAATTTTGTGGCGGTGAATTTTATCTTGCAATGACTTTTAACTTAGTTTTGGTTTCAGTTTTAGGGACTATCCTAAAGGTGTGGGTTTTCATGCAACGATTGTTTTTCATGCAAGAAAAGTAAGTGCAATGCGGTTAAATAAATCGCAATAATGTAAATTGCAAGAAAGTAAATTGCAATAAAATAAAAGCGTACCTGGAGGGTCTTCCCGTCATCCCAAGCTGCACTTAAAACACAATTAGAATATTTAAGCAAGTTCCTAGGTAAAGCTAAGGTAAGGGTTATGGTTTTCTACTAAATTCCTAATCCTATAGCTAGTCATTTCCTATGACGTCTAGATTCCTTGTGTTTTTGTTTGAAGACGATTTTCTTCATCAAAGAACAATTAAATTTAATTGTTCTTATAAACATCCTATCATTTTGAGAAAGTGTTTAAGAAGAATCTTAAACATCTTTTCAATATTGCTAGAATTGTTTTAAGTCCAAATGGATTAAATTACACAAATGAATTAATCGTCTAAGAATCTCAAGTTTTGTTATCTTGCTCAGTGAACTAGGACATTTGAATATCCTATAGGTGAAGTAACATTTCATTTAATATTACGTTTTAGGAGTTATGATAACTAAAGCTTTTGAGGGTAAATTGGTGTTCAATTGGTTTGCGATTTAGTTTAATTTCCATTAATGGGTTTAAATTTGGAATAGTGTTCAAGTTACTTTAGATTTATTTTGAATTCTTTATGTCTTTGGTGATGTTATATTTAATTCAACTTAATTTAATTTAATTTAATTTAATTTAATCTTTAATTTAATTTAATTCAATTTAATTCAATTTAGTTTGATTTGATGTTACATTAAATTAATTTGATTTGATTTAATTTTAATTTAATTTGATTTAATTTAATTTAACTTAATTTAATTTTAATTCATTTAATTTAATTTTTAATTTGGTTTAACTTAATTTAATTTGGTTTTATTTATTTAATTTAATTTAATTTAATTCATTTAATTTAATTTAATTTGTTTATTTTATTTAATTTAATTTAATTTAATTTAATTCAACTTTTAATTTCAATTTAATTTAATTTAATTTAATCCAATTTAATTTACTTAATTTAATTTAATTTTTAATTTAATTTTATTTTTAAATTTTAATTGAAATTTTAAAAGAGTTTAATAATTTAATTTTAGTTTAATGATTAAGTCTTTTAATGTTTTGAATTTGAGTTATCATTTTAATTAAGAATTGAATATTAATGAGATAATTAATTTAGGGATTTTTAAATTAAAGAATAAATATCTTCCTAATAGTATCCCTATTTTAATAATTCCAATTTTATTATTCCTCCAAATTTAATCAATTATTTAATTAAGGTTTAATTATTTTAAAATTGTTTAATGGATTTCTACCCTTTAATTATTTAAATTTCAATCATCCAAATCAGATTAGGATCAAATAATTTACTTATTAATTTTTTATTAAACCTAAAGTTTTAATTAAGGATTAAAATTTTAATTACCATTTTACCCTTTAAGCTTAATAATTTCATAACTCACTAAATTGAACTCAAATGAACTTGAAATTTTTATGTGACTTCACTCATATGTCAATAAAGACATGAGAGGAGAAAATGTGATTTTTCTGTTTTTAATTTATCTATATAATTATTTTTGGTAGAAAATAAAGATTTCCAAAGAAAATTTAATAACATGTCCAAGGGAAAGTTTCTGTCCTTAAAAAAATTAAGGGACATTACTAATGACCAGAGGACCACTTGGACCAATTTTGGTGATTTTTTGAATTATATTATTTTTATTATAATTATTTTAAGTTTTGGAGTGTTAATTAATTTAAAAATAAAATAAATGTTGAAAAATGAATTTTATATTTTTCAAAAATCTCTCTGATATCAAGGAAATCAGAGAATCAAATTTTACAATTTTCTGATTTTTCTATGATTTATTATAATTATTTTAGTGAAAATGCTAGAAAATACATTTTTTTAATTTTAAAATTATCCTAGAGCTTTAAAATTTAATATCTCACTAAATAGACCTAAGAAAAATATGGGATTTGTTCCTAAGTGATTAAAATTCAAAATGTGACATTTTGGTGAATTTTATTATTTTTGTGATTTTTATTATTTTTTAATTATTGAAAATATTAAAATAATATTAAAAATCAACTTTTTTAGAAAATTGAAATTTTAATTTTCTTAAATTGCCCTGATATCAGAGAGGCTCCAAAACCAATTTGGTGAATTTTTGAAAGATATTTTGAAAGTTATGAATTTTTAAAGTTTAAAATGGATAAATGGCTTAATCAACCTATTTAGTAGGGCTAACCAAGTCCAATTGACCTCAAATTTTTATGGTGGGTTCCTCAGATGCTAAAGGTTAGTGGAGAATTGATTTCAAGTCAATTTGATGTATGGTTAGCTCTAATTAATTAGAGATCCATTTTGGGTGTTTAAGCCAATTAGGGTTGTTTTAAATGAACTAACTCAAAACCTATTTTTTCTAGGGTCCTCTGGTCATAAGGAATATCACCAAATTTTCCTAGAATTTATTTCATAACATGCTATTTATTGGAATTAAAATACTCAAAACGAGTAACATGAATTTGAAAAATCAATAACTCTTCATAGGGATGGCCTCGACTTTGGAAAATTCGGGGAATGTTCCCAAATTCGGAGGCTTCAAAAGCCCTATGGTCTCATGCCATGGTGAATTGTATACATGCATGGAGAATTAAAAATATGCAGAGAGTAAATAAATTATTAAAAATAAAATACTTGATGAAATTAAATAATTTCTTTTCCACATTATTCTCCTACGTTCATCTGAGTAAGATGGTATTTTTATTTTATTTTTCTGATTTTTCTACACAAAGTTATGAATTTTTGAAGTTTAGGGAATTAAATAAATCAGAAAAATCCCTAATTTTCTATTTATCCACGCGGCGCCGCGTCAACCTCGGCAGCTCCGAACGCACACGCGTCGCACTCACATTTGACGCCGCCATCTGAGTCGGCAGCCCGGGCCTCGCGGTTCTCGTACCGTCTCCTGATCCGACGCGATCCTGGCCGTCCGTCCGTGCGTGTATTGAATGGACGGCATCCGTTCATTGTCCCCAAGTGTCCTCACCCGAGCGCCGTCCACACTAAATTCCTAATATCTCACTCGATACTCAATGGATTATCATGTTCTTATGCTCTATGGATTCGTCTTGAAGAGACGAACACATCTATACGGTGATCATGCATTGAAATTAAAGCATTTGAAATGGAGAATCTCGAGAAGCTCGGGATGAAGAATTAGCTCATACCTTTGCTCAGAGAAGTGTGGCTTCGATCTGAGGGTTGTTGCACCTTCGATTGGATCCCAGCAAGCTCCAGATGAAGTCTCCCGGTGCAGTGAATTGTGCTAGGTGGGATTTCGACCAAGCCCGATCACAAAGCTTGGAGGTCGGAGCAAGCTGGGTGGCCTGGAGATGGGGCTTTTGCTAGTGGACACCTTCCCTTGGTCTGGTGAAGGTGTAGAACCAATCAATTTGGGGATTGGCTCACTTGTGGAGAAGTGTCCTGGTTTTGGGCCTAGATTTCAACTCTGAAATTGAGCTCACCGAGAAGAAATGGCAGGGGGATCTTAGTGGGGATCAAGTGCTACGTGTATGGGGAGGAGTACGGAACAATTTTGGCGAGTTTCCTTAAGGTTTGTTTCAGCACCTCTCATGGCCGAGAGGGGTGGTGTTTAAATAGGAGAGGGTGGAGGGCCTCCGGGGAGAGTTAGGGCTTGGGATCAGCTGCTCTTGGCAAGAGAAGAACAGCTCCAATGGCCATTGAGGATGGGGCAGCTCAACAGGTGAGAATTCCAAGTTGGGCTCACATGTGAGCTCTCGGCCATGGTGTTTTCCGGCGACCCAGGCGGCTGGTCGGCAGGCATGGGTCACCCTCAAGTCCGGGTGGGTCGGGACTAGAGGTTTGTGCGATCAATTGGCCATGGACATGTGTAAAGGGTTTGAATCAAAATGGAATGGGAAAGGGCTAGTTTTGGGTCTAAATGGGTCAACCCTTGGTTTTGGGTTAGGTTCACCCTCCAATGTCAATTTGGGCTGAAGGGAAAGTCACTTGGATCAGCTTGATTAGTGGGGTCAAGTCACAATCCAAGTACAATTAAGTCTAAGCATGGTTTAGTGGAGTCATGGAAGTGGTTAATTACTCTTAAGAGAATATGGAAAGGGCCTCCTCCTCTTGCCATCTTGGGTATGGTGAGGTGGAAAGTAGATTCCATGGCTCTCATGGCTCCCATGTAGCTCATGCATGGCTTCATGGCTCACCTTTGGCTTGGGAAAAGTGAAGTCAATTTCATGGAAATGGATTTAAGGAAAATTTTGGTATTTAGGGGTGATTTGGCATGAGGCTTGATTTGGAATTATTTGATGATGAATTTAGGACTTAGGTAATGGCTTTAATTAAGTGGATGGAAAATGGAGATGTCATGTGGGCTTTAGGGTGGATTTTGGGCTTTTTGAAATGGTTTTAGATGGGCTTTTAAGATGGTTTAGGAAAGTGGGCTTTTGAATTTTAAAATGGATTTTGGGATGAAATTTTGTAAAGAGATTGGGCCAAATAATTGTTGGGTTTAGCTCATGGATGTATCATGAGTGACTTGAAGCAGATTGGGGGTGATTTGGGTTTGAATTGGGTTGAATTTGGGCTCTTTTGGTGAATGGGCCAATATAGGTCCAAGTGGGCCAAGTTGGGCCAATGTTGGGCTAGGGTTGAAATTGATGTAAAATTAATGTTGAGAAATGTTTATGGGAGTGTTTCAAAGAGGTATTGACTTTGGTTGGGCTTTGATTTTGGGGTTTGGGCTCATTTGGGTTAGGTTTGGGTTTAGGTCAAAAATGGGCCTTAATGCTTTGGGTTGAATTTGAGTGGGGTTTAGGTCCAAATTTTTGGGCAAATCATGTTAGGTTTTTGCTTGTGGGGATGCTAAGGAAGATTTAGAAAAGATTTGGGGTTAATTGGAGTTGAATTGGGTGAGTTTGAGCTAAGTTTGGGTCATGGGTCCAAATTGGGTTTTAAGGTCAAAAGTGAAATTGGATCCAAATGTCAATCAAATTGGACTTGGATTTGGTCTAGATTGGTGTTGGGAATGTTGAATTGAAGTTTAGAATTGAATTGGACCAGAATTTGGGTCAATTGGATAGGTTTGGTTTGACATTGGGTTCACTTTGGGTTAAAATGGGTCAAATTGGGGGTTTTGACAAAAGTAGGGTAAATTGACAAAATTGGCCCATGGTGTAGTTGAACAAAATGAAATTCGGAATATTTGGGATTTTCTGGAATTTTCTGGGAATTTTCTGAATTTTTGGGATTTTGGGTCAAGAGGGGTATTTTGGGTATTTGGAGGGTATTGGGAGGTTTTCTTGGAATTTTTGATATTTTTGGGTATGGATGATCAATTTGAGTGATGTGGAAATGTTTGGGATTGATTTTGGGGAATTTTGGGTTATTTGGAAATTTTTGAGAAATTTGGGTAATTTTAAGGGTTTTGGGTAGGCTAAGCGGGTGTAGGGTCCCGGGGGTCAAAAATTGAAAATTTGGAAAATTGAACATTTGGAAAATTGAAAATTTGGAAAATTGAAAATTTGGAAAATTGAAAATTTGGAAAATTGAAGATTTGGAAAATTGAAGATTGGGTAAATTTGAGTGGAATGAAATCATTTTGGTTGAGCCATGAAGCCACATCAAGCCCACATGAGCCATGAAGGGACCCATTTGAGGCATCCACTATGTTGTTCCTAACCCTCTTAGCCAAGGGCTTAGGGGTTAAGGACCATCCATGTGAATCACCTACATGAGTCGGGAGGTCGGAGTTAGGTATAGGTGTGTGAAAGTGTAGTGTATAGGTGTAGTGTGTGTGTAAGTCGGCCCCTTCACTGGACTGGGCCACCTAGGGTAGTCCTAAGGCCAAAGAGTCCTATAGGAACTCATCCTTTAAACTTCCACATTTGATTTCAACCCTCTAGGTGATTAGGGGTCTACGGTCGAGTTTGTGGAGTTTGCGGGGAGTTAAGAAGTGGTTTGAAATTCTAGATGGTGGATCCCAATTCTAGTCTCGTAAGATAGTCAAAGGAAAAGCCTAAGGCTAGATCCTAAGTACTAAAAGAAGAAGAGAAGACCTCATCAAAAATGAGGTCGACAAATGGACCCCAATAGGTGTGGTGAGCTGACGGAGCACACCGCACGTATTGGTGTTGGCCGAAGCGATCGACAAAACCAACACGGATGTCCAAGTGACAAACTTAGGACGAAGTAGAAGAGTTTCCGTTGGGGAGTGTCAAGCATATCTACGAAACCGGAGATTCACGAACTCTCGCTGGGGAAAGGAAAAGGAGGTGAATCCCAAATCACATGATGGGGGAATTTCGATTTAGATTTCATTTTGTTTGAATTTAAGTTTCGATGTGCGAGTTTAGATTTTGAGTTTTAATTTAGATTGAAGTTTGTCAAAATTAATTTGAAGGGATTTGATTTGAAATGAAAATTGGAATTTTGAGGTTTTAGATGTAACATCTTCAACCCCAAAAGAAGATCGAATCGATTGGATTGGATCATTACAATGAGGAAAGATCTCAGAGCAATGTGGTATTGGATGTAAAATCCTTAACCTTAAGAGTTTGATTTTGATGTATTTCATTGCGATGGGGAAAGAATCCTAAAGCAATGCAGTCTCGGATGTAAAATCCTTAACCTCAAGAATTTGATTTTGATGTATTTCATTGCGATGGGGAAAGAATCCTAAAGCAATGCAGTCTCGGATGTAAAATCCTTAACCTTAAGAATTTGATTTTGATGTATTTCATTGCGATAGGGAAAGAATCCTAAAGCAATGCAGTCTCGGATGTAAAATCCTCAACCCCAAAAGTTTTGAATTTTGATGTATTTCATTGCGGTAGGGAAAGAATCCTAAAGCAATGCAGTCTCGGATGTAAAATCCTTGACCCAAAAGTTTGAATTTGATGTACTTCATTGCGATAGGGAAAGGATCCTAAAGCAATGCAGTCTTAGATGTAAAATCCTCGACCCAAAAGTTTGAATTTGATGTACTTCATTGCGATAGGGAAAGGATCCTAAAGCAATGCAGTTTTGGATGTAAAATCCTCGACCCCAGGAATTTGATTTGATGTATTTCATTGCGATAGGGAAAGAATCCTAAAGCAATGCAGTTTTGGATGTAAAATCCTCGACCCAAAAGTTTGAATTTGATGTACTTCATTGAGATAGGGAAAGGATCCTAAAGCGATGCGATCTTGGATGTAAAATCCTCGACCCAAAAGTTTGAATTTGATGTACTTCATTGCGATAGGGAAAGGATCCTAAAGCAATGCGGTCTTGGATGTAAAATCCTCGACCCAAAAGTTTGAATTTGATGTACTTCATTGCGATAGGGAAAGGATCCTAAAGCGATGCGGTCTTGGATGTAAAATCCTCGACCCAAAAGTTTGAATTTGATGTACTTCATTGCGATAGGGAAAGGATCCTAAAGCAATGCGATCTTGGATGTAAAATCCTCGACCCAAAAGTTTGAATTTGATGTACTTCATTGCGATAGGGAAAGGATCCTAAAGCAATGCGATCTTGGATGTAAAATCCTCGACCCAAAAGTTTGAATTTGATGTACTTCATTGCTATAGGGAAAGGATCCTAAAGCAATGCAGTCTTGGATGTAAAATCCTCGACCCTAGGAATTTGATTTGAGATTTGATTTGAGATCTGGAAGATCGAATTCGAAATTTGATTGAGATTTGAAATCTGGAAAGATTGAATTTGAGATTTGATTTAGATTTGATTTGAAATTTGGAAGATCAAATTTGAAATTTGATCGAGATTGGACTTGAAATTTGATTGAGAATTTGATTTGAGATCTGGAAGATCGAATTCGAAATTTGATTGAGATTTGAAATCTGGAAAGATTGAATTTGAGATTTGATTTAGATTTGATTTGAAATTTGGAAGATCGAATTTGAAATTTGATCGAGATTGGACTTGAAATTTGATTGAGAATTTGATTTGTGATTTGATTTAACATTTATGTTGATTTTGTTTATCTTCTAATGATTCAAATTTTAATTTCTTGTTTATTTAATGTTCATGTGAATTTGGTGTTCGTCATTTTTTAAGATTTTTTTAAGGAAAGTTTTCTTTTATTCTTTTATGTTCTTTGTTCGAAGTTCATTTAACTTTAATGGCGTTTCCCGGTCAACTTGCACAAAAGAAGTGAAGGCCAAAAATGTGACATGGTCACTTTCATTCCAATCATGTTGAAGATACATCATACAATTCGATTTGGAATACATCTCATACAATCCATGTAGACTCGAAACGGATTATGTATGATCTTTGTTGATCCATCCAAAGAAGCATCGTCAAAAATCCATGTCCGAATAGTGGGGTACATGGTCGATAACATCACCTTCCAAGCCATCCTTGGCAAGGATGCCGTATGGATGTACATTGGAGGTGTGATATTCTCCATGTAACTCACGGCTCGTAAGGCGGAGGCTCTCTAGCTCCGGGTACGGTCGGAAATGGTAAGGTGTCTTCTGTCATCCATCCTTCGAAAGTAAGCGAGATCCGCTTCATTGGTACTCCTGGTATGCAATGCTTAGCGATATACGCTCCGTTACCTTTCGGTATCATGACGGAACCTACCGGTAATGGTATCTTCAACGGCCCGCGGAACTCACACTGGGACTCGCTATCCGGAGGTCGGATCCAGAACATGATGTTACACTCGTTCGGGAAAGAGAGCGTGCGAAAGGTCGACAAAGTCGTGGTGATCTATGTGTGGAGGTATGCGGTCACCACCGCTTGTAGATGTTAATAATGCAGGCTATTGGATATGCAATACGGTGGCGATACCCTCCATGTTATCAATCTCTTTACCATTCTCTTGATGACTAATGGCATCGGATCCACTTGCCCATGACGGAGTATCCCGGTGGGTTTCCCTTCCTGTCCTCCACAAAGTTGTAACGACATCCACATTGTATTGTGATTCTTCCCTTCCACTGGCATCCATCTCCGGGGTTCGAGTATGTGTTTTCCCTCGGGCGGCTGCTCGGCCCATTCTTTTCAAATCCGGATGCAATCCACGATTTCTTTGTTGTTCATACTGCGAGAATACGTACGTATGTAACTCGAGGCCCTCTAGTATATTGATTCTTACGCCTTTAATTCTCTCGAAGTATTCGAAGGTTTTCTTTTCAACATCTGCATTCTCTCCGGCTCGTATTCCGGAATGATCGCGGATGGCGAGGCACTGGTGACATATTGTGGGATATACGGTTCAATCCCTTCACGTTCTCCTCGCATACCTCGGCTCCTCGGGGATGATGTACGTCGGGACATCCCCGGGGTTGCTTCGCAACAAGGTCATGCATCACTTGGTGGTTCTATCCGGTGGCGTGGTAGCCTTCTTTCTTTTGAACTTCGTGAGATTTCACTAGTCCTTTCTGTTATCACGGAGGCTGGCCTCCTTTCTTCGGGTTCTCGGTGAACCGGTGTCTTTGAAGTGTATGTGCTGGCATTAGCAATTGTCTCGTCGCGCTGGTCGCGGCCTAGTTTGGTTAACATCTTACGGATACGGCGATTCTTATTTCTTCGTTGCGTTGCTTGTGAGAGTAGCTCTCCGAACTTCTTGAATCTCGTGGCGCGCGGCGACAAGCTCGCCATCTGCTGTAGCGACTACGGACTTCATTTTCTTATCTTCTTCGGTGTTTGCTTTTCTTTTCTTCTTCTTTGGATTGGTGCCTTGGGCCACCCACTTTCATCTCTGTCTGCCGGGCGATTCTTCTCGGTCAGCGGGACCCAGTCACTTTCCTCGTACTTGTAGGCTGTCGGTGCGAAATGCGAGTCGATCTCGATTATCGCTCCATCTTTCACCCTCTTTTCATCGATTTCAAGGCTTACGCCATTCTTAAAGTTCAGGACCAACCGCCCGTTCGACATTTCCCTGCGAAAAGACAAGGAAAAGGATCAGGGCTGTACTAAGAACAAGAACATTAAGAAGATGTTTATTAAAGACACATTTTTTTATATACATTTTTTTTTTATTTTCAAATTTAACAGGAATGAAGTAGGATAAGATCAGGGAAGAGATTTTGATTTGGAAAAGAAAACAAGGAAAACTTAATTATCATGACTTTATTTATTTTAGCACATTTTATTATTTTTTGGGTTCGGACCCAATCATAAGTAATTACTTCACCCGTGTTTCTTAGGGATGAAGAATTCATTCCTTCGAAACATCAGGTAGCGTAATACTTTTTCAAGTATCGTCCGTTGATCGGAAGCATATGTCGTTCTCCCTGGCAATTCACTAGGCGGTAGGAACCTCACGAGTATCTTGCTTCAACCACAAACGGTCCTTCCCAGTGGGTTCGAATTTTCCTCCTATCTTGCGATGTGCAAGAATGGTCTCTTGAGAACGAGAACTAAGTCACCAACTTTGAAGGTTCTTGGGCGGACCCGGTTTGTCATGGGCTTGAACCATCTTAGCTTGGTATAGTTCTAAATTCCGTTGCGCTGCAAGTCTTTTCCCTTCCGAGCCTTCTAATTCTTCGAGTCGTAATTTGGCGTTCTCTTCCGTCGTAATCTTGTTTGCAAGCTGCAGTTCGAGTGAAGGAAAGCTGAACCTCTAAAGGAAACACTCGCCTCGGACCCATACACCGGAGCGTAAGGTGTAGCTTGAGTAGGAGTTACGAAGGTTGTCCGGTAGGCCCATAAGGCTTCTAACAATTTCTCGTGCCAATTTCTCTTATTATCGTCCAAGGTTTTCTTTAAGATTTGAACGAGAGTTTTATTAAAAGCCTCGGCGAGGCCGTTTGCTCTTGGGTAGTAAATTGTTGAGTATCGCCGGTCGATTCCGTGTCTCCTGACAAAATTGTTGATTTGTGTGCTTCGAATGCTGACCCATTATACGAGATGATCTGCGCGGCACTCCGAAACGGTAGACAACTTGGTTCTTGAAAAGCGTAGCACGTGGTGTGCTTTCACTTCTCTAAGTGGAGCCGCCTCTGCCCACTTGGAAAAGTAATCTGTAGCCGCAAGAATGAAACGATGTCCTTTTGAAGATGGTGGTTCTATGGGACCCACTATATACGTGCCCCAACATTCGAATGGCCGCGACGCAATTGTCGGATGTAGCACATTTGGAGGTTGGTGTAGAATCACTCCGTGCACTTGGCATTGGTGACGGCTCTTGGCGATTTTCATGCGGTCGGTCATCATCGAGGGCCGGTAGTACCCTAGTCTTTTAATTTTCATTTTCATCTTCGGACCCGGCTGGTGAGCGCCACGGAGTCTCGAATGCACCTCCTTAACAATTTCACGGGCCTCGGACACGCTTAGGCATCTTAGCCACAATTGATCAAAAGACCTTCGTACAATGTGTTGTTTATTAATGCGTAGGACGAGTTCTTTTCTTGATCCGATGGGCTAGCGACCTATCGTCCGGTAGCTTTCTGTTTGCGGGTAGTCCATCGATGGTCTGTCGCCGATCTTTTGTGTTTTTTGTCATCTGTTGCTAGCTGATTCTTTTTCTTTTTCGATTTGTGTATTGTGTCTATGTCGAGCTGTGATAGGACTGACGTCCGTGAGCTGACACTTCTACTGATTCATCTTGCAAACGAGGCAAATTCTTTTGCGAGACGGGCTAAAGCATCTGCTAAAGCATTTTCTTTTACGGGAATTTTGTAGATCGTCACATTTGGAATCCGTTCCAACATTGGTATATAGCATCTTGGAAGTATTGTTCGAGTCTTGGCTTTAAAATTACATCTTGTCACGCGATCTGTTGAATGATTAACTGTAAATCCCCGTAGATGTTGATGTATGTTATCCCCATTTGAATGGTTAATTCCAATCCTGTTATAAGGGCTTCGTATTACGCTTCATTATTTGTACACGGTTACGTCGAGTGGTAGGAGTATCTTAACATCCCCTGCTCCGGTGTTATAAAGATTAGCCCGATTCCCGCCTACCGGGCACTATCACTTGCGATTCTTCGTCTTTGTGCGGCGAAGATGCTCCGTCGAAATATAATTCCCAACGTCGATCATCGAGGTCTTCTAGATTCATTATTTGTTCATCGCGAGATCGTCATTGAGAGGAGATTCGGCCGGCAAAGGGTGTCTTTGCGAGGAAGTCCGCTAAGACTTGTCCCTTTACGGCACGAAGAGGCACGAAAGTTATATCGAATTGCAATAATATCATTGACCATCGGCAAGTACGCCGGAAAGTGTTGGACGAGTCATCGAAGTATTGCAATGGATTAAATTTCGAGATCGGGTTGACCTTATGAGAAAGCATGTAGTGCACGAGCTTTTGAGCGGCGAAGATCGGGGCCAAACAATGCTTTTCGATTGCGGGATACCTTACTTCCGTCGGAAGTAAGAGACGGCTTAAGTAGTAAAGAGCATTTTCTTTACCCTCATCATTGACACAGGCTAACGGGGCTCCGAGAGAGTCGTCTAAAGCCGCGGTGTAAAGTATCGACGGTCTACACGAGGACCGGGAGCTGCTAAGACAGGAGGTGTCATTAAATATTGTTTAATGTCCTCGAAGGCCTTACGGCATCTCTCTTCCCAAATAAATTTGGCGTCCTTTTTAACTAGTGCGAGAAAGGTGACACCTACGCGACAAGTTTGAGATAAAGCGTCGAAGATATGCCGGCTTCCCTTGAAAGGATCGTAGTTGTTTTAAGGTTTTGGGAGGCGGCATTTCTAAGATAGCTTTAATCTTTTCCGGGTCGATTTCAATTCCACGATGTCGGACAACGAATCCTAAGAATTTCCGGAGGTGACGCCGAAGGCGCATTTTAAGGGATTCATCTTAAGGTTAAATTGTCTTAATCGTTCGAAAACAATTCTCAAATCATACGAAGTGGTTTTCCTTTACTTTGCTTTTGATGACCACATCGTCCACGTAGCATTCGACTTGATTGTGGATGAGATCATCAAAAATTCTTGTCATTGCTCTACGGTAGGTTGCTCTGCGTTCTTCGATCCGAATGGCATCCTTTGTGTAGCAATATACTCCGATCGGCGTTCGAATGCTTGTAAGCTTTTCATCTTACGGAGCCATTTTTATCTGGTTGTATCCTGAAGATCCATCCATGAATGAGAATATCTCATGTGTCGAAGCAATGTCGATCATCAGTTTCGGGATCGGTAGAGAGAATTCATCCTTTGAACATGCCTTGTTTAAATCTCTGAAGTCCACACGGATTACGTTCGACCATTCTTCTTTCGATTTGGTACCACATTGGCTAACCAAGTCGGGTATTGTTCTTCACGGACAAATTTAGCGTCTATTAGCTTTTTAACTTCGGCTATGACTTGTTGTTCGATTTCTAGACGCATTCTTACGGGACCTTGTACGTCGGGACGAAGTAGGATCCACTCTAGCTTATGGACTACGACCTGCGGAGCTAATCCTGGCATCTCGTCATAGTTCCAAGCAAAACGAGTCTTTAAATTCCATTAATAATTTGATTATTTCTTCGGAGTCTTCTTTATTGAGTAAGGAGCTAACAAAGGTAGGTCTAGGCTCTTTGTTAGTACCTAAGTTAACTTCCGTTAACTCATCTATTGTAGATTTGATTTCTTCTTCGAATTCGGTGGAGCATCTCCAATTTGTAAATCTTCGAGTTCGTCTGTAGTTTCCATGCAGTTTTCATTGGACTCGCAAGTGACAACCAAGCAAAATTCAGTATCGTCAACTGACCCTACTGTGCCGAATCCGAGACCATGCTTTGAATTGGGTGGACGACCGGAATTATTCCATAATTTTTCAAAATGTTGTGATTGACTTTTTGTCCATTGTCGAGGTAAGAAACCACGTTGAATTAAATTTTGAACACAGGGAGAGTACCACTCAAAAGGTAATTCCATTAATTCTGATGAAGTGACATCTTCGAATTGTACATTATTTTCAGTTTTGGAGGAAGAAGCACCACGGTAGAATTTGATTGGCTTTGCACCACCGCTACGTACCTCTTTGACCACTATACCCTCGATCTTGCTAGACTGGATCGGGGTTAGGGTCATAGTATGTACGTAGTGGTTAATCTTTTCGTACATTGATTTGTATTCTTCGTTCTTCTCATCTTCGAGAGAGATCTTGAATTGCGGCTTCTTCTGACTTATTGTCGCTGCTTCTTGTTTGATTTCTTTTTCTTCTTCAGAACTATCTTCCCAATCAACATTGATGGCTGGTTTCCTCTGTCCAGCTGTCCTAGCGTCTCTACCACGGCCTCGTCCCCGGCCTCGACCTCGGATGCGAGTGTTGACCTCATTTTTATGAGGTCTTCTCTTCTTCTCTTTAGTACTTAGGATCTAGCCTTAGGCTTTTCCTTTGACTGTCTTAGAGGACTAGAATTGGGACCCACCTTTTAGAAACTCAAACCACTTCTTAACTCCCTTCAAACTCCACAAACTTGACTATAGACCCCTAATCACCTAGAGGGTTGAAATCAAATGTGGAAGTTTAAGGATGAGTTCCATAGGACTCTTTGGCCTTAGGACCGCTACAGGTGGCATCAGTGCAGTGAAGGGCGACTTACACACACACTACACTTATACACTACACTTTCACACACTTCCTAAAACACACCCATACCCAACTTAACCTCCTGACTCATGTAGGTGATTCACATGGATGGTCCTTAACCCCTAAGCCCTTGGCTAAAAGGGTTAGGAACAACATAGTGAATGCCTCAAATGAGTCCCTTCATGACTCATATGGGCTTGACATGGCTTCATGGCTCAACCAAAAAGACTTCTTTCCACTTACATCCACCCAATCTTCAATTTTCCAAATTTTCAATTTTTGACCCCCGGGGCCCTACACCTACTAAACCTACCAAAAAAAACACTTGAAATTACCCAAATTTCTCAAAAATTTCCAAATTACCCAAAATTCTCCAAAATCATTCCCAAACATTTCCACATCACTTAAATTGATCATCCATACCCAAAAATACCAAAAATTCCAAGAAAACCTCCCAATACCCTCCAAATACCCAAAATACCCCTCTTAGCCAAAAAACCCAAAAATTCAGAAAATTCCCAGAAAATTCCAGAAAATCCCAAATATTCCCAATTTCATTTTGTCCAACTACACCATGGGCCAATTTTGTCAACTTACCCTACTTTTGTCAAAACCCCCAATTTGACTCATTTTAACCCAAAGTGAACCCAATGTCAAACCAAACCTACCCAATTGACCCCAATTTTGGTCCAATTCAATTCTAAACTTCAATTCAACATCCCCAATACCAATCTAGACCAAATCTAAGTCCAATTTGATTGACATTTGGATCCAATCTCACTTTTGGCCTTAAAGCCCAATTTGGACCCATGACCCAAACCTAACCCAAACTCACCCAATTCAATTCCAATTAACCCCAAATCTTTTCTAAATATTCCTTAACATTCCCACAAACAAAACACTAACATGATTTGCCCAAAATTTGGACCCAAATCCCACTCAAATTCAACCCAAAGCTAAAAGGCCCATTTTTGACCTAAACCCAAACCTAACCCAAATGAGCCCAAACCCCAAAATCAAAGTCCAACCAAAGTCAAAACCTCTTTGAAATACTCCCATAAACATTTCTCAACATTGGTTTTACATCAATTTCAACTCTAGCCCAACATTAGCCCAACTTGGCCCACTTGGACCTACATAGGCCCACTTACCAAATAAACCCAAATTCAAACCAATTCAACTCCAAATCACACCAAATTGACTCCAAGCCCTTCATAGAACATCCCTAAACCAATTATGACATTTATTTGACAAAGTTCTTCACAAAATCTTTACCCAAATGCCCATCCTAAAATCAAAAAGCCCATTCCCCTTAAACTTTCCTAAAAGCCCACTTCACCACATTCAAAAGCCCAAATCCATCCAAAGCCCACATGGCACTTCCCCTCATCATCCATTTAATCAAAATCACCCCTAAGTTTCAAAATCATCAATTAAACCATTCCAAATCAAGCTTCATGCAAATTTTCACCAAAATATCCAAAATTCTTAAAACCCATTTCCATGAAATTGACTCAACTTTCCCCAAGCCAAAGACAAGCCATGCAAGCCATCGACAAGCCACATGAAGCCATGGAAGGCTTGACATGTGACCATGCCATTAATGGTAAAAGGAGGGGCCCCTTTCCTAATCTTTCATTAAGCATTTTTTACCTTAAGCATGTCGCACACTAAACCATGTTTAGCCACCTCATCATGGATAGAGACCACACCACTCTCCCTTGGGCGACCCAACTGATCCTCTCGGCCCAAAATCGAGGCCATGGGGAGGTGCACCCAACCCAAACCAATGGGTTGACCAAATTAAGGCCAAAATGACCCCCTCCCCATTCCATTTTGATTCAAAGCCTTTACACATGGCAATTTCCAATTGATTGCACAAACCTCCAGCCACGACCCACTGGACCCGAGGGTGACCCATGCTGCTAGGCCAGCCGCACTGGATCGTCGGGAAAACACCATGGCCGAGACCTTGGGAGGAAACAAAGTTTGGAATTCCCACTTGCTTGAGCCGCCCCATGCCAAATGGTCACTATGGTTGTTCTTCTCCTCACCGGAGCAGCTGATCCCATGCCTCGACTCCCCTGGAAGGCTCTCCGGCCTCTCCTGATTTAAACCCCTCACCCTCACGGCCATGAGGAGAGTTGCACAAACCTTGCCGAAACTGCGCCAAAATTGTTCCAAACCCTTCTCCACCCTTAGAGCGAGTTGATCCCAGGTGTCGATTTGCCCTAATCCCCACTCGATAAAATCCGATTTCCCAGCCGAAATTCCACCCAAAACTAGGACACTTCTCCACGGTGAGCCAATTCCCGAATTGATTGGTTCTACACCTTCACCGGACCGAGGAAGGTGTCCACCGACAAAAGCCCCATCTCCGGGCCACCCGGTTGCTCCGGCCTCCAAGCTTTGTGATCGGGCTTGGTCGAAATCACATCTCAGACAATTCACCGAGACCGAAGACTTCATGCGGAGCTTCGCTAGGATCCAATCGAAGGTGCAACAACTCTCAGATTGAAGCCACACTTCTCTGAGCAAAGGTATGAACTAATTCTTCATCCCGAGCTTCTGGAGATTCTCCATTTCGAATGCTTTAATTTTAATGCATGATAATCGTATAGATGTGTTCGTCTCTTCGAAGACGAATCCATAGAGCATCGGAACATGAAAATCCATTGAGTATCGAGTGAGATCTTAGGGATTTAGTGTGGACGGCTCTCGGGTGAGGACGCTCGGGGACGATGAACGGATGCCGTCCATTCAATACACGCGCGGACGGACGGCTCGGATGGCGTCGAACCGGGGAGATGGTACAAGAACCGCGGGGCCGGGGCTGGCGACTCGGGTGGCGGCGTCGAATGGGAGCGCGACACGCGGCGTTTCGGAGATGCCGAGGATGAGTTGGCGCCGCGTGGATAAATAGAAAATTAGGGTATTTTCTTATTTATTTAATTCCCTAAACTTCGAAAATTCATAACTACGAGTAGAAAAATCAGAAAAATAAAATAAAAATACCCTCTTGCTCGGTGAACGAGAGGAGAATAATGTGGAAAAGAAATCATTTAATTTCATCAAGTATTTTATTTCTTATAATTTATTTACTCTCTGCATATTTTTAATTCTCCATGCATGTATACAATTCACCATGACGGGAGACCATAGGGCTTTTGAAGCCTGCGAATTTGGGAACATTCCCTGAATTTTCCAAAGTCAGAGGCCATCCCTATGAAGAGTTATTGATTTTTCAAGTTCATGTTACTGTTTTGAGTATTTTAATTCCAATAAATAGCATGTTGTGAAATAAATTTTAGAAAAATTTGGTGATGTTCCTTATGACCAGAGAATCCTAGGAAAAATAGCTTTTGAGTTAGTTCATTTAAAACAACCCTAATTGGCTTAAACACCCAAAATAGGTCTCTAATTAATTAGAGTTAACCATGCATCAAATTGACTTGAAATCAATTCTCCACTGACCTTTAGGATCAGAGGAATCCACCATAAAAGTTTGAGGTCAATTGGACTTGGTTAGCCCCACTAATTGTTTTGATTAAGCCACTTAGTTATTTTAAACTTTAAAAATTCATAACTTTTAAAATACCTTTCAAAAATTCACCAAATTGGTTTTGGAGCCTCTCTGATATCAGGGGAACCTAAGAAAATTAAAATTTCAATTTTCTAAAAAAGTTGATTTTTAATAATATTTTAATATTTTTAATAATTAAAAAATAATAAAAATCACAAAAATAATAAAATTCACCAAAATGTCACATTTTGAATTTTAATCACTTAGGAACAAACCCCACATTTTTCTTAGGTCTATTTAGTGAGATATTAAATTTTAAAGCTTTAAGGTAATTTTAAAATTAAAAAAAAATGTATTTTCTAGCATTTTCACTAAAATAATTATGATAAATCATAGAAAAATCAAAAAATTGCAAAATGTGCTTCTCTGATTTCCTTGATATCAGAGAGATTTTTGAAAAATATAAAATTCATTTTTCAACATTTATTTTATTTTTAAATTAATTAACACTCCAAAACTTAAAATAATTATAATAAAAATAATATAATTCAAAAAATCACCAAAATTGGTCCAAGTGGTCCTCTGGTCATTAGGAAAGTCCCCTAATTTTCTTAAGGATAGAAACTTTCCCTTGTTCATGTTATTAAATTTTCCTTGAAAATCTCTATTTTCTACCAAAAATAATTATATAAATAAATTAAATACAGAAAAATCATATTTTCTCCTCTCATGTCTTTATTGACATATGAGTGAAGTTAAATAAAAATTTCAAGTTCATTTGAGTTCAATTTAGTGAGTTATGAAATTATTAAGCTTAAAGGGTAAAGTGGTAATTAAATTTTTTAACCCTTAATTAAAACTTTAGGTTTAATAAAAAATTAACAAGTAAAATATTTGATCCTAATCTGATTTGGATGATTGAAATTTAAATAATTAAAGGGTAGAAACCCATTAAGCAATTTTAAAATGATTAAACCTTAATTAAATAATTGATTAAATTTGGAAGAATAATAAAATTGAAATTATTAAAATAGGGATATTATTAGGAAGAGATTTATTCTTTAATTTAAAAAATCCCTAAATTAATTATCTCTTTAATATTCAATTCTTAATTAAAATGATAACTCAAATTTAAAATATTAAAAGACTTAATCATTAAACTAAAATTAAATTATTAAACTCTTTTAAAAATTTCAATTAAAATTAAAAAATTAAATTTAATTCAAATTAAATTAAATTAAATAAATTAAATTAAATTAAATTAAATTAAATTAAATTAAGATTAAAAAATAAATTAAATTAAAGATTAAATTAAATTAAATTAAATAATTAAATTAAATTAAATTAAATCAAATCAAATTAAATTAAATTAAATAATTAAATTAAATTAAATTAAATTAAATCAAATTAAATTAAATTAAATCAAATTAAATTAAAATTAAATCAAATCAAATTAATTAATGTAACATCAAATCAAATTAAATTGAATTAAATTGAATTAAATTAAATTAAAACTCAATTAAATTAAATTAAATTAAATTAAATATAACATCACCTAAAACAGAAAGAAATTAAATATAAAGCAACTTGAACACTATTCCAAATTTAAACCCATTAATTGAAATTAAACTAAATCACAAACCATCTGAACACCAATTTACCCTCAAATGCTTTAGTCATCATAACTCCTAAATAGAACATTAAATGAAATGTTACTTCACTCATAGGATATTCAAATGTCCTAGTTCACTGAGCAATTAACAAAACTTGAATTCCCGGACGATTAATTCATTTGTATAATTAAATTCATTTGGACTTAAAACAATCCTATCAGTATTGAAAAGATGTTTAAGATTATTCTTAAGCACTTCCTCAATATGATAGGACATTTATAAGAACAATTGGACTTAATTATTCTTTGATGAAAAAGATCGTCCTCGAACCAAAACACAAAGACCTAGACGTCATAGAAATGGCTAAGCATAGGATTAGAATTTGGTAGAAAACCATAACCCTTACCTTAGCTTTACCTAGGAACTTGCTTAAATATTCTAATTGTGTTTTAAGTGCGGCTTGGGATGACGGGAAGACCCTCCAGTGTACGCTTTTATTTTATTGCGATCTACTTTCTTGCAATTTACCTTCTTGCAATTTATTTAATGCATATGCACTTACTTTTCTTGCATGATAAACAACTGTTGCATGAAAACTCACACCTTTAGGATAGACCCTAAAACTGAAACTAAAACTAAGTTAAAAGTCATTGCAAGATAAAATTCACCGCCACAACATTTCAAAATATAAAACAACTCAAAATTTAATCACAAACAGAACACAAAACTACAATTACAACTAAATTAAAACGTCCTGTGGATGATCGGGAATACCTTGGATGATGTAACCTACGTGTTGCTAACGGGATTTCCCACGGTCTAAATGAAAGTGTGGAACTCATTCAGTTGAGTTTAGCAAATTCATCTGGACTAAGTGAATCCGATAAAAATAATGATGCCGGAAGGATGGAACCGTGGGATCTTAACCGGTGTCGTTATAATCAACTTTAAGATTTGTTTTAAATAAAACATAAAAAACACCTGGAAATTAAGATTTTCTCTAAACCAAAACACTTTTCTCATCCCCTGATTTATGATTTCTAAAACTAAACCTCTGCAACAACAAGGAGCTCGGAGCATGGTGGGCAGCACGGCCATCGTCATCGACAAGAACTTGAATCCACATCAGCAAAACTTTCCTAGAACTAAACAACAAAGCCATAGGACTTCGAGGTAGTTTGCCTAGTGCAACATAAACCCTCAATCTTTGTTAGGCATTTGCATGATCGGGTCATGTAAATTAAGCCCTAACCGGTTTTAGGATTCGAGGTAGTTGTTCGATACGACATAAACCCTCACATCTTCGAGGCTATTTGTGTGATTTTATCATACAAATATAAGCCCTAACTAATTAAAATTGGCAAGACCAAAACATTTAAATAAATATTAGGACTTCCCTAAATCCAAGCCAAACAATAGGATAGTCGGGAAATTACCGAAGTTCGCTTCGAGTACGTGATTTCTCCTACCTTTCTTCCTTTGGATTCCCAAAACAAAATGTTCCAAATTTGATCCATTCCTCTATTGAAATTCCAAATTTCAATCCATTGAAAAACTTAAACTTTGAAATCCTTGAGAGCAGAATTATTGATTATTATCGAGAGTTTTCTTAGGTGATTCCCTTCACTTAAGATGTAATTAACTATAGGGGCTTGCCCTTATGAGAATTTTAAAGAACCCGGGTAATATAAACCCTGTTTAATGTTTTCATATTAAGCGGGGAATTTTGTCGGCTTATAAAATTGGTTCGCGGACCGAACGGATGTCACAAATCTTCTAGTTTATTTAATCGAGCCCCACTCAGTCGAGCGGTGTGTCTATCCTTAGGGATAGATACACGGTTTGTGGTGCGGTGCTCATTTATATAAACTTTTTGGGATGTGAGATCGGTTTAATCTCATATCTTAAAACCTTCAAATTTAAAATTATTTTCAAAATCAAATACTACTTTTCAAATTATTTATTTTAATTAAATTAAAAATTCGCCGACAGTTTCTGTTAGGCGACCCCCTTTTCAAAATAAAAAAAAAACACAACCTAAAAATATGCGGACAGCGAGTTGTGGAGAAACCTTCACCATCTTGCCGGAAGGGAGTGGTGAGTGATCTGTTGGACTAGAACTTCGGGTTCTTCGTTGTCCTGAAATTTCTTTGCTTCATTTGTTACGGTATCTCCGGAGAAGATTGTTTTCTTTGGCGGTGCATAATAAGTTGCGTCTTCATGGATTCCAATCTCATGTACGGAGAATGGTTGCAAGTCACCTTTGATGCACTTGTTCCCCTCCATCGTAATATTTGATGCACCGATGCGGAGATGATGGTACCATCCTGTTTTCATGTATCCACGGTCGGCCCGACAAAGCGTTGAACGATGTTTACGAATCAATTATGTGAAATTTTACGGTTGTCTTTGCTAAGTCACCGGTCTTCATTAGTAGCGTTATTGACCCGAGGGCTCTTTCCCCTTTCTGGTTGAATCCTCTTAATAACATTTTGTCGGCCTCGAGCTCACGAGCATCAATTTCCAAGTATGCTTAGTGTTCGAAGACTCATTATATTGATTGACGCTCCTGGATCCACCAATACTGCGGAGAGTGTAAACTTCCCGATTATAGCCGAAATGTACTGATGGTCGGTTGTGATCTGTTGTCCCAAGTAGTAGGTCATTGTCCGTGAAGGTAACACCTCGCTGTTCCTTTAACGAACAAACCTCATCTAAGGAATCTCCAGCCATTTGAGCTAAGCAAATTTCTGGATCAAGTAAGGCTTTGATCAGAGCTTCTCTCATCTCCTTTAATAAGATGAGAGCATCGTAAATGCTCAGTTTGGCCGGTAGTTTCCTAAGATGGGCTAGCACGTTGTAGTCCACTTTATTTTCATGCGTCTCGGCTTATTCTCGAATGGGTATTTCTTCTGCTGGGGTTGGTTCTTCTTGAACAACCACCTGCTTTCCTTTGTCTTTTGGACCCATTCTCGGAGGTAGAACTCTTCCACTTCTTAAGTTGACTTCTGTAATTTCTTCTGAATCTAGTGTTGAGCTTGTCGGTGTCTCCTCCTGAATCGGAATGACAGGCTCTTCCGGATTATCCTCAGAATCTGAAGGCTCTAACTCTATCGTGACTGGAGCTCCTCGGAACTCGCAGATAGATTCGTTGCTTGTTGAACTCTCATAGCCTCCTCTATGGATGCCTTCTTCGTTATTTTGCTCGTCGAGATCGTGTATGATTTGAGAATTGTCGTTGATGTCGAAATCGATATCCGGATTGTCGCTAGTTACGTAATTGTTAGAAACAGTCAAAACGTAGCCAACGCCATCACCCTTATCATTATATGATCCCACCGAAGTGAGCAGATAATCATACAAAATCAGAGGTTCGAGGGATTTCTCCCCGAATCGGAAACAACTATCTTAGGATAAGCGACCCCTAGTCTAGCCTTAGGAGTCTCGGTCCTCTCTTCTTCGTCGATTTTCTTCTTCTCTTCAATCGTCTTCTGTTGCGGTGGTTCTTCTATCGCAAGTGATAGTACCGGCTTAACAGGTCTCGAACTCTGAATTGAAGCTTGCACCGAGGCGGTTTGGATGCTGTCTAAAATCTTTTTTGAAGACCTCATCCAGGCGGTAGTCCATCCATCGTCAGTCGTATAGGGATCTATCGGAATGATGGGATCAGTTGAAATAACATTAACGGAACCTCCTTTCTGGGGTTCCTTCATGTACTCCTTCGGGATCGTTATATTCCCTTTCCGAAGGTTTTCGTTGAGCCAACTTTTGAAGGTAATGCAATCTTCATCTTGTGCCCGAAGCATCCGGTGATAGGGGCAAAAGTTGGGATCACCTTTCTTGTTGACTTCCTCTGGTCTTTTAGGCTCTGGCAGCTGGAAATCTGGAGTCTTCATCAGACAACGAAACATTTTCAGCACTGCTTCATTCTTGAACGGATATTCCCTTCTCAGAAGCTCCCTTAATGTACGTTGCGGACGAGGCGGTTGTTCATACTGTGGAGATGACTGATAGCTGGGCCGGGGTTCTTGTGTAATTCTGTTGTGGTTCTTGTGGCCGTTACGGTGGTATTTGCATCGGTTGCTTGCCTTTGTCAACTCGCTGCAACGATCCCGGATTTCTTTTCAAAAGTCTTCGCGGGCTTTTGCTTGTCTGTCTTGTCGGCGAAACTTAATTGCTTCGCCTCTTCTTGCAAGCTTCCGGCCTTGCTTAACAACTTCTCGAAAGTCTTAATAGTGAATCCTTTGAGGAGAAGTGCTTTCGGGCCGTGAATGCTTTTAAGTAATATGCCGACTGCATGTTTTTCTTGTAGTTGTGGTTCACACTTCATGCTTAAGTTCCTCCATCGAAGTATGTAATCCACCAAAGTTTCGTTCGGCCTTTGTTTCTCTACCACTAAATCACCTATAGTGATGTGGTGCTCGAGCTCCGGCGAATCGCTTGATGAAGAGGTTCTCTAGTTCGAGAACGTCTTCACCGAACCATTTGGTAATTCGCATACCGGTCGAAGGCGATTCTGACAGTGGCGACGAGCTGTCGGAAGAGTAATGCATCGCTCCGCCGGCATTGCAACAAGCTGGCACGAAAGTGTGCAACATGCTTGTCGGGGTTCCCGGTTCCGTCGAAGGTCTTGAACGGAGGTGGTACGAAGCCTTTCGGGTATTGGACGGCGTCGAATTCTTCGGGTAAGGTCTACCCGTCCGAATGGATGTCCCGCTCTTCGATTGTGCTAAGGCTTCTCGCACTTCGTTGTTCCACCAAGTTCTTGATATCCTTTTCGGGGATCATAGTTTGTGTTGTATCCTTTTCGGTGATCATCCCCATTGACGGATGTAATCTCCTTTCCTCCGTCTACAATGTGAATGACCTGCGGGGTGTCTCTCTTTGTGGTTGCACTTGACTCTGGAGAGTGGCCAGAGCTATAGCCATTTCTTCCATCCTTTTCGCCATTTGAGCGATCGTGTCGTCTTTCTCCTGAAGCTGCCTTCTCATCAGTTCTGGCTCATCTCTTTCTGCGGCTGCAGGAGCACCTTGCGAAGGCGATGAAGCTCGTGTTTCGACCATGTTGATTTCGCATATTCGTCGTCCATGAATTCCGATGAATCAATCTCGTCTCCGAACTTTTCTTCTCTTTCTTTTGCCAATCGTCGGATATCGGTTCTCAACTTTTCCATGGCATCTTCTAGCGGGGCTTTCTGTGTGTCTTCGCGGTTGTCATGCGATAGCTGTCGGGTCCCCTTTATCGCGGTTGCACTTTCTTCGATTCGAGTCTCTGGCGAGACTTTCTTTCTTGAGTCGTTGTTTCAATCTCAGTTGCCCGGTAGTGGGACACCATACCATCCTTCTAGCGACGGAAGGTCTAGGACCGGATGGTCCGTCGGCCAAATGCTTGGAAGGTGGTATCCTCCCTAATCTGTAATCTCGAGACGACGACGGGCGGACTAGCCTTCATTCTTTTACTTGGCTTTTACGTCATGATGGCGGGTTCTACTCGGGGCCCAAGACGGGATTTGGTCGGCACACGCCCTATCCTTCGTAGAATCTCCGATACTGGGGCGGTTTTCCTTCTTTGCTAACTTTTCTACCAAAGTTTGCAGTCGAGCAAACGGCGTAGTTCTAGTATTTTTCTTGCGGCTATCGTTGTAGTATGCGGGCTGAGGCAATGCGGCAGCAATCTTGCGAACATTTTCCTCGTCCTCTGCGGCGGAGAGGGGATGGAACCTGCTTCCTCCCAAAAGTGGTATGTATTCGAGCGGCGGTGTATATTCTAGCGGCGGTGTATATTCGGGCGAGTTCCGGGATTTCCTCGGGAAAGCAATTTCGGCGGCTACGGCTTCTCCGGCGATCCTTCTACTTGTTTCTTCTTTGGGTCCTTGTCGGTGATGGAATCTTTGAGCCGGACCCGATCTCGAAAACGAAGGTCTCGCGGAAGATCCGTACCCTCCACGGTAACGAGGCTTAACATAATTCCGGATTTCTTTCCCCTTTAATTTGGCAGAAGTCGGGGTAGGTGCGAAACAACTAGACCGGTGGGGGTAGTAAGAACGGTCCTCTGCGGACAGCGGTATTCCTCTCGGTCGGGATCCTTTGCGAGGAGGAAACTCTTGGGTCGACCTAAGGTTGAACTCAAGCCGCGGCTTCTCAGCTTCAGATACCTTGTTCGTCAGTGCAAAGAGGGAGACGTCGGTGATCTTGACATTCGTGTTTTCAAATCCTTGTCCAAATCGGATGATCCTATTGTCGGGCAGCTCATCCTTATAGACGGCGAAGTCCGATCCGTTGGTGAAGGAGAAAATCGGCTTTGGGGCTTCCATTTCACGGGGTAGATTCGGTTTGTCGATCCGAAGTTATGCTTCTTTTCTTTAGGACGAAAAGAAAGGAATTGAAAAAGAGTCCGAACTCATTCTTGTTCATGTATTTATAAGAAGGAATCATTTGTTAAAAGAATCATTTATTAGAGGGTTCGTTTATTCGGAAGCGAATGTTCGAAGGTGTAGAGAAGGTAAGGAATCCGAATCGGAATTGGAAAGGAAAAGAAAGTCTTATGCAAGACTTCTCGACTCGAAGGATCACTCCTAAACTAACACCTATTGGGGTCCACCCCACCTCGAAATGAGGTAAAAGGATCTCGGAACCTCTCTGTTTAGGGGTGTCTAAACAGTGGCTCCTAAATCCGAGAGAATGTTGGCTATACTTGTCCAAGGTAGAAATGAACATAGTATTCCAACGGAAAGAAGGGTAGTTTGACCCATTAAGGACATGGATACACTACCGATTTCTTTTGAAAGCAGAATTATCTGATTATAATGGAGAGAGGAATTTTCCCCAGCGGAGTCGCCAGAAATTGTACGGCTTATTTTTTTAGGTTGTGTGTTTTATTTTGAAAAGGGGGTCGCCTAACAGAAGTTGTCGGCGAATTTTTAATTTAATTTAAATAAATAATTTTGAAAAGTAGTACTTGATTTTGAAAATAATTTTAAATTTGAAGGTTTTAAGATATGAGATTAAACCGATCTCACATCCCAAATAGTTTATATAAACGAGTACCGCACCATAAACCGTGTATCTATCCCTAAGGATGGACATACTGCTTGACAGTGGGGCTCGATTAAATAAACTAGAAGATTTGTGACATCCGTTTGGTCTGCGAACCAATTTTATAAGCCGACAAATTCCCCAGCTTAATATGAAAGCATTAAACGAGGTTTATATTACACAGGTTCTTTAAAATTCCCTATAAGGGCAAGCCCCTATAGTTAATTACATCTTAAGTGATGGGAATCACCTAAGAAAACTCTCGATAATGATCAATAATTCCGCTCTCAAGGATTTCAAAGTTTAAGTTTTCAAGGGATTGAATTTTGGAATTTCCATAGGGAATGGATCAAATTTGGAACATTTTGTTTTGGGAATCCAAAGGAAGAAAAGTAGGAGAAATCACAGATTCGAAGCGAACTTCGGTAATTTCCCGACTATCCTATTGTTTGGCTTGAGTTTAGGAAAGTCCTAATATTTATTTAAATGTTTTGATCTTGCCAATTTTAATTAATTAGGGCTTATATTTGTATGATAAAATCAAACAAATAGCCTCGAAGATGTGAGGGTTTATTGTCGTACCGGACGACTACCTCGGAATCCTAAGACCGGTTAGGGCTTAATTTGCAATGCAAGTGCCTAACGAAGAGTTGAGGATTTATGTTGCACTAGGCAAACTACCTCAAAGTCCTATGGCTTTGTTGTTTAATTCTAGGAAAGTTTTGCTGATGAAGATTCAAGTTTCTTGACGACGATGGCCGTGCTTGCCCACCATGCTCCAAGCTCCTTGTTGTTGCAGAGGTTTAGTTTTAGAAGTCATAAATCAGGAGATGAAAGAAGTGTTTTGGTTTAGAGAAGTCTTAATTTCCAAGTGTTTTCAATACTTTAATTAAAACAAATCTTAAAGTTGATTATAACGCCACCGGTTAAGATCCCACGGTTCCATCCTTCGGCATCATTATTTTTATCGGATTCACTTAGTCCGAATGAATTTGCTAAACTCAATCGAATGAGTTCCACACTTTCATTTAGACCGTGGGAAATCCCGTTAGCAACACGTAGGTTACATCATCCGAGGTATTCCCGATCATCCAACAGGGACGTTTTAATTTAATTGTAATTGTAGTTTTATGTTCGTTTGTGATTAAATTTTGAGTTGTTTTATATTTTGAAATGTTGTGGCGGTGAATTTTATCTTGCAATGACTTTTAACTTAGTTTTGGTTTCGAGCTTTTAGGGACTATCCTAAAGGTGTGGGTTTTCATGCAACAGTTGTTTATCATGCGAGAAAAGTAAGTGCAATGCAGTTAAATAAATCGCAATAATGTAAATTGCTAGAAAGTAAATTGCAATAAAATAAAAGCGTACCTGGAGGGTCTTCCCGTTATCCCAAGCTGCACTTAAAACACAATTAGAATATTTAAGCAAGTTCCTAGGTAAAGCTAAGGTAAGGGTTATGGTTTTCTACCAAATTCCTAATCCTATAGCTAGTCATTTCCTATGACGTCTAGATTCCTTGTGTTTTTGTTTGAAGACGATTTTCTTCATCAAAGAACAATTGAATTCAATTGTTCTTATAAACATCCTATCATATTGAGAAAGTGTTTAAGAAGAATCTTAAACATCTTTTCAATATTGCTAGAATTGTTTTAAGTCCAAATAGATTCAATTACACAAATGAATTAATCGTCTAAGAATCTCGAGTTTTGTTATCTTGCTCGAGTGAACTAGGACATTTGAATATCCTATAGGTGAAGTAACATTTCATTTAATATTACTGTTTAGGAGTTATGATAACTAAAGCTTTTGAGGGTAAATTGGTGTTCAAATGGTTTGTGATTTAGTTTAATTTCCATTAATGGGTTTAAATTTGGAATTGTGTTCAAGTTACTTTAGATTTATTTTGAATTCTTTATGTCTTCGGTGATGTTATATTTAATTCAACTTAATTTAATTTAATTTAATTTAATCATTAATTTAATTTAATTCAATTTAATTCAATTTAGTTTCATTTGATGTTACATTAAATTAATTTGATTTGATTTAATTTTAATTTAATTTGATTTAATTTAATTTAATTAAATTTAATTTAATTTTAATTCATTTAATTTAATTTTTAATTTGGTTTAACTTAATTTAATTTGGTTTTATTTATTTAATTTAATTTAATTTAATTCATTTAATTTAATTTAATTTGTTTATTTTATTTAATTTAATTTAATTTAATTTAATTTAATTCAACTTTTTAATTTTAATTTAATTTAATTTAATTTAATCCAATTTAATTTACTTAATTTAATTTAATTTTTAATTTAATTTTATTTTTTAATTTTAATTGAAATTTTAAAAGAGTTTAATAATTTAATTTTAATTTAATGATTCAATCTTTTAATGTTTTGAATTTGAGTTATCATTTTAATTAAGAATTGAATATTAATGAGATAATTAATTTAGGGATTTTTAAATTAAAGAATAAATATCTTCCTAATAATATCCCTATTTTAATAATTCCAATTTTATTATTCCTCCAAATTTAATCAATTATTTAATTAAGGTTTAATTATTTTAAAATTGTTTAATGGGTTTCTACCCTTTAATTATTTAAATTTCAATCATCCAAATCAGATTAGGATCAAATATTTTACTTATTAATTTTGTATTAAACCTAAAGTTTTAATTAAGGATTAAAATTTTAATTACCATTTTACCCTTTAAGCTTAATAATTTCATAACTCACTAAATTGAACTCAAATGAACTTGAAATTTTTATGTGACTTCACTCATATGTCAATAAAGACATGAGAGGAGAAAATGTGATTTTTTTGTATTTAATTTATCTATATAATTATTTTTGGTAGAAAATAGAGATTTCCAAGGAAAATTTAATAACATGACCAAGGGAAAGTTTCTGTCCTTAAGAAAATTAGGGGACATTCCTAATGACCAGAGGACCACTTGGACCAATTTTGGTGATTTTTTGAATTATATTATTTTTATTATAATTATTTTAAGTTTTGGAGTGTTAATTAATTTAAAAATAAAATAAAGGTTGAAAAATGAATTTTATATTTTTCAAAAATCTCTCTGATATCAAGGAAATCAGAGAATCAAATTTTACAATTTTCTAATTTTTCTATGATTTATTATAATTATTTTAGTGAAAATGCTAGAAAATACATTTTTTTAATTTTAAAATTATCCTAGAGCTTTAAAATTTAATATCTCACTAAATAGACCTAAGAAAAATATGGGATTTGTTCCAAAGTGATTAAAATTCAAAATTTGACATTTTGGTGAATTTTATTATTTTTGTGATTTTTATTATTTTTTAATTATTGAAAATATTAAAATAATATTAAAAATCAACTTTTTTAGAAAATTGAAATTTTAATTTTCTTAAATTGCCCTGATATCAGAGAGGCTCCAAAACCAATTTGGTGAATTTTTGAAAGATATTTTGAAATTTATAAATTTTTAAAGTTTAAAATGGATAAATGGCTTAATCAACCCATTTAGTAGGGCTAACCAAGTCCAATTAACCTTAAATTTTTATGGTGGGTTCCTCTGATTCTAAAGGTTAGTGGAGAATTGATTTCAAGTCAATTTGATGTATGGTTAGCTCTAATTAATTAGAGATCCATTTTGGGTGTTTAAGCCAATTAGGGTTGTTTTAAATGAACTAACTCAAAACCTATTTTTCCTAGGGTCCTCTGGTCAAAAGGAACATCAACAAATTTTTCTAGAATTTATTTCATAACATGCTATTTATTGGAATTAAAATACTCAAAACAGTAACATGAATTTTAAAAATCAATAACTCTTCATAGGGATGGCCTCTGACTTTGGAAAATTCAGGGAATGTTCCCAAATTCAGAGGCTTCAAAAGCCCTATGGTCTCATGCCATGGTGAATTGTATACATGCAAGGAGAATTAAAAATTTGCAGAGAGTAAATAAATTATTAAAAATAAAATACTTGATGAAATTAAATAATTTCTTTTCCATATTATTCTCCTCTGTTCACTGAGCAAGAGGGTATTTTTATTTTATTTTTCTGATTTTTCTACACAAAGTTATGAATTTTTGAAGTTTAGGGAATTAAATAAATCAGAAAAATCCCTAATTTTCTATTTATCCACGCGGCGCCGCGTCAACCTCGGCAGCTCCGAACGCACACGCATCGCGCTCCCATTCGACGCCGCCATCTAAGTCGGCAGCCCGGGCCCCGCGGTTCTCGTCCCGTCTCCTGATCCGACGCGATCCTGGCCGTCCGTCCGCGCGTGTATTGAATGGACGGCATCCGTTCATCGTCCCCAAGTGTCCTCACACGAGCGCCGTCCACACTAAATTCCTAATATCTCACTCGATACTCGATGGATTATCATGTTCTTATGCTTCATGGATTCGTCTTGAAGAGACGAACACATCTATACGGTGATCATGCATTGAAATTAAAGCATTTGAAATGGAGAATCTCGAGAAGCTCGGGATGAAGAATTAGCTCATACCTTTGCTCGGAGAAGTGTGGCTTCGATCCGAGGGTTGTTGCACCTTCGATTGGATCCCGCGAAGCTCCGGATGAAGTCTCTCGGTCGCAGTGAATTGTCTAGGTGGGATTTCGACCAAGCCCGATCACAAAACTTGGAGGCTGGAGCAAGCTCGGGTGGCTCCGGAGATGGGGCTTTTGCTAGTGGACGGCTTCCCTTGGTCCGGTGAAGGTGTAGAACCAATCAATTTGGGGATTGGCTCACTCGTGGAGAAGTGTCCTGGTTTTGGGCCTAGATTTCAACTTTGAAATTGAGCTCGCGGAGAAGAAATGGCGGGGGGATCTCGGTGGGGATCAAGTGCTCGTGTATGGGGAGGAGTCCGGAACAATTTTGGCAGAGTTTCCTTAAGGTTTGTTTCAGCACCTCTCATGGCCGAGAGGGGTGGTGTTTAAATAGGAGAGGGTGGAGGGCCTCCCAGGGAGAGTTAGGGCTTGGGATCAGCTGCTCTTGGCAAGAGAATAACAGCTCCAATGGCCACTGAGGATGAGGCAGCTCAGCAGGTGAGAATTCCAAGTTGGGCTCACATGTGAGCTCTCGTCCATGGTGTTTTCCGGCGACCCAGGCGGCTGGCCAGCAGGCATGGGTCACCCTCAGGTCCAGGTGGGTCAGGACTCAGAGGTTTGTGCGATCGATTGGCCATGGACATGTGTAAAGGGTTTGAATCAAAATGGAATGGGAAAGGGCTAGTTTTGGGTCTAAATGGGTCAACCCTTGGTTTTGGGTTAGGTTCACCCTCCAATGTCAATTTGGGCTGAAGGGAAAGTCACTTGGATCAGCTTGATTAGTGGGGTCAAGTCACAATCCATGTACAATTAAGTCTAAGCATGGTTTAGTGGAGTCATGGAAGTGGTTAATCACTCTTAAGAGAATATGGAAAGGGCCTCCTCCTCTTGCCATCTTGGGTATGGTGAGGTGGAAAGTAGATTCCATGGCTCTCATGGCTCCCATGTGGCTCATGCATGGCTTCATGGCTCACCTTTGGCTTGGGAAAAGTGAAGTCAATTTCATGGAAATGGATTTAAGGAAAATTTTGGTATTTAGGGGTGATTTGGCATGAGGCTTGATTTGGAATTATTTGATGATGAATTTAGGACTTAGGTAATGGCTTTAATTAAGTGGATGGCAAATGGAGATGTCATGTGGGCTTTAGGGTGGATTTTGGGCTTTTTGAAATGGTTTTAGATGGGCTTTTAAGATGGTTTAGGAAAGTGGGCTTTTGAATTTTAAAATGGATTTTGGGATGAAATTTTGTAAAGATATTGGGCCAAATAATTGTTGGGTTTAGCTCATGGATGTATCATGAGTGACTTGAAGCGATTGGGGGTGATTTGGGTTTGAATTGGGTTGAATTTGGGCTCTTTTGGTGAATGGGCCAATATAGGTCCAAGTGGGCCAAGTTGGGCCAATGTTGGGCTAGGGTTGAAATTGATGTAAAATTAATGTTGAGAAATGTTTATGGGAGTGTTTCAAAGAGGTTTTGACTTTGGTTGGGCTTTGATTTTGGGGTTTGGGCTCATTTGGGTTAGGTTTGGGTTTAGGTCAAAAATGGGCCTTAATGCTTTGGGTTGAATTTGAGTGGGGTTTAGGTCCAAATTTTTGGGCAAATCATGTTAGGGTTTTGCTTGTGGGGATGCTAAGAAAGATTTAGAAAAGATTTGGGGTTAATTGGAGTTGAATTGGGTGAGTTTGAGCTAAGTTTGGGTCATGGGTCCAAATTGGGTTTTAAGGTCAAAAGTGAAATTGGATCCAAATGTCAATCAAATTGGACTTGGATTTGGTCTAGATTGGTGTTGGGAATGTTGAATTGAAGTTTAGAATTGAATTGGACCAGAATTTGGGTCAATTGGATAGGTTTGGTTTGACATTGGGTTCACTTTGGGTTAAAATGGGTCAAATTGAGGGTTTTGACAAAAGTAGGGTAAATTGACAAAATTGACCCATGGTGTAGTTGAACAAAATGAAATTGGGAATATTTGGGATTTTCTGGAATTTTCTGGGAATTTTCTGAATTTTTAGGATTTTGGGTCAAGAGGGGTATTTTGGGTATTTGGAGGGTATTGGGAGGTTTTCTTGGAATTTTTGATATTTTTGGGTATGGATGATCAATTTGAGTGATGTGGAAATGTTTAGGATCGATTTTGGGGAATTTTGGGTTATTTGGAAATTTTTGAGAAATTTGGGTAATTTTAAGGGTTTTGGGTAGGCTAAGCGGGTGTAGGGTCCCGTGGGTCAAAAATTGAAAATTTGGAAAATTGAAAATTTGGAAAATTGAAGATTTGGAAAATTGAAGATTGGGTAAATTTGAGTGGAATGAAATCATTTTGGTTAAGCCATGAAGCCACATCGAAGCCGCATGAGCCATGAAGGGACCCATTTGAGGCATCCACTATGTTGTTCCTAACCCTCTTAGCCGAGGGCTTAGGGGTTAAGGACCATCCATGTGAATCACCTATATGAGTCGGGAGGTCGGGTTAGGTATAGGTGTGTGAAAGTGTAGTGTATAGGTGTAGTGTGTGTGTAAGTCGGCCCCTTCACGAGACCGAGGCACTTGTAGGGTAGTCCTAAGGCCAAAGAGTCCTATAGGAACTCATCCTTTAAACTTCCACATTTGATTTCAACCCTCTAGGTGATTAGGGGTCTACAGTCATGTTTGTGGAGTTTGCAGGGAGTTAAGAAGTGGTTTGAAATTCTAGATGGTTGATCCCAATTCTAGTCCTCTAAGATAGTCAAAGGAAAAGCCTAAGGCTATATCGTAAGTACTAAAGGGAAGAAGAGAAGACCTCATCAAAAATAAGGTCAACAGGCCCGATAGCACTTCTCCTCAAAGGATTCACTATTAAGACTTTCGAGAAGTTGTTAAGCAAGGCCGGGAGCTTGCAAGAGGAGGCGAAGCAATTAAGTTTCGCTGATAAGACAGACAAGCAAAAGCTCGTGAAGACTTTTGAAAAGAAATCCGGGATCGTTGCAGCGAGTCGACAAAGGTAAGCAACCGATACAAATATCGTCCGAACGACGCGACAATCTCAACGAATTATCGACAACCCCGACCCAGCTATCGATCATCTCCACGAGTATGAACAACCGCCTCGTCCGCAACGTACATTTAGAGAGCTTCGAGCGGGGAATATCCATTCAAGAATGAAGCGATGCCGAAAATGTTCCGTAGTCGATGAGAACTCCGGATTTCCAATGCCGAGCCTAAGAGACCAGAGGAAGTCAACAAGAAAAGTGATCCCAACTTTTGCCCTTATCACCAGATGCTTGGACACAAGATAGAGGATTGCATTACCTTCAAAAGTTGGCTCAATGACAACCTTCGGAAAGGGAATATAACAATCCCGAAGGAGTACATGAAGGAACCCCAGAAAGGAGGTTCCGTCAAGGTTGTCTCAACTGATCCCATCATTCCGATAGACCCCTATACGACTGACGATGGATGGACTACCGCTTAGACAAGGTCTTCGAAAAAAATTTTAGACAGCATCCAAACCGCTTCGGTGCGAGCTTCAATTCAGAGTTCGAAACCTGTTAAGCCGGTACTATCACTTGCGATAAAAGAACCACCTCAACAAGAGACGATTGAAGAGAAGAAGAAAATCGACGAAGAAGAAAAGACCGAGGCTCCTAAGGCTAGACTAGGGGCTGCTTATCCTAGGATAGTTATTTCGGATTCGGGGGAGAAATCCCTCGAACCTCCGACTCTTTATGATTATCTGCTCACTTCGGTGGGATCTTATAATGATAAGGGTGATGGCGTTGGCTACGTTTTGACTGTTTCTAACGATTACGTAACTAGCGACAATCCGGACATCGATTTCGATACCAACGACAATTCTCAAATCATACACAATCTCGACGATCAAAATGACAAAGAAGACATCCATCAAGGAGGTGTCGGCATATTTTTAGGTTGTGTTTTATTTTGAAGAGGGGTCGCCTAACAGAAATCTGTCAGCGAATTTTTAATTTAATTAAAATAAATAGTTTGAAAAGTAGTATTTAATTTTGAAAATAATTTCAAATTTGAAGGTTTTAAGATATGAGACTAAACCGATTCTCACATCCCAAATAGTTTATATAAACGAGCACCGCACCACAAACCGTGTATCTATCCCTGAGGACGGACACACTCGCTCGACGGTGGGGCTCGATTAAATAAACTAGAAGAATTGTGACATCCGTTTGGTCCGCGAACCAATTTTATAAGCCGACAAAATTCCCCGCTTAATATGAAAACATTAAATAGGGTTTATATTACCCGGGTTCTTCAAAATTCCACTATAAGGGCAAGCCCCTATAGTTAATTACATCTTAAGTGACGGGAATCACCTAAGAAAACTCTCGATAATAATCAATAATTCTGCTCTCGGGAATTTCAAAGTTTAAGTTTTCAAGGGATTGAATTTTGGAATTTCGATAGGGAATGGATCGAGTTTGGAACATTTTGTTTTGTGAATCCAAAGGAAGAAAAGTAGGAGAAATCACAGATTCGAAGTGAACTTCGGTAATTTCCCGACTACCCTATTGTGTGGCTTAAATTTAGGAAAATCCTAATGTTTATTTAAATGTTTTGATTTTGTCAATTTTAATTAATTATGACTTATATTTATATGATAGAATCATACAAATAGCCTCGAAGATGTGAGGGTTTATGTCGTATCAGACGACTACCTCGGAATCCTAAGTCCGGTTAGGGCTTAATTTACATGACCCGATCATGCAAATTCCTAATAAAGGTTGAGGGTTTATGTTGCACTAGGCAAACTACCTCGAAGTCCTATGGCTTTGTTGTTTAGTTCTAGGAAAGTTTTGCTGATGTAGATTCAAGTTTTGCTGACGACGATGGCCGTGCTGCCCATCATGCTCCGAGCTCCTTGTTTTCGCAGAGGTTTAGTTTTTAGAAATTATAAATCAGGGGAAGAGAAAAGTGTTTTGGTTTGGAGAAAATCTTAATTTCTAAGTGTTTTTTACGTTTTAATTAAAACAAATCTTAAAATTGATTATAACGACACCGGTTAAGATCCCACGGTTCCATCCTTCCGGCATCATTATTTTTATCGGATTCACTTAGTCCGGATGAATTTGCTAAACTCAACCGAATGAGCTCCACACTTTCATTTAGACCGTGGGAAATCCCGTTAGCAACACATAGGTTACATCATCCGAGGTATTCCCGATCATCCAACGGGACGTTTTAATTTAGTTGTAATTGTAGTTTTGTGTTCCGTTTGTAATTAAATTTTGAGTTGTTTTATATTTTGAAATGTTGTGGCGGTGAATTTTATCTTGCAATGACTTTTAACTTAGTTTGGTTTCAGTTTTAGGGACTATCCTAAAGGTGTGGGTTTTCATGCAACAGTTGTTTTATCATGCAAGAAAAGTAAAGTACATTTGCAAGAAAGTAAATTGCAGGAAAGTAAATTACAAGAAAGTAAATTGCAATAAAATAAAAGCGTACCTGGAGGGTCTTCCCGTCATCCCAAGCTGCACTTAAAACACAATTAGAATATTTAAGCAAGTTCCTAGGTAGAGCTAAGGCAAGGGTTATGGTTTTCTACCAAATTCCTAATCCTATAGCTAGTCATTTCCTATGACGTCTAGGTCTTTGTATTTTTGTTTGAAGACGATTTTCTTCTTCAAAGAATAATTAAATTCAATTGTTCTTATAAATGTCCTATCATATTGAGGAAGTGCTTAAGAAGAATCTTAAACATCTTTTCAATATTTCTAGGATTATTTTAAGTCCAAATGAATTCGATTATATAAATGAATTAATCGTTCGAGAATTCAAGTTTCGTTGTTATCTTACTCAGTGAACTAGGACATTTGAATGTCACTATAAGTGAAGTAACATTTCATTTAATGTTCTATTTAGGAGTTATGATAACTAAAGCTTTTGAGGGTAAATTAGTATTCAAATGATTTGGTTTAAGTTAAAGAGTTTAAATTTGGAATAGTGTTCAAGTTATTTTAGATTTATTTTGAATTCTTTATGTCTTTGGTGATGTTATATTTAATTCAATTTAATTTAATTTAATTGAGTTTTAATTTAATTTAATTCAATTGAGTTTGATTTGATGTTAAATTAATTTAATTTGATTTGATTTAATTTTAATTTAATTTGATTTAGTTTAATTTAATTCAATTCAATTATTTAATTTAATTTAATTTATTTAATTTAATTTAATTTTAATTTAATTTAATTTAATTTAATTTAATTTATTCAATTTAATTTAATTTATTTAATTTAATTTAATTTTTTAATTTAATTTAATTTATTTAATTTAATTTAATTTTAATTTAATTTAATTTAATTTAATTTAATTTATTTAATTTAATTTAATTTTAATTTAATTTAATTTAATTTAATTTAATTTTAATTTAATTTTATTTTTTATTTTAATTGAAATTTTTAAAAGAGTTTAATAATTAAGTCTTTTAATATTTTAAATTTGAGTTATCATTTTAATTAAGAATTGAATATTAATGAGATAATTAATTTAGGGATTTTTTAAATTAAAGAATAAATCTCTTCCTAATAATATCCCTATTTTAATAATTCCAATTTTATTATTCTTCCAAATTTAATCCATTATTTCATTAAAGTTTAATCATTTTAAAATTGCTTAATGGGTTTCTACCCTTTAATTATTTAAATTTCAATCATCCAAATCAGATTAGGATCAAATATTTTATTTGTAAATTTTTTATTAAACCTAAAGTTTTAATTAAGGATTAAAATTTTAATTACTTATTTTACCCTTTAAACTTAATAATTTCATAACTCACTAAATTGAACTCAAATGAACTTGAAATTTTTATGTGACTTCACTCATGTGCCAATAAAGACATGAGAGGAGAAAATGTGATTTTTCTATATTTAATTTATTTATATAATTATTTTTGGTGGAAAATAGAGATTTCCAAGGAAAATTTAATAACATGACCAAGGGAAAGTTTCTGTCCTTAAGAAAATTAGGGGACATTCCTAATGACCAGAGAAGCACTTGGACCAATTTTGGTGATTTTTTAAATTGTATTATTTTTATTATAATTATTTTAAGTTTTGGAGTGTTAATTAATTTAAAAATAAAATAAATGTTGAAAAATGAATTTTATATTTTTCAAAAATCTTTCTGATATCAAAGAAACCAGAGAAGCAAATTTTGCAATTTTCTGATTTTTCTATAATTTATTATAATTATTTTAGTGAAAATGCTAGAAAATACATTTTTTTTAATTTTAAAATTACCTTAAAGCTTTAAAATTTAATATCTCACCAAATAGACCTAAGAAAAATGTGGGATTTGTTCCTATGTGATTAAAATTCAAAATGTGACATTTTGGTGAATTTTATTATTTTTGTGATTTTTATTATTTTTTAATTATTAAAAATATTAAAATATGATTAAAAATCAACTTTTTAGAAAATTGAAATTTTAATTTTCTTAGGTTCCCCTGATATCGAGAGAGGCTCCAAAACCTATTTGGTGAATTTTTGAAAGGTATTTTGAAAGACCTTTCCGTATAATGTATTGTTTATTAATGGCGTACGTAGTTCTTTTCGATCCGATGGGCTAATGACCTATCATCTGGTAGTTTTCCCCGTTTGCAAGTAGTTCATTAATGGCCGTCGCCAATCTTCTATGTTTTCCGTCACCGCTCGCAACCGATTCTTTCTTCTCGATCGGTATCGTGTCTATGTCGAGCCGCGATAAACCCGACGTCCGCGAACCGACACTTCTAATCGACTCATCTTACAGACAGACAAATTTTCGCAATGCGAGCTAACGTATCCGTTTAAGGCATTTTCTTCGGAATTTTGTAGATCGTCACATTCGGAATCCGTTCCAACAACTTTATGACATACCGGAAGTATTGCTCGAGTCTTCGCTTTAAAATTTTGTAATCGTCCATTGACTGGTTGAATGATTAATTGCGAATCCCCGTAGATGCCGATGTCCGTTATCCCCATTTGAATAGTTAATTCCTACTCCCGTTATGAGGGCTTCGTATTTCCGTTTCGTTGTTTATACACGGCTCCGTCAAGTGGTAGGAGTATCTTAACATCCCCGCTCCGTGTTATAAAGATTAGTCCGATCCCTACCTTACCGGCACTATCACTTGAGATTCTTCGTCTTTGTGTGTCAAGATGCTCCATCGAAATATAATTCCCAACGTCGATCATCGTGGTCTTCTAGGCTCATTATTCGTTCATCCGGCAAATCGGCTGGCCGAGAGGATATTCTCACAAGAAGGTGTGCTGCGAGGAAGTCCGCAAGACCTAAGGCACGAAGAGGCACGAAAGTTATATCGAATTGCAATAATATCATCGACCATCCGGCAAGTCCGTTCGGAAGTTACACGAGTCATCAAGACAGAACCGATTAAATTTCGAGATTAGCCGACTTTATGAGAAAGCATGTAGTGCCCGAGCTGGTGCCGCGAAGATCGGCCAAACAATGCTTTTCATTGTGGGATACTTTATTTCCGTCGGAAGTAAACGACAAATTTTGTGTAGTAAAGAGCATTTTCTTTACCCTCATCATCGAACCTGCCACAGGCTCCGAGAGAGTCGCTCTGCTTCTGCGGTATGGGGCATCGCCGGTCTACCCGAGACCGGGGTCGCTAAGACAGGAGGTGTCATTAAATATCGCTTAATGTCCTCGAAGGCCTTCGGCATTTCTCTTCCCAAATAAATTCGGCATCCTTTTTAACTAAGCCGAGAAAGGCCGACACTTACCCGACAAGTTCAGATAAAGCGTCGAAGATATGCCAGCTTCCTCGAAAAGATCGTAGTTGTTTTAAGGTTTGGGAGGCACTTAAGATAGCTTTAATCTTTTCCACGATTTCAATTCCACGATGCCTGACAACGAATCCTAAGAATTTCCCGGAGTGCGACGCCGAAGGCGCATTTTAAGGGATTCATCTTAAGGTTAAATTGTCTTAATCGTTCGAAAACAATTCTCAAATCATACAGTGGTTTTCCTTACTTTGCTTTTCGATGACCACATCGTCCACGTAGCATTCGACTTGACAGAATGATCATCAAAAATTTCGTCATCGCTCTCGGTATGTCGTCTCCCGCGTTCTTCGGGCCCGAATGAATACCGTGTAGCAATATACTCCGATCTCTGCGTTCGAATGCCATGTTTTTCATCTTCTCGGAGCTATTTTTATCCGGTTGTATCCCGAAGATCCATCCATGAATGAGAATATTTCATGTGTCGAAGAATGTCGATCATTAGTTCGGGATCGGCAGAGGGAATTCATCTTTCGATGCCTCGTTTTTAAATCTCTCGAAGTCCACAAATCCCGATCCGACCATTCTTTCCGACCGGCACCACGTTGGCTAACCAAGTCGGGTATTGTTCTTCACTAAATTTTAAGATCTATTAGCTTTTTAACTTTAGCTATGACTTGTCATTCACCCCTATATGCATTCTTCTCAGATTCCGTCCGACCGAAGTAGGATCCACTCAGCTTATGGACTCGCGACCTTGGAGCTAACTCGGCATCTCGTTGTAGTTCCAAGCAAAACAAACTTTTAAATTCCATTAATAACTTCGATTATTTCTTCGGAGTCTTCTTTATCGAGTAAGGAGGCCAACAAAGGCAGTCTAGGCTCTTCGCTAGTACCCAGGTTACTCATTAACTCATCTATCAGATTCGATCTCTTCGAATTCGGTGGAGCATCTCCAATTTGTGTCCTCAAATTCTTCTCCGTAGTTTCCATAGCTATCGACTCGCAAGTGACAACCAAGCAAAACGCATCGTCAACCGATCCTACTGCCTAATCCGAGACCATGCTTTCAATTGGGTGGACGACCCGAGTTATTCCATAATTTTTCAAAATGATGTGATTGACCTTTTGTCCATTGTCGAGGTAAGAAACCACGCCGAATTGGGCTAACACAGAGAGTACCACTCAAAGGTAATTCCATTAATTCTGATGAAGTGATGATCTTCAAATTGTACATTATTTTCTAGCTTTGAGGAAGAAGCACCACGGTAGAATTTGATTGGTTTTGCACCGCCGCTGCTAATACCTCTTTTCACCACCATACCCTCGATCTTATTAGAATGGATCGGGGTCGTATTGCGCATGTACATAGTGGTTAATCTTCTCCTACATCGATTTCGTATTCTTCATTCTTTTCATCTTCGAGAGAGATCTCGAATTCGCTTCTTCCGACTTATTGTCGCCGTTCGCTTCGATCTCTTTTCTTCTTCGAACCGTCTTCCCAATCAACATTGATGGTCGGTTTCCTCTCGTCCAATCATTCCCAACGTCTCTACTCCCCCGACCTCGTCCCCACTTCGACCTCGGATGCGAGTCATGGAGAAACCTTCACCATCTCTCCGTAAGGGAGTGGTGAGTGACCTGAACTAGAACTTCAAATTCTTCGTTGTCCCGAACTTTCTTTTGCTTCCTTGTTATGGTATCTCTCGAGAAGATTGTTTTCTTCGAGGTGCATAATAAGTTGTATCTTCATGGATTCCAATTTCATGTACGGAGAATGGCTTCGTAAGTCACCTGATGCAATCGTTCCCCTCCATCTTAGTATTCGATGAACTCGATGTAGAGATGATGGTACCATCCCGTTTTCATGTATCCATGGTCGGCCCAAGAGAGCGTTGAACGACGTTTTAGAATCAATTATGTGAAATTTTACGGTCAGGTTTTGCTAAGTCACCGGTCTTCATTAGTAGTGTTATCGAATTCGACGGCTCTTTCTCATTTCGGGTTGAATCCCCTTAATAACATTTTGTCAGTTTCTTCAAGCTCGCGAGCATCAATCTCCAAGTATGCTAGTGTTCGAAGACTCATTATATTAATTCGATGCTCCTAGATCCACCAATACTGAGAGTGTAAACTTCCCGATTGTAACCGAAATGTACAACTAGCTTGGCTAGGATTCGCTCGTCCAAGTAATAGGTCATTGTCCGTGAAGGTAACACCTCGTCGTTCCTTTAACGTAGCAACCTCATCTAAGGAATCGCCATTTCGAGCTAAGCAAATTTCTCGGATCAAGTAAGGCCTTCGTATCTGAGCTTCTCTCATCTCTTTTGATAAGATGAGAGCGTTGTAGATGCTCGCCTTGGGTTTGCGTAGTTTCCTAAGATGGGCTAGCACGTTGTAGTCCACTTTATTTTCATGTGCCTCGGCTTCTTCTCGAACGGGTACTTTTCCCGCCGGGTTGGTTCTTCAACAACCACCTGCTTTCTTTTGTCCTTCGGACCCATCTCTCGGAGGTAAAACTCTTCCACTTCTTAAGTTAACCTTCGTAATTTCTTCGAATCTAGTATCGAGTTTGTTGATGTTTTTTCCCGAATCAAAATGACAAGAAAACTCGATTTGCTTCGAATCGAAGCCTCTAACACTATTGTGATCGGAGCTCTCGAAACTCGCAAATAGATTCATTGCTCAAGGAACTCCTCGTAGCCTCCTCATGGATGTCTTCTTCGTCATTGCGATCGTCGAGATTGTGTATGCTTGAGAATTGTCATTTGTATCGGAATCGATGTCCGGATTGTCGCTTAGTTACGTAATCATTGAAAATTACCAAAACGCAGCTCAACGCCATCACTCCTTATCATTATAAGATCCCACCGAAGTAGATAATCATACGTAGTCAGAGGTTCGAGGATTTCTCCCCCGAATCCGAAACAACTATTCTAGGATAAGCAGCCCCTACCTTAGGAGCCTCGGCCTTCTTCTTCATCAATTTTCTTTCTTCTCTTCAATCGTCTCCGTCGAGGTGGTTCTTCTATCATAAGTGATAAAGGCCGAACGATGTGCTTCGAACTCGAATTGAGGCTCGCACCGAAGCGGTTTGGATGCCGTCTAAAATCTTTGAAGACCTCGTCCAAGCGGTAGTCCATCCATCGCTCGTCGCATAGGGATCTATCAGAACAATGAGACCGCCGAGACAAGGAACCTCCTTTCTAGGTTCTTTCATGTGCTCCTTCGGGATTGTTATATTCTTCCGAAGGTTGTCATCGTCAACTAAGGTAATACACCTTTCATCTTGTGTCCAAGCATCCTAAGTGGTAAGGGCAAAAGTCGGGATCACCTTTTCTTGTTGACTTCTTCGGGTCTCTAGTGCTCTCACAGCTCGGAAATCTAGAGTCTTCATCGTACTCGAACATTTTTCGCACCGCTCATTCTTGAATGGATATTCCTCGTCGAAGCTCCCTTAACGTACGTCATGGACGAGGTGGCTGCTCATACCGCGAGATGATGATAGCTAAAGTCGGGGTTGCCGATAATTTTGTCGAGGCTCGTCGCGCCGTTCGACGATATTCAGACGTGCCGCTTGCCTTTGTCGACTACCGCAATGATCCCGGATTTCCTTTTCAAACGTCTTCATGTGCTTTCGTCGTCCGTCTCGGTTTGCCGAAACTTAATTGCTTCGCCTCCTTCAAGAAGCTCCCGCCTTGCTTAACAACTTCTTAAAGTCTTAATAAAGGGAACTTTGAGGAGAAGTGCTATCGCCGCGAATGCTTTTAAGTAAGATGCCAATCGGTGATGTTGTTCTTTGCATCAGGGTTCACACTTCATGCTTAATTTCTCCATCGAAGTATGTAATCCAATTAAGTGCCCGGCTTCGCTTCTACCACTAAATCACCTATATGATGCGGTGTCACCTGAAGAAATCGCTAATGAAGATGTTCTCTAGTTTTCGAGAATGTCTTCACCGAACCATCGGTAATTCCGCATACCAATCAAAGGCGATCCCTAACAAGCCGCCGACGAATTGCCTGAAGAGGTATCGCTCCCGCCGCATTGCAACAATCGGAACGAAAGTGTGCAACATGCCGTCGGGGTTCCTACCCATCAAAGGTCTCTGAATCGTACGTGGTACGAAGCCTTTGGGTATTGACAAAGCCGTCGAATTCTTCAAAGTAAGGTCTACCCGTCCGACGGATGTCCCGCTCTTTGATCGTGCTAAGGCTTCGCACTCCGTCGTTCCACCAAGCTCTCGATATCCTTCTCTCGGAATCATACGTTGTGTTGTATCTTTCTTTAGCCGATCATCCCCGTTGACGGGATGTAATCTCCTTTCCTCCGTCTACAATGTGAATGACCTCTCGGGGTGTCTCTCTGGGGTTGCAATTTCGACTATGGAGAGTGGCCAGGGCTGGCGTACCATCCTTCCATCCTCTTCGCCATTCTCGGCGATCGTATCGTCTTCAAGCCGCCTCCTCATTACTTCGGCTCTCTTCGCGGCCGCGGGAGCACTCAGGAAGCCGAAGAAGCTCGTGTTTCGACCATGTTACCTCTCGCATACTCTTCATCCATAAACTCGATGAATCAATCTCATCTCCAAATTTCTCTCTTTCTTTTGCTAATCGTCGAATATCAGCCCCTCAACTTTTCCATAGTATCCTCTAAAGGTCCTTTCTGGTGCATCCTCGCAGCTTGTTGTGTGATAGCCGTCGTGTTCCCTTCTCACGAGTCCCCTTTACCGCAGTAGCACTTTCTTCGATTCAAGTCTCCCGACGAGACTTTCCTTTTCAGCCGTTGTTTCAATCTTAATTGTCCAAGAAGGGACGCCACACCATCCTTCTAAATGTATGTCTAGACCGTATGGTCCGTCGCCCAAATGTTGGAAGGTGGTATCCTCCTAATTCGTAACCCCGAAACGACGACAAAGACTAGCCTTCATCCTTTTATTCGCTTCGTAACGATGAGGGTTCTACTCGTGGCCCAAGACGGGATTCGACCGGCACCCGCCTTATCCTCTTCAAAATTTCCGATACCGGCATTTCTCTTTCTTTGCTGCCTTCGATCACAGTCGTAGTCGGCAAATGGTGTGATCCTAGCCCTTTTCTTTGCCGTCGTTGTAGTATGCTGGTCGAGGTAATGAAACAATCCTACGGACATTTTCCTCGTCAACAAGGCGGAAAGGGGCACCCGCTCTTCCAAAAGTGGTGTATCTTCGGGGCAATGGTATGTATTCGTGAGTGGTGTGTACTCGGTGATTTCTTCTAAGAAAGCTACCGCAACTCGGCCTTCCCCCACCTTCCTACTTCGTTCCTTCTTCGTCCGTGTTAGTGATGGAATTCTCGACTGGACCCGATTTCAAAAACAAGGTCTCACAAGAAGGTCTCACCACCTGCATCAGGTTCACCATAGCTCTAGATTCTCCTCATTCTGCGTAAGCCGGGGTAGGTGCAGAGACAACCGAATTCGAAAGGGGGGGTAGCAACAACAATCCTCCCGCGGATGTTAGCATCTCTCAATCGGAATTCAGGAGGAAACTCGGGAAATGACTCCAAGGTCGAACTCAACCGCCGGCTTCTCGGCCGATACTTTGTTTGTTAGGCGCGAAAGGGAAACGTCGTTGATTTTGACATTTGTGTTCTCGAATCCTCAGTTCAAACCAAGATCCTATCACCTGCGCTTCATCCTTGTAAATAAAGTGAAGTCCAGTCCATCGCGGAAGGAGAAAATCGCCCTTCGGGCTTCCATCATAGGCAGATTCGATTGCCGTCCCAAGAAGCTTCCTTCATCAGACGAAAAGAAAGGAATCGCAAGAGTTCGAGTTCAATAGTAGGTTTACAATTTTCTTCCATTAAAACCCTATGCATACAGATTGAAGGGCTTATTCCTCTTATATCTGCAATAGTCCAACCAAAAGCTTTCTAGTAGTTCTTCAGAACTCCTATTAATTTTTTTTTGTTCTTTGCTTAGTTCTGAAGATATAATTACTGGTAAAGTTAATGAATTTCCAAGAAATGCATAATTTAAATGTGTAGGTAACAATTTTAATTCCAGTTCAGGGGATTTTTCAACCGAGGGTAAAAGTATAACATTTTAGTCGTGTCTAAAATTTCCCAATTATCATGAATATAATGAGTTTCTTCAGATGAATTTTCTTCATTCACTTGTTCAATTTCTTCAGTTAATGACTTATTATATAACATAGATTCATTATTTTTTTCTTCAGAAATGACTTTAAATTTTTCTTGATAATTCTTTTCAATTATATAATCAAAAATATTCGATAGCATTTTTCTTTGTCAGGATACCTCATTGATTTCAAAACATTAAATGTTATCTCTTGATCATTAACTCTCATTGTTAATTCTCCTTTTTGCCCATCAATCATAGCACGTCCGTTAGCTAGAAAAGGTCTCCCTAAAATAATAGAAATTTCTTTATCTTCCTCTGTATCCAGTACAATGAAATCCACAAGTAAGATAAATTTATCCACTTTAACAAGAACATCCTCTATAAATCCTTTAGGATAAGTAATGGATCGATCAGCTAACTGAAGGGTTACAGTGGTGGGAGAAATCTCTCCTAAATCTAACATTCGAAAGATAGAAATTAGCACAAGATTAATACTTGCTCCTAAATCACATAAGGCTTTTCTACAAAATTTTTCTCCAATAGCACATGGTATAAAGAAACTTCCAGGATCATTAAGCTTCTGATGTAGTTTCTTTTGAATTATTGCACTACATTCTTCACTTAATGCAACAGTTTCATAAGCTTTAATTTTCTTTTCTTGCTTAAAATATCCATCATAAATTTTTCATAACTTGGCATTTTTTCCATTCCAAAGCTTCAGTAAAAGGAATGTTGGTGGCAAGTTTCTGAAAAATCCCAAAGAATTTAGAGATTTTTTGATGGTCAAGCTTCTGCTATTTTAGTCTTTAAGGAAAAGGTGGTGGTGGTCTTTCAACTTCCACTTCAATAGGAATTACAGTTTGATCTTTACTTGGAGAAAGAGTTTCTTTAGGTTTTTCAATCTCTTCAACCTCTCTCTCGTTTTCAATTTCATTCTGAATTTTCTTTTTTAATTCCTTTCCACTTCTAAGTTGTACAACTTTTGCTTGTTCATGGTCTTTTCCAATTTCTTTTGGATTAATTTCGACATTGCTAGGAAGTGTTCCTTGAGCTCTGTAATTAATTAAATTAGTAATTTGTCCCATATGATTTTCAATATTTTGAATAGCAGTATTTTGACTTTGTAACTGATTACTTAGTTGCAAAATTAATTCTTCTAAAGATAATTTTTTCTGTTGAATGTTAAAACCAGGAGGATAAGTTGGTCTAAAGTTTGAATTTCCTTGATTGTTCCAATTCCTAGTTGGATTAACTTGATTATTACTCCATTGTTGATGTCCATTTTTCCAATTAAAATTTGGGTGATTTTTCCAACCTGGATTATAATAATTCGAATAAGGGTTATTAGTTTTACGAGCAATAGCTTGCAATGTCTCCATTGTTTGAGAATCATCAATATTTGCTGAATTATCATTACTTACATGCGATACGTTAATAGCAAAATTATCCAATTTCTTAGATATCGCAACTAATTGTGAAGCTAAAAATAGAAAAGGCTTCATTATCTTGAATACTTGCCACTCTTTTAGGATTAACCCTTTCAGAAGGCCATTGAAAATATTGTTAGCCATTTCTTCAATTAAGGTATAAGCTTCATCAAATGTCTTAGCCATTAAAGAATCACCAGCAGCAGCATCTATAATAGATCTAAGTGATCCAATAAGTCCATTATAAAATGTTTGAATAATTAACCAATCTAGTCAAGCTTGATGAGGACAGTTTCTTAATAGTTTTTTAAATCTTTCCCATGTTTCATAAGTTTTCTCTCCATCAAATTGCATAATGAAGTAATATCATTTTTTAATTTAGCAGTTTTAGAAGGAGGAAAATTTTTAGCAAGGAATTTTTGTGCCATATCTACCCCAGTTTTAATAGAACCAGTTGCTAATGAGTTAAGCCACATCTTTGCTTTATCTTTTAAGGAAAAAGGAAAGAGTCTAAGCCTAATACCATCATTAGAAACATTATTATATTTAAAGGTAGCACAAAGTTCTAAGAAACTAGCAAGATGTAAGTTTGGATCCTCATTTGGTGTTCCTCCAAATTGATTATTTTGAACCATTTGAATAATAGAAGGTTTAAGCTCAAAATAATTAGCATATACAGCAGGCATTTGAATACTAATATGAAGTTCATCAGCTGTAAGGTTTGCATAATCCCTTAATGGTTTATAAACATTTTCTTCATTAATTTCTATTGGATTTTCATTATTGTTATGTAAGTTAGCCATTTCCTGATATTTTTGAATTTGTTTTCCTTATCTAATTCTTTTAACAGTTCTTTCTAATTCAGAATCAAAATGTAATAATCCTTCATATCCAGAACTACGCATAAAAATTAAATAAAAGACTTGAATAAAATAAAATAAAATCTTTTTGGTATTTTTGTTTTTGTAAATATTTTTGTATTTTTAAAGAAATAAAAGTGTATATAAAATATTTTTAATTTGAGAAATCTAAAAATTGTCTTTCACTTCCTTCCTTCCCCGGCAAAGACGCCAAGAACTTGAACCCCGCTTTACGACTTTCTGTATGCGAGAATTTATGAACTTATATTTATATATTTATATTAATTTTGTAAATTCATAATTTTAAATGTAAGTATACGTATCGTTTCAAGTAATATAGGGCTCTATTGGAGTCATGGTTATCGATCCGACAAGGAAGATTAATTGAAGGAATTTAATAGATTTTCAAATTAAAAACTTTTATAACTTTTATTTCTTTTCAAAATTCAGATTTTGAAGTTTAATGAAAGTTATACTAGATGTAAGTAAAGCAGCAATAAAGTAAAGGTTAATGCAAGTATATATTCAACAACTTTCTCCTTTTCAACTAATCTAAGATTTTTCAGAATAATTATCATTCGTGGAGAACTTGAGATTATGGTATTGCACCAAATAGAAACAATCCTATTCTTTACCTTCGCTCAATAGTTTAAAGAACATTGGTTAATCTATAGATTGGTTAATCATTCAAATTTTTTATAATGGGTTAGAGGATCTCTTAAGTCTATTATTAATGTTGTTGCTGATAGTTCGTTAATGTCAAAATCATTTAATGAAGCGTATGCATTAATTGAAGAAATGTCTACAAATAAATTTCAATGGCCCTTTGCAAGGGTAAATTCTGAAAATATAGCTAGTGTTCATTATACAGATGCGATTGCAATTCTTGCATCTCAGGTTGCTGCAATATCAAGGAAGTTGGACCAATTTGGAATGAACCAGCCTCAATTTACTTCTGTAAGCGAGGAAAGTTCATTAGGGCATATGATTGATTCTAACATATTATATGAGACTTTAAATACCATAAATGACCAGTATTCTAACTTTTATAACCCAGGTTGGAAGAACCATCCTAATTTTAACTGGAATCACACTATTAAGGGTGGAAACTAACAATGGGAAAATAATCATGCAAATCCGAATGAAAGTTGGAATAATCTAGGGAACACAAGCTATAGACCTTCATATCCACTGGACTCTAACAATGATCAACAATTTGAGGACGAAAATATTTCTATAGAAGAAGTGGTATTGCAAATGGAAAACTAGTTGCAAAGTCAAAATGCTGCGATTAGAAACATAGAGAATCAACTAGGATAAATTGCTAATTCACTTAGCAATAGACCCTAAGGAACACTTCCTAGCAACACTGAGATAAAACCTAAAGAGAACAATAATGATCATGCTGAGAGAAAAGATGATTGTTTTTGGATGGATGAAATTGATTAATTAAGTAAATACCATTTCCAAAAAAGTTTTGAGAGTAAGTTAACAGATGAGATCGAAATGGACTTTCATGATGAGTTGAAAACGTTGTTTAAAGATGACTGTATGTATGTTCAGGAGAGGTGTGAAATGATAGACGCTACCAAAAATAGTGAATTTTTAATTCCATCTGTTGAAAAATCTCATGAACTTAAGATGGATGTACCCCATACAATTTTAAAGCCTACCTATTTAGGGAATTCATCTACACCACCAGTCTTTATATCTTCAGATTCAACTCAATCACAAGAAAAATCTGAATTGAATGATGGAAAAGATAATATTATTGAACTAAGACTTGGAAGAGAATTTTAGGATATATTTTAAAAGAACTTTGATTTGAGAAAAGAAGATGAGGATATTGAAAGACCATTGGAAGAAATTCTTAAGGATGTAGAAAAACCTATTTCCTCAACTAAGATTGATATAGAAGGACCATCTCCATAATTTGTTAAGTAACAAGGGGAAGAATTAGAAGATAACTTGAAATAGAAGAGCAACATCGAAGAATTTGATCTTGAATCTGAATTATCTAGAGAGAATCTGATCCAAAATTTGGGAGATCTTGAATTATCATATAAAGATCCATTTCTTATAAATTCAAAGGATAATATTAATATGCAAATTTAAAAAATCAATAGAAGAATATTTGATCTAGAAAGAAATATGAGAAATAATGATATAAATCAGTCTGAAAAGGAAGAGCTGAATGAAAAATTAAAATTTGAGGATTTTGTTGGAATTTCTGGATCTGAAAAAGATTGGGCGATTGATCGAGAATTACTTTATTTGAATTTTGATCCAAGAGGAATCATTTGTCGAGCCAGCAACGTTAAACCAAGTGCTTTATGAGAGACAACCCATAGTTATCAGTGTGCTTTTATTTAGTATGCTTGAGAGTCATGATTGTTAGTGTTGTATTAGGTTTGCTTTAGAGTGGATTAACTTGATCTTTATGTGTCATTATGGATTGATCAGTTTGATTGTTGATTGATAGATGTTTGGATTGTTAGTTTTTTGATTTGATCTTTGTGTTTCATGAGGGAGGTGATTCCTTAACTTCTTATTATGGTTAGATTTGTTTGTTCTCTTATAGTAGTTGGATTGACGAGTCTACTAAAACTTGGGTCTTACTCAGACTTGAGTTTTACAAGAGATATCATGAAATTGAGCAATGTTAGATGGATCTAAAATTTTTTACTTCCTTTCTTTGACTTAGTTTTCATTTAAGAGGAGTCATGAACCTATTTGATGAATAACATTAAAATGATCTTACACTACGATACACTACGATTTATAATTGTTTGAGGTTTATACTTAGGGGATTAGATGATGCCTGAGATTGTTGTCTGGGAGCTAATGTATCAGGGATAATCTTATCTTTGGGATTATAATCTATAAAATTATTTTAAAACCTGATTTATTAGTGTAGTGATTCTGTTAGAAATTTAAGGTATGTAGTGAGATGTGATGAGTTAAAGAATAAATTGACCTCATTTATTATGTATGTTTGCATTTGTGTTACAATTTTATATAAGACTTGAAGAACATTATTATATTCCCATGCTGATACCTGCTATGCTAGTTAAACTTTTATTTAGTGAATTTCATTCTGGCGTGATTAGTCTAGATTTACTTTCTGCTGCATATTTTTCTGTCTTGATGAATAATTGAAGATGTTTTTGATAGACATTTGTGATAGATAGAATTTCTAAACTATTTTTCTTCCTGCTTATATTTTTGTACTAAATGCTATATATGCTAAAAAAGAAGTTTGGGGATAGGAAGAAAAATAAAATTTTAAGGTGAGAATACTTCCTTTTAGTGTATTTTTATTGCAAGTATTTTTTAGGCTAGATTTACTTTCTTCTACAATCATTCTATCTTGATTATAGATGTATATGATTTTGATAGTGTCGGCATTATTTTTAGGTTGTATTGTATTTTAAAAGGGGGGTCGCCTAACAGAAGTTGTCGGCGAATTTAAATTTTAAATTTAATTTAAATATATATAATTTAGAAAGTAGTATTTGATTTTGAAAATAATTTTTAAATTTGAAAGTTTTAAGATATGAGATTAAACCGATCTCACATCCCCAAATAGTTTATATAAACGAGCGCCGCACCACAAACCGTATATCTATCCCTAAGGATAGACACACCGCTCGATGGTGGGGCTCGATCAAATAAACTAGAAGTTTTGTGACATCCGTTTGGTTTGCGAACCAATTTTATAAGCCGACAAATTCCCCGCTTAATATGAAAGTATCAAACAGGGTTTATATTACTCGGGTTCTTTAAAATTCCCTATAAGGGCAAGCCCCTATAGTTAATTACATCTTAAGTGACGGGAATCACCTAAGAAAACTCTCGATAATAATCAATAATTCCGCTTTCAAGAATTTCAAAGTTTAAGGTTTTCAAAGATTGAATTTTGGAATTTCAATAGGGAATGGATCAAATTTTGGAACATTTTGTTTTGTGAATCCAAAGGAAGAGAGGTAGGAGAAATCACCGATTCGAAGTGAACTTCGATAATTTCCCGACTATCCTATTGTTTGTCTTGAATTTAGGAAAGTCCTAATGTTTATTTGATATTTCAATCTTGCTAATTTCAATTAATTAGGGCTTATATTTGTATGATAAAATCAAACAAATAGCTCTAGAAGATGTGAGGGTTTATTGTCGTATCGGACGACTACCTCGGAATCCTAAGACCGGTTAGGGCTTAATCTGCAATGCAAATGCTTAACGAAGAGTCGAGGATTTATGTTGCACTAGTGCAAGCTACCTCGAAGTCCTATGGCTTGGTTGTTTAATTCTATGAAAGTTTTGCTGAAGTAGACTCGAGTTTTGCGATGACGATGGTCGTGCCGCCCACCATGCTCCGAGCTCCTTGTTGTTGCGAGAGGTTTAGTTTTAGAAATCATAAATCGGGAGTTGAGAAAAGTGTTTTGGTTTAGAGAAAATCTTAATTTCCGGGTGTTTTTTTTATGTTTTATTTAAAACAAATCTTAAAGTTGATTATAACGACACCGGTTAAGATCCCACGGTTCCATCCTTCCGCATCATTATTTTTATCGGATTCACTTAGTCCGGATGAATTTGCTAAACTCAACTCGAATGAGTTCCACACTTTCATTTAGACCATGGGAAATCCCGTTAGCAACACGTAGGTTACATCATCCGAGGTATTCCCGATCATCCAACGAGACGTTTTAATTTAGTTGTAATTGTAGTTTTGTGTTCGTTTGTGATTAAATTTTGAGTTGTTTTATATTTTGAAATGTTGTGGCGGTGAATTTTATCTTGCAATGACTTTTAACTTAATTTTGGTTTCAGTTTTAGGGGCTATCCTAAAGGTGTGGGTTTTCATGCAACGATTGTTTTATCATGCAAGAAAAAATAAACGCAATTCTGCAATAAAGTAAATTGCAATAATGTAAATTGCTGGAAAATAAATTGCAGGAAAGTAAATTGCAATAATACAAATGCGTACTCTGGAGGGTCTTCCCGTCATCCCAAATCGCACTTAAAACACAATTAGCATATTTAAGCAAGTTCTCAGTAAAGCTAAGGGAAAGGTTATGGTTTTCTACCAAATTCCTAATCCTATAGCTAGTCATTTCCTATGACGTCTAGGTTCTTTGTGTTTTGGTTTAAGGACGATTTTCTTCATCAAAGAATAGTTAACCCCAATTGTTCTTATAAATGTCCTATCATATCGAGGAAGTGCTTAAGAGGAATCTTAAACATCTTTTCAATATTTCTAGGATTGTTTTAAGTCCAAATGAATTTAATTATACAAATGAATTAATCGTCCAAGAATTTCAAGTTTTATTGTTACCTTGCTCAGTGAACTAGGACATTTGAATATCCTATAAGTGAAGTAACATTTCATTTAATGTTCTGTTTAGGAGTTATGATAACTAAAACTTTCAAGGGTAAATTGGTATTCAAATGATTTGATTTAAGTTAAAGGGTTTAAATTTGGAATAGTGTTCAAGTTGTTTTATATTTAATTTAATTTAATTTAATTGAGTTTGATTTAATTTAACATAGTTCAATTTAATTTGATTTGGTATTTAATTAATTTGATTTGATTTAATCTAATTTAATTACTTAATTTAATTTAATTTAATTGTTTAATTTAATTTAATTTAATTTTAATTATTTAATTTAATTTAATTTAATTGTTTAATTTAATTTAATTTAATTTTAATTTAATTTAATTTAATTTAATTTAATTGTTTAATTTAATTTAATTTAATTTTAATTTAATTTTTAATTTTAATTGAAATTTTAAAAGAGTTTAATAATTCAATTAAGTCTTTTAATGTTTCAAATTTGAGTTATCATTTTAATTAAGAGTTGAATATTAATGAGATAATTAATTTAGGGATTTTTAAATTAAAGAATAAATCTCTTCCTAATAATATCCCTATTTTAATAATTCCAATTTTATTATTCTTCCAAATTTAATCAATTATTTAATTAAAGTTTAATCATTTTGAAATTGTTTAATGGGTTTCTACCCTTTAATTATTTAAATTTCAATCATCCAAATCAGATTAGGATCAAATATTTTACTTGTTAATTTTTATTAAACCTAAAGTTTTAATTAAGGATTAAAGATTTTAATTACCATTTTACCCTTTAAGCTTAATAATTTCATAACTCACTAAATTGAACTTAAATGAACTTGAAATTTTTATGTGACTTCACTCATATGTCAATAAAGACATGAGAGGAGAAAATGTGATTTTTCTGTATTTAATTTATTTATATAATTATTTTTGGTGGAAAATAGAGATTTTCAAGGAAAATTTGATAACATGACCAAAAGAAAGTTTCTGTCCTTAAGAAAATTAGGGGACATTCCTAATGACCAGAGGACCACTTGGACTAATTTTGGTGATTTTTTGAATTATATTATTTTTATTATAATTATTTTGGGTTTTGGAGTGTTAATTAATTTAAAAATAAAATAAATGTTGAAAAATGAATTTTATATTTTTCAAAAATCTCTCTGATATCAAGGAAACCAGAGAATCAAATTTTGCAATTTTCTGATTTTTCTATGATTTATAATAATTATTTTAGTGAAAATGCTAGAAAATACATTTTTTTTTATTTTAAAATTACCCTAGGGCTTTAAAATTCAATATCTCACTAAATAGACCTAGGAAAAATGTGGGATTTGTTCCTAAGTGATTAAAATTCAAAATGTGACATTTTGGTGAATTTTATTATTTTTGTGATTTTTATTATTTTTTAATTATTAAAAATATTAAAATATTATTAAAAATCAACTTTTTTAGAAAATTGAAATTTTAATTTTCTTAGGTTCCCCTGATATCAGAGAGGCTCCAAAACCAATTTGGTGAATTTTTAAAAAGTATTTTAAAAGTTATGAATTTTTAAAGTTTAAAATGGCTAAGTGGCTTAATTAACCCAATTAGTGGGGTTAACCAAGTCCAATTGACCTCAAATTTTTATGGTGGATTCCTCTGATCCTAAAGGTCAGTGGAGAATTGATTTCAAGTCAATTTGATGCCTGGTTAACTCTAATTAATTAAAGACCTATTTTGGGTGTTTAAGCCAATTAGGGTTAATCCGAGTGAATTAACTCAAGTCCTATTTTTCCTAGAGTTCTCTGGTCATAAGGAACATCACCAAATATTTCTAGAATTTATTTCACAACATGCTAATTTTTGGAATTAAAATACTCAAAACAACAACATGCATTTGAAAAATAAATAACTTTTCACAGAGATGGCCTCGACCTTGGAAAATTCGGGGAATGTTCCCAAGTTCGGAGGCTTCAAAAGCCCTATGGTCTCATGCCATGGTGAATTGTATACATGCATGGAGAATTAAATGTATGCAGAGAGTAAATAAATTATAAAAAATAAAATACTTAATAAAATTAAATGATTTCTTTTCCACATTATTCTCCTCTGTTCACTGAGCAAGAGGGTATTTTTATTTTATTTTTGTGATTTTTCTACACAAAGATATGGATTTTTGAAGTTTAGGGAATTAAATAAATAAGAAAATACCCTAATTTTCTATTTATCCACGCGGCGCCGCCGCATCCTCGGCGACTCCGAAAGGCCACGCGGCGCGCTCCCATTCGACGCCGCCACTCGAGTCGGCAGCCGCGGCCCCGCGGTTCTCGCACCGTTTCCCGGTCCGACGCCATCTGAGCCGTTCGTCCGCGCGTGTATTGAATGGACGGCATCCGTTCATCGTCCCCAAGTGTCCTCACCCGATAGCCGTCCACACTAAATCCCTAATATCTCACTCGATACTCAATGGATTTTTATGTTCTTATGCTCTATGGATTCGTCTTGAAGAGACGAACACATCTATACGGCTAACATGCATTGGAACTAAGGCATTTGAAATAGAGAATCTTCAAAAGCTCGGGATGAAGAGTTAGCTCATACCTTGGCTCGTAGAAGTGTGGCTTCAATCCGAGAGTTGTTGCACCTTCGATCGGGTCCTGAAGAAGCTCCGCATGAAGTCTCCCGGTCCAGTGAATCGTCCGGATATGATTTCGACTAAGCCCGATCACAAAGCTTGGAGGCCGGAGCAACCGGGTGGCTCGGAGATGGGGCTTTTGATGGTGGACACCTTCCTCGGTCTGGTGAAGGTGTAGAGCCAATCAATTTGGGGATTGGCTCACTGTGGAGAAGTGTCCTGGTTTTGGGTGGAATTTCACCTCTGAAATTGAGCTTACAGAGGAGAAATGGCAGGGGGATTTCACTGGGGATCAAGTGCTCTAAGGGTGGAGAAGGGTCTGGAACAATTTTGGCAGAGTTTTGGCAAGGTTTGTGCTTCTCCCCTCTCATGGCCGAGAGGGGTGGAGTTTAAATAGAGCTGGTCGCGAGGCCTCCCGTGGGGAGTTAGGGCTCGGGATCGACCGCTGCCGGTGAGGAGAAGATCAGCCATGGTGACCACTGGGGATGGGGCAGCTCAGCAAGTGAGAATTTCAATGTTGGCTCACATGCGAGCTCTCGGCCATGGTGTTTTCCGGCGGCTCGGTGGCCGGCCGGCCAGTGGTCAGGTCACCCTCAAGCTCGAGTGGGTCGGGACTGGAGGCTTGTGCAATCAATCGGCAATTGCCATGTGTAAAGGAGTTGGATTGAAATGGAATGGGGGATGAGCCTATTTTGGGTCCAAATGGGTCAACCCACCTTTTGGGCTTGGTTCACCTCCCCATGGCCTCGATTTTGGGCCGAGAGGATCGGCTGGGTCGCCCAAGAGAGAGTGGTGTGGTCTCTATCCATGATGAGGTGGCTAAACATGGTTTAGTGTGTGACATGCTTAAGGTAAAAAGGCTTAATGAAAGATTAGGAAAGGAGCCCCTCCTTTTACCATTAATGGCATGGTCACATGTCAAGCCTCCCATGGCTTCATGTGGCTTGTCAATGGCTTGCATGGCTTGCCTTTGGCTTGGAGAAAGTTGAGTCAATTTCATAAAAATGGGTTTTAAGAAATTTTTGGTAATTTGATGGGAATTTGGATGAAGCTTCATTTGGAATAATTCAATGATGATTTTAGGACTTAGGTAATGGATTTAATTAAATGGATGACAAATGGAGATGTCATGTGGGCTTTAGGGTAGATTTGGGCTTTTGAATTTTGAAGGAAATGGGCTTTTAAGAAGGTTTAAGGGAAGTGGGCTTTTAAGTTTAAGGATGTGTTCATGGATGGGAATTTTTGTAGAAGTTTGGGCCAAATAGTTGTTGGTTTTGGTTTAGGGATGTTTCATGAATAATTTGAAATAGATTTAAGGTGGTTTGGGTTTGAATTGGGTTGAATTTGGGTTTATTTGGTAAATGGGCCAATGTAGGTCAAATTAGGCTAACTTGGGCCAATGTTGGGCTAGGGTTGAAATTGATGTAAAATAAATGTTAAGAAATGTTTATGGGAGTGTTTCAAAGAGGTTTTGGCTTTGGTTGGGTTTTAATTTTGAGGTTTGGGCCTATTTGGGTTAGATTTGGGTTTAGGTCAAAATTGGGCTTTTTGATTTTGGGTTGAATTTGAGTGGGGTTTGGGTCAAAATCTTGGGCAAATCATGTTAGTGTTTTGTTTATGAGGATGTTAAGGAAGGTTTAGAAAATATTTGGGGTTAATTGGAGTTGAATTGGGTTAGTTTGGGCTAAATTTGGGTCATGGGTCCAAATTTGGGCTTTAAGGCCCAAAGTGAAATTGGATCCAAATGTCAATCAAATTGGACTTGGATTTGGTCTAAATTGGTATTGGGAATGTTGAATTGAAGTTTAGAATTGAATTGGACCAGAATTTGGGTCAATTGGATAGGTTTGGTTTAACATTGGGTTCACTTTGGGTTAAAATGGGTCAATTTGGGGTTTTTGACAAAAGTAGGGTAAATTGATAAAATTGGCCCATGGTGTAGTTGGATAAAATGAAATTGGGAATATTTGGGATTTTCTGGAATTTTCTGGGAATTTTCTGAATTTTTGGATTTTTAGGCCAAGAAGGGTATTTTGGGTATTTGGAGGGTATTGGGGGGTATTTTTGGAATTTTTGGTATTTTTGGATATAGATGATCAATTTGAGTGATTTGGAGATGTTTGGGATTGATTTTGGAAAATTTTGGGTAATTTGGAAATTTTGCAAAAATTTGGGTAATTTCAAGGGTTTTGGGTAGGTTTAGTAGGTGTAGGGTCTCGGGGGTCAAAAATTGAAAATTTGGAAAATTTAAGATTGGGTGAATTTGAGTGGGGTGAAATCATTTTGGTTGAGCCATGAAGCCATTTCAAGCCCATATGAGCCATGAAAGGACTCATTTGAGGCATTCACTATGTTGTTCCTAACCCTCTTAGCGAGGGCTTAGGGGTTAAGGACCATCCATGTGAATCACCTACATGAGTTAGGAGGTTAAGTTGGGTATGGGTGTGGTTTTAGGAGGTGTGTGGGAGTGTAGTGTGTAGGTGTAGTGTAAGTCAGCCCCCTCACTGGACCAAGCCACCTGTAGGCGGTCCTAAGGCCAAAGAGTCCTATAGGAACTCATCCTTTAAACTTCCACATTCGATTTCAACCCTCTAGGTGATTAGGGGTCTATAGTCAAGTTTGTGGAGTTTGCAGGGAGTTTAGAAGTGGTTTGAATTTCTAAAAGGCGGGTCCCAATTCTAGTCCTCTAAGATAGTCAAAGGAAAAGCCTAAGGCTAGATCCTAAGCACTAAAAAGAAGAAAGGAAGACCTCATCAAAAATGAGGTCAACAGATAGGATGTTGCAGTAGTAAGTAGATTCAACCTTTACTTTTTCTTCCTGCTACATTTTATGGAATTAATTGCAAAATATTTTAAAATTTAAGTTTGGGGTGAGAAAGAATTAATTATTAGTTGTTCTCATTTAAAAGTATTTTCAAAATTATTAACATGATTTCCTGTGATAGAGCACAATTTCAGATAACTATATTTTGTTTTTATTTGAGTACTTTAGTCGACTTGAATGAAAGTTTTTGATAATGAAAAATAATTTTGTAGGATAAGATATTTGGTATAAGAGAATAGGACTATAGTTAGCTATTCAGAGTAAGAAAAACTGTATGTTTGAAATATTAAGAATCTTAAAACTTTATGTGAAAAGAAAGGATAATGACTCTATGATGAATTAATAATAAGCTAAAGAAATGCCTATATGGTAAAGGATCGTGGTAAGTTACAAATTTAGGGTGAGAAGGGTGAAGTTCAAAAATATTAAAGGCTATCCAGATATAGTAATTCTCACTTGAAAAAGCAAAAAAGCAAAAAAAAAAGAGAAAGAAAAGAGAAAAAGAAGAGAAAGAAAAGAAAAAGTGAGGAGAAGCTTAAGGAGATGCCAAATAAAAAATTGGCTTCTCTTGGATCTAGCTAAAGAGAAGAACTTAATTACTTTCCTGAACTTATATGTATGTATTAGCATTTTTACTAGTAGTGTTCTCATGAACTTCTTTTCATGTAATCCTTTTAAGTGCCTTAATAGGACAATCTACTGTCATTTTTAAAATGAATAGAAGACTAGAACTCTTAGACTTGATGACTAGATAGCCTTATACCTGTAGAATTTACTTGAATTATCTAAAGATCTTTCTGAAAATTTTACTACTGTATTTATCTAAGTCAAAATCATGGTATTCTAAAAATAAAGTTCATTGCAGTGGATTATTATGTATTAACTAAATTACTGGATAGCCTTATACCTGCAGAATTTATGTATCCACTAAAAATTTGTAGCTTTTCATTGTCTATTTCATACCTATTTTTAATGATATTGCACTATAAAGAAAGGTATTTTGTAATTTTTTTTGATTTTATGTACAAAAAATGGCTTTTAGAGAAAAAGAAGCAAAAAATGTGCAATTTGGAGCACAAACAAGCAAAAAAGTAAATTTTGGCCTGACAAATTTTGATAAGTCTTTCTTACTTAATCTCTTTTACACATCATGAATATTTTTGAATGCGATTACACTTTAAAGAAATGTTGTTTTTATCTTTATTTTGTAGGGCATTTGTTAGGAATGTAACGCAACTGAAATGGGATGAATCATAGCTGAAATGGAGCCAAACGAAGCAAAACGGTGGAGCTGCGCAGTACTAGCGCAGTTCGACGCTCTACCCAGCATCGGACTGTGCCAGAAGACAGAGAACGATGAAAATTTCATGGAAAATAGCACCGAATGGTGCCCAAACAGCGCCGATCTGCGCCAGAAGCAGTTATGGACCATATAGATCGAATTTGAACGCTTTTTTGGAAGGTTTCTTCAAGCATCTCTTGGGAAATTCGTTTGTACACTATTTTAAAGTGAATTTGAAATCAAAAAATGGTAGGATATGTTAGGAAAAATGTGGAGAATGCTTAGAGATCTTAGAATCAGAGTAGATATATAGATTTCTTCTTTTCTAGAGAGATTGGTGAGGGGATTTTGAGTGAAATTGTAAGGGTTTGTACTAGCATTGCATGAATCAGGGGGAGACTTTATGAAAGAGATCTTTTTCTTTATTTCAAGGGAAAAAGCTAAGTAATTTGTTCTTCATTATTTTATGATTTTGTAAACACTTGTTTTATGAATTTGCTTTGAAATTAGGTTTTTCGTTGTATTTTCTTCTGTCGGAATATTTTTAATTTTAAGTTTAATATATATATATATATATATATATATATATATATATATATATAGTTTGAAATTTAGCATTTGATTTTGAAAATAATTTTAAGTTTGAAAATTTGAAGATATGAAATTAAACCAATCTCACATCCCAAATAGTTTATATAAACGAGCATCACACTACAAACCGTGTATCTATCCCGAAGAATTGACACACTACTTGATGATGGGGCTCGATTAAATAAACTAGAAGATTTGTGACATCCGTTGGTCTGCGAACCAATTTTATAAGCTGACAAATTCCACTGCTTAATATAAAGGAATTAAGCAAGGTTTATATTACCTGGTTTCTTAAAGTTCCCTATAAGGGCAAGCCCCTATAACTAATTACATCTTAAATGACGGGAATCATTTAAGAAAACTCTCGATAATGATCAGTGGTTTTACTCTTAAGATTATCAATGTTTAAGGTTTTCAAAGGATTGAATTTTGGAAATTTCAATATGGAATAGATCAAATTTGGAACAATTATTTTGGGAATCTAAATGAAGAGAAGTAGGGGATGTCACAGACCCGAAGTGGACTCCGGTGACTTCCCTACTATCCTATTTGTTTGGCTTCAATTTGAGAGAATTTATTTAGTGTTTCAATCCTGCCAATTTTAATTAATTAGGACTTATATTAGTATGACATGATCATACAAATAGCCTCGAAGATGCGAGGGTTTATGTCGTACCAAACGACTACCTCGGAGTCCTAAGACCGGTTTAGGGCTTAATTTGCATAATATGATTATGCTAATGCCTAACAAAAAATTGAGGATTTATGTTGCACGAGGCAAACTACCTCAAAATCCTATGGCTTGGTTTTTTAATTCTAGGAAAGGTTTAGCTGATGTAGACACAAGTTTTGCTGATGTAGATGGCCGTGCTGCCCACCGTGCTCCAAGCTCCTTATTGTTGCAGAGGTTTAGTTTTTGAAGGTGACAATCAAGAGATGAGAAAAGTGTTTTGGTTTAGAAAAGTTGAAAATGTAGATGGCTTAATGTTTTTATTAAAACTAAAGTTGATTAAGCAGAATCGATTAAGATCCAACGGTTCTGTCATCTCAGCACCACTATTTTCATCGGATTCACTTAGTCTAAATAAATTTGCTAAACCCAACTGATAGAGTTCCACACCTTCATTTAGACCTTGGGAAATCTCGTTAGCAACACGTAGGTTACATCATCCGAGGGATTCCAGATCATCCAATGAGACGTTTTAATTTTAGTTGTAATTGCAGTTTTATTTTGGTTGGTGATTAAATTTTGAGTTGTTTAAACATGGTGGGTTTAATCATTTTCATGCGTTTATAAGTACAAAAAAGGAAAATATTTAATAAATTACTGAAAGTAAATCACAATAAACTTAAATGCATACTTGGTGGGCACTCCCGTCATTTGCACCTGCACTTAAAACATATGTTAAGGCATTTATATATTTACAACATATGCCTAGGTAAAGCTAAGGGAAGGTTTTGGTTCTCTACCAAAGTCCTAATCCTATTGCTAGTCACTCCCTGCGACGTCTAGGTTCTTGTGTTTTGGTTAATGATAATTTTCTTCATCAAAGAAAAATGAACTCTCACTGTTCTTTTAAAACATCACATCAAGTTAGAGAAGTGTTCGAAATTGAATTCTGAACATCTTCTTAAACATTATGGGGATTATTTTGAGTTCAGCTAGTTTCATTGTGGTGATGAATCAATCACCCAGGCTTAGTTTGGATTTTGACTCTTGCTCAGTGAATTATGATGTTTGATTATCCTTGTGAGTAAGGTGACATTTTCAATTAACGCTTCATTTAAAAATTATGATGATGAAAGCCTTTAGGGGCAAATTAATTCATTAAAGATTCAACCATTCTTAATTTAAGTTTGAGTTGATAATTTAAAGTGTTTTAGTTTAGTTATAAAATTTTGGTTAATTATTTTTAAGTTTGGAATAGTGTTCAAGTTGTTTAATGCAGTTAAGTTTTATTGTTTCGGAAAGTCTTAACTTTTTAGGTTCATTTTGAATATTTTAAATTGTTTTAGTTTTCTTTAATTATATTCTTGTGATTGATTAATTATGACAAATTAACTTTAATGTTTTAAATTTATTTTTAATTTAAGTTTTAAACAATTTCAGATTAGTTTTGATATTTTAAGTTTCTTTTAATTTGATTTTTTTTACTTCAAATTGGTTTTAAAGTTTTAAGCTTTAGTTTAATTATGCAATTTTTAGATTATCTTCCTTTCATTAGTTTTAATTATTATTTTAGAGCTCCTTTAATAGATATTTAAATAATGTTTGATCAAATTATTGATTAAGGGTTCAATTTAAAAAATTAGAATTCCCTTATATTACATCCCTTAATCTTAATCATTGAAGCTTTAATTAATCTTCCCAATTTCATGTGATTTAATTAATGTTTCTTCTTTAAACTTTAAGGTGGTTTAATGTGTTTCTACCACTTAAATTCCCTATGTTTCAGTCATCCAAAATGAAGTTAGGATCAAAGATTTAACCTTCCTTTGGTTAAGCTTAAATTATAATTAAGGTTAAAACCTTTTAATTACCTTAATGCCCTCTTAAGCATATTCATCTCATAATTCATCAAATTAAGCTCAAATGAACCTGAAATTTTTATGTCACCTCACCCATATATCAATTAAGACATTAGAGGAGAAAAATGTGATTTTTCAATTTTTAATTTAATTTATATAATAATTTTAATGGAAAATAAGGATTTTCAATGAATATTTCATGACATGATCAAGAGGAAGTTTCTGTCCTTAGGAAAATTATGGGAGGTTTCTATTAACTAGAGGATCACTTGGACCAATTTGGTGATTTTTTGAATTATATTTTATTTATTATAATTATTTTAAGTTTTGGAGTATTAATTAATTATAAAATAAAATTAAAGTGGAAAAATTGGTTTTATATTTTTTGTAAATCTCTCTAATCCCAAGGGACATAAAGAAGCTAATTTTATATTTTTTGATTTTTCTTTGAATTTTTAGAATTATTTTTGTGAAAAGGTTGAAAAATCCATTTTTAACATTAAAAATTGGCTTAAGCCTTTAAAATTCAATATTTTTACTTAGAGAGTTGGGAAAAATTTTTGGTTGGTTCTTAAGTGATTAGGGGACCAAACATGACATTTTTATGAATTTTAATATTTTTATAATTTTTATAATTTTTTAATTATTAAAATATTAAAAGTTAGGTTAAAAATGAAGTTTTTAGAAAAAATCCAATTTTAATTTTCTTAGACTCGTCTGATATCATAGAGTCTCTAAAATTAATTTGGTGAATTTTTGAAATGTATTTTGAGTTTTATGATTTTTTTTTTAATTTTAAGTTTGACTATGTTACTTAGAAAATCTATTTAATGGGTTAAACCATTTTTAATTAATTTCAAACTTTTTATGGAGGTTCTTATTATCCTACATGACAGTGGAGAATTGATTTCAAGTTAATTTGATTTTTCATTTTCCTTAATTAATTCCAAGTTGGTTTTAGATCAAGTGAACTATTAGGGTTATTTACAATGTTTTAATTCATGAGATAATTTCTCTGTGCTCCTCTGGTCATAGGGAACCTACCCTAATTTTCTTAGAAATTTCCAAATAGTATGCTAATTATTGGAATTAAAATACCAAAATAGACATAAAAAATTAGAAAATTCATAACTTGCCATGGACATAGCCTCTGGCCTTGGAAAATTCTTTGAATGTTCCCAAGATCAGAGGCTTCAAAAGACTTATGGTCTCATGCCATGGTGAATTGTGTGTGAGTAGAGAATTAAAATACTCAAATCAGTATTAAAATCATTAAAAATTAAATACTCAACCAAATGACTTGATTTGTTTTCCACATTATTCTCCACTATTCACTGTGCAAGTGGGTATTTTTATTATAATTTTGTGATTTTTCTATGAAAAGATATGCATTTTTAAAGTTTCTGGTAATTAAATAAATAGGAAAAAGAGGATTTTCCTACTTAAACTAGTCAGCGCTGACTGGATCCTGCGACGGATCGAAAGCACACGTGGCGCGGTTTGATTCGGTACGGCCATCTGACTCGACAACCACGCGTCCCACTGTTCACGTTCCGTTGCTTCATCCGGCTTGATCCTGGGGATTTTCCTACTTAAACCAGTCAGCGCTGACTGGATCCTTCGACGGATCGAAAGCACATGCGGCGTTGTTTGATTCGGCATCGCCATCTGACTCGGTAACCACGGTTTCCACTGTTCACATTTCGTTGCTTCATCTGGCTTGATCTTGGCCATCCATCTGATACATGCGCGATCCGACAATATCCATTCATCATCCCAACTGGTGTGAGCCAAGACCCGTCTACCTTCTAACCCTAATATCTCACTCGATACTCTACCAAATCGAGTGCAGTTTCTTCCTACATGCTCGTCTAGCCTAGGGGAGTCTATCCATATGGCTAACATGCATTAAAAATAAACAGAACAAAATAGAGAATCCATGGAAGCTCGGGAGGAAGGAGAGCTTCATACCTTTGCTCTGAGAAGTGAAGCTTCGATTAGAGGTGCTTGACACGTTTGTTGGAGTTCCCAGGAGGCTACGGATTGAGGCTCAAGCACTGGTGAAATGCCTAGGTATGACTTCGTCCAAGTTTAATTTCGAGCTCTGGCCGATAGAAGAAATGGGCAGCCTGGTGAGGGGGCTTTCACTGGGGAACTTCCTCTCTGCCTCTGGTGAAGGTGTGAGAGAAGTTAATTTGGTTTCTGTGAAGGTTGAAGGGATGTCCTGTTTTCGGCCTGATTTTGGGATGAGAAATTAAGCTCAGCCAGTGGGGTTCAGGGTAGGAAGACAGTGGGGCTCTTCTTCTCTAGGCCGAGAGAAGCTCTAGGAGTGATTTGTGGAAGTTTTGTGAGAAAATTTTTCAACACCTGGTTCATTGCTAAGAGGTGAGGATTATATGGGTAGGGCCATAGGGCTGAGCTTGGGTTCAATTGAGGGGTGGATTCCACTGCTTAGGTGGAGGGTAGTGGAGCTCCAAAGTTTAATTTGGCTGATGTGGCCAATTGGGTAAGTTTAGGTGTGTTTCACTTGGTGGTGGCTCTCGGTTTTGATTCCCTCCGGTGACTAGGCCGGCCGGCAAGGACAAGGGAGCTGGCCCTTGAGGTCAGGTGAGTCAGGGAGAGGTTTAATGGTGATTAATCAATTTTTGGAATGGTTTGGGGCAAGGCAAAAGGAGATTTAACCATTTAAGGGAAGAAATCCTTTAAAATGGGGGACTCTTGGTCCATGGCTCACTTATCTTGGGCTAGGTGGATCTAGGGTGGTTCCTAGGGTTCAAATGGTGTCTATGGAAGAGTTTGTTTAGCCACATTTGGTTCAATTTGGTTAGGATAGGCCATAGGTTCAATTTGGCTCACTTGGGTTTAGGTTGGGCTAACTTGGGTTTGAGTTTGATTGGGGTCCAAGTGTCTTTAGCAACATTGTGTAAATGATTTCCATGAAGAACTTTCATGAAGACATGGAATGGTTTTGAGTTCAAATGAAGGTTTTGGAATTTTGGTTAATTTTGGGCAAGGTTAGATCAACTTGGGTCCAAGTTGGGTTAGGGTGAGGTTTGGACCCAATTGAAAGTTTCAAATGGTTTAGGGGAATGTATTGAGGAGTTCCTAACATCAATTGGGAGGAAATTTTAGGATTAGGCCAATCAATTTGGTATATTTAGTGCATGGATTCAATTTAGGCTAAAATGGGGTATTCTTGGATTTCAAATGGGTTTAGGGTAAGCTTGGGCTCAAATTGGGACAATGGAATGTTGCATGGGTTTCATGGGAGTGCCATGAAAGGTTTATGATTGAAATTTGGGGCAAAGAAGTTGACATTAGGTTAATTGAGGTTTTGGATTAAATTGGCAAAATTTGGGGGTTTAGTTTTCAAATGGAATTAAACTCAAATGCGAATTAATTTGGACTTATATTTGCTCTACATTGGTATTTAGGATGTTGAATTAAAGTTTAGAATTGAAATTGGGCAAAATTGAGGTCAAATGTGTTGATTTGGTTTGACATTGGGTCCATTTGGGTTAAAAATAGGTCAGATTGGGGATTTTGATAAAATTGGGTGAAATTAGCAAAATTAAGTTATGGTGTAGTTGAACAAAATGAAATTGGGAATTTTTGGGATTTTTTGGAATTTTCTGGGAATTTTTGGAGTTTTTGGCTAAAAGGGTTATTTAGGGTATTTGGAGGTTATTTGGAGGGTATTGGGGTATTTTGGTGGATTGAAGAGGTGGGAATTGTTTTAAACTAACTTTTAGGATTTTTGGGAATTTTGGGTAGTTTTTGGGAAATTTTGGAGAGTTTGGTGGGTTGTAAGGGCATTTTAGGTAATTTCAGGTAGGCTTTAGGACCCAATGTCAAAACCAGAAATTTTAGTAAAATGGAATTTGGGTATGGTTAAGGGGGTGGAAAAGCTTAGAGTGAGCCATGGACTAAGAAATTTCCATTTTGAACATCTCATAGGTTGTTCTTAACCCTCGTAGCCAAGGGCTAGGGGTTTGGACTTAGCCACATGAGTGCTCCAATGAACCAGGAGTCAAGATTGGGTAGGGATGGTTTAGGGTTTAGGATGGGTATGAGATTACAGTGTGTGCAAGCTAGAGCTCACCAAGACCAGGCCACCCAAGGCAGTCCTAAGGCTTAGCCATCCTATAGGAATTCATCTTTGTCATCTTACACATTGGTCCTAACCTTCCAAGTGATTTGGAGGTTAATGACCATCCATGTAAGATTCCAAAGAGAACCAAGATTTGGTTTGATTTTCTAAAAGGTGGGGTCCATCTCTAGTCTTCTAGGATAGTCAAGGGGAAGTCCTATGGCTAGATCCTAAGTAGTAAGAGGAAAGAATAGACCTCACAAAAAATGAGGTCAACATCTTTGTGCTTTTTGATGTCTTTCTCTTACTCTTTCTTCTTCTTTGGAAACAGAGGAATGAGAAGATTATGTCATTATTTTCCTTTTAATTTTCTTTTGCATGAGTAGGATTCTTGTTTAGAATATTGGGATGCATGCTAGAAGAAGTTTGGATTATAAATGTGATGGTTTTTACTTGCGCTTCATTTACATTATAATAAAAGCTCGTTGTAGTGTTAAAATTCTTTGTAATTGCGTTTTGATCTTAGAGGGTGGTGTAATTCTCAACAAAGTGAAACCACATTCAAATTTCATGGATGGTGAAGATCATGGGGGTTGATTGCAAATAAATTGGGAAATATACTTTGATGAGCGTAGAATTGGAGATTTTAGGGTGACAGATTAAAATCTTCAATTCGGTCCTATTGATTGGAAACTAAAGAGAGAGTTAGCCTTCAGGTGAAGGGAAGTGGGAGCTCTGGAGTGAGAGCCAGTATCCTCCCAGCCTAACCACGGATTTGGAGACTAAACCTAGGCTTAGCCAATGTTCTTTATGCACTCAGAAGAGGGTAAAGAATATGCTTGATCCTATTAGGCACATACAATAGATAATGCATCTCTTTCATTTACATTATCCAATTCACTACATAAGAATAATAGATTTTATTATCTTAAAATTCACCAAACCAACTCATCCAGAAAGGTTATCTTTAGAAGTAATATTTGCATTTAGGAATAGTTATTATCCTTACATGTAATCATCTACATTTAGGAGTAGTTGCTAGATAGAAAACCACTTATATCGACCTTTGAAACTAAAGTCTAATAGTAGTAGACTAGAATTTGACTAAGGACCTCTTACCTCTCTTCCCTGTGGGATTGATAAACGGGACTTTACTAGAGCTCTGTATTACTTGAGCGATACATATACTTACATTTGAAATTGTGACTACAATATCATTATAAATATCTTCTGAATCATCTTCTCACAAAATCTCTTTCCCTTTGGCAGACGGGAAAGTAGGTGCAGTGACGGCGAAGCCGGTGGCAGTAGAGGTGACAACTCTCCTTGGCACGGAGACGGTTGACTTGACGGGAGAAGTGGTTATCTTCACCTTCTTAGCAAAAGAGAAATCTTCGTTGGAGTTCAAATCAAACTCAGTAGATGGTTTTTGAATTTCAGCGGTAGCAACTTTCACGACTACAAACGGAGCTTTCCCAAGTACGACTTCAAACTTATTGAAGCCGGTCCCGAACTGAATCATTGGTGCTGCATGATGGGCCTCACGGGAGGATGGCAAGTTGCAAGAGAAAGATAGCGTAGGGTTTGAAATCTTTAACTATTAAGTGAGGAATTCCGAAAACCTCGTCATCATAGTGAAAACACTACAAAAAAGGTTGTTCTGTGAACTGGGAAAAAAATTTCATTTCATTTTTTTATCTTTTTATGTCATTTCTGGGTTTTCACACGTTGGTGTTGACCTCATTTTTGGTGAGGTCTTCTCTTCTTCTCTTTAGTACTTAGGATCTAGCCTTAGGCTTTTCCTTTGACTATCTTAGAGGACTAGAATTGAGACCCACATTTTAGAAATTCAAACCACTTCTTAACTCCCTGCAAACTCCACAAACTTGGCTATAGACCCCTAATCACCTAGAGGGTTGAAATCAAATGTGGAAGTTTAAAGGATGAGTTCCTATAGGATTCTTTGGCCTTAGGACTGCCCTGGGTGGCCTGGTCTGGTGAAGGGGCTGACTTACACTACACTTACACACTACATTTCCACACACTTCCTAAAACCACACTCATACCCAACTTAACCTCCTGACTCATGTAGGTGATTCACATGGATGGTCCTTAACCCCTAAGCCCTTGGCTAAGAGGGTTAGGAACAACATAGTGAATGCCTCAAATGAGTCCTTTCATGGCTCATATGGGCTTGAAATGGCTTCATGGCTCAACCAAAATGACTTCTTTCCACCCAAATTCACCCAATCTTCAATTTCCCAAATTTTCAAATTTTGACCCCCGGGACCCTACACCTACTAAACCTACCTAAAACCCTTGAAATTACCCAAATTTTTGCAAAATTTCCAAATTACCCAAAATTTTTCAAAATCAATCCCAAACATCTCCACATCACTTAAATTGATCATCCATACCCAAAAATACCAAAATTCCAAAAATACCTCCCAATACCCTCCAAATACCCAAAATACCCTTCTTGGCCTAAAAATCAAAAAATTCAGAAAATTTCCAGAAAATTCCAGAAAATCCCAAATATTCTCAATTTCATTTTGTCCAACTACACCATGGGCCAATTTTGTCAATTTACCTTACTTTTGTCAAAACCCCCAATTTCACCCATTTTAACCCAAAGTGAACTCAATGTCAAACCAAACCTACCCAATTGACCCAAATTCTGGTCCAATTCAATTCTAAACTTCCATTCAACATTTCCAACACCAATATAGACCAGATCCAAGTCCAATTTGATTGACATTTGGATCCAATCTCACTTTTGGCCTTAAAGCCCAATTTGGACCCATGACCCAAACTTAACCCAAACTCACCCAATTCAACTCCAATTAACCTCAAATCTTTTCTAAATCTTCCTTAACATTCCCACAAACAAAACCATAACATGATTTGCCCAAAATTTGAACCCAAACCCCACTCAAACTCAACCCAAGGTTAAAAGGCCCATTTTTGACCTAAGCCCAAACCTAACCCAAATTCAACCCAATTCAAGCCCAAACTACCCCAAATTTGTTTCAAATCACTCATGAAACATCCATGTGCTAAACGCAACAATTATTTGGCCCAACCTCTTTGCAAAATTCCCATCCATAAATTCATTTTTAAACTTAAGGGCCCATTCCTTAAACCATTTTAAAAGCCCACTTCCACCAAATCCAAAACCCCAAAAATTCTTCCAAAGCCCATATGACATTTCCCCTCATCATATTTTCAATTAAAATCATCCCTAAGTCCTAAACCAATGATCAAATATTTCTAAATGAAGCTTCATCCAAATTTCTACCAAATTATCCAAAATCCTTAAAATCCTTTTTTATGAAATTGACCAAACTTTTTGCCAAGCCAAAGGTGAGCCATGAAGCCATGCATGAGCCACATGTGAGCCATGAGAGCTTTGGACACTCCACCATGCCATATTGGGAAAGAAGAGGGGGGCTTTCCTTAATCCCTAAAGCTCATTAGCCTTAATCATGTTTCACCTAAACTTAAATTTAATCCAAATATATTTGGATGGAGACTTCTCCATGCCAAACCAGCTGATCCCTTTGATCCCCCACAGCATCCAAAGCCACCTTGAAGGGTGCACCAAGCCCAAATGGGTGGATTGACCCATTTAGACTCAAAACTAGCCATGCCCCATTCTACTTTGGATCAAAGCCTTTACACATGTCCATGGCCAATTGATTGCACAAACCTCCAGCCACGACCCACTCGACCAAGATGGTGACCATTGCACGGCCGGCCGGCCACCGAGCCACCGGAAAACACCATGGCCGAGAGCTCACATGTGAGCTAACATTGAAATTCTCACTTGCCGAGCTGCCTCATGCCTAGTGGTCACCATGGCTGTTCTTCTCCTCACCGGAGCAGCTCGATCCCAAGCCCTAACTCCCCCGGGAGGCCCCCAGCCCAGCTATTTAAACTCCACCCCTCTCGGCCATGAGAAGAGGAGAAGCATAAACCTTGCTAAAACTCGCCAAAATTGTTCCGGACCCTCCTCCACCCTTAGAGCACTTGATCCCCAAGTGAAATCCCCCTGCCATTTCTCCTCTGTAAGCTCGATTTCGTAGTTGAAATTCCACCCAAAACCGGGACACTTCTCCACGAGTGAGCCAATTCCCAAATTGATTGGCTCTACACCTTCACCGGACCAAGGGAAGGTGTCCACCATCAAAAGCCCCATCTCCGGGCCACCCGGTTGCTCCAGCCTCCAAGCTTTGTGATCGGGCTTGGTCGAAATCATATCCGGACAATTCACTGGACCAGGAGACTTCATCCGGAGCTTGCCGAGACCCAATCGAAGGTGCAACAACTCTCGGATTGAAGCCACACTTCTCCGAGCCAAGGTATGAGCTAACTCTTCATCCCGAGCTTCGGAGATTCTCCATTTCAAATGCCTTAGTTTCAATGCATGTTAACCGTATAGATGTGTTCGTCTCTTCAAGACGAATCCATAGAGTATAAGAACATAAAAATCCATTGAGAATCGAGTGAGATCTTAGGGATTTAGTATGGACGGCTCTCGGGTGAGAACACTTGGGGACGATGAACGGATGCCGTCCATTCAATACACGCGCGGACGGACGGCTCAGATGGCGTCGGACTAGGAGACGGTACGAGAACCGCGGGGCCCGGGCTGCTGACTCAAGTGGCGGCGTCGAATGGGAGCGCGCCGCGTGGCCTTTCGGAGCTGCCGAGGATGCGTTGGCGCCGCATGGATAAATAGGAAATTAGGGTATTTTCTTATTTATTTAATTCCCTAAACTTCAAAAATTCATATCTCTGTGTAGGAAAATCATAAAAATAAAATAAAAATACCCTCTTGCTCGAGTGAACGAGAGGAGAATAATGTGGAAAAGAAATCATTTAATTTCATCAAGTATTTTATTTTTTATAATTTATTTACTCTCTGCATTATTTTAATTCTCCATGCATGCATACAATTCACCATGGCATGAGACCATAGGGCTTTTGAAGCCTCTGAATTTGGGAACATTCCCTGAATTTTCCAAAGTCGGAGGCCATCCCTATGAAGAGTTCTTGATTTTTCAAGTTCAGAGTCACTGTTTTGAGTATTTTAATTCCAGTAAATAGCATGTTGTGAAATAAATTCTAGGAAAATTTGGTGATGTTCCTTATGACCAGAGAACCCTAGGAAAAATAGATTTTGGCTTAGTTCATTCAAAACAACCCTACTTGGCTTAAACACCCAAAATAGATCTTTAATTAATTAGAGTTAACCAGGCATCAAATTGACTTGAAATCAATTCTCCACTGACCTTTAGGATTAGAGGAATCCATCATAAAAATTTGAGGTCAATTGGACTTGGTTAGCCCCACTAATTGGGTTGATTAAGTCACTTAGCCATTTTAAACTTTAAAAATTCATAACTCTTAAAATACTTTTCAAAAATTCACCAAATTGGTTTTGGAGCCTCTCTGATATCAGGGAAACCTAAGAAAATTAAAATTTCAATTTTCTAAAAAAGTTGATTTTTAATAATATTTTAATATTTTTAATAATTAAAAAATAATAAAAATCACAAAAATAATAAAATTCACCAAAATGTCATATTTTGAATTTTAATCACTTAGGAACAAATCCCACATTTTTCTTAGGTCTATTTGGTGAGATATTAAATTTTAAAGCTTTAGGATTTTTTGTTAAAATTAAAAAAAAAATGTATTTTCTAGCATTTTCACTAAAATAATTACAATAAATCATAGAAAAATCAGAAAATTGCAAAATTTGCTTCTCTGGTTTCCTTGATATCAGAGAGATTTTTGAAAAATATAATACTCATTTTTTTCAACATTTATTTTATTTTTAAATTAATTAACACTCCAAAACTTAAAATAATTATAATAAAAATAATATAATTCAAAAAATCACCAAAATTGGTCCAAGTGCTTCTCTGGTCATTAGGAATGTCCCCTAATTTTCTTAAGGATAGAAACTTTCCTTTGGTCATGTTATCAAATTTTCCTTGAAAATCTCTATTTTCCACCAAAAATAATTATATAAATAAATTAAATACAGAAAAATCACATTTTCTCCTCTCATGTCTTTATTGACATATGAGTGAAGTCACATAAAAATTTCAAGTTCTTTTGAGTTCAATTTAGTGAGTTATGAAATTATTAAGCTTAAAGGGTAAAATGGTAATTAAAATTTTAACCCTTAATTAAAACTTTAGGTTTAATAAAAAATTAACAAGTAAAATATTTGATCTTAATCTGATTTGGATGATTGAAATTTAAATAATTAAAGGGTAGAAACCCATTAAACAATTTTAAAATGATTAAACCTTAATTAAATAATTGATTAAATTTGGAAGAATAATAAATTGGAATTATTAAAATAGGGATATTATTAGGAAGAAATTTATTCTTTAATTTAAAAATCCCTAAATTAATTATCTCATTAATATTCAATTCTTAATTAAAATGATAACTCAAATTTAAAATATTAAAAGACTTAATTAAATCATTAAACTCTTTTAAAATCTCAATTAAAATTATAAATTAAATTAAATTAAATTAAATTAAAAAAAATTAAATTAAATTAAACAATTAAATTAAATTAAATTAAATTAAAATTAAACTAAATTAAATTAAATTAAATTAAAATAAAATTAAATTAAATAAAACAATTAAATTAAACTAAATTAAATTAAATTAAAATGGATTAAACAATCAAATTAAATTAAATTAAACCAAATTAAATTAAATTAAATAATTAAATTAAATTAAATTAAATTAAATTAAATAATTAAATTAAATTAAATCAAATTAAATTAATTAAACAATCAAATTAAATTAAATTAAGTTAAATTAAAACTCAATTAAATTAAATTGAATTAAATATAACATCACCAAAGACATAAAGAATTCAAAATAAACCTAAAATAACTTGAACACTATTCCAAATTTAAACCCTTTAACTTAAATCAAATCATTTGAATACTAATTTACCCTTGAAAGCTTTGATTATTATAACTCCTAAATGGAACATTAAATGAAGTGTTACTTCACTCATAGGATATTCAAATGTCCTAGTTCACTGAGCAAGATAACAACAAAACTTAAATCCTTGGACGATTAATTCATTTATATAATTAAATTCATTTGGACTTAAAACAATCCTAGAAATATTGAAAAGATGTTTAAGATTCTTCTTAAGCACTTCCTCGATATGATAGGATATTTATAAGAACAATTGGATTTAATTGTTCTTTGATGAAGAAAATCGTCCTCAAACAAAAACACAAAGAACCTAGACGTCATAGGAGATGACTAGCTATAGGATTAGGAATTTGGTAGAAAACCATAACCTTTCCCTTAGCTTTACCTAGGAACTTGCTTAAATATTCTAATTGTGTTTTAAGTGCAGCTTGGGATGACGGGAAGACCCTCCAGGTACGCTTTTATTTTATTGCAATTTACTTTCTTGCAACTTACTTCCCTGCAATTTACTTTATTGCAAATGCACTTTACTTTTCTTGCATGATAAAACAACTGTTGCATAAAAACTCACACCTTTAGGATAGACCCTAAAATTGAAACCAAAACTAAGTTAAAAGTCATTGCAAGATAAAATTCATCGCCACAACATTTCAAAATATAAAACAACTCAAAATTTAATCACAAACAGAACACAAAACTACAATTATAACTAAATTAAAACGTCCTGTTGGATGATCGGGAATACCTCGGATGATGTAACCTACGTGTTGCTAACGGGATTTCCCACGGTCTAAATGAAAGTGTGGAACTCATTCGAGTTGAGTTTAGCAAATTCATCCGGACTAAGTGAATCCGATAAAAATAATGATGCCGGAAGGATGGAACCGTGGGATCTTAACCGGTGTCGTTATAATCAACTTTAAGATTTGTTTTAATCAAAATACAAAACACTTGGAAATTAAGATCTTCTCTAAACTAAAACACTTTTCTCATCCCCTGATTTATGATTTCTAAAACTAAACCTCTGCAACAACAAGGAGCTTGGAGTATGGTGGGCAGCACGGCCATCGTCGTCAGCAAAACTTGAACCTACTTCAGCAAAACCTTCTTAGAATTAAACAACAAAGCCATAGGACTTCGAGGTAGTTTGCCTAGTGCAACATAAATCCTCAACTCTTCGTTAGGCATTTGCATTGCAAATTAAGCCCTAGCCGGTTTTAGGATTCCGAGGTAGTCGTCCGATACGACATAAACCCTCACATCTTCGAGGCTATTTGTATGATTCTATCATATAAATATAAGTCCTAATTAATTAAAATTGGCAAAATCAAAACATTTAAATAAACATTAGGACTTTCCTAAATTCAAGCCAAACAATATGATAGTCGAGAAATTACCGAAGTTCACTTCGAATCTGTGATTTCTCCTACTTTTCTTCCTTTGGATTCCCAAAACAAAATGTTCCAAATTTGATCCATTCCCTATTGAAATTCCAAAATTCAATCTTTGAAAACCTTAAACTTTGAAATTCTTGAGAGCGGAATTATTGGTTATTATCGAGAGTTTTCTTAGGTGATTCCCGTCACTTAAGATGTAATTAACTATAGGGGCTTGCCCTTATAGGGAATTTTAAAGAACCCGAGTAATATAAACCCCGTTTAATACTTTCATATTAAGCGAGGGAATTTGTCGGCTTATAAAATTGGTTCGCGGACCAAACGGATGTCACAAATCTTCTAGTTTATTTAATCGAGCCCCACCATCAAGCGTGTGTCTATCCTTAGGGATAGATACACGGTTTGTGGTGTGGTATTCGTTTATATAAACTATTTGGGATGTGAGATCAGTTTGATTTCATATCTTAAAATTTTTCAAACTTAAAATTATTTTCAAAATCAAATACTACTTTTCAAATTATTTATTTAAACTAAATTAAAAATTCGCCAACAACTTCTGTTAGGCGACCCCTTTTCAAAATAAAACACACAACCTAAAAATATGCCGACAGTTGGTTAAAAAGAGTTTCAAGTTTTAAAGAAGAGTGGGTCAATCTGCCGAAGACATGATTGAACCCAAAAGTCACAGAAAAGAGGTGAAGTATGGGACCCCATCAGAGGTCCCCTTCACAACGCATATTGCCCTAACAAGGTTTACTCGCCAACACACCTATTGGGGGTCCGATCCCATAAGATCGAAAGGAAAAACTAGGGACTCCTGAACCCTTCTATTTAGGAGTGACTAAACAGACGGTCCTGAGATCCAGAGGAGTTGATCACACTTTCTCAAGAAAGAAATGGGCGAAATATGTCAATGGAAGAATGGTAATTTAGCTCAAGAGGGACATGAGCACATTAACGATATATGAATATAGTATTTCCTGATCTTATGAAGAGAGAAACTATCCCCAGCAGAGTCACCAGAAAACTGTCGGTTGTTAAAATTTTTTTTATAAATTTTTTGGTTTTCTTTGAAAAATACATTTTGGGGTGTTTTGTTTTTAAAAAGGGTTTTAATTTTCTAAAATAGAAAATTGATTTAATATATATATATATATATATATATATATATATATATATGGATTTTGAACTTAATATTTTTATTTTGAAGAATATGAAATTAAACCAATCTCATATAAATAATAGTTTAAATAATCAAGCATTTCGTTGCAAGACATATATTTATCTCGAAGAATAAGTACAAGGTTTTAGGTGAAGATTGATCAAATAAACTAAAGAATTTATAACATCCATTTGATCTGTGAACCATTTTGATCAACAATTTCCCCTATATAATATGAAGGAATTAGATAGGGTTTCTATTAATCTGGGGTCTTTATTTTTCCTATAAGGGCAAGCCCCTATAGTTAATTACATCTTAAATAACTGAAGTCACCTAAGAAAAATCTTGATATAGCTCAACAAATATTTATATTCATGACTTCCAAAGGTAAGGTTTTCCAAGAAAATGTAATATTCGAAAATTCAATAGGTGAATGGCTCAAATTTTGGAACATTTTATTTTATCAGAATCCAAAGGAGAGAAGGCTAGGGGAAGAACATATATTCAAAGGAAATCTTGATGACTTCCCAAACTATCCTATGGGTTGGTTTTGATTTAGGGCGTTTATTTAGTGTTTCATCTTGTTAATTTTATTATTTAAGACTTACATTCACTTGATACCAATCATGTGAATAGTCTGGAAGATAGGAGGGTTTATGTCATACCTGATGATAACCTCAGAATCCTAAAGTTAGTTAGGGCTTATGTTTTACAACATAGTTATGCAAGGGCCTAAAGAAAAGATGAGGATTTATGCTACACTAGGTAAGCTACCTCGAAGTCCTATGGTTTATTGTTTAAACTAAGAAAAGGTTTTGCTGATGTGGACAAGAGTTTTGCTGTGAAGATGGCCGTGCTGCCCACTATGCATGCTCCAAGCTCCTCGTCGTAGTAGTTTAATTTAAAGAAGTGTCAATTGAGGAGGAGTGAGATGTGTCAGGTTTTGGAAATATTTAAAATTGAGATGTCTTAATATTTTATTAGGGGAACATTAAAGTTGATTATAACAACACTGGTTAAAATTGAGATGTCTTAATATTTTATCATCCCGACACCGCTATTTTCATCGGATTCACTTAGCCCAAATGAATTTACTAAACCCAACTAAATGAGTTCCATACTTTCATTTAGACCGTGGAAAGACCCTGTTAGCAATGCGTGGCATACCTCCTCTAACGAATTCCTGATCATCCAACGAGACATTTTAATTTAGTTATAATTATGATTTTTTTTGTTTTGTTTGTGATTAAATTTTGATTTGTTTTATATTTTGAATGTTGTGGAGGTGAATTTTATCTTGTTGTGATTTTTAATTTAGTTTTAATTTTATGGCTAACCTAAAGGTTTCAATTTTCATGCAGGGTGATATTGTTGTTTATCGTATAAATTGCAAGAAAAGATAAAGTTAAAGAAAACACAGGAAAAAAAAGCGCTGTAAACTTATAAAAGTGTACCTAGCGGGTCTTCTCGTTCCTCCACCTGAAACTTTAGTATTCTTTGCAATAAATATTTATATTTGTAGGGAAGTAAAACCATATGGAAATGTTCGTCACAGGCCTATCAAGTCCTAGATCATAACCCGGTGAACTTCTATTTATTTATGAGATATTTTTCATTTAATAAATATAATAAATACAATAGTCTTACAAGGTGTCCAGAAGTCCTGTGAAACGGTCCCAGAGGAACCCAAATATTTCACAATACTTTTGAACTTCCTTGAGGGCCTTTTGTATTTTTCATAGTTATTAAACGATTTATCCCTTTCATACCCTTATGCTCAACGAGTTGGTGTTTTAATCATTTCTAAGAGTATGGGGAATTATCATTTGTTATTTCACCTAGAGATTACGGGGGTGAAAACCCCTTCGGTAAAGTTAATTTGTTTGGGAAAATTAGCCAATTAGTTTCATGACTGGGCTTGTAGTGTTTTCAGCTATTTAGAATTTGACTGTGTTTGCTTTTCTAAACTTCTTTTAGCAAGATTGATTAAGCCTAGCTCACTACTAAGCCCTTTTAAAATTTTGATGGATACATTTGTAACTCTTTTGAGAAATAGTTAAATGAGTTTAATCAATTTTTTATCAAAATATTGGGCTATCATCTAGTATATCTAATAGGGGTGTAAGTTAGTGGATTATTAACCTCCAAGATTAACCCCTAACCCTAAGGATCATTTGGTTTAATAATCTTCCAAATTAGAATTAATTAGGAAATCCAAACATTTAGTTTTGATATGACAAAATTGAAGTTGGTTTCTAAAATTTGTCCCTTTAATATCTAAAAAATCCAATCATATCATTTAAGATCATTAATTGCATTTACCCTTTGATTGAGCCTAAATATTATTTAAGGCTAAAACCCTTAAAATTACAACTTTGCCCTTAGGGCCTTATCACTTCATAATTCCTTAAATTCAATCCAAATGACTTTGGAATTTTTATTTCACTATAAACAACACTGATTAAAATTGGATTAAAACATCAGAGAAGAAAATGTGATTTTAAACTTTAATTTAATTTATATATTTATTTTAATGCAAAAATAGAGGTTTTAAGTGAAAATTCCATAACTTGATAAAAAAATATTTTACTTTAAAATTTTTACTGGAGGTAAGCCTAGACTAGAGGACCACTTGGACTAGATTTTTTGAAGTTTATTTTAATTATTAGAATTATTTTATTTTCTGGGGTTTTAATTAATTATAAAATATTTTAAAAGTTGAAAATTCAATTTTATATTTTTCAAAAATCCATCTGAGGTCAGGGAACCCATAAAAGTAAATTTCATATTTTTCTAATTTTTATTTTAATTTTTAGAATTATTTTAGTGCAAAATTAAGGAAATTCATTTTTTTAACCTTTTAAAAATTCATTTAAGTCTTTAAAAATTGATATTTTAACTTAGAGACTTAGGAAATTATTATTAGGGATGGTCCCTGACTAATTATGAGAAAAAAAGTGATCATTTAATGATTTTTAATAATTTTGCGATTTTTAATATTATTTAATTATTTAAATATTAAAAATATGATTTAAAATGAAAATTTTATAGAAAATCCAATTTTATTTAAAAAAAATTCATTTGATCACAGAAAACTCCCAAAACCAATTTTATAATTTTTTTAGTGGTATTTTAATTATTAAAATTCATTTAAGTGCCAAAAATGTCATTGGACTTAGGAAAATCTTTTAACTTATTAAATTAATTCCAGATAACTTCAAAATTTTTAGGGGAGTTCCTCTCCCTAAAGCAATGTGGAAATTCATTTTTATTTTATTTTAATTTTTTTTCCTAATTAATTAAGAGTTTGTTTTAGGTCAAGTTGGTAATTAGTGCATATCTTAATGATTTAGCCCATGAAATAATTATCTTAGGGTCCTCTGATCATAAGAGACCTACCAAAATTTACTTTGTATTTTTCTGATTATTATTTTAATTATTACAATTTTTATATCAAAATAGATAGAATAACTTGAAAAATAGAGATCTCCTCATAGAGATCCCCCCTGACTTTGGAAAAATCAGGGAAGATCCCTTATGATAGATAGAACAAGACCCCCAAAGCTCAAGCCATGGTGAAATATCTGGGTCAGTGGAGAATTAAAAGATTGAAATCAATATTTAAATCATTAAAAATAAAATATACATAAAAAATACTTTAAACCATATCCACATTGTTCTCCTCTGTTCACTGATCAACAAGGTATTTTTCTTTTATTTTTTTGATTTTTCTAGGCAAAGATATAGATTTTTAAAGTTATGGTGATTTAAATAATTCAGAAAATATGGATTTTTCTACTTAGCCCCGTTGACACCACGCAAACCTACGACGGGTTGAAAGCACACACATCTCCTTCTGGTTGGGCACTGCCTTCTGAGTTAGCTCCACGCGGCTCCGCGGTTCTGCTTCATCTCCCCATCCGGCGCCATCCTAGCCCTCCATTTAATACACAGATGATCCAACGCCGCCTGAGCTTCGTCCCCAAATGGTTCATTTTGAGAGCCGTCCACACTAAAACCCTAATATCTCAGCCTAGACTAAACTAAATCACTTCAGGTTTGATCTTATTGACTCGTGTAAGCATGGCGATCATATCCATATGGCTAATCACAGTTTAAATTAACCCTAATTACATGGAGAATCTAGATAAGCTTGGGAAGAAGAAGGAGGCAATGCATTGTCTTTGAGAAGTGAAGCTTCAATCAGAGATGCTCTACAACTTTGCTGGAGTCCCAGGAGCTCAGGGATGAAGTATCTTGCCCTGGTGAATTGTCTAAGTATGAAAGGGACTAGACTCAATTTTGAGCTTTGATGGAAGTTTGGTGCAGATGCCTTCTATGATGGGGCTTTGATGGGGGATCTTATTTCACTGCTGTGAAGGTGTGAGTGTAGTTAATTGAAATTTGGTGTTGTGTGGAGGTATATTGGAAATTGTCCTAGTTTCCGGCCAACTTTGAGCTCTGAAATTGAGCTCAGGCAGTGGGAATCAGAGGGGGAAAATGACTGCAATGATCTTAGAGAGGTCTGGAGGAGCTCTGGTGAGATTTTGGCAGAGTTTTGTTAAGAAAATTTTAGCATCCTCTTTTGGCCGTGAAGGGTGGTGCTCTTAATAAGCTATGGCTGGGGTGGCTGCCAGGGCTCCAATTCAGGTGCAATGAGCTACCTAGGTGGAGTGCAGAGGAGCTCTGGTGGCAGTTTTGGGTTGTGTTGGCTATAGGATGGAGTTTGGGTTTGGCTAAGAGGCAGGCAGCTCTCTGTTTTGGCATTTTCCGGCCACTGAACTTGCCAGCCAGGCCAGGGGAGGTGGCCAGTGGGTCAGGTGCACCGGTGGGCAGGCCATGAGTGCAATGGGTTTTAATGGTTAAGGCATTATGGCAAACATCCCTTAGATTTAACCATTCAAGGGAGGAGATCCCATAATTTGGGGGAGCTTTGGTCCATGGCTCCACTAGGGTGGGCTAGGTGGGTTGAGCCCAGTCCCTAGGGTTAACTTAGTGGCTGTGGAGAGGTTGGTTTGGTCACATTTGGTTTAATTTGGTTAAGTTGGGTCATGGATTCATTTGTGTCACCTTGGGTTCAAATTGGGCAAACTTGGGTTTGAGCTTGAATGGAGCCCAAGTATCTTGAGCAACATTGTGTAGATGATTGTAATAAAGACTTTTCATGAAGGCTTGGAGTGGTTTTGAGTTTATTTGAGGGTTCAATTTGGTAGATTTTGGAATTTTAGCCAATTTGGGGCAAGTTCAGTCAACTTTGGTTTAGGTTGGGCTAGAGTTGGGTCCAAGACCAATTGAAGGTTTCAAATGGCCTAGGGGAATGTGGTGATGAGTTCCCAACATCAATTGGGTGGAAATTTTAAGGTTAGGCCAATCAATTTGGTAGATTTTGGGCATGTGTTGAACTTGGGTTACAATTGGATATTTTTGCATTCCAAGTGGTTTTGGGTGAGACTTGGGCTCAAATTAGGGGCAATTGAATGTTGCATGTGATTCATAGGAGTGTTATGAAGGGTTTAGTATTGAAATTTGGGGGAATTGGTTGACATTGGGTCAATTTGGGGATTTTGAATCATTTAGGTAAAATTGGGGATTTTGGATTTTAAGTGATATTGAACTCAAATGTGTGTCTAACTGGGCTTGGATTTGGTTTAGATTGGTATTGGGTATGTTGAATTAAAGTTTGGAATTGAAATTGGGCAAGATTGTGATCAATTGGGTAGACATTAGGTTTAATTTGGGCACTTTTGGGTTAAATGGGTCAAATTGGGTTTTTTGTTAAATTGGGCTAAATTGGCCAAATTGGGTTAAGTGGTAGTTGAGAGAAATGAAATTGAGAATATTTGGGAGGTTTTGGAAATTTATGGGAATTTTTGAAATTTTTAGAATTTTGGGCTAAGAGGGGCATTTCTAGGATTTTTTTGGGAAATTTGTTAATTTTTGATAATTTTGGTCAATTTGAGTGGTAGGGAGTATTTTGGAATTATTTTTGGAGAAAAATGGGTAATTTGGGTGATTTTGGAAACTTTGGGGGATTTTAGGGTTTTGGGGGTATTTTGGGTATTTAGGATATTTTGGGTATTTTTGGGTAAAGGGGTTGGAAATTTGGAATGTTTAGGAAAATGGGGATTAGTTGAAGGTGAGTAGTATTGAATTGTTTAGATTGAGCCATGGACCAAGGGTCACCCTCATTTGGTCCTCTATGTGTTGATACTAGCCAAACCTTTGCCCGAGGCTAAAAGATTGGGAAAACCATTTACATGAGTTTCCAAAGGGTTAGGGGATCAACCGGTGGTGTGCTTTGTTTGGGGTTATGAGTGTGTAGTGTAAGTGTGGTGTAAGCTCTAGACCTCCCAGGGTAGATCCTATGGTCTGACCACCTATAGGAGTCTTCCCCTGGGCTTCCTTATGCTTAGTCTCTTCCTCCAAAAAACTGGAGGTTAGGCCTTAAGCATATGAAAACTCCCAGTGAAATGAGAAAAGTTTGAATTTCTATGGGTAGGGTTCCATGACTAGTCTACTAAGAAAGTCACCATGAGAGTCCTATAACTAGATCTTAGGCTGTTCTAAAGAAAGACTAGACCTCAACCAAAAGTGAGGTCAACAAATGGACCCTAATAGGTGTGGTGTGCTGGGCAAGCACACTGCACGTATTGGTGTTGACCGACGAGATTGACAAAACCAACACAATTTTCCGAGTCAAAACTCAGGACAACCACAGTTAGCGAGGATGTTTTTGTTGGGGATTTAGGAGATAGAACTTCAAGTCCTGGAAAGGAAAATGGAAAACCTTCATGAGAGAAGCTATGGATTTCATGCTTTCAAACTCTGAGGGAGTCCGATCCAAATCGATTTGGAGTTGGAATTTAGATTTAGAATTAATATTTAGAAATTGTATTTGATTTCAATTTAAATTTTGAGTTTAAATTTTAGCTTTAAGTTTTATGGAACTTATGGAAATGTCGGAATTTATGGAATTTTAAGTTTGAAGATTTTAACTTTGTGGGGAAAACTTTGAGTGTAGAGGGGAAATCAGAATTTCAGTACCGATCCCAGAAGGATGCGAACAGGAATTTTAGGTACCAGACGCAGAAATGAGAATCAGAATTTCAGCACCGACATCGGAATTTTTGTGGATGTGGAAAAATTTCTCGAAAGGGAAATAGAAAATTAGGGAATTTTGAGGTAATCAGAAGACTAAGCGTCGTTCCTGAAATTTCATGGAAGGTGGAAAAATTTCTCGAAAGGATGTGAAAAATTAGAAAATTTTGAGTGAATTGGACGACTAAGCTCCGTTCCTTGAATTTCATGGAAGGTGGAAAAATTTCTCGGAAGGGAGATGGAAAATTAGGGAATTTTGGGGGAATCGGGTGACTAAGCCCCGTTCCCAAAATTTCATGGAGAGCGGAAAATTTTCTCGGAAGGATGATGAAAAATTAGAGAATTTTAGGGGAATCAGGCAACTAAGCACCATTCCTGCAATTTCATGAAGGGCGGAAAAATTTCACTAAAGGATGATGGAAAATTAGGGAATTTTAGGGGAATCGGGCGACTAAGCCCCATTCCAAGAATTTCATGGAGGATGAAAAAATTTCTCGAAAGGATGATGGAAAATTAGGGAATTTTAAGGAGATCTTGGAGAGGAAAGCTCAAGGACTCACATTCAGCCCAAAGCGTCACATTAGAAGGGAAAGCTGAAGGACTCATATCCAACCTAAGAGGTGGCAGAGGAGAATTAGAATTTAGGTAATGATCCCAAAATTTTATTTGAAGAGAATTTGGTAAAACTTGGCACTGACTTTCAAAGAAAGCAAATTTGGTGTAATTCGGTCGAGATTAGTAGCCATTGCAAGCTTTGTAGAATTTCACAATATTTGGAATTTGTGAGAAATAGCATTATATGAAAGGTGTCAAATTTCGCGGAGCATTCGCGAAAGAGAGAGATTTGAAGATGAGTATAAAGACTCATGATGTCGAGAGAGAGAAAAAGTGAATATTATCATTGTTTGTTTTCAATTCATCATTGTCTTTAAATTTGTTCAGTTTCATTATGTTTCATTTGAATTAACTTTGAGTTTAAATTTCAATTTGATTTCATTTCAATTTCATTTCCATTTGATTTAAGTTTCAGGTTCATTTTAGTTTTAATCTCGTTTTGTTATGATTTTATCCTTTTCTTCCGCGTTATTATTTTTGTCCTTTTTATTTTAGGAACCAAATACGTGGTTCAACGGCTTTCGACTATCGCATTGAAAAGAAATCATTTCTGAAAAAAAAATCTTCATTAATTTTGCTGAAAGTAGTACAACTGATCATATGCTGACAAGCATTCAAAAGTAGATCACGCGTGCAAAACTGAATAGAGCTGACATGTCATATCATTTAACTGCTACAAAAAGTGCCGGCATCAACTGTCTTGATGTGTTGTAAGGAGTAGTAGATTTCTGCTATCTGAGACTGCTGCAGGGACGAGCTAACCTGCCAAGGTTACGCTCCAGAACAAATGTCCCCTTGCGAACACCCGGAGGTACAACCTTCACAGTAGTAAAGGACGAAGGCTCTCCAGCTCTGGATCTGGTTCAGAGTAAAATGATGCTTTATCTTCATCCATTCTTCTGAAGGTAACTGACTCCCTTTTCCTTCGGACTCCTGGGATGCAATGTTTCACCAAATCTGCTCCATTTCCTTTTAATACAAACACTGATCTGACTGGTAGGTAGATTTCAACAGAACCTCAGAATTCTCCCAGTCCGATAATCTGGATTTCTCATCTAAACAAGATATTTCTTCCACTTATGAAGGAGACCATGCAGAAGGGTCTCACGAAGTCATGGTGGTCGATATGAGGAGGGATACAGTCCCCGTCCTCATAAATATTTATGATGCAGCTATTAGGAATACAGTCTGCAGGCAACACGTGCCACTCGACCATCCTCTTTATCATCTTCTTAATCTGTGGCGGCATCAGATCCACCTCATCATGATGAAATATTCTTAGGGATTGCCTTGTCGATCTATAGAGAAGTTATAACAACAACCACACTAAATAGTGACTCTTCCCTTTCCACTTTTCCATTTTGATGACTCTCTATATGTTCTTGGCCTCAAACGACTTGCTCTGCCTAATGTCTGAAGAGTGTCGATGCAGTACATAATTTCCTCTTCATCTTTCCTTGAGAATACATCAGTGTATAGCTTGAGTCCTCCAAGGATATTGACGAAATTTTCTTATATGTCTTTGTAGTGTTGAAATTCTTGCTTTCTGATTCTTCTAATCTTTTCCATGATGTAGTCCTGAAATTCTCATGGCGGCGGCGGCGGTAGGACAAACTGCGGTACGTATGACTCTACCTCAAAATATTCCTGGCTTCTGAATAGCATTGAGCCAGCTGCATATGCCACAAACGTGCCATATTCTTCAAGTTGTAATACATGACATTCTGGGCACTCTGAACATGACCCTGACACCGTAGGCAGTCTGGGTAAACCCGAGTTACAAGTTAGACACCTAGTCAAAATTTCTTTCATTGGATTAAAGGTTGGCACGGGATCCTCTGCAGTCTCCGGCTCAGTATCGGTGCGCGGTGCACTGTCATCAGTTTCTCTCATTTCAGGATTGTAAGAATCTTCTGGAATGGGAGATAACGTGGCGGCTAGCTCCCGAGCCTATCTCCCCTCCATCCTGTCCAAGAGGTGATGCTTATAGTGTTTTGCATTCCCTCTTTTTGTACGTGCCAATGACACATCAGGAGCTCTCTCGGTTGAAGCAACAACGAGATCACCTTCTGGAGTAGTGATCATGGATGAAATCTGAGTATGTCTTGTGTCGAGGAGGTGTAGGTCGATAAATCCCCCAGTTCCTCTGTATCCTGACGTTTATTCGGTCTCTATACGTCCACTCTTTGTCTTCGACTTCATGTTTGTAGCCCTCTTTTTCATTTTTTTCTTTTTCAAGACGCAAAGTCCAAGCTGTTTATGGAAGCAAACACCAATTTGCAACCCGAAACCGCCTGCAGAAGTAAACAGGGGAAATGTCAGTGGGTGGTGTTTTGCAGGAACAAGAACAAGGAAAATAATCATTATCTTTCAAGTTTTAATAAGTTTTATAATTATTTTGATGCCATTATCTTATTCAATATAATTTTATGAGATTTAGATTTAGAGATTTCAACAAGTGTATTTTATTTTGTGAGAAAATTTACTTTATTTTATTTAAATTTATTTTATTTTAAGATTTGGTCCCAGTCACAGATGCTGGCCCTATTCTAAATCGGAATAGACAATTTTTTTCTTTAGATTCCTCATGTTGCGTAGTACTTCTCAAGATATCATCCATTTATCGACAACATGGGTCTCTCCCCTTGAGAATCTACCAACTGGTACAATCCTTCAGAGTAAACCTTTTCTACCACGAACGGTCCTTCCCAGGTTGGGTTCAAATTTTGCACCTATCTTGAGGTGTTCAAAAATGGGCCTTCTGAGAACGAGTACGAGGTCACCAATTTTGAACGACCTTGGGCGGACCAACTTATCATGGTCTTGAATCATCTTTGCTTGGTAAAGTTACAAATTCTGCTGTGCAAGCAATCTTTTTCCTTAAAGCCTTTCCAGTTCTGTGAGTCGTAATTTTACATTTTCTTCTGTTGTAATTTGATTGGAGACGGCGATCCAGAGTGATGGTAGCTGAACTTCTAGCAGGAGGACTGCCTCAGACCCGTACACAAGTGCATACGATACAGTATGTGTCGGTGTTCTGACTGTCGTCCTATAGGTCCACAAAGCTTCTACCAATTTCTCGTCCCATCCACTTTTGTTGCCGTCGAACATCTTCTTTAGAATTTAAATGAGCGTCTTTGTTGAAGGCTTCTACCAAGCTATTTGCTTTGGGTTAATATATTGTAGAGTATCTCCAATCTATTCCGTGTCTTCTGACGAAGTTATTGATTTTTGTGCTCTTGAAAGCGTACCCAGTGTCAGAAATGATTCTGCGCGGCACATCGAAACGGTAGATGACCTGATTCATGAAGAACTGTAGAACTTGTTGTGCTGTAACTTCCTGTAGTGGAACAGCCTCTGCCCACTTCGAGAAGTAGTCCATAGCTGTGAGAAGTTTCATTGTTTACCGATGGTTTTCTTCTAATCTTGGTTTCAGAATTTTGTACTGTCCTGCCACTTGTTGAATGACGTGTTGTGAGTCACCATAAATGGCAATGTCTATTATTTCTATTAGTATTGCTAATTCCAAACTGGTGATTAGAGCTTCATATTCTTCTTCATTATTGGTACACGACTCTGAGAAGTGATAGAAGAACCTCAGCATCGTCTGATCTGGAGTCATGAAAATTAAACCGATTCCTGCTTTGCCGGGTATCACTGTCTATTGTCCTTATCTCTTCAGGCTGATGACGCTCAGTCGAAATTCATTTCCCAACGTCTGGCACTGGGCTGCTCTATCTATTATATTTGTTCATCTGGTAGTTCTTCATTGAGCGGGGACCCCGGCGCAGTGGGTCCACTGTAAGAAAATCCACAAGAATCAGCCTTTTCATAGCGTGAAGGGGCACAAAAGTTATGTCGAATTGCAATAATATTATCGACCACCTTGCTAAGAGTCTGGAAAGTGTTGGTCGGGTCATCAAATATTGCAATTGATTAACTTTTGAGATCAGGTTGACCTTATGAGACAATATGTAGTGTCTAAGCTTTTGGGCGTAAAAAAACCAGAACTAAAAAATTTTTATCAATAGGAGGATACTTTACTTCTGCCAGTATTAGACGTTGACTCAATTTGTAGATTGCGTTCTCCTTACCCTCATCATTGACTTGGGCAAGTAAGGCTTCAAGGGACTCGTCCAAAGCTGCAGTATATAGTATCAACGGTCTACCCGGAATAAGGGCTGCTAAAACAAGAGATGTCATTAGATATCATTTTATAACTTCGAAAGCTTGTTGACATGGCCCTCCCAAAATAAATGTGACATCCTTTCGAAGTAAGTTTGAAAAGGGGAGACACCTTCCTGACAAGTTAGATTTTGATCCACTTAAAAAGTACCTATTTTTATGCTTTATTTATGATTCAATTTTTAAGAATATTATGCTTTAATGAAAGGTATTTTTATGCTTTTAGATATATGTGATGAAAAAAGAGTTTAAGAAGGAAAAAGGAGTAAAATGGAGCAAAAATAGAGCTAAAAAGCAAAGTTGCTGAAATTATAGGTCTGGTGCCTAGGCGCCAGAATCCGGCGCATAAGTGCCAGTTCGATACTGAAGCAATGAAGAATTTTTGACAACATTGGGCAATTATTTTGACGGTGTTAAGCGATTATCAGACCTTCTAGAAGATTGGAAGTTACTCCTAATACATAGGACATGTGATACAATGCATCTCGACACAGGAAAACGGTTTTAATCGCGAAGAGGTACGATCCAAACTGAAGGGGTGCGAAGACTTGGTCACGGAGTCCGACACCTAGGCGCCAGATTTCGGCGCCTAGGCGCCACAGTAACTTTCTAGAAGATTCATTGAATTTGGAAGAATTTTAATGAGGTGCCTTAAGCAACCCTTGGCCATTTTCGAAGCTCTATAAATAGGAGACATTTCTACAGAGAAAGGTGCCCCCCTAGATCTCCAACATCCGGAGATAGTTTTAGAGAGCCACCACATATTCTTCTTGATTATTTTGTGAGTTTATTTTAGTTATTTTGAGTGTTACTACTTAATTCCTTGAGTAGTAAGTTAGAGTTTATAAGTGTTGTTGCTGTTGAAGTCTTGTACCTTGCATTGGAATCAGTAGGAGTTAAAAGATCACTTGAAGGAAAATTCCAGATAAGTATTTGTAACTTGGCTCAAAGTTTTATAAATATTTTTTGTTGTGTGAATTCAATGTATTATGAGTAGTTACTTTTCTTTCTCCTTTCAAATGTGAAAAGATAATAAGATAACTTAATTTCATTAGAGAACTTAACTTAAACTTTTAAAATTATTGTGATGATATTCATACCTGATCTTAATTTACTTTTTAAACTGGCCATTTGAAATGTTCATACCTGTTGAAGAATTCTAAGACCTATCCGGAGATGAGTTCTTAACTAGTAGGTATCACATGAATCCTTGGGTAATCGAAGGCCTTGAGCGGGTTATTCATGGTGAAGTGCAAATAAATAGGGAGATATTGTTTATTGGGCGTAGAATTGATTAATTTTTAGAGTGACAGACTAAGTTCTAATAATTTTGTTTATAGAAAGGGAACGGGTCACTAGTAGGGCCGACCACAACCACCCTTGGACATCTAGAAGTGTAAGCCTAGATTAACCCATTCTACAAAAAATACATCCTGACCCAATCTATAGATTAGCCAATGTTTTTTATACTATCAAACGAAGGTAAAGATTAGGAATGCTTCTATTTGGTTCAATACCATAATCTCAAGTTCTCAACGAATGATAATTATTTTGAAAAGTCTTTGATTAGTTGAAAAGGAAAAAATTATTTTATTTATACTTGCATTAACATTTTACTTTATTGTTGCTTTACTTACATTTAGTAGAAATTTCATTAAACTTAAAAATCTGAATTTTGAAAAGAAACAAAATTATAATTACTTTTGATTTGAAAATCTAATATAATTCTTCAATTAATTTTCACTTAATCTTCCCTGTAGTATCGATAACCAGAACTCCAAAAGAGCTCTATATTACTTGAAATGATACGTATATTTGTGTTTGAAATTGTGACTTTTACAAAATTATTATAATTATATAAACATAAGTTCATAAATTCTTGCAAAAAGAAAGTTTTGACGCTGTTGCCGGGGAGTTATATCTTCTAGCAGTGGTGTTGAATTCTTATATTTTTAAGTATATTTAATGTCGCGGATCAAGTTTTTGGCGCCGTTGCCGGGGAAGATAGAAAAAAAGTGAAAAGAAGAACATAAAGTAAGTAAGAAAGAAAAATTTTAGATTTCTCAGATTAAAAATATTTTATAAAATTTTATTTCTTTAGAAATACAAAAACATTTACAAAAATAAAAATACCAAAAAGATATTATTATTATTTTTTATTTTTCAAATCCTTTTATTTAATTTTAATTATTATGCGTAGTTCTGGATCTGAAGGATTATTACCTTTTTGATTCCAAATTAGAAAGAACTGTTAAAAGAATTAGAAAAGAAAAACAAATTCAAAAATATCAGGAAATGGCTAACTTGCATAACAATAATCAAAATCCAATAGAAATCAATGAACAAAATGTTTATAAACTTTTAAGGGATTATGTAAACCCTACAGCTGATGAACTTCATATTAGTATTCAAATGTCTGCTGACAGGCTCGGGGCGGAAAGTGTATAACTATATAAATGTTTAACCAGTATAAAAAATAATATTCAATAATAGCAAAGTTACCCCTTTTTCAACGCAAGTACACATATCGTTCAAATAATACATGGCTCTAATGGAGTCCTGGATATCAATCCCACAGAGAAGTTAGAGATTATGAATTAAATTTTAGTAGATGCAATTACTATCTAGTATACGGAAATAAAGAACACTTACACTAAGCTTTATTTTTGAATGGAGGATTGCTATTTACAAAAGTATCTCTCCCCTTGTTCAAGAGAATTAAGTGAAAGGATAATCAAATTAGTTAGAATTGTATTGTGCCAAATAGGAGCATTCCAATTTCTTACCCTTTGGTCTAGGCATAAAGAATTTTGACTAATCCTATGCTTGGTTACTGAATCTGCGGGTAGGCTGGGAGGATACCAGCTCTCACTTCTGAGTTCCCACGTTCCCCTCGCCTGAGGGCTAACATCTACACTTCAGCTCCTAAACGATAGTGTTGACCTCATTTTTTATGAGGTCTTTTCTGTTCTCTCTCGTTAGTACTTAGGATCTAGCCTTAGGCATTCCCTTCGACTATCCTAGAGGATTAGAGATGGCACCCACCATTTAGAATTTTAAACACCTCTTAACTCCCTACAAACCCCATAAGTTTGATTGTAAACCCCTAAGTTACTTGGAGGGTTAAGATCAAATGTGGAGGTTTAAAAGATGAGTTCCCTATAGGACTCTTTGGCCTAAGGACTACCCTGGGTGGCCTGGTCTGGTGAGGGTTGACCTGCACACATAACACTTTCACACGCATTCCAAATCCTAAAACCATTCATACCTAGCTTGACTTCCTGACTCATATAAGTAATTCATATGGTTGGACCTTAACCCCTAGGCCCTTGGCTAAAAGAGTTAGGAACAACATAGTGAATGCCTCAAATGAGTCCTCTCATGGATCTTATGGGCTTGATATGGCTTCATGGCTCAACCAAAGTGATTCCATTCTACTCAAATTTGATCAATCTTCATTTTTCCAAAATTTCAATTTTTGACCACCGGGGCCCGACACCCGCTAAACCTACCAAATGCCCTAGAAACTACCCAAAATTTGCAAAATCACCTAAATTACCTAAAATTCCTCAAAATCAATCCTAAACATTTCCCCCCACTCAAATTGATCATCCATAGCCAAATATACCAAAATTTCTAAAATTACCCCCCAATACCCTCAAAATACCCAAAATGCCCTTCTTAGCCAAAATTTCCATATATTTCGAAAATTCCCAAAAAATTACAGAAAATTCCAAATATTCTGAATTTCATTTTGTCCAACTACACCATAAGGTAATTTTGTCAATTTAACCCACTTTTATCAAAACCCCCAATTTGATCCGTTTTAAACCTAAAGTGAGCCCAATGTCAAACCAAACCACCCCAATTGACCTCAATTTTGGTCCAATTCATTTCTAAAGTTCAATTCCATATCCCTAATATCAATGTAGACTAAATCCAAGCCCAAATTGATTAACATTTGGATCCAATTTCAATTTGAAGCCTAAATCCCCTAAATTGGCCTAAACCCAAACCTAACCCAAATAGGCCCAAATCCCAAAATCAAAGCCCAACAAAAGTTGAAAACTTTTTATAACACTCCCCTAAACATTTCTCAACATTAATTTTACATAAAATCCAACCTTAAACCAACATTAACCCAAGATAGCCGAAGTTAGCCCAATTTGACCCACTTTGGCCCAATTACCAAAAAGGCCCAAATTAAACCTATTTCAATTGCAAAAGACACCAAACCTTCTCCAAATCACTCATGCCACACTCCTAAACTAAACACAACATTTTTTTAGCCTAATCTTTCACAAAATCTCCATCCACCAATTTGTTTTCAAATATAAAAGCCCACTTCCATAAAGCCTTTAAAAGCCCAATTTCCATCAAATTCAAAAGCCCAAAATCCATCCCCAAGCCCACATGAAACCTTTTATTCATTATTCCTTTGATAATCCTATTTGACCAAAGTCTTAAACCATCATGAAATCAACCCATTTGTAGCATCATGACAAATCCCATCAAAGAAATCCAAAGTTTTCAAAATTCCAAATAACCCTTTTCCATGCAAGTGAGCCAACCTTTTCCCAAGTCATGAGCAAGCCAAATGAAGCCATGGAGCCATGAATAAGCCATATGCAAGCCATGAGGAGCCCTTTCCACCTCACCATGCCACTTATGGCAAGAAGAGGGGAGCCTTTCCTAAGCCTTCGCTAAACCTTTTTTAACCCCATCAATGATACACTTTAACCAAAATTGGCCACCTCACATTGGATGGGGACTTCACAACACATGTGAGGCTGACCCAAATGATCTCACATAAGCCCAAATCAAGCCTTGTGAGTGAACCAAGCCAAGACCATGAATAGACCCAAATTGGACCAAAAATGCACCTTACACCCATGCCATCTAAATCCATGACTTTACACATGGAAATCCCAAATTGATTTCACCAAAATCAAACTCTGAACTCACCTCCACCTAAACACATTTTGAACCCACTAATCAACCCCCATGGCCACCCAAAGCTCCACCATAACCTTCCTTATTTAAACCCCACCTCCATGGCCAAGAGGAGTAGATGCAAGATTTACCTTGGGGAGACCCTGCCAAATTGTTCCCAAAGCTTTTACAAGCATTCCTAAGCTCAATCAAACCATTTCCAATTGAGGCCTCACCTCTTGGACGAAGGTATCAAAATTTTTCTCCTCCAATTGAGCATGTTTTAATTTTCTGTAAATATTTACATGCTTTAAGTATATCATCACCATATAGATGTGTGCTACTCGATTAGACAATCATTTTAAAAATAATTTCATTCAATTTCGTTGAGAAACGAGTGAGATATCAAGGTTTGAAGGTGGACGGTTTTGGGTGAATAGCACTAGGAGAGAGGAGCAGCAGCCGTCCGATCAGGCGTGTATCTGACGGACGGCCCTGATGCAGTCGGACGGATCTTCATCCGTGAACTGGCACCATACAGAACCACGCTGACCAATAGGAGATCGACATGTGGATTGAGCGGGAAATGTATTTTTGGATTTATTTTTGACACAAAACTTCAAAAAATCATAACTTTGCTTAGAAAACTCTAAAAGATAAAATAAAAATACTCTCTTGCTCATGAAAATGAGGAGAATAATGTGAAAGTAATTTTGTTTTTATTTATTGCATATTTTATTTTTAAATAATTAAATAGTGTTTTCAATCTTTTAATTCTTCATGCATGTAGGAGTTTCACCATAAATTGAAATGTTTATATGTTATTCTATGCATAATGGTGGATCTTTCCTAATTTTTCCAAAGTCAGGAAAGATTTCCATGATGAGATATCTATTTTTCAATATTATGCTTCAGTTTTCCTATAATAATTATAAAAATTACCATGTTGCTTAGAAAAATCTAGAAAAATTAGAGTGTGTTCCCTTTGACCAAAGAAACAATAGAAAATTATCTCATGATTTATTTCAATCAAACTGACTCTAATTTGGGCAAAACCTTAAAATGGAATTTTAATTAATTAGGATTAACCACACATCAAAATAACTTGAAAATAATTCTCCACTGAACTTTAGGATTAGAGGAACCTCATATAAAAATTTGAAATCATTTGGAAATGTTTAGCCCCACTAAATGAATTAATTAAGTCACATAACCACAATTAAAATTTAAAAATTCATAACTCCAAAAATACATTTAAAAAATTCACCAAATTGGTTTTGTGGGCTCTCCGGTATCGGAGGAGTCTATAAAAATTAAAATTGGAATTTTCTTAATCTTTTTATTTTTAATCATATTTTAATATTTTAAATAATTAAAAAATAATAAAAATCATAAAAATATTAAAAATTATAAAAATGTCATATTTTGACTCCTAATCACTTAGGAACAAACCAAATATTTTTCCCACGTCTCAAAGTAAAGATATTGAATTTCAAATGCTTAAAACAACTTTTAATATTAAAAAATGTATTTTCCAACCTTTTCACTAAATTAGTTCCAATAAATAAAAAAAATAGAAAATTCTAAAATTTGTTTCTCTGAACTCCTTGAGGTCAGAGAGTTTAAGAAAAATATAAAATCTATTTTTCAACTTTAATTTAATTTTATAATTAATTAATACTCTAAAACTCAAAATAATTATAATAAATAAAATGTAATTTAAAAAATCACCAAAATTGGTCCAAGTGGTCCTCTGGTCATTAGAAACATCCCATAATTTTCTTAGGGATAGAAATCTTTCCTTGGTCATGTTGTTGAATTTTCTTTGAAAATCCCTATTTTTCATTAAAAATAATTATATAAATAAATTAAATTCAGAAAAATCACATTTTCTCCTTTAATGTCTTAATTGACATGTGAATGAAGTGACATAAAAATTTCAAGTTCATTTGAACTCAATTTAGTGAGTTATGAAATAAATAAGCTTAAAAGGGCATATTAATAATTAAAGAATTTAAACCCCTTTGTTAAAATTTTAGGTTTAAATAAAATAGAGGGTAAAATATTTGATTTTATCTTTCTTGGATGATTGAAACTTTGGGAAATTAAGAGGGTAGGAACCCATTAATCACTTTTAATAAAAAATGAAACTTTGATTATTTAAACAATTTAAATTTTTGGAAGAATAATAAAAATTTGAATTATTAAAAATAAGGATACAAGTTGAGAGGATATTAATCCTTTAATAAAAAAACATTTCTAAATAAATCACTTCAACAATATTTAATTTTAATTAAGATTAAAATGATAATCCAAACTAAGTAAATTAAAAATTAAAAAAAATAAATAACCCTTAAATTAAAGAAAAAAAAGTTCAAAACATTAAATAGTTAAATAATTAAATTAAATTAAATTAAATTAAATTAAGTAAAAATTAAATTAAAATTAAAATTAAATTAAATTAACATTTTAACAATTAAGTTAAGCTAAATTTAAAAAAATATTTAAATTAAATTAAATTAAATTAAAATTAAATTAAGTTAACATCATTCAATAAAAAAAGTAAAACAAATTTAAAATATTAAGATCACCTAAAGTATAAAGATTTAAACCAAAAAATAATTTGAACACTGTTCCAAACTTAAAATTATTAATTAAAACCTCATAATTAAATTAAATCACTTTAAACCATTAACTCAAACTTAAAATTAAGAATGATTAAAATTCTCAACAAACCAACTTGCCTTTAAAGGCTTTAATTATTATAACTCTTAAATAGAGTATTGACACGCCTAAAATATATACACTTTTTGCTATATCATTTTACTCATTTTTGATGATATTACACTTTAAAGAAAGATATTTTGTATGTATTTTGGTTTTAGGAACAAGAAATGGTGATTGGAGCAAAAGGAAACAAAAACGGTGCAATTTGGAGCAAAAACGAGAAAGAAATGAAATTCTGCCCTTACACCTTTCGATAAGTCTTTCGATGCTTAATCTCTTTTACACTTCCTGCATATTTTTGAATAAGATTACACTTTAAGGAAATATTATTTTTATGCTTATTTTGTAAGGCTATCTGTTACGAACACAACGCAACTGAAATGTGGTGAAATGGAGCTAAAACGGAGCGAAACGGAGCGAAACGGTAGAGCCACGCAGCAGCCTGCTCGCCGACGGCGAGATCGATCTCTCCGACGGTGAGATTTTCCTGAGACCACTGAAATATGGCTAAAAAGACCGCCAACAGCGGCCTGGACGACCATGAACTGATATTTGGCGGTTTTGGGCCAATATTCGACGTATTTGGACACTTTTTCGAAGGGGTGCTTAAGGAGACTCTTGGAAATTCATCCACACTCTTTAAAAATGGCGAATTTATGGTAGATAAGGGAGAAAAACAAAAGAGGAAAGGAGAGAAAAACTTAGAGGAATATTTGGGATTCTTAGATTAAGAGTAGAAATGTAGATATCTACCATTTTGGAGAGATTAGAGAGGAGATTTTGAGAGAATTTGTAAGGAATTTCGCTAGCATTGCATGGATCGCCGGGAAACGTTATGGGAGAGATCTTCATTTTTCTTTCAAGGGCAAAAAGTTAAGTATTGTTCTTCATTATCTTATAATTTTGTAAACATTTATTTAGTGGATTTGCTTTGATTAAATGAAGTTTCCGTTCTGTTTTATTCGCGCTTTGTGACATATCTCTCTTACTCTTTCTATTTCTTTGGAAATAGTGACATGAGAAGTTTATGCCATTATTTTCATTTTACTTTTCTTTTGTAATGAGTAGAAATCATGTTTAGGATTTTGTGATGCATGATATAAGTAAATTTAATTATAAATGTGATGGTTTTTACTTGCACTTAATTTACATTGCAATAAGAGCCCATTGTAGTGTTAAAATTCATTGTAATTGCATCGACCCGAAAGGGAGGTGTAATTCTCAACAAAGTGGAACCACATTCAAATTCCATGGATGGTGAAGTTCATGGGGATTGAATGCAAATAAATAGGGAAATATAATTATCGGGCGTAGAATTGGAGATTTTTGAGTGACAGGCTAAAATCCTCAATTCGGTCTATCGTTTGGGTGCTGAAGCGGAGATGTTAGCCCTCAGGCGAGGGGTACGTGGGAGCTCCGAAGTGAGAGTCGGTATCCTCCCAACCTAGCCGCAGATTCAGTAACCAAGCATAGGATTAGTCAATGTTCTTTATGCCTGGACCAAAGGGTAAAGAATATGATTGCTCCTATTTGATACATACAATATTTAATGCATCTCAATCCTATACATTATCTATTTCATTACATAAGAATAATAGGTTTTAGTATCTCAAAATTCTCCAAACTAACTCATCCAAAAAAGGGTTATCTTTAGAATTATTATTTGCATTTAGTTATAGTTACTATCTTTACATTTAACACTTGCATTTAGGAGTAGTTGCTAGACAAAATACAATTTTAATCGACATTCCAAACTAAAGACTATTAGTAGTAGACTAGAATTTGATTAAAGACTTCTTACTTCACTTCCTCGTGGGATCCATACTGGGGTTTTTAAAGAAAACTCTATATTACTTGAAACGATACGTATACTTGCGTAGTACCCCTAGTGTGTAAAATATTTTTCAATTTTTATATCATTGAAGATTTTGCACTCTAGCCGCTATTTATAAATCGGGTCAAGTTTTTGGCCATCTTTCGGAAGTTAAATTACTGCGTAATTGCGGGTCGGGTCAAGTTTTTGGCGCCATTGCAGGGGAAGCTTCGGTAAGAACTTTAGGAGAATTTTAATTGAAGTAATTAGGCTTAGACTTGGAAAACTGTAGTGTAGTAAAAACTGTTTTATGTGAAAAGTGTTTTTGGTATGAAAAAGTGTTGTGAAAAAATCATTTGTGTGAAAAATATGGTGTTCGTGAAAAAGTTTTGTTGTGTTAAATGTATTTCATCTGTTATTTGTTTAATTGTTAATGTATTGTTTGTTATGTTGCGTATACAAAACAAAGGATCTGCAGGACTTGTACCTTATGATCCCGATTTTGAAGATAATAAAAAAAAAATACAGAAAGGACTCAAAAAACTAGAAATGGAAATGGAAAACATTCAAAATACTAACTTAGAAAATCATCATAAATCATTGAGAGATTACATAAATCCTACGACAGATGAAATTCAATCTAGTATACAAAACCCTGTCGTAGAAGCTGACTCATTTTAAATAAATCATGAGATTATGCAACTGGTGCAGAACAATCAGTTTGGGGGAACTCCTTTGGAGAATCCTTATTTACACTTATCAAATTTTCTAGAACTTTGTGCTACATTTTGTTATAATGACATGTTAGACGATGCTGTTAGACTAAGGCTTTTTCCTTTCTCACTAAGTGATAAGGCTAAAATGTGGTTATACTCATTAGCACCTCGCTCTATTAAAAATTGGGAGGAATTAACTCAGAAGTTCCTAGCTAAGTATTTTCCACCTTCAAAGACTACTAAACTTAGAAACGATATTATCTCATTTTGTCAGAATGAAGGAGAATCAATATACGAAGCCTGGGAAAGATTTAAGGAACTCCTAAGAAAGTGTCCACACCATGCTCTGCCGATTGGTTAATCATTCAAACTTTTTATAATGGGTTAGTAGGATCCCATAGGTCTATAATTGATGCTGCCGCTGGTGGATCATTAATGTCAAAACCATTTGATGAAGCATATGCATTAATTGAAAAAATAGCTACAAATGAATTTCAATGGCCCTCTGCAAGGGTAAATCATAATTATGTAGCTAGTGTTCATGATACGGATATGATTACAATTCTTGCATCTCAACTTGCTGCAATATCAAGGAAGGTTGACCAACTTGGAATGAACCAACCTCAATTTACTCCTGTAAGTGGGGAAAGTTTATTAAGTCATATGATTGATTCTAATTTATTATATGAGGCTTTAAATACCATAAACAAACCGTACTCTAACTTTTACAATCCATGTTGGGAGAACCATCCTAAATTTAACTGGAATCGTACTACTGATGGTGGAAACTAAAAATGGGAAAATAATCATGCAAATCATAATGGAAGTTGGAATAATCAGGGGAACATAAACTATAGAGCTTCATATCCACCGGACTCTAATAATGATCAACAATTTGAGGATAAGAAAATGTCTATGGAAGAAGTGGTATTGCAAATGGGAAACCAGTTGCAAAGTAAAAATATTGCGATTAGAAACATAGAGAATCAACTGGGACAAATTACTAATTCATTTAGTAATAAACACCAAGGAACACTTCCAAGCAACAATGAGATCAACTCTAAAGAGAACACTAATGAACAAATAGAAGATGTCTAATTAAAAAATGGAAGGGATATAGAGGATGTGGTTAGAAAAGAGAAAGATGTTGTGAGAGAAAAAAAGGAAACTAAAAGACCTGAAGAACATGTTTCTAAGGATCTGGAAAAATTAATATCTCCAACTAAAATCAGTTTGGAAAAACCACCACCTCCATTTCCTCAAAGACTTAGACAGCATGAGTTGGATAAAAAATTTTCAAAGTTCATGAAAGTACTTAAGAAGCTAACGATAAATATTCCTTTCACTGAAGCTTTGGAACAAATGCCAAGTTATGCAAAGTTTATTAAGGATATATTAAACAAAAGAAGGAAATTTATGGATTATGAGACAGTTGCACTAAATGAGGAGTACAGTGCCATACTTCAAAAAATTTTTCCTCGAAAACTTAAAGATCCTTGTAGCTTTACAATTCCTTGTGCAATTGGAGAAAAATTATGTGGAAAAGCTTTATGTGATTTGGGAGTGAGCAATGTGATGCCTCTATCTATATTTAGAAGGTTAGGTTTAGTCGATATTTCTCCTACTATTGTAACCCTTCTGTTAGCTGATCGATCTATTATTTATCCAAAAGGAGTTATAGGAGACGTGCTTGTTAAAGTGGATAAATTTATCTTTCCTTTGGACTTTATTGTATTAGATATGGAGGAAGATAAAGAAATTCCAATTATTTTAGGGAGACCTTTCCTTGTTACTGGACAAGCTATGATAGATGTGCAAAAAAGAGAGTTGACTATGAATATTAATGATCAGGAAGTCACTTTTGATGTATTAAAGACTATGAAATATCCAGCTGAGAGAAAAGATGATGATTGTTTTTTGATGGATGAAATTGATTATCTAAGTAAAGACCATTTCCAAGAAAGTTTTGAGAGTAAGTTAAAAGTTGAGAATGAAATAGATTTTCATGATGAGTTGAAAACTTTATTTAAAAAATATTGTATGTATGTTCAGGAGAGGTGTGAAATGATGGACACTACCAAAAATAGTAAACTTTTAATTCCATCTGTTAAAAAATCTCATGAACATAAGATGGATGTACCCCATACAATTTTAAAGCCTACCTATTTAGAGAATTCATCTACACAACCAGTCTTTATATCTTTAGATACGACTGAATCACATGAAAAACCTGAATTAAATGATGAACATGATAAAATTATTGAACTAGGACTTGGAAGAGAATTTGAGGATAAATTTCAAAAGAACTTTGAGTTAAGAAAAGAGGATAAGGATTTTGGAAGACCATTGGAAGAAATTCCTAGGGAATTAGAAAAACCTATTTCCTCATTTAAGATAGATCCTCAATCATTTAATAATTATAAATGGGAAGAATTGAAAGATAACTTGAATCATAAGAGTGAAAGAAGAATTTAATCCTTAATCTGAATTATTTAAAGTGAATTTGATCCAAAATTTGGTAGATATTGAAGTATTTTATTAAGATCCATTTCTAATAGATTTCAAGGATGATATTAATATGTAGATTGAAAAAATCAATAAAAGAATATTGGATCTAGAAAGAAATATGAGGAATTATGATATAAATTCATCTAAAAATGAAGAGCTGAATGAAAAATTAAAATTTGAGGATTTTATTGGAATCCCTAGATCTAGAAATGAATGGGCGATTGATCGAGGATTACTTAAATGGAATTTTGATCCAGGTGGAATCATTTGTCGGGCTAATGACGTTAAACCAAGCGCTTTATGGGAGGCAAATCATAGTTATCAGTGTGCTTTGATTTAGTGTGCTTGAGAGTCATGATTGTTAGTGATCTATTGTATTTGCTTTATAATGGATTGATCAGTTTGATTATTTTTGGTAGATGTTTGGATTGTTAGTAGTTTGATCTGATCTCTGTATGTGTCTTGAGGGAGGTGATTCCTTAACTTCTTATTATGGCTAGACTTGATCTGTTGTAGTAGTTGGATTAAAGAGTCCACTGTGACTTGGGTCTCACCTAGACTTGAGTTTTATAAGAGACATCATGAATTTAAACTGTAATAGATCCATCTTAATTTGTTACATCCTTTCTCTAACTTTGTTTTCATTTGGTAGGAGTCGCGAACCTATTTGATGAATAACATTAGGATGATCTTACACTACAATATGTAACTGTTAAAGGTGCTTAAATAAAAGGATTAGGTGATACCTGAAATTGGTGTCCGGAAACCAATTTATCAGGGGTAATCTTATCTTTGGGATTATAATCTATAAAATCTTTTGAAGTGCCTAATTTACCAGTGTAGTGATTCCGTTAGAAATTAGAAGTAAATTAGAGAGATGTGATGAGTTAAAGGAAAAATTGACCTCATTTATCCTTTGTGATTGTATTTAAATTGTGTGTTTATGTTTGTGTTACAACTTTATTTAGGTATTGAAGAACATTTTTATATTCCCATGCTGATACATGCTATGCTAGTTAGACTTTGGTTTAGTTAATTTCATTCTCGGCATAATTAGTTTAGATTTACTTTCTCGCCGCATATTGTTACGTCCTAATGAATACTTGCAAATGATTTTGATAGACATTTGTTGCAGATAGAATTTCTAAATTGTTTTCTTCCTGCTTATATTTTTTGTACTGAATGCTTTATATGTTAAAAATTAAGTTTGGGGGTAGGAAGAAAAATAAAATTTTAATGTGAAAATACTTCCTTTTAGAGTAATTTTATTACAAGCATGTTTTAGGCTATATTTACTTTCTCCTACAGTCATTTTATCCTGATTATGCATGATATGAATTTGATAGGATGTTGTAGTAGTAAGTATATTCAACCTTTACTTTTTCTTCTTGCTATGTTTTATGGAATTAGTTGCAAAATATTTTAAAATTTAAGTTTGGGGGAAGAAAAATATTAACTATTATTTGTTCTCAATTATTATATTTTTAAAAATTATTAGCATAACTTCTGGCAATTGAACATCGCTTGAGATAACTAAAACTTTTTATTTTAGTTGAATATTATGGAAGGATTAGATGAAAGTTTTTAGTAATAAAGGTTAATTTTATAAGGGTAAGATATTTGGTATGAAATAATTTGATTATAGTTAACTATTTAAAGTAAAGAAAACTATATTTTTGAAATGTTAAGAGACTTAAAGTATTGTGTGTTAAGAAGAGATTGTAACTTTATGATGAATAATAAAGCTCATACCTAATTATAAAGTAAGAATGTGTTTCAAGTTTGAACTTTAGAAAGAGGAGAGTGAAGTTCAAAATCATTACAGGCTCTCCAGATATAATAATCCTCATTTAAAAAAAAAATATATATAAATAGAAAAAGAAAAGAGAGTAAAAAAAAAGGATTGAAAATAATCCTAAAAGAAAAGAAAAGAAAAGTAAAGAAAAATATTTACGAGGAGAAGCTTGAGGAGATGCCTAATAAAAATTGGCTTCACTTGAGTCACCCTAAAGGGAGAACTTGATTTCATTTCTGAATTTATATTTAAAGTATTGGCCTACATTCTGATGAAGTTTGCATGAACTCCTTTTTCACATAATCTTTCAAGGCACTCTTAATTTAACAAATTATGGTTTATCTTGAAATAAATAGAAGACTAGAACCCTTAGACTTGATTGCTGAATATTCTTATACCTATAGCGTTAACCTGAGTTACTGAATTTCTTTCTAAAAATCTAACCAATATATTCTTTCGAATGAAAAATTTTAGTGTATTACAGGTGAAAAGTACATTGCTTTGAGTTATATTTTTATGTAGTAAAAGTGTTACTTGAGGACAAGTAACATTTAAGTTTGGGGGATTTTGACACGCCTAAAATATATACACTTTTTGCTATATCATTTTACTCATTATTGATGATATTACACTTTAAAGGAAGGTATTTTGTATGTTTTTTGGTTTTAGGTACAAGAAATTGTGATTGGAGTAAAAGGAAACAAAAACGGTGCAATTTGGAGCAAAAACGAGCAAGAAATGAAATTCTACGCTGACACCTTTCGATAAGTCTTTCGATGCTTAATTTCTTTTACACTTCTTGCATATTTATTAATAAGATTACACTTTAAAGAAAGGTTGTTTTTATGCTTATTTTGTAGGGCTATCTGTTATGAACACAACGCAATTAAAATGGAGCGAAACAGAGCTAAAATGGAGCCAAACAGAGCGAAACGGTAGAGCCGTGCTGCAGCCTGCTCACCGACAGCGAGATTTTTCCGAGACCACTGAAATATGGCCAAAAAGGCCGCCGACAGCGGCCTCAATACCGCTGACAGCGGCCCGGATGACCATGAACCGACATTTGGCGGTTTTGGGCCAATATTCGACGTATTTGGACGCTTTTTCGAAGGGGTACTTAAGGAGACTCTTGGAAATTCATCCACACTCTTTAAAAATGGCAAATTTATGTTAGATAAGGGAGAAAAACAATAGAGGAAATGAGAGAAAAACTTAGAGGAATGTTTATGATTCTTAGATTAAGAGTAGAAATGTAGATTTCTACCCTTTTGGAGAGATTGGAGAGGAGATTTTGAAAGAATTTGTAAGGGATTTCGCTAGGATTGCATGGATCACCGGGAAACTTTATGGGAGAGATCTTCGTCTTTCTTTCAAGGGGAAAAAGCTAAGTATTGTTCTTCATTATCTTATAATTTTGTAAACATTTATTTAATAGATTTGCTTTGGTTAAATGAAGTTTCCGTTGTGTTTTATTTGTGCTTTGTGATGTATCTCTCTTACTCTTTCTTTTTCTTTGGAAATAGTGGCATGAGAAGATTATGCCATTATTTTCATTTTACTTTTCTTTTGTAATGAGTAGAAATCATGTTTAGGATTTTGTGATGCATGGTAGAAGTAAATTTAATTATAAATGTAATGGTTTTTACTTGCACTTAATTTACATTGCAATAAGGGCCCATTGTAGTGTTAAAATTCGTTGTAATTGCATCGACCCGAAAGGTCGGTGTAATTCTCAACAAAGTGGAACCACATTCAAATTCCATGAATGGTGAAGCTCATGGGGATTGAGTGCAAATAAATAGGGAAATATAATTATCGGGCGTAGAATTAGAGATTTTAGAGTGACAGGCTAAAATCCTCAATTCGGTCCTATCGTTTGGGTGCTGAAGCAGAGATGTTAGCCCTCAGGCGAGGGGAACGTGGGAGCTCCGAAGTGAGAGTCGGTATCCTCCCAACCTAGCAGCAGATTCAGTGACCAAGCATAGGATTAGTCAATGTTCTTTATGCCTGGACCAAAGGGTAAAGAATATGATTGCTCCTATTTGGCACATACAATATTTAATGTATCTCAATCCTATACATTATCTATTTCATTACATAAGAATAATAGGTTTTAATATCTCAAAATTCTCCAAACCAACTCATCCAAAAAGGGTTATTTTTAGAATTATTATTTGCATTTAGTTATAGTTACTATCTTTACATTTAACACTTGCATTTAGGAGTAGTTGCTAGACAAAACACAATTTTAATCGACGTTCCAAACTAAAGACTATTAGTAGTAG